>OY787668.1:35544645-36778359 GCA_963678985.1 Spisula subtruncata
AGTGACGCAGTGGAACAACCTACTATTGCGGTTTAATAACAAGTATAAATGCTTATAACCAACAGTTCAAAACCAAACGAAATTATACCTGTTTATACAAACTTATGGGTACACATAAACGATGACGTCACGGTCACAATATCCTAACTGGACCATACATGCTAGCATCTTAGTCAGATATTGAATATGCTTACTCAGCAAGTTCCCTACATTCGTGTCAGATAAGAGAGGCCTTCACTCCTATGACATGTGGACATCACTAGTTCAATTGACCCCTCTTGTATGGGTGGTGCGCCGGGCAAAGATTGTTATGCATTTGTCTGATAGTGTCCCATTTTACACACATGATGTGCATACCCTCGTATTTCACCGGTGTTATTTCGCCAAAACATATAAATGCATAATAATTATATTACTATAAATATTTAAAACCGGGATTATCAGATAAATTATACAGCGATGCACTATATAGTTACACAATTATCCAAAGACGTGATAATCTAATTGGCATATCGCTGGATTAGAATGAGATGGTCGTAACTACAAAATCAATATTTTAAGAAAAACTACTAGTATCTGACAATCACTCTTCTACAGTAAAACCAGCGTTTGCAACTTCAGTTTGGTCAACATGATAGGTTCCGATTCTCATGAAATAGCCTGATAAGATTAGTTTTATAAGTCGTAGGTGGCACTTATAATGTAAGGACCTTTACATTCTAAGCCAGAGATATTGGAAGAGATTACGTTACGTAGTTTTGAAAGTATCGTCTCTGAGCTTACCCTAGTATCCAGCTGAATGACTATAGAAAATTTATAACATAAAACTAATTACGAAATGGAATAATAGCATGGTTTAACTTATGCTTAAGTTAAGCAGAATATACGTGTATGCGTTTAAATAAAGTTAAGGTAACTTCTCCTGCTGAAATTGAACCCATCAGTATGTAACCGTGTCAGAAAAGAATTAGATTTTTCAAGTCTGCAACAGCATTTATTACAAAATTTGTTATACTAAATTAAAATTATACATTTACATTTATGAAATTGACTTTTTTTAAATAAATATTTTATAAAAAAGTGTTTTATCAGCAATTGAAATTCGTCATTTTTTGTGTCAAATCGCGTTAAAAGTTTTCACTCGAAATCAATATAAAACACATTGTTGTGTTCTCCAATCTATTATCTATGGAAGGGAATATCCGCCAGTACATGCATGCTGTTAAGTGACAATTTTATGTTGTCTTGTTACATGCATATTGCTAAATGACAATTGCATCTTGCCTTCTTTCTTTCGTTTTAAACTAACTGCAACAGCCGAGTGTCTTTGTGCTTCTTTCCTTCAGTAAGTGACACGTGGCTTGAATCTTTCCTTACTCTATGTATATAAATTACAAATTCTTGCGTGTAAATGACAAATGCATCATTTCTATTAATTTGTTTGTGTATCATCTTAAACAAATTCTTATTGCTTCCTACGTTTTACTTAGTGAATTTGATTTAATCGTCCCTCCATTATTATCATACCGACCCATGCGTGTTAACATTAATGATTGCAAATTCAGCAAGGCGAAACCAATTAGCACTAAGCAGCAGCTAGCATGAACTTAAACGAATGCATTTGTAATATTCAATTCATACAATGCTGGAAACCAGACTTTTTCGGCGGTTCCCGTAAAAATGTCAACCTTGCACGGTGCGTAAACAAAAAACTACACGACGATTTAGTGTTAGACCAACCGCCAATTTTGGGTCATTTCTATCCGACAACCGGTATCTGTAGGAAAGGGGTGCGGCTTGTGGGCACTGCTCATGGTGGTTGTGTCGTGGTGCTCGGCTGGTTGGGTTGAGTGCTGCCTTCCCTGTGAGTGGCGGATTTTCTCATACCTTTTTTAAATTATAAAAGCAGGTGTACGGACAGCGCTGCATGGAAAATAGCACTTCTTAAACTAGTCTAGAATTATATTTCTAGAGTTATATCACAGGGGATTGACACATAATTTTTTGTTTGTTCACGATAGCCTTATATAAGTATGTAACGTTACTAATCACCAATAAAATATTGGCCAGTATTGTACAAAGTTAATGGGAGCTAGATCTATATCAAATAGTGAGAAAATAACATATGGAACAATATCTTGTTCCTTGATCATAGTCGATCAAAGTACTATACATTTGCCTCCGTAGCTCAGTGGTTAGTGCGCTTGCCATCTTATCTGGCGATCCGGGTTCAAATCCGGATATAGGCACATAGATATGCCGGCCATATTTCAGCAGAAATACTAGTTAAGCAGACCTGTGATAGATCTAGTAGGGGTTCGATCACTATGACCACTGTGGGACTCTGTCTAAACGATAACCGGTATCTGTAGGTGGTAGATCTAGCCTTGACTCGATCACTATGACCACTGTGGGACTCTGTCTAAACGATAACCGGTATCTGTAGGTGGTAGATCTAGCCTGGACTCGATCACTATGACCACTGTGGGACTCTGTCTAAACGATAACCGATATCTGTAGGTGGGAGATCTAGCCTGGACTCGATCACTATGACCACTGTGGGACTCTGTCTAAACGATAACCGGTATCTGTAGGTGGTAGATCTAGCCTGGACTCGATCACTATGACCACTGTGGGACTCTACATCAAAACTTACTGTGTGTACGCACCTTGAGGTGAAGTACGCCTCTGCCGTAGATTTTCTCAAGAGGTACACCTTCGTTGTTACCAAGTGGTATGAGGGATTATGAACATTACTACTATGTATTCCTCACGTGTTTCTTTATAAATGCACCAGTAATTTGTTATCTGGCCCTCCACCCCAGGGAAAGTGCGGACAAAAGCAGGTCAATGAGCCTCGGTTTTTACCAACCCTTAGTTCCTATAAATAGTAGGAATAGGCAAAAGGGAACTGGGGTGTCCCTGCAGTATGGTTGCGTTTGGTCAGGATCCTCTATATAGAATCCCTGATTTGGTAGGGATCTTATCATGAGTTCGGTCCCTCAGGATGGAGGTTTTGCACATGATTAACCCTACTAATTCAGCTTTCTGGTCGGCCGATTTTCGAGAACGAATTTGGAAGGGCCATCCTTGGGACGGCTAGATAAAAAAGTATCTCGTCGTCACAGTCTAATTAGTAGGACTTACAAATGATATGCGGGGCTCAAGCAAAAGTAACCTTATTATCCGAGGGTGGGTGGATGGGCCGTGACTGCAAATGACTAGATCTAGTGGCAGTAGTGCATGACAGGTTAAGTTATAATTTACAGTTGAAAGACCATGCCTTAACAAAGCATTTTAGGACTTCACGAATATAAAGTTAGATGCAGTATTCGTAATGTAGGCTAGCTAGTTACAATAACATGCATATTTGAGATAATTGTCCGTCAAAGCATCTAAAATCGAGAATTCGCCAACTATCATCAAATTTAAATAGCATACTGTATAATAATATAATTGACATGACTACGTTAATACGAACTGAGAACGGTAAGAGTTTAGTTGACGCTTATACAACTTATAATAAATCATAAATACATTGCAAACCCTGTCTTAAACTGTAAGATATAATGCCTCTATACATTAGACAGTCAGAAGTGTCACCTTTGTTGTTTCAATCGAAGAGTCTATCCGTTCATTGTAAATAATTCGTTTGAAGAGAAAACTTACCTGGACATGATTTCCGCGATAAAACGATACAACGGACGGGCAAGTTTTCACTTACTCACCGTTAAACCACGGAAAATACCGAACGTTTAAATTTGCTGTCCTGAGTGATCTCCCTTGTATAGTAATTTGCGCTAGAAGCTAAAATTTCTATTGGTTCCCTGTAATGTTCTTAATGTTGTAAAATGTATTATCATGCTTAAATGTTCGCGAAATTACAACTTTTAAGCAGTAACAATTAATCGAGTATCAAAAAATACGAACGATCCAAAAGGTTCTTTGTAGTTCGTTAAGTTCAGTTGCAACAAAGTCAAATGCACGTAGTCAAACATAGAATGCAGTAAGCAATAGTAAGAATGAATAATTCAAGATTACAGAAGTCAAAACAAAAAGGTATGTCGCAGTTGGCAATTACATGCAAGAATAAACGATTTACATGAAGGGATTGCCCACTTAGCATCAAGAAGCATGAAGTATGAATAACGTGGACAACACTTGTAAGTAACCAAAATGCAATTGTCAAGTAGTAGAACGCATGTGCAAGTAGACAGCATAAAATTGTCACTTAACAGCATGCATGTACTGGCGGATATTCCCTTCCATAATTATCAAGGTGATAGACTATTCCACTTATCAATTTAATTAATGACATGCACACATCGAATCAAAACGTTTGGTCACTTTATTTCCAAATTTGAAAATAACATTTACACATATCTGATTAATTTAAGTGTGTAAGTAGTGAGTGTGTATTCTAACATTAGATGACCGACTAAATTTAATAGATTTGACCATGAGTCGTTTTGATTGCAACATAATCCCACGAATATAACTTTTCTACACACTGGTCATCTTCAAATGTGTAATACAAATCAGATTTATAAATTTTACATGGTTTAATATTTAGTGTTTTATGGATAAAATGTGATGAATAGTCTATCACCTCGATAATGGATTGGAGAACATGGCAATGTGATTTATATTGAATTTGAGTGAGTTCAGGATTTTGACACAAAAATTGGAAATTTTCAATGTGTTATAAAGCATTTATAAACTGCATTTTTATTTCTTTTTACAAATATTCATTGTAGATGTAAATTTTTCAATGTAGCATAATGATTTCAGCTGAAAATTATATTGCAGACTTGAAAAATCAAATTGTTTTTCCGACACAATAACACATTCGTGACTTCAATTTCAGCTCATAAAATTACCTTAAGAGAACAAATACATTGCATTTATTTATTGGTATTTTAAAGATAGATAACTCTTCGAACCTTCAAGGCGGTGGTTTTCTAAAACTACCAAATTATTGTCTTCCCTTTATTTGACCCAACGAGATATGAAAAGTGCAAAGTTTGTCGATTAACGGTATATATAATCTGTATCATCATTTAAGTCGTCAGTTTGCTAACTCGTAACGGTGCGGACAGTGCATAATTATTGAGTGGACAATACACGTTGTTTGAGAACTAGTCAGTATTCTTCAAAGATGGGTAAGTTTATTAAATTACATTTATTCCGCTGCTGCTTAATTTAAGGTAACAGAGTGTAATCTATAGTGAAATAGCGCAATTTTCTTTCAAAAACGTTATTTGTTTTCAAATTTATTTAGTCGGATGAAATATGCATTGCATTATGATCATTTCACATTTGCACTTGAGAATAGACACAAATAAATTTCAAAAAAGTAAATTTGTTGAAGAATGACAGCGAGATTTGCAACGGAATTGCTGTCATGTTTCAATTAATTCACTTTATTATATATTGATATTTATTTTTTGCTTAACTTCAAGGTTAAATATAGTACAATATAAAACTATTCTTACTGTATCTAACACATTTCCAATTGAAGAATAAAATGATTTTGAAAAAAACATGCACAATCTCACTAAAAGTTATGCTCCGTGTCCTTAATGCTATTACACGTCGAAACAGAACTATGATAAGCAAATGGATAAGGCTGAAGGTGACATACTGTGTTCTTTGATATCTTTCACCAAACAGCATTTATCGGATTATTTGGTACTTATTGTAACCATTGAATGACCGTTGAAAAGGATGGGGCATACATTTATTGTTAAAAGTTTCTAGCTTTTTATATGTATGTACTTTTTGTACAACATGCATGTAGTTTGTATAACTCTAACGCGGTATTGGGACCTGTGCCACTTAAAGTAAACAGGCACATCAGGTATAACAACATATAAGGATATTGGAAAAGAGATTATCTTTTTCAATGTGTATAGCTTGGCTATTGTGACCTGAGCCTGACCTTTATGCAAGAATATATTACAAGATTTTTTGCTTTGAATATATCAATTATCGCAAGCAAATCGTGCAATATCGGTATTTCAGATTTGTGTTTGTATTACATCTTGAGCGTCTTCGTGATACTCCCCGATTATGAAAACAAGCAATTGGTGTTGTAACGTAGAAAATATATCGACTGTTAAATTATGCTAATCAACAGATCAGACTCATGTCAATGTGGCCAAGCTTTACCGTTATTTTAATTTACTTGGTGAATAGAAGTAAGCAGGTAAAATACACTTCCGCTCTCCCTAAATCGATGTAATGGTCAATGATTTCTGTTTATATTGACATTGCAGAATATCGCGTTAGACTTATAGGCCCGTATTCACATGTCGTTCCTCCACTCCAACTCGACTCACCCTAACCTAAGGGAGCCTCAAGTGTAGCTGGAGTGACGGTCGAGTTAGTGAAGCTTGAGTGGAGATTTGGTATTCACATGCATTTATCGACCTCCACTTTCTCGAGTGGGTGACCGTTATAATACATGGTAGGATAGTAAACTGTGTAAACAATCCATGATAAATTATTGAATAGTTTTTAGCTCGACTATTCGAAGAATATGAGAGCTATTACAGTCACTTGTTCGTCGGCGTCGGCGTTGCATATGGTTAAAGTTTTGCATGCAAAACTTTAACCTTGGTTATATTTCAATAACCAGTGCATATATTGGATTGAAACTTTGCACTGGCTTTCCCTGTCATGTAATCAACCATGTTAGATAACTCTTGCATGAATTTAATGCAAATTATGGCCCTTTTTTACTTAGAAAATTTGGTTAAAGTTTTGCATGCAAGTTACTAATAAGGCCATATCTCAAATAGTATCTGTGCTATGGCATTGAAACTAACAACACTTACTAACCATCATAAGGCAATGGTACCGGTCATGGGTAATAGCTCTATTATGATTATTATTTGAGTTATGCCCCTTTTTAACATAGAATTTTCTTGGTTAAAGTTTTGCATGCAAGTTTCATTCAGACCATATCTCAGCTACTATCCATGATACTGCATTGAAACTTACAACACTTGTTTACCATCATCAGTCAATGGTATCAGTCAAGGGCAATAACTCTATTATTTTTTTATTTCAGTTATGCCCCTTTTTAACATAGGAGTTTATTGGTTCAAGTTTTACATGCAAGTTCTATTCACGCCATATCTTAGTTACTATTTATGATATTGCATTGAAACTTATAACACTTGTTTATCATCATTAGTCAATGGTACTGGTCAATTGTAATAACTATATTTTTAGTTTAATTCAAGTTATGCCCCTTTTAACTTAGACTTTCCTTGGTTAAAGTTTTGCATGCAAGTTACATTCAAACCATATCTCACCTACTATCAATGATATTGCATTGAAAAGTTTAACTTCCCCTTTAAACAAGTACTAAGTAACAAATTCTCACATATAAATGATTGCCAGTTTAATAATGTCGTATAATACACACATTATTTGTCTAATATGGTAAACTGAAAATATCACATTGTTTTGTTGAGGCTTGAATTCTTAAGATAGATATTTAGGTTAACCACTAGAATATTGTATTACATGTATTGCTCACTATTGCTAACTTGTATTGTATTTATCCTCCCAGTTTAGTTCTCTGGCTGAATCTAAAACTTGTTAATACCTACATTTATCACAAATCTGTACACTTTCCTACTATGCAATAAAAAATCATATTGCACAGTGTGCTTACATACTTTGCAAATGACATGTGATGTTCTTTGTTTATATGATGTTTATGTGATAAGTAGAATATTGTTGCTAGGTAGTAAAATTTTTAGACAGTGATAGGTGTTTGCCTTTTTTCTGTGTCTAAAGGTTGTATCTATGTGTCAAAAGGTTGTATCTCACCCGAAACTGTAGATGAATTTGACAAATTAATGCCAAATAGTCATATCTGGCCGAGATCTCACATTTTGTTACCAAAAATAAATGGGTGCGAGGTTTTGAATGTGTCATATGACGTATATCTAAGAAAATGATTGGTGCAGAGCTACGATATTTTGACATAAGGAGCAAAACGGTCTCCTGTTTCCCCGCTCATACATACCTGAGATACGAGGTTTTGACTATCCAGCGAGGATATCAAACTTGTGTTGTTTGGCATGGTATTGTATTCAATACTAAAAATAATTACTAAACTACTTTAAACTCATCACTGATTTATTACATGACTGTATCCTCTACATTATTATTTTAATTTGTCACCATTGTTTTAAAATTGACTCCTTTAACAAATCATATCTTACTCATATGATTATTTTGTAGAAACTTTGTTATGTCAGTGGATGTATACAATTCCCTTTAAACATACACATTTCTTGAATAGAGTACAGTGCCGCTTGAAGTCTTAAAATCATTTTCACTGACAAATATTTGTTAATAGTCCAGTGTTTAGATAATTGCCATGCCTCAACAACCATTGTACATTAGCTTTCATTGCCATGTAGTCAACTAAGTAGCGTAACTCACGTTTCAATATAATACAAATTTTAAATGGCCTGTTTTGAACTTATATTTTTTCTGACAAATGGCTGCGAATAGTCGAGCGCGCTGTCTAGTGACAGCTCTTGTTTTTAGTTTCGGTGCATTTTCCTGATATAAACAAAGCCGAATTCTAATGTTGATGGCGTTTATGTTATATGAGATGAATACATATTTGAACTCACAAAAATAAGACCTTAGTTTGAATACACAATAATAATAATGATAATAAGATCATAAAAAAAGTTGGACCCATTTACATAAAACTTAGATGTTATTACATATAGCGTTAATTAAACGCATACCTACTAAAATGTTGCCAATAATAATAATAAACATCAAATTAAATGTTTTAAATGAAACCGTGCCATAATCCAGCATTGTTGTGGAAGCAGGTCCAATAATATCTTATCAATATGAATCCACAAACCGTTGGGCAGGAAGTTTCAGAATAACAATTTAGAAATCATATGACATAAAATCGGTTACTCTTTTTATCAATTGCTTACTCTGTTGTGCCATTTGTTGGGCAACTTACTACAGATACAACGCAGGAAAGCCAGGTCACTTGAACGCCAATACTTCATAGAATGTCATTTTTAAGAGCGACAATGATGTATATAAATAATTAAATACATATCAAGTGTACATCTATATTATGCATGTACTAATGTATTTAAAGTTGAATGCGAAACATTTTTTACAATTCATTTCGATCATTCTCGACACACAATTTTCAATTATATTCATCGTCTTAATTGTATCAATGAACAAAAAGAGAAGAGCTCCAAGTTTTTGCCTATTATACTGAACGTCTTGCGAGGGCATATTTCTCATATTGGCATGCTTGTGTGCATTAAGAAAGACTAAAAGAGATGTTCTGTCCGGCAATATGTATGTTCAATCTTCTTGATATCGGATCGAACCCGTATCCCAACACTCGACACGGGCACTCTACACAAGAATATCCAGGCAAAATTCTTGCAAATTAGTGATTGCAACGGAACCACCTACTTGTGTTACAAGTGACCACGTTTTTATTTTAATGAAAATATTTTAGTTATCTTCACGGGATTAAAAGCAATCAAAGGCAATGATTAGATATATCAATCCATATAAAAAAAAATTTATACATGTATGCATTTTTGTACTCATGTTCCTTATATTATACACATGGGACCCGGTACAATACACCATGTTATTTATTAACATCGCACTATAAGTACTTAATTTAAATTCCACATATTTTAGACATGTACTGCAACTGAACTTTATATGGTTCAAAAATATACTTAAGGATCACAAAATATTACAAAATTTATATTACAAAATATGTTTTTAAGGTTCGTTGGTTTGTTTATCTTGAAAATCGATAACTTTATTAGTCAAACATTCGTGTGCTTAATCGGTATTCATATAACCCTACTTGAGTGCAGCTGGAGTCACTGTCAAGTGACCGTTTCGGCCACTCGAGAATTCCCCACTCAGTCGAGTGAACTCCAGCGACACTAACCGTTGTGAATACCAATTTCTAGTTAGGTCGAATGCCCACTCAAGCGCACGGACGAAACGACCATTAAAATCGGATTATCTTAGTGAGTGAGAGTGGAGGGACGGTCGAGTAGAGGATGTGAATATGGCCCATAGTTGTCGAGAAAAGGAGAACACCAATAAAACAAACACAACTATAACGGCTTATAACACATGTATGTGTAATGTTGGCTTAAATGTTCAAAGGGTACAATGTAGACTCATGTATACATGTTTCTCTACACAGTTAACTGTAAACTAACGATAGGCCCTACAAAATGTACTTTTAACATTTTAGAGAAAATATGACATTCAGTGTTCTCATTTGTGACTTATTTATTGAAGTGACATAGACAATAATCAGAACAATCTCTTTCTGTGGACTATGTACGACTTTCAACAGTACGGTATACTTTAATATTTGAACGAATGGTTTATACGAGTACATGTATATTTAAGTTGAAATTCGTCTGACCAGACGACATAATGTTTACAAATGGAAATCGAAAATTCATTGAAATGATCAATTGTTGATATAAACCATTGATAAGAACGGCTTTGTGATACACCCTGTTCGTAAAGTTGAAAATATTAAAAATTCTGTGTTTTTTTCTACGTTTACAAATATAACAAGATATCAGCTGATAAATTTCGTAAATCTAAAGTTGAGTATCACGTTAGGATCTCCGGACCATAATACTGATAGAATATAACCTATATTCTGCACTGCTTATATTTATGGTCAATTTATCATGAGGAGATACACATTATCTGTACTGGTCCTCATAACTTCTATTAGCATAAGTTAACGGTTGATTTATTGTCTAAACTAATGATTCATTGTCGTTAAATCTTATATGTTTAGTGAATCAGCTCTATGATACAAGCAGCATGAAAGTATTAGCGTATAATATTATACTATATTTTAAAAGCTTTAGTCAAAATATTTAAGCTTTCTACTGAGCATGATATGATATTACCAGCCCGGCAGTAGTGTAACGTGTACCGGCTCTTGATCAACAAACCCGTCAATTGAATAGCATGTTCACACATAAATGGTGGTTTACTAGTATTGCATTGTATACTGAGGTCTTATTTTCTATAGAACTCAATCCACAGGGTTTCTAATATTTGCATATAAGACGTACAGCCTGCATGTGAATCAATTAAACAATAACCGTCACAGCATGCCTTCATTTGGAGGAACACGCACAACTTACTGGAGGTTCACTTCCAGTTCTTCAGTCTGCAGGGGCCTTAATTCGCATACGTTGTATGACTGAAATTCAGACTTCTTAGACTTAAAATTGGCAAAATTTATAATCACTGTCAGTTCGTTGTTATTAGATTTAGCCATGTGAAATGTGTTGTTATCCACGGAACATGTATACCCATTTATATCAAATCGTTACATTTATATCAACATAAGAGCGAATAGAACATTATTTTTTTGGCAATATAAAGTATAAGTTTGAGTTTTAAAATTACAACCTTGGTGAATAAGCCCCCAGTTTGAATGGTGTTGACACTGTATACAACATTGATGCATATACTGCACAAGGAACTGATGTTCACGAACATGTCCTATATACATCTTTATAATCATTAATTATTCTATTCAAAAATAAAAAAGAAGGCAACTTCGGTCTGGAAAGGCAACATTTAGCAGAGCTACAGAAAGCATCGATCACATAAAATTAAAAGAGGGCCTAACAAAGGACATAGGCACGAAAGTGAAAAGGTTCTAATAAAATGAAACCGATGAATTTCACATTTCAACTGTGAAAATTTCCTAAAGTTAATGAATCACTGTACGTATTACCGCAGGTAACTGCATCGTTGAAAAAGGTTTTTTTTCGTTTTCAAAGAAAGTTACCCGTGCATGTTACAACTATAAGTATTTCTCTTGCAGCGTGTTGTGGTAAAGGTCCGGGGTATTCATCACCCCTAGATGCGTATAACAATGGTCCCCGGGAACAACTGGTCTATATTCCATGTATCATACCACCAGATAGTCGAGGTAACAGACCTGATTACCTGTCTACAGTCTGTGTAGATCCTGCATCACCCGATTATTGCAAGGTAAGAAAAGTTAAAAAGTTAAGTTACCAATTTTCTAGGGCTCCTTTCAGCTATTAAGCCGCTCAAGCACCCTTTGACATTTTAACTTCCCCTGCTCATTGGCAACCTACATTCGTGTCTCCCTGGAAAGACGATTTCTCTCTTGTGGGTGTGTCAGCCAAACCCGATCTGCGGTGCCCAGGAATATACACTGCCCTCAAGTAAAACATCAGTATGGTGCACACATTACTGGTTCCTTCTACGCGCCATCCGGGTTCGACCCTCCGTATTTGACGGATTAGTATTCCTTGACAATGCATACGGACTTGCCCTCCACATGTGCAGAAGTTGTATAATTGTTTATTCGATGAATAGGTTAATCATAACTGATTATTGTGAACATGAAAACCAGTTAGGTAAACTTACTGATACGAATGTGAACTAGTTTATGTACAAGTAAATATTTTATGCTTGCAATGATTTAAATATTTACAAGTAGTGTGAAAGCTTTTCACCAGCAAGAGTCGCCATTGCAACGCACAAACCTCGTATGAAAAAGCAATACATCAGTGTATATCCTTGTATTGTTCCCTCGTTACAGAATGCAGAACTTTAATTTGCCCTTACACCAGACATTCGCTGTACTCTAGCTGTTTGCATACATGTATTTTAATTTATTATCCAGTAGTTTGTAAAGTAGGACATTTAGATAAAACGCATTAATGTAGTTCAGTTTAAATATGTAACGTATTTGAAGCTGTATCATTTGTTACAATGTCAATGTTTTTGAAATCTGTTTACACATTAACTTAATGATAACATTCGTGCCCACGAAAGTATTCCATCCTATTAAATCTTTAAACTGTCATGGTTAAAATAGATACATATTATGATAAACAATATCCACGTGTTTCGCGGCGTATGTATGGTAAACACCCGTGTCTACAGTTCGAGATGTCACAGGTTCTACTCCCCGCAAGAGTACTTGATCATGTATGGAACAATACTATAGATAACGAAGAACTGGTATCTTGTGTGTTAATGATGTATCAGTTTATCAAATCTACGAGGAAACACCAGAATGACTGTCTTAAAACAGTTTTGTAATAAAGTATGCTTCATTGATTGTCCTCACATAAGCGCGCCTATAGAAAGCATGTTTGGAAAACCATTATGCTATTGGGTTAATTTAACACTATAATATCCATACTTGAACAGATGCATTGTATCTTTATTATGAAGCTTTTTGGAGATGATAAAACATGTGGCATTTATGAAGTACATATTGTTTTTCAGATTATCCACCGATTATATATGCCACATGTATCTGATGAAGTACATCATACCGGTTGGAACGCTTGCAGTAGTTGTCATGACGATTCATCAAAGTCACGTAACCGCTTGATTATGCCCTGTATTAACAGTGATAGAATCTATATCGTCGATGTTGGCACAGACAAGAATGCTCCAAGAATACATAAGGTTAGACATATAGTTCTATTAAAGTTTTGTAGTGACTTAAGGGGTATGGGTAAACTCTTTAGCGATGTCGTTGCGTGTCCGCCTACAGTGCTAAGGGCCATAGGTTCAATCCCTGGTAAGGATCAGATTTTTCACGTTCCTGAATTTACTAACTTGTTATAGTTGTTTTCAAAGTATCTATATGTCCAAGGCCTGACTGTCAGATATAAACACTGCATATACACTACAGAATAAACATGGCAACCTCGTACATACAAAGAACATTGAAACCGTCCCTAAGACCATCTTAACTATTGTGTATGGGAATTAACGTGGTAAAATATATGGCAAAGCGTTCTATGTTTTTGCAATACAAACATTGGCAACCCACTCACCAGTTCTATATTTCAACAACTATAATCATTAACTCTACAGTAAGAATTGAAACCAGTCAAAATCAAAGAATGGAAACCAGTCAAAATCAAAGAATGGAAACCAGTCAAAATCAAACGGGATCATACAACAATTGAGCTGCTGTTTGTGTTTCCCGTTTTGATTTGGACTGGCGTCCTGTTAGTTGCATTAGCAATTGACATTATGCCAGAGCAGAGATCGATCCACCTGCTGGTCTATCGAAGGTTGCTTGGAGAAGGTTTATTATACCGGTATACGGTTTATACAAAGAGCTACATTGATCAAATGTTCCGAACGTTTCAGACTGTAGAGCCGGAAGTAGTTCACAGTAGAGCTAAACTAGGAGCACCACACACTACACATTGTCTGGCTAATGGTAAAATCATGATCAGTTCTATTGGTGACGAAAAGGGAGAAAACAAAGGTATACTAGATTTAGTTGTTAAATATAAAATACATGTACGTATGTTCCCAAAAGGAACATTAACTAGAACAATCTTTGTTCAGCCAACACGATGAAATAGTTATTTTTGTCATCTTCGTTTTGCGAATTTTGACTTTCAAGGAGTAGTTATACAATGCCGAATGATGTGATTTTGGAAGAAATGTACTCACATAAGGTTATATCGACAGAGTAACCACATGTTCAGAAACAGGTTAATATTTTGAACGTTATTGCAAAACACGTCTATTGTGTCGTGTATGAAGAATTTTTTTCAAGTACACCTTTATTATATCTAAATGGAAACAAGAAAATAACGCATACGCTGAACATCTACGTATCGGTTTCGCAATCATCAAAATTTAAGAAATTTGTTCGCTCGAGTGTCTATTCCTGGGTGCCGCAGATCAATATTTACTGTCACACTCATAAGAGAGAAATGGTGAATGTATATTTCATCAGGTAGCACAGTGACCAGGGGAAGTTAAAATGTCAAAGGGTGGTTCAACGGCTGAACAAATGAAAACATCCCTGGAAAATTAGTTTCAGAGTTTTAGGTAATGCCGGCGTTTCTCTGTGACTGTGGATTGTCTGTGCACTACTGTAATTGTATGCATTTATCTATTTCTACAGGTGGTTTTATCATTCTGAATGGTGAAACATTTGCTTTAGAGGAGAATTGGGAGAATGGTCCAGCCGCCAAGTTTGGTTATGATTTCTGGTATCAGCCACATTTTAACGTAATGATCAGCACAGGGTGGGGAGCACCTAACGCATTCAGACCAGGATTCGATCCAGAAGATGTTAAAAAGGGTAAGTGGGGGAACTTTCAATTTTTGCAATGGTTAAAGCTGTATTTCCCTTTTTTCAGAACCAATTATCATCTAATACCATTGCCTCTTTGAGCGGGACATTTTATGCCCCGGTATCTACTGACGCGAGTAGTGATTATAGTGATTGTCTTGTTCGTCTTTCGTCCGTTACAAAAACGAAACGAAAATATTTTTGACATCCATCAAGGCATTTTATTCAAATTTCGCATACATTTTTATCATCATAAACACAATACATGGTCAAAGTCATTGCTTATTGGCTTAGCTACTTTTTGACCGTCCGTTACTCTATTATAAAGGACAAGGCTTCAACCGGGGCATACGCGATTACTGGGCGCAGTTTTGTTTTATTTTGGTTCATGATTCCTGTCTTTGGTCCCGATTCAAAATAGACCTAGCAAGAGGACGATTTCATATTCTACATGTATGTGTACACGGTTTATGTATATGAACTATACACAACCTACGTGTGTACTGGTTAAGCATTTATATAAGGTGTAATCTAGCCTTGTATTACATCATAACATGTAAAGTAAATAAGGTGAAAAGGACAAATCAATTTGCATAATTTAGTACATCACCCTTTAAAAGTCACTTGAACACTGATGTAAGCGTATGTACGTATTTCAGCGATATCTAACGTTACTTTTTACCTAGGTAAAATGGTTATAATTTTAAACAAAATCACTAAAATGTACCTTCCAATGCCTGCGTTTCTATGTATTTCACTTACAATCGGAACGGTTCTAATCTATTTACTTTACCCTTCAAACGAGGGTACATCACACTGACCTCTCTCTGTACGACAAGGTTTAAAACTATCACATTGTCCCTATTTTTGACTTAACACAAGGACTTTTACACAAGGTCAGTATAAGATATCTTCTGGTATTGCAACATGAGATCATATCTGTGTTTAAATTTTATCATCTATATTCTTGACCTTGTGTATTATTTGTATAATGTTAACTAGGTCGATACAATAGATCACTGTACGTATGGGACTGGGAGAAACACAAGCTCATCCAAGAGATTGATCTAGGACCTGAAGGCTGGCTACCACTGGAAATACGCTTCTTGCATAACCCAGAGGCGCCAGAAGGTTTTGTAGGATGTGCTCTCAGCTCAACCGTCTTCAGATACTTCAGAAAACCGGTAAATTCATATAGGCTTATAATATAGTTTGCACAGAATGCAGTAACAACACAACATAACACAACCATACAGAGCAACACCAACACACAACCCAACTAAAAATCCAAGTCCCCAGGGTGACCTGATCGGTTCTGTCACTATAACCACAAAGTATGAGCATTACATGCCCACCAGTTATTGCTATAACCCAACACAATGTTACACAAATAACCAGTATCAAGCACAGGTAAGTCTATCATTAAAAAGAGTCAAACCTAAATTTTGAGAAAAAAATCCCATTAAAAAAAAAGTTTTCCTTTTCAACGTTACTGCTACCTGTAGTATCAATGTGAATACATCACACCACATTGACCAGTAGTTTGATGGTATTTGTGCAGGACCACTATCATAATATTATATATATCACTCATGGTATCAAATAAAGTTCAATCATTATAAAGCTGACTGATTTATACGACACTGTACATGATAACGGGACCCAACTTTTACAGTTAGTATGAGCGAAGGTCAAATAGATAAACAACATTTACACGACTCGAACAGCATGCGCAGTTTGTAGCAAAACAGATATGAGGAAATCGGACAGAAAAGGCATCGCTCAACTTAACCAGCCGAGCACGGAAACTAGTAACATCACAACACAACAACAAGGATCAATGCCCACACACAACGCAAATTATACAATGTAGATATAACACGCGTCTGAAAAAATGTGTTAATAACTTAATATACGTATTGGAGGCTGTACCACCAGAAGTTGAATGTATGTGCTTCTAAACAAAGTTAAGTTACCAATTTTCTATGGATATTTGCAGCTGTTGAGCCACTCTAACACCATTTGACACAATTTGAACTCATCGGCGTTTATCTAACGAGAACTTTCTCAGTTACGGAAATGCCCGAGTAGTTACGATTGCCTTTGACATTTCAACTTCTAATTGTTTCAGAACGGTAAATGGGACGCTGAAAAGGTCATAACGATTCCTGATAAGAAAGTGAATGGATGGGCGCTTCCAGTAATGCCTGGCTTGATCACTGATATCTTACTGTCTCTAGATGATAAATTCCTCTACTTCAGTAACTGGGTACATGGTGACATTAGACAGTATGACATCACCGACACACGTAATCCAAAGTTAGTCGGCCAAGTAAGTATTCCAAATAATGGTGATGAATCAAGCGTCCGAACTCGAAACTTAAAATAGTACAAAAACCCAGAACTCAAATTATATATAGATCTTATTTTACCTGATCTGCACATAGAAACTGTATTGAGAGATTGCAATGTTAAACGCATATATGGTGAATTCCTTACGTTTGATAAGATAGGATGAAGTTTATGCCAACCATGGGTTACATGACATGGCATATAAATGAACGAGTAAATGCATCAACTGAAACAAAGGATGAAAAAATAGCTTCGCTATGTGCTGCCTTTGTTAACAAAATGAGAACCGCGCTCGAGCATCGTATTCAACACTGTACACTGTACAACCAATGGCGACAAAAAGCTTAACAATTCTAAGGTAGCTTATATACCAAGTCTCCTTGACACACATGAATCACGGGAGATAAAGGCACCGACTAATAATCACATTCAGAGATTGAAACACTATCAAACTTAAATGAGTAAAGTGTGCGATAAGAGCGAGATACGTTGTTTTCCCGGGCCAACGTGTTGTGGCACTTCCCTATTAGAAGATGTGTAATAACAAACACATTATATGTACTGCAAAAGCAACCATTAATCAGTCATTTCCTGATGAATATTTGTAAGGACATGTGTTTAGCACAATGCTATAAATTATAAACTTTCTGCCATCTATATATAACAAACGCTAGTATTTCCTATTTCACGAAATGCTTATTAAAAAAACCCATGTCCCGAGCCTCTTTCGATGGCCACCCACTTCAACATACCCGGGACCACCTCTTGTATTTATCCTTATTTTTTAATTTACCTTTAATTTGGAATGATGCGGCTATTACAGCTTAGCCGAATCTTGAACTCTCTCAATATTGATATCGAGAACAGAATATTAAAGCTCACTTTACTGATTTTCTTGTTGCATCCAATGACTTGTTCGGTTGAACGAGTATTAATTTTAACGTGGAAAAATGTGGCCACCTGGGGCAGTTTGAGGTGGTCGTGTTTTCAATGTGGTCTAGAAGAAAGGTTCAACAGTATAAAGTTTATGAGAAACGTGCCTGAATTGCTCCGAAAACAAAACAACCTTAGTGCATGCATAGGTTACGTGCAGATAAACACGTAAACGTCCTTGAATATAAACAATAGTGTACTACTAACTGTATTATGTGGCATGCTCGCGCGTTATTTTGTGTGCTTTTCTATTGACTGACATTTAGATTCTAGAAATGAGATAACCGTTTGTTAAAATAGTTTTGAACATGTCTGTTGGTTGGTCGGTAGACGTTAAATAAGTCAAGAAGGCTTTGTCCTAGGACCATTGCACTTAAATAGGAATTGACCCGTAACTGTAGATGACACCGGTTTTTGAAGTCAGTAATAGCAGTAACAGTAGCAGCAGCAGTAATAGCGGTAACAGTAGCGGCAACAGTAGTAGCAGCAACAGTAGTAGCAATAACAATAGCAGCAGCAACATCAGCAGTAGCAGCAGCAGTAGTAACAGTAGCAGTAACAGTAGTATCAGCAACAGTAATAGCAGTAATAGTAGTAGCAGCAACATTAGAAGTAGTAACAGCAACATTAGCAGCAGTAACAGCAGTAGTAACAGTAGCAGTAGTAACACCAACAGTAGTAGCAGTAAAAGTAGCAACATCAGTAACAGTAGCAGCAGTAGCAGCAACAGTTGTAGCAGTAAAAGTAGCAACAACAGTAGCAGCAGTAGTAGTAGCAACTTACCAATATTAGCATCAGTATCAATATTAGCAGCAGTAGCAGCAATTGTAATAGAAACAGCACCAATAACGGTAGCAGTAGCATAAGCAGCAGAGTAGTAGTCAGTTTACGAACATCTTTCGCTCGACTTCAGTTACACATTTACTAAAATGTTTCAATTGCTCGGTATTTGAGAATAATATTTATAATTCTTATAGTTTCATATTAGCTGGTTGTGTTGTCATAACCCGTAAGCTATGTCAAACAGCAACTAATATGATTCACTGGCTTAGTTGATACACTCGAACATTTACGAGTTTAGGAAATTGAATAGTTTTCTGCTACGACGCGTTGTGAAAACTTCTAACCTAAGCCACAACGCCTGTTATTAAACTTCATTGTACACATTTGCACCAATTTCTAATTGGTTTCGATGCGCCCGTCCACACCCTGGTTTGATGAAGATGTCCAGTACCTGGAAGACGAATACTATATCATGATCTGATCGTTTAATTCAAATGTAACATGATAATGAACTCTTCATGAAGATCACGGATTGTCCGTCCTACATTTGATGTTGGTAATAACACCAGTAATTTCAGTGGTAATAGCAACATGTGTAATTGTGTATAATGATAATCAATTACGTATTTCAGGTTTGGTTAGGTGGAAGTATTTGTAAGGGAGAAGGTGTAACAGTCACAGAAGACAAGGAATTAAAGGTAGCTACAAATGTTGTACATTCTTCATACGAACACAATACAGCCACGATCGTAGTCTTGTTCTGGATTTGTAATCCTGCGGTTCGAGTTCATACCATTCCATAGAATATTGACATCGATTTCGATTACCCTCTTCATAAAGAGCGGAGTAGTTGTTGATGGTTAAGTTGATACTAACTAGAATTCACTTCATGAAAGTTGGTTAGGTAAATCGAGCGACGTTATACGTCTGAAAACATGTTGAAACACAGAGTTAAACCAAAATAAAACAGTTAAACAGTTATCACCACAGTCTGAGCTGATTTTGAAAACACAAATTAACGTTTCTGTTTGCACATATAGGGGCAACCAGAACGTACTTGACGTTCATAATTTTTCTGTTTGTTCATACAGGCCCAACCAGAGCGCACGACAATAAAGGGTAAACCTATACCGGGTGCTCCCCAGATGATACAACTGAGTCTGGATGGAAAACGTCTCTATGTGACAACATCTCTCTTCTCAAACTGGGATAATCAGTTCTATCCGGATATGTGCAAGTACGGCCAATTAATATTGACAAATTAACATTTGGGCAAGATTGTACCACAGGTAACAGTATCATTGAAAAAGAAATTTAACAAAAAAATGAAATTTAACTGAAAATGTTTCATGATACTGTTACCTGTGGATTGTACCACATTTTTTAAGTTTAGGCTTATGGATTTTAAAACGCTTTTAAGTGTTCCTATCCAACTAGAGATAAACTGTTAAGCAACCCAGAGGTAGCGGCATGTGTTTTGTTCCTTCACACCGGGTGCGTTAATGAACCAAGGCGTCTGTTCGGAGAGAGCTAGGGGCAGTGCTCCCACATTCGTTTTATCACACCACTGTCTCTTCTACTTATTTTATCTTCAGTGAAGCACATGTCCCCTTTGGAAATAAATGCTTTCACTTGCATGGCTATGGGCCAAAATGTTTAGATAATTACACATACAAGTACACAAAACAAAAGTAAGTTGTTGCCCAAGGGATATGGAAAACAAAGTTACATGGCCATTGTTACCTTGTTATTGTTCAATTACGTTTTACCATATATGGCAAATTCATGTTTGCTTTTGAAAAATATAAAGCACGAATAATCATTCCACTCAAGCATATACTTTATGGTAATAATTCATTGCGATGATACCAAACAAGCAATGCATTGTAATATTGGTCTCCAAATTGATCATACAAAGTTGTACATGTACATGTACTATTTAAGGCATAACATGTTACAGAAATGATAGCGCACAAACGGATCATGTATGGTTGAGATAATGTGTAGAAGGACCCGTATGTTGCAGGAACAGGCACTTTATGGTACTACATGGGATACTTTTTTTCAACCACGGCATTAACGATTTACTATGTATGTGTTTTACAGAAAAGGTTCGATGCTTCTGCAAATTGACGTGAACACAAAGACAGGAGGATTGAGTTTGAACCAGGACTTCCTAGTTGACTATGGGCTTGAACCCGGTGGTCCAGTACTGGCCCACGAGATCCGATACCCAGGTGGAGACTGCACGTCTGACATTTGGCTATCAGAAAAGACCAAAGCACAGATGGGCAAAACAGCATCAAGAATGTAGAACATTCCGCTTCAAATACCTGTAGTATTGCTTGTATATCTAGTCGAACAAAAACAAACTACTTATAAATATTCCATTGATATCATCAAATGAACTATTAGTATCGTCTTTTAAATGAATGTGTTTCATATACTTTGACTATACTTTGTTTTCATGATGTAATTTGATTTTGTAATTTTCACCGACCAATTAACTATCATTAAGCAGGCGCTGTTGCAAAAGCATTATAGTGTTGTGCTTTTGTGAATTACAATTGATGTAAATAAAGGTAATTCAAGTAAAAGACAATGAAATCACTGCAGTGTGTGAACGGCTATCCTGTAACAAGAACGTCAACCCCGTGTGTTCGGCATCCCAGGTCAGTCGATAGGTATGTAGGCTATGCTCAATGTATCTTCGATGATTATGCATACACCCAATGTCACACATGTCCATCCCATTATCAATTAATTACTGAATGGTGGTCTGTACTAGCCGAGCATTAAGTTAAGGTTTTTGTCTTGGGTAAGCAATGTACAATATAATGATGCATACACCCCATATTGTTGTTTAAGGTGTTTCGATTGTTTAATAAACTGTAATATATAACCAGTATCAGGTGTTGTTGTTGTTTTGTATGACCTAGAACAATATAGAACTATTATTTTGAGTCAGTCCGGCTAGTACATGTACATACACAGATCCAGATGGGATGACCATCTAGGGCCGGATTCCCCCTAGAGTACGTGGGACATTCTATATTATTTCGGCATCTTTGATCTTTTGGTGTATACTAGTGTATATACATTGTCATTGATCACATGTAACTTAAATACAGAAAAAATCATGAAATTCATTTATTTTAATACTTTGCATTTCAAAACTGAGATTTATTCATTTGTTCTGATGTCCCAACAATTACTTATTATATTGTATTTATTACATAGCACTGGTTTCCCGTAACAATTTCTTAATTGGCAATTATATCAAAGTCACCTCCACCAAGGTGCTCTTTTTTATGGTGCCATAGTACAAGTATTTAAGCGGGAAAGTTTGAAAACAAGATGGTGGTAACATAATGACTACTAAAGAAGTTTTGGCTATGCATTAGTCATGCTTGACATGTCCCTGAAGAACGTTATCTCCTACAGCCTAATAAAACTGTCGTCCTTCAAGTGAAATATTCAGATAGAGCCACAGATGTAATACACGAGAACTTTACAATGGGAGATCAATTACTCAATAACGTTGACTCGTCAGTTCACCTTGGTATAACCAGAACCACCTCTGTGCCAGAAACTGCCAGGGTTAATGTTGAATGAAACATCAAGAAGTCCAGGCGTGCGCTGTACAGTCTAATGGGAGAGGGTGAACATGGTCATAATATTATAAGACTTGAGCACGAATCGAACCTAGATCTATATAAGTCATTTGTGTTACCTTTACTGACCTATGGAATTGAAATACCGTATTTACTCCTAAAGACATTTATTATAAACAAACCAAACAATCCTGAAAACATTTATCAATATCAGATTAAGGAGTATGTATACAATACCACTAACTTTCTTCAAAATGTATACTGTAAAGTTATTAATATGAGCAGTTGAATAATTTTCATTTTTTAAAAGATGAACAAGGGCTCAAAAATAAAATAATATTCGAATTCAAAATTTTATACTGTATAGGTAGCCACTGTAGTGATGTTTTATGCCCCTGTATCGATAGATCGGGAGGCATATAGTGATTCACCTGTCCGTCCATCGGCCTGGTTAACCCAAGTTGACCGTTTCTTCTAGCATTAATATGGTTTGCTTCAAAGCTTTCAAACTTGCATGGATATTATATATGAACACTATCCACATGCCTGTATCACATTACTCCATTTTGACCTCCATCTTGATCTAATTAACCACGTTGCGTTGGTCGGCTGGAAGAGTTTCGGGGTTAAGTCAAGATGTGTTTTTCTGCAACGCACGAAATAAACGAGTCTTTGAAGTGTCGAACTGACTATTCACTAATATTGCAGCATTTTCGTCCTGCAAATATTTGGTTTGTGCATGACAGATTAAAGACAATTGGTCCATTGCTGTCACATGGGCGTAGGAGCGTTTTCAACATTGGGTAGGGGAGGGGGTGGTGCAAACATTTGACAACGGGGTAAACCATTTTTTTGCTCGCTTCCTTTGCAATAACTTTATTATGTCATCATATGTCAACGCACATTCTTTGCACAAAAAATACAATCGCACATACATTGTACTCTTAAACGTCCACAACCCTCCTATATCTATATAATAACTTTGACTTTATATGTCTGCGGTAATTTGGTTAACTAATTACGTTGTATCAGTTCAAGTATAAGGGGGTCCGGGGGTAATTCCCCCTGGAAAATTTCCTAAACAATGGACAAATCTGGTACATTCTAGGCAATCTGAGAATGCAGATTTGGTATCAGGTCACAAACCACTAAATAAATTTGTTCTTTAGCTCAATGTAAAGTTACAATAGTCAGTCCCAGGTTGATACATGTTAAAGTCTATGGCCAGGTGGCAGACATATATCAATGAAAAGAAGGGGCTACCAGCTTTAAGAAAATACAAAAAAAAACAGGGGGTCACGTATCATATAAGAAACATTTTGTCCGTCCAACGCGGTGAACATATTTTTACAGGCGCGCGGACCGACCAAATCCGGGTTTTACCCTACCCTACTTTCGCTTTGGTATTTTGGCCAAAATCTCAAAATATGTAAAATAAAACAGTTTCAATACATCACATACATGTATACAATGCCTGTAAACCCAATTAGATGATTCCAGTTCCACCTTGTCAAAGCATACTACCATTTAAACACAATCACAAGTTTATTTAGGGACTATTTGAGTGTATCCTATTTTGGTTCGCGGAGGCATTTAGTGGTTTGTAACCTATCAAAAAGGACCTAAATACGGTCGACCTTCTTTCGTAACCATTCGAGTACCATTACATCGTAACCATTCGGGTACCATGAGGTAGGCGGGGTCTGGGCGGTATAGAGAATAGGTATGACACTACTAAATTTTTATTATGCACATTAAATTACCAATATTTGACACTTAAAACATTTAGTTTATGGATCTAGAACTCGTGAGATAAACAATAAAGCATAAAGGCGTGTATTTATGACAATGTAATATTTGGATGCTGCGTGGCATGCATATAATCCCACTTGTAAGTAAAAATATAATTTATGCAAAAACAACGGAAACTCCACCCTACGCAAGCCACACCGGCAATGGTTGGAATCTAGTTCTAAGTCAATTCAAAAGAACTTAAACATTTATTTTGCATTGATTATCGATAAATTTGATCCTGTTTTGTTACAAGGAGTGAACTAGAATTAGTAGGGCACTGTAATATAGTCAGGGCACCAGAATCATAGAATGGCTAAGGTATTATTATATAGTCGGGCGCCGATGTAGTCACGGTATTCTAAATGGCTATGGTCATTAATCTTTCATGTTATTATATAGCAAGGACACTTTTTATAACACTATCACAAGATACTTGAATGGGAAGGGTAATGTTATAGCGAGGGAACATGATTCAACCGGGTACTAGCTAGTATAGCTAAGATAATTTAATGGCCTATGTACTACTATCCCGAGGATACTTGAACGGCTACATATATTTAATATGGTACTATTTTAAACGGAGTGTCCGAATGAAAAGGGTACTACTAAGTCAATGGTAATTTATTTAAATCATTCGAATAAAGTGTCAATAACAATAGAGTAACCATTCAAGTACCCTGGCTACAATTTGGTGCTAAACGTTCCAGGACCCTTGCTACAATATGAGGGTAACCATTCGAGTACTCAGGCTACAATATGACAGTATAACCATTCAAGTACCTTGGATACAATATGAGAGTAAACATTCCAGTACCCTGGGCTACAATATGGGTATTACAATTCCAGTTACCTGGTTACAATATGGGAGTAACCATTCAAGTACCCTGGCTACAATATGGGAGTATCCATTCAAGTACCCTGGTTACAATAAGACAGTAATCATTCAAGTACCCTGGTTACAATATGACAGTAACCATTCAAGTACCTTTTCAATAATATGGGAGTAACCATTCCAGTACCTTGGCTACAATATGGGAATTACAATTCCAGTTACCTGGCTACAATATGGGTATTACAATTTCAGTTACCTGGCTACAATATGGGAGTATCCATTCAAGGACCCTGGCTACAATAAGACAGTAACCATTCAAGTACCCTGGTTACAATATGACAGTAACCATTCAAGTACCTTTGCAATAATATGGGAGTAACCATTCCAGTACCCTGGCTACACTTTGGGAGTAACAATTCAAGTACCCTGGCTAAAATATGACAGTAACCATTCAAGTATCTTGGCTACAATATGACAGTAACCATTCAAGTACCCTGGTTTCAATATGACACTAACCATTCAACTACCTTTGCAACAATATGGGAGTAACCATTCCAGTACCCGGCTACAATATGGGATTAACCGTTCTAGTACCCTGGCTACAATATGACAGTAACCATTTAAGTACAGTGGCTACAATATCACAGTAACCATTCAAATACCCTGGTTACAATATGGGAGTATCCATTCAAGTACCCTGTCTACAATATGGGTGAACGATTCAAGTACCCCGGCTACAATTTGACAGTAACCATTCAAATACCGTTGCTACAACATTAGTGACATTCCAGTACCATTGCAATAATATAGGGGTAACCATTCATGTACTATGGCTACAATATGAGAGTAACCATTCAAGTACCTTGGTTACAATATCACAGTAACCATTTAAGTACATGTACATTGGCTACAATATCACAATAACCTTTCAAATACCCAGGTTACAATATGGGAGTATCCATTCAAGTACCATGGCTATAATATAGGAGTAAACATTCCGGTACCCTGTCTATAATATGGGTGAACCATTCGAGTACCCCGGCTACAATATGACAGTAACCATTCAAAAACCGTTGCTTCAACATGAGTATAACAATTCCAGTACAATTGCAGCAATATAGGGGTAACCATTCATCTACTATGGCTACAATATGAGAGTAACCATTAAAGTACCTTGGCTACAATATGACAGTAATCATTCCAGTACCGTGGCTACAATATGGGAGTAACCGTTCAAGTACCCTGGCTACAATATCACAGTAACCATTCAAATACCCTGGTTACAATATGGGAGTATCCATTCAAGTACCATGGCAATAATATGGGAGTAACCATTCCAGTACCCTGTCTACAATATGGGAATAACCATTTAAGTACCCAGGCTATAATATGGGAGTAACCATTCTAGTACCGCGGCTACAATATGTGATTAACATTCTAGTACCGTGGCTACAATATGGCAGTAACAATTCTAGTAACGTGGCTACATTTTACTTCCATAATGTACCCACGGTACCGGAATGGTTACTCCCATATTATAGCCAGGGTACTGGAATGGTTACTCCCATATTGTAGTAATAGTACTTGATGGTTACTCCCATAATGTAGCCAGGGTACTGGAATGGTTACTCACATATTATAGCCAGGGTACTGGAATGGTTACTCCCATATTGTAGCCAGGGTACTGGAATGATTACTCCCATATTATAGCCAGGGTACTGGAATGGTTACTGTCATAATACAGTCTTGGTACTGGAATGGTTAATGTCATTTTACAGTCTTGGTACTGGAATGGTTACTGTCATAATACAGTCTTGGTACTGGAATGGTTACTGCCAAAATACAATCTTGGTACTGGAATGGTTACTGTCATAATACAGTCTTGGTACTGGAATGGTTACTGTCATAATACAGTCTTGGTACTGGAATGGTTTCTGCCATAATACAATCTTGGTACTGGAATGGTTTTTGTCATAATACAGTCTTGGTACTGGAATGGTTACTGTCATAATACAGTCTTGGTACCGGAATGGTTACTACAATAATACAGTCTTGGTACTGGAATGGTTTAAGTCATAATACAGTCTTTGTACTGGAATGGTTAATGTCATAATTAAGTCGTGGTACTTGAATGGTTACTGCCATAATACAGTCTTGGTACTGGAATGGTTAATGTCATAATACAGTTGTGATACTGGAATGGTTAATGCCATAGTCCAGTCTAGGTACTGGAATGGTTACTGTCATAATACAGTCTTGGTACTGGAATTGTTAATGTCATTTTACAGTCTTGGTACTGGAATAGTTTTAGTCATAATACAGTCTTGGTACTTGAATGGTTACTGCCATAATACAGTCTTGGTACTGGAATGGTAACTGTCATAATACAGTCTTGGTACTGGAATGGTTACTGCAAAAATACTGGCCTAATACAGTCTTGGTACTGGAATTGTTAATGTCATTTTACAGTCTTGGTACTGGAATGGTTACAGTTATATTACAGTCTTGGTACTTGAATTGTTAATGACATATTACAGTCTAGGTACTGGAATGGTTACTCTCATATTACCATCTTGGTACTGGAATGGTTAATGTGTTAATACAGTCGTGGTACTGGAATGATTATTGTCATATTACAGTCTTGGTACTTGAATGGTAAATGCCATAGTCCAGTCTTGGTACTGGAATGGTTACTGTCATAATACAGTCTTGGTACTGGAATTGTTAATGTCATTTTACAGTCTTGGTACTGGAATAGTTTGAGTCATAATACAGTCTTAGTACTTGAATGGTTACTGCCATAATACAGTCTTGGTACTGGAATGGTTACTGCTACAATACAGTCTTGGTACTGGAATGGTAACTGTCATAATACAGTCTTGGTACTGGAATAGTTACTGCCAAAATACAATCTTGGTACTGGAATGGTTACTGTCATAATACAGTCTTGGAACTGGAATGGTTACTGTCATAATACAGTCTTAGTACTGGAATGGTTGCTGCCATAATACAGTCTTGGTACTGGAATGGTAAATGTCATAATACAGTCTTGGTACTTGAATGGTTACTGTCATAATACAGTCTTGGTACTGGAATGGTTACTGCCATAATACAATCTTGGTACTGGAATGGTAACTGTCATAATACAGTCTTGGTACTGGAATGGTTTCTGTCATAATACAGTCTTGGTACTGGAATGGTTGCTGCCATATTATAGTCTAGGTACTGGAATGGTTACTGTCATAATACAGTCTCGGTACTGGAATGGTTACTGTCATAATACATTCTTGGTACTGGAATGGTTACTGTCATAATACAGTCTTGGTACTGGAATGGTTGCTGTCATAATACAGTCTTGGTACCGGAATGGTTACTGTCATAATACAATCTTGGTACTGGAATGGTTAATTTGTTAATACAGTCGTGGTACTGGAATGATTAATGTCATATTACAGTCTTGGTACTTGAATGGTAAATGCCATATTCCAGTCTAGGTACTGGATTGGTTACTGCCATAATACAGTCTTGGTACAGGAATGGTTACTGTCATAATACGGTCTTGGTACTGGAATTGTTAATATCATATTACAGTCTTGGTACTCTAATAGTTTAAGTCATAATACAGTCTTGGTACTGGAATGGTTACTGTCATATTACAGTCTTGGTACTGGAATTGTTAATGTCATATTACAGTCTTGGTACTGGAATGGTTAAAGCCATATTACAGTCTTGGTACTTGAATGGTTAATGCCATATTGCAGTGTATGTACTTAAATGGTTACTGATATATTACAGTTTTGGGACTGGAATGGTTAATAGTCATATTACAGCCAGGCTGTTTGAATTGTTTATATCATATTTTAGTCTATATACTGAAATGGTTAATGTCATATTAAAAACAGGGTATAAGTCTAACGCGATATTCTGCAATGTCAATATAAACAGAAATCGCTGACCATTACATCGATTTAGGGAGAGCGGAAGTGTATTTTACCTGCTCACTTCTATTCACCAAGTAAATTAAAATAACGGTAAAGCTTGGCCACATTGAGATGAGCCTAACCTCTTGATTAGCATAATTTAACAGTCGATATATTGTCTACGTTTACAACACCGAGTGTATGTTTTCATAATTGGGGACTATCACGAAGACGCTCTGAAATACCGATATTGCACTGATATGGTACTTGAATGGTTACTGTGACATTGTATGTATGGTACTTGAATGGTTACTGTGCTGTTGTATGTATGGTACTTGAATGGTTACTGTGCTGTTGTATGTATGGTACTTGAATGGTTACTGTGCTGTTGTATGTATGGTACTTGAATGGTTTCTGTGCTGTTGTATGTATGGTACTTGAATGGTTACTGTGCTGTTGTATGCAGGGTACTTGAATGGTTACTGTGCTGTTGTATGTATGGTACTTGAATGGTTACTGTGACATTGTATGTATGGTACTTGAATGGTTACTGTGCTGTTGTATGTATGGTACTTGAATGGTTACTGTGATGTTGTATGTATGGTACTTGAATGGTTACTGTGCTGTTGTATGTATGGTACTTGAATGGTTACTGTGATATTGTATGTATGGTACTTGAATGGTTACTGTGATATTGTATGCATGGTACTTGAATGGTTACTGTGCTGTTGTATGTATGGTACTTGAATGGTTACTGTGCTGTTGTATGTATGGTACTTGAATGGTTACTGTGATATTGTATGTATGGTACTTGAATGGTTACTGTGATATTGTATGTATGGTACTTGAATGGTTACATTCTGATCACCTCGGTTTTTATCCAATGGAAAATACCTCTGACATAACAAGGCGACATTTTGAACTACTTTCAGTCACATGATTCGAAAATGACAGCTCCCCCAGTTACGTTTATACAACATGTACACGTACATACGGCAACAAATATGTTAAAGTTTAAACTTAAAAAAGAGGACGACAGCTGCTAAATACTAGATTTGAAAACAAGAATACAATTATAGTTGTATAAACTAGGAAAGAACGCTACGAAATAAAAGTTCGCACATCGTCACGTTTACGTTGACGCCAAATAAACGTCATATCATTCATGACGTCATGTGATAAACAAGACGTAAATTTCATTCATAATCCGTGCTAGATATTAGTTTTCTACAAAGATATTTGACATTTTTTTCGCGATACGCTCTGCTACGCCGTAGGAATAAGAAAATCGATTAGAACATATAAAATAACCATCGTATTGATGAATACATAACGTGTTATTTTCACGCGGATGTAGCTGACTTTAGTAGTGAGGGCGAAGTTCCGGCGAACGCTATTGGTGTATTTCTACACTTATTTACGAGGTGTATTTACCGGAGAGAAACGGAAATGGCCGAGCTTTTACGATTGGAATGGTTACTGTGATATTGTATGTATGGTACTTGAATGGTTACTGTGATATTGTATGTATGGTACTTGAATGGTTACTGTGATATTGTATGCATGGTACTTGAATGGTTACTGTGCTGTTGTATGTATGGTACTTGAATGGTTACTGTGCTGTTGTATGTATGGTACTTGAATGGTTACTGTGCTGTTGTATGTATGGTACTTGAATGGTTACTGTGATATCGTATGTATGGTACTTGAATGGTTACTGTGCTGTTGTATGTATGGTACTTGAATGGTTACTGTGCTGTTGTATGTATGGTACTTGAATGGTTACTGTGCTGTTGTATGCATGGTACTTGAATGGTTACTGTGCTGTTGTATGTATGGTACTTGAATGGTTACTGTGATATAGTATGTATGGTACTTGAATGGTTACTGTGCTGTTGTATGTATGGTACTTGAATGGTTACTGTGCTGTTGTATGTACGGTACTTGAATGGTTTCTGTGATATTGTATGCAGGGTACTTGAATGGTTACTGTGCTGTTGTATGCAGGGTACTTGAATGGTTACTGTGCTGTTGTATGTATGGTACTTGAATGGTTACTGTGACATTGTATGTATGGTACTTGAATGGTTACTGTGATATTGTATGTATGGTACTTGAATGGTTACTGTGCTGTTGTATGTATGGTACTTGAATGGTTACTGTGATATTGTATGTATAATACTTGAATGGTAACTGTGATATTGTATGTATGGTACTTGAATGGTTACTGTGATATTGTATGTATGGTACTTGAATGGTTACTGTGCTGTTGTATGTATGGTACTTGAATGGTTACTGTGCTGTTGTATGTATGGTACTTGAATTGTTACTGTGCTGTTGTATGTATGGTTCTTGAATGGTTACTGTGATATTGTATGTATGGTACTTGAATGGTTACTGTGACATTGTATGCAGGGTACTTGAATGGTTACTGTGATGTTGTATGTATGGTACTTGAATGGTTACTGTGCTGTTGTATGTATGGTACTTGAATGGTAACTGTGCTGTTGTATGTATGGTACTTGAATGGTTACTGTGCTGTTGTATGTATGGTACTTGAATGGTTACTGTGACATTGTATGCAGGGTACTTGAATGGTTACTGTGACATTGTATGCAGGGTACTTGAATGGTTACTGTGATGTTGTATGTATGGTATTTGAATGGTTACTGTGCTGTTGTATGTATGGTACTTGAATGGTTACTGTGATATTGTATGTATGGTACTTGAATGGTTACTGTGATATTGTATGTATGGTACTTGAATGGTTACTGTGCTGTTGTATGTATGGTACTTGAATGGTTACTGTGCTGTTGTATGCATGGTACTTGAATGGTTACTGTGCTGTTGTATGTATGGTACTTGAATGGTTACTGTTACTGTGACATTGTATGCAAGGTTCTTGAATGGTTACTGTGCTGTTGTATGTATGGTATTTGAATGGTAACTGTGCTGTTGTATGTATGGTACTTGAATGGTTACTGTGACATTGTATGCATGGTACTTGAATGGTTACTGTTACATTGTATGCATGGTACTTGAATGGTTACTGTGACATTGTATGTATGGTACTTGAATGGTAACTGTGCTGTTGTATGTATGGTACTTGAATGGTTACTGTGACATTGTAAGCAGGGTACTTGAATGGTTACTGTGACATTGTATGCATGGTACTTGAATGGTTACTGTGACATTGTATGTATGGTACTTGAATGGTTACTGTGATATTGTATGCATGGTACTTGAATGGTTACTGTGATATTGTATGTATGGTACTTGAATGGTAACTGTGCTGTTGTATGTATGGTACTTGAATGGTTACTGTGCTGTTGTATGTATGGTACTTGAATGGTTACTGTGCTGTTGTATGCATGGAACTTGAATGGTTACTGTGCTGTTGTATGTATGGTACTTGAATGGTTACTGTGCTGTTGTATGTATGGTACTTGAATGGTTACTGTGACATTGTATGCATGGTACTTGAATGGTTACTGTGATATTGTATGTATGGTACTTGAATGGTTACTGTGCTGTTGTATGCAAGGTACTTGAATGGTTTCTGTGCTGTTGTATGTATGGTACTTGAATGGTTACTGTGACATTGTATGTATGGTACTTGAATGGTAACTGTGCTGTTGTATGTATGGTACTTGAATGGTAACTGTGACATTGTATGCAGGGTACTTGAATGGTTACTGTGCTGTTGTATGTATGGTACTTGAATGGTAACTGTGACATTGTATGCAGGGTACTTGAATGGTAACTGTGCTGTTGTATGTATGGTACTTGAATGGTAACTGTGACATTGTATGCAGGGTACTTGAATGGTTACTGTGCTGTTGTATGCAGGGTACTTGAATGGTTACTGTGCTGTTGTATGTATGGTACTTAAATGGTTACTGTGATATTGTATGCAGGGTACTTGAATGGTTACTGTGCTGTTGTATGCATGGTACTTGAATGGTTACTGTGACATTGTATGTATGGTACTTGAATGGTAACTGTGCTGTTGTATGTATGGTACTTGAATGGTAACTGTGACATTGTATGCAGGGTACTTGAATGGTTACTGTGCTGTTGTATGTATGATACTTGAATGGTAACTGTGACATTGTATGCATGGTACTTGAATGGTTACTGTGCTGTTGTATGTATGGTACTTGAATTGTTACTGTGCTGTTGTATGCATGGTACTTGAATGGTTACTGTGATATTGTATGTATGGTACTTGAATGGTAACTGTGCAGTTGTATGCATGGTACTTGAATGGTTACTGTGCTGTTGTATGTATGGTACTTGAATGGTTACTGTGCTGTTGTATGTATGGTACTTGAATGGTTACTGTGCTGTTGTATGTATGGTACTTGAATGGTAACTGTGCTGTTGTATGTATGGTACTTGAATGGTTACTGTGCTGTTGTATGTATGGTACTTGAATGGTTACTGTGCTGTTGTATGTATGGTACTTGAATGGTTACTGTGCTGTTGTATGTATGGTACTTGAATGGTTACTGTGACATTGTATGTATGGTACTTGAATGGTTACTGTGACATTGTATGTATGGTACTTGAATGGTTACTGTGCTGTTGTATGTATGGTACTTGAATGGTAACTGTGCTGTTGTATGTATGGTACTTAAATGGTTACTGTGCTGTTGTATGCATGGTACCTGCATACTTACAGCCATATTGTATGCAGGGTATTTGGATGGATACTGTGATATTGTACGCGGGGTACTTGAATGCTTACAGCCATATTGTAAGCAGGGTACTAGGAGTGATTGCTGTCGTATTGTATACATGGTAATTGAACGGTTATTGTGGTATTGTATGCATGATGCTTGGAAGTTACTGTGATCTTGTATGCAGGGTACTTGAATAGTTAATGTGATATTTTTATACAGGGTACTTTAACGGTTACTGTCGTATTGTATGCTGGGTAATTGAATGGTTAGTGGCGTATTGTATCCAGGGTACATGAATGCGAACTGTGATATTAAAGTCAGTTTACGTCAATGGTTTTAGTTATTTTGCAGTCATCACATTATCTTATGTGAAAGTAACCAATTAGTGACATGTTTATATGTACAATTGTAGTCTGATATTAGCCACTAAACTATCCTGCCTGTATTATTTTATGTGTACCACTACCTCCAAATTTCAAATTTCTCTCGTTGGTACACTTTGATTTTTGGAAAAAATTATATGCGACGTTTTCGCTTGTCAGGGGGATTTCAATTGAAATCTCCATAGGTATTCCTCCAAATTGTTGTACCCAAAAAGTAAACTTTCCAGACGTCGTACATACGTGTTTGCCTTGGGTTAGCGTTTAAAACATACCGTACTCAGTAATATCATCTTCTGTTTTATTCGTTTAATTTATTTGTATGTCGGAAAAGGTATCATGTTCCAATTTTTTTACATTCAGGCAAATAGACAACAAGGATGTCCGTCTGTTCGTCCGTCGGTCCGTCAGTCAGTCTGTTCGTACGTCCGTCTGTCTCTGTGTCTGTCTAGTTTGAATTGGTTCATATCTGGAAGGAGGGCATATGCAGATGGCAACCTGTTCCAGTGTACAAAGACAAAGGGGAAATCTGTACATTTAATAAGTATTCAATTGTCTATAGTATAGGTAGCGTGAGTATCTTATGAGAATGTGAGAATTGATCATAGGGTGTTGTATTAAATGATGGCGTGTGGACCGTTACTAGGCCATCAACGAATAATGTTGCTAAAAAGACACAACATTGCATCGGATCTCAGGTTTTCCAGACAAATACCTGACACATTAGCTTATGGAGAGTAGTTTTCTGTGGTCCATCTCTGTGCACGTCGCTTTATCATCTAGATTCGTCGATTCCTTTCTGTGTGTGAGGGTGCCAAACTAGGGTGGTGTACTCAATCAGTGGTCTATCTTGAGCCTTGTATGCGGTTTCCCTTATAGGTTGGTTCTTGTTTGTGGGAAAATAAATGTTTTAGCTGTATGTGGTTGTTCATGGTGTAAAGTAAATACCAGTATACATCCAGAATAGAATAGAACTGTATACGTTTATTTACAACATACGAGCATATGGTTCCAGGATAACATGTTACTGCATTCCATTAAGTATAAAGTGTAATTTACAGGCGTAAAGGCTTCAGTAAAAATACAAATAACGTAACAGGTGTTATATAAGATTATACTTCATACGCGTTTTTTTCTCATTCTTTTGAAGGCTCGCTTAATTTCCAAAACTCGTTAAATATAAAATTATATAAATTGACAACTCTTGATAGATCCTCTATTTATGCATGTTTTCTCACTTGTCCTGAAATCGGGGGCTTGTCATCCTCTTCACTGGCGTCTACGCCCATGAATAATAGTATTATATACATGTACACTTAACAACTCTTATAAGTGTGCATGCATATATTTACGATAGCTCAGTCAATATCCGATGGATCGTGCTGGAAGTTTCAACATACGGAGATTGGATATTTGGAATTACAATGCAATTGATTTAAGTACCGTCTGATTAAAAAAGTTACAATCAGAATAAGCAAATGATGACATTATCAAAAGCAAATGTCACTAATTGTTGTACCGCATTCATCGGTCGTTCGTCTGGGTCTCGATGCAGCTATTTGTCCACTTTGCTTTTAAATTTTTTAAATCTTTTGTCTAAAAACAACGTAAACCATGATTCGAATAAATTACAATTGATGATTAAAAATGCCCACTTTCATCCGAAAAAGGGAAACTTTACCTCCCTTTGACCATCAACATAAAAATGATTTTTTTAAAGTTGATAAATACCAAAGACGTCCACATCTTGTTGAGTAAAAAATCTTATTATATTTTGTGGGTTTCTTTAATTTGGTGATATAACATAAATTCAAATTTACCAAACTTTAACATAATTTGCACGTATGTGTGTGTGTGCAGGAACAGTCTATTTATATGGTTAGAATTACATAGTTCCTGGTCAGTAGCGTAGCTGCCGCTAGGCTACTAGGCTCGGGCCTACACATCATTTCGAGAATTTTTTAAGTTTTACTTGAAATTTGATCTACTAAATATACGTAAAAACGCACCAGTACCTTTCAAGGAATAAAGAAAATCTGGAGGAGCATGCCCCGACCCCCCACTTCTTTCATCTTTATTACGGGCCTATACATTGCTAAGGTCCTAGCTACGCCCCTGCTTGTGTGTGATATTTCACATGAAAGTACATTTTTAACTAGGTTTAAAACAAGAAGGTAATAAGTGCCACATATTCTGCACACAACTTGAAATAAATCGTCTTCTAAATCAGCAAATAGCCACTTTTTCACTCAACCGAAACAGAAAAATTGAATCCGTTAGAAGTTGTAAGTTCAATACAGTAAATACAGTAAAACAGACAAGATCAATAATATACGTTCTATTCGTCCATGTAATCACTCGAAATGTAATTAACAACCATATCAAACATGCTTTTCTAAAGCAAATACTGCATGTTTCTAATGTTTCTGAAATAATTTAGGTAAATTGATATAGGTCTAATATTATATCAATACATTTTATAGTCATAAATTCTATATTTGTAATTTAAACTTAAATCTCGTTTTACGTTTATCAATATTTAGTGGTATCACACCTACAGAATAGCCAAGCTTATAAATATGTATAACAAGCTCCGCCCATTTATTAGACAACGCCCATGTACCGGAATGGTTGTAACTCGAATGGTTGTAAAAGAAGGTTCATCCCTAAATACAGGGAAATAAAGTTCTTACTTTAAACGCAATTCAGTGCTTGTACAGAATTTAAATTGCACGAATTTGAGATTGACGCTTAAGGTGAAAACGTTTATTTTAAAGGCTTTATTTGTAATCGACAAGTTCTCAAGGTTATATAGGAGGTTTTAGGGAGTTTTAGAGTACATTGTATGTCACGATGTAAATTTTGCAAACAAAGGGTGGTGACATATTTTTATATAAAAAAAATTTTTGCGAGCGAAGCACTGAACTGAAGGCAAATTGCATATAACGATATATATTAGGTCTAAAATTGTTCTTTTCGTCTAAATTATTGGGGGGGGGCAGAAGATTTGTTTGCCCCCCTGTCCAGACATTGGGGGCCTGGCCCTCCTGCCCCCCCCCCCCTGCTCCCACGTCCATGTGTCAAATCAAACGGAAACCTCTCATAACTTTTTGAACGTTTAATCTGTATTAAACAGGGTTATATAGCTTCCTGGTGAAACCTTATCACCATTAGCCTACTACTTATCTTTTTTTTATAAATGATTTGTCTACTATGCAACATTACGAAACTGGTTCTGAAATATAGGGTTTTCATAAAGGCAGTGGCTAGGATTACGGTACCGTAATCCTAGACCCACAGGCTAGGATTACGGAAGTTCCGCAATCCTAGTGAGTCCTAGCTAGGTCTGTCTAGAGTTACGGAAGTTTTTATATCGAGTACAATTAAGCGTGCAGGTCGCCTTATATTGCATGTTGATAATAATATTTCATGAATTTATACCAATATTGGTATATTTACCATCGAGTAATCAGTTTTGGTTATGGTAAAGATATACAGTATGGTTAAGATAATAAACGACGGAAAATATCCAAATGCAAATACTTTTTGATACTGTATTATAAAGCATGTACTTTTATCTACGTATTGATAAAGGTATTAAAATTCGGAAAATATATTGAGATAACAGATAATAGCAGGATTGAACAAGAATACTTCAACATATATCATGAATGCCGCTCGTGTGATCAGAATAAACACGAACGTATATACACGAAGGTATATACGTTCGTGGAGCAAAAAAACCTTGAATGACCGTTGAATTTTATTTTAAAAATGCATACAGGATCGATTGTTTACAAAATTCTAGTTTTAAAAGATTCCTAATGACAGGAAAAGCGTAATCAGTTACAAATTAAAACAAATATTTAAGAAACTAAATATGACCATATTTGGAATTCGTATCACTACGCGCTGTCACAACGTAGATCCACTAGCAGGCTATGTAAATTGTGAATCAGCAAACGGTTTATAGCAACTTAATGTTTATTTCGAGGACCGAATGACGAACAAACATATCAGATCTATTACCGAAATTAGCAACACAATTTGTTTCAATCATGACAATCAATTTCAATGGAACTACATTTGTGTATTCGACCACGTACATTAATTAATTTATAAACATTCGGACTGCCTCTATTTTCTTCCCCTGCAAAGACGAAATATTAGCGAAGTAAAATTCGAAGCATGAAATACTGATATTTCTAGTAATTTGTCTATAATTATACCAATATTTGTATAATTTCATGAAATAATGATGACATCATGCAATATAAGGTGACCTGCACGCTTAATTGCACTCAGTATAAAAACTTCCGTAATTCTAGACAGCCCTAGCTAGGACAGTGTGTATTCCCCGGCCCATAGCTATTCTAAATAAGAAAAACGAAGTGATTTGACGGCCCCTATGGTTTAGTCTTTTATTTATGGACAGATTTTTAAAATGTTAGTATCAAATTAAAGGTAAACCTTTCTAGTTTCTAAATATATAAAATACAAGAAATTATCTTAATGCAAACATTAATTATATCAATTCAAAGTCAGACTAATTTTCAGCAAAAAAATCCACATAATTTTATGTTCGAATTCCACGGCCCCCCGCTTTTATTTTTTTATTTATAAACACATTTTTTATAAAATTGGTCGCATAATAAAGGTATAGCTCTCTAGTTTTAGAATATGTAAATGTATTGAAAATCCGTTCATTAATAATGTAATTATTACTAATTGAATATTGCACAATTTTTCGGCCGTGATTTTCTATTTTCAATGTATTCGAATTTGTTCGAATTCCACGGCCCCCCCTTTTATTTGTTTTATTTTCCATTCAATTCTAGATTTCTTTACATCATTATAAAGATGAAACTCTCTAGTTTTTGAATATGTAAAGATATTTAAAATGACACTAATATTAATGAAATGACAGTGATTAGAAAAATGCAATATTTCACGACCGTGATTTTTTTTGTCAATATATGAGGCGGAGATTAGATAACACCCAAGTTATGTATACGCATTGTAACATATACTCTTATAGGCAATTGGTGTAGGTTTGTATAGGAAAGCTTGATATTTTATTATGATCTGTTTAATTAATATATAGAAATATGGAAATTATGAGACTATGTACAGTGAAGTAAGAACCTTTAAAAAACCTATAAACATTTATCACCAGTCATCAAATAAAGAGCTGAGAAGGAACAATTACATAGATGATACAACATTAGTACAGTGATATGAAAACGTTATATTGAATAGAGATTGTAGATCTTATGATTGCTATTCATTTTTTCAAATCAATTGCAACTTGTTGTTGGTGTTCAAAATTGTTTCAAAATAGCAATGTTCAAAGGTTGCTTCAATACAAAACATGAAAGTAAAAACAGACGGCGTGTCAAAGCTTTTTAGAATACAATCATAATTACATTAACGCCTTATTATAATATCAATTACCAATTTGTCAAATTAATTCAAAGAAACATGTTTGACAAGAAGCACTCGTTATTACAGTTTGGCGTCGGCATTTCGTGTACCCTGGTAATTAACGATTATATAATCATAAATCGAGAAGTGGCGTTAATTATGCGTAATCTGCTTGTTTTAAAAACTTTAAAAGACTGGGTCTATCTTTTTAAAACTGTAAAATAACTAATGCAAATATCAAAGACATTCCAATAAAAATTTGATAATTAAATAGATGTTTGGATGGAATGCACTATAAACAAATTTGAACACAATAGGAATATGACTATATAAGATTTTGTAAAATCGGGTTAAAATCAGAACCATAATTATAGTTTATTAGAACCGATTGCTTACGATCATAAGTTTGATTACGAATTATCGTGTTATTGTGTTATCAATATTGTCTTGAATTTATATTATTATAAATACGTGCTTGTGAATAATTATTTGTCGTTGTGTGACCATTACCATTTGTGACAATGGCTATTGTAGTTGGACATAGTCAGACTAAGTATCTGAGTGATTATTTGAATAGTCAGGAATTTTCCGTGTTTCCGTACCCCGGTGCGAGGAATCTACAATTCCTGGACAAGACTTGTGTTTTTGATGTTGTACCTTTCTTCTCGGTAAGTATGACTTATTGTATAAATCTTATTGCTAAGTTGAGACTGCTATTTTGGATATATTATAGATAGATATATTTTATTTCAATTCCATTAGGCTGAAAGAGGATTTGAAAGATGCAGCATATTTCGTGTTTGAATATTAACTAATAACGCATGTTCGTTACTATGCGAAGAAAGCTCGCAGTATACAAATCATATACTTTGTAATAAAAACTATGTATTTAATTCTAAGTTGATAAAATATCAATCACGCATTGTTCTTCTAAATGATATGAAACAATATATACTAGTATAATTATTTTAAAATATAGCAGTCATGGCAGAACAATTACCATTTACCATTTATTTATAGCAAATCGGCATATAACTATACCTTTAGCCATTTACATATAAGAAAAAAAAATATGGCCTAGGTAAACATAGACACATATAAACAGCAATTTCAATATCACAAAACCAGCATCAATATAATTGTAAATAACAATATAAAGAACTTATGAAGCAGCAATCATTGACAGTATTTCCTGTCTCAATTTCATAGAACGAAAAATAAAAGTGGCAGTATTAACAAGTACCTTCTTGTTTTTTGAAGAAAGAATATTTGCAAATTTATTAAGTGAGACCCATGACATATTTGTGAAGTACTTGATTCGGAATTCTCTATATAGAGAGCAACATAATAAAAAGTGATATTCTGACTCGACAACATTTTGTGTACAAACTTTACATATTCTATCAGCTCTGACTACATTATTATATCTTCCACTTTCAATTTCAAGACGATGCGAGCTTAATCTAAATCTGGACATCTCTTGTCTATAATTTTCGTTTGACACAGCATCTAAATATTTTTCGTACTCGAAAACAGTTTTGAATTTTATGTAGTATTGCATTTTAGTTTGTGAGGATAAGGTGTCGTGCCATAATTGAATATATTGGTCACGCAGCCTTTGTTTTAATTTAGGCAAGTAATTTATGGTATCATCAAAATTGTTCAGAATATATCCAAACCCTAATCGTTCTATTTTAGATATTATTGACATAGCCCATGTCTGTGTATTCAGAGTTTGTAAATTTCGTTGCTCTTCAAACAAGCGGAACATTAGAGAATTTGGTGATTTCATAATTTTTATCCAATATTTTATAGAACGTTCAATACAAATGAGAGACAATGGATAACGACCTAATTCTCCAAATACAGCCGCATTTGAGGTCTGGGAACGTACACCTAGAATATTCTTACAAAACTTTAAATGAATTTTGTCGACCTCGTGGTAGTTATAGACGCCCCAGACTTCACAACCATATAATATAATTGGCTTTACCAATGAATCAAAAAGCGACAGTTTACTTTTAACGTCCAAACTTACTTTATTAAAGACTGATAGAAGGCTATGGTAGGCTTTCATAGCTTGCTCATTTAGAGTTTTGATAGCACCGCCCATAGAGCCAGTATGAGTAAAGTTAATTCCAAGATAACAAAAATTATCCACTATATCAATTTGTTCACCATTTATATACCAGTTCAAGTTATTGTGAGATCTACGCTGTTCAAAAATACATACCTTTGTTTTTATAACATTAATTTGTAAACCCCATTTACAAGAATAGGCATAAACATTATTTAGTTGCGCTTGAAGACTAACTGCGTCTGTAGTAAATAACGCTATATCATCAGCGAACAGTAACATATATATGGAAAGATAATTAATATCGTTTTCAGTGAGATGATCGAAATTTACAGATTCATGTATATCATTCAAAAATAAGATAAACATCAACGGAGACAGTGGCTCTCCTTGTTTCAAGCCTAACGTTACATCGAAGAAGTTAGAATATGTCATTGAATTACAATCTTTAATACATGATTTAACATTTCGATATATAGACTGCATCATTGAAATGGCTTTACAGCTAACACCAGATTGAACAAGTTTAATCCACAGTGCATCGTGTATGACAGTGTCAAATGCTTTTTCGTAATCAATGAAAACACAATATAATTTACGGTTTTTCGATAGGATATTTTGTATAATAGAATGTAGAATGAACACACAGTCAACAGTACTGCGGTTATTTCTAAAACCGAACTGGTATTCATTAAAAACATCTGAGTCTTCGCACCATGAATTTATTCTATTACGAAGTGTTAAGGAAAATATTTTCGAAATAACATTTATCAATGTTATGCCTCTGTAATTATTTGGGTTCTGTTTGTCGCCCTTTTTGTGAATTGGGACAATGACACCTTTGTACCAAGACTCAGGGTAAATACCGCTATCATAAATATTATTAAAAATAGTGACAAGATACGGAGATATAAACTCACTAGAATCTATGAAAAAGTCTGCAATATTGTTATCATAGTCAGCGCTTTTGTTTCTTTTAAGAGAAGACAGTGTTTTGGATATTTCATTTAAGTTAAAAGGACAGTCTAATTCATCAATCCTTAATTCGCCTGGTCTTTCTTCATGGTCATCGGAGCGAAAATTATTTTCATTTTGTATATCGGATAGTTTGCTAAAATGTTCTACGAAATCATTGCTACTAACATCATTGGATGTACCATTTAACGTATTTTTGTATTTATTAATATATTTCCAAAACTTTCGAGGATTAGATCTGCTCAATTTGGAAAGTGATTGTTTCTCTTTGTAATGATATTTCCTCTTTGCTTTATTTTTTGCTTTACGAAATAGTGATCTACTTTCCAGAAATGAAGTTCTATTTTCAATAGTAGGGCTACTCTTATATCGACGTTTGCATTGATAAAAATGTGATTTTGCAAGTTTACAGCTTTCATCAAACCATAGTGATCGCTTCACTTTATGCTTCTTTGATTTATCTATTGTAATAGTTTTACCATTCAACTGAAAGGATATATCATATACAAGATTTGAAAAATCATTGATTGTTTTGTTTATGTCAGACTCTCCTGAAGTGAGATTCTCAGAGATATGGTCAAAAATATTCTTTTTCTCATTAAGTGTTTCATACAACAATTCAGTGTTATTGTCATCCCAAATTATCTTATCAAAACTCGATTTGTCACAATTAAAACAAGACATATATTCAAAAGATAGTGGAAATTCAACAGCACAGTGATCTGAAAATTCAGAAAGTTCATGGACATGCATATTTTCAAACATTGAAAAGTTATTGAATTCCGTTATTACATAGTCAACGACACTAGCACCTGACCGGTTTCTAGATCCATTGTAGCACGTGTACTGACCTGACTCCAAACGGCCATTGGTAATGCACATGTTTGACTGTTTACATAAAGATAAAAGTTTATTACCGAAAGTGTTACTCTTAGTATCACATGATTTGCGCTCAGGAATATCACGTACATCATTATCATTATGCGGCAGATCAATATATCTATCTAAACCAATATTCGGTACATAATCTTTATTTTGACCAACACGTGCATTTAAATCACCTGAAAGTATGATGTCACCTTCACTGCTATATTTTAATATACTGTCTTCTAGGACTTTAAAAAAGTCATATTCAAATAGCGGTGACGATTGCTTTTTATATACAGTAGAGTCCTGTGGTGGAATGTAGCATGTACAAATATATAGATCTTTAGGGGTCCCTAAATAATCTTTTCTAAATTTAAACCAGATAATTCCATTTGCATTTAGCTCCACAAGATCTGTATATTTAACGTGCACATTTTTTATATAAACAATAACGCCACCACTGTGTCGCTTAGCACGTTTGTTACATTTAGGTCTAGGACACGAAAGGCTAGTATAACCTTCAATGTTAATATTAGATATAGAGGAATGCCATGTTTCCGTTAGCAAAATCACATCATAGTTATTGATATAGTTTAAAAAGTCACTGTCATTCAGTTTACTACAAAGACCCTGAGTATTCAGGAGAATAAATTGTAGCTGCTTCGGTTGATTGTCCTATTTTTGCTGATTGTTTGTGTAGTTACGTTTCTGTAGGGGCGGAGCTGTCCACGGGGGGAGGTTATCGGCTGTGTAGGTGGTTTGATTCATGTACAGTTTATCATATGATAGCACAGCGTGTACGTTGTTTGATTTAGCTTCCACAAAGTACGGTATGAGTTTACGACGTCGTTCTCTGATGACTTCTGGGTATTGATCACCTACACCGTATTTCGATCTAGTAAGTTTAACTCTAGCTGCGGCCTTCACTTCTGTCTTATCTCCGAAGTAGTTGAATTTGACACAAATCGGCCTGGTTTTTGACTTATCATATTTACCACCGATACGATGAGCCCTATCGATTCTGAACTCGACTTGCGCATTTTGAATTTCCAGCGTATTTTCACAGAAATTTAATATCTTGGCAGTACAATTCTCATCTTTACGCTCTTGTGGTGTTTTACATTCATCAAAATTATAGAATAGTAAATTGTCTCTCATAGAACGAGATTGGAGATCTGTTATGCCTTCATTGAGATTTTGTTTGATTTGATTCAGTGACTCGACCTCTTTGTCCAGAGATTCCATGCGTTTTGCTTGTTGTTTTACTTGTTGTTTCAATGATTTATTTTCAGTTTTCAGTTCATCGCATAACTGGCTATCTAAAGTGCGACTTGTCTCAATATCAGACAGTTTCCGTTCAGTTGTGGCTGTTCTAGCTTCCAATGATGAAATTTTATTTTCCATATGTGAAAATTTATTATTTATTAAATTAACATTTGTTTCCAGACTGTCCAATTTGGAGAGTTTAGATTGTACGTCAACTTGTGTTACTTCTATAGCTTGTAATTTGTCCATAATTATGTTGAACATGTTATGATCTATGTAGCCTTTATTAGAAGCTGCATCTGAAGTGGTAGTATTAGGTGTAGCTGGTGTTGAGCAATGCGGTGGATACTGGAAGCTGTACTGTAGATGTGGAGCATAGTAAGGACCTACGTAACTAGGATGCGGATGCATCGGTGGTGTACCATTGATACTTGGGTCCGCTTGGTTACTGGCTGGAGGGTTGGTATTTGGTGGAGTAGAATTATTTGACATGATTAGGCACTTGGCGGGTTGTTCACTACTATGACCTGGCGAAGATTCAGATTTATCACGCTTTCTACCTTTTTTCTTTCTGTTTGTCATTTATATAACTTAATACCAGTAAGTACAAATAGACACGGCATCTGAATTAACTCTAACAAGATCCGCCACTGGAGTGAAGTACAATCCAACGATTAGCACGCACTCCGTCTATACCATACCAAGCGCTCCAGTGATGCGTGACGAAATTTTGGTCAAGCGTGTGTTGATATCCATATACTGACCATTCAAACGGGTACATCAATACACAAAGTTTTATCGGCCAATACACAGACAATAGACGATATAGCAATTCGAGTTTATATATCAAACTAAATGAATCCAGACTCACAGTGTTTATGATTTAGTCCTGTTAGCTATAAGTATCCACAATTAGCACTGATTAGTCCAAATAACACTGTTTAATCCGAATTACGACGCACGCTAACATGCAAACGTGGCACGCGTTCAAACTTTCAAAATATTTACCAACGATAATACTGCGTTTCAGTCAAATTATACACTAACGGATGGTATCAGTCGAATTGTCTTTCATCTATTGTATAGTAGTTCAAAAATGAAACAATTTAATCCGGTAGTTTTAATTTAAATTCCGTTTAAACTTTCGTACTAATTTATACGTCTTATGTCTACCTAGGAACCGGAACAATAATTTAAGCATTTTATGTTCAAATTAATTGCTGATTAAATAAGAGTGTATACCATGAACTGGTAAGAGATGTTCTGTTCCGAAGTACAGTACAGTATGAATGCATTTATAATGTTGTACCATGGCTCGAGATTCAATTTTTTTTTTTCCGTCTAATTTATGTACATACTTATACAATAGAACATGAAATCTGTAAATAGGCACTAATGCGCTGATTAAAGAAACAATTTCAATAAATCGTATTATTATAAATTATATGTCTGTGCATGAATTTTAATTAGTACATTGTCTGTGGTTGTTATATGATAAATAAGAATAATTATATTTGTAACATGTATTATTTACAATCAATTCATATACAAAGTTGCACGTAACATGCATTACAGTATTCCCTATATAAAGTATATTGTTTGGTAATTCATCAAATACCAACTGGACCACCGATAATCACATGAGGTCGTATAATTGATAGGTGTTATCGATAATCCACTTAAGTTGTATATTGGGTTGTTAAATGTCATCGGTAATCCAATTAAGGTGTAAATACCGGCATATTTAAGTATGGTTGTCATAATCTCTGGTTAGAAGAGGAAATTAATGTTTCAATTTTGATTACGTTCCTAACGTATGTATAATTCGTAATCTTAGCTGGTTTTTCCATAAGTTGATTGTTTGACAGTTTATCATGTATTCTCAAAACATTGACTTTGTAAACCAATTATAAGCCAATTATTAATTTTTTTAAGAATAAAAACGGAACGATTTATTTCTGAAATGGAAAACTGAACATTGGGTTGTATTAAAAACACTAAATTGCACTTGTCACATGAACCTGATATCTTAATTCGTCGGATATTAATCTGCTGCTATTGATAATATTAAAAGTTTTAGATATGCCATAACGAAGCGGTGCGGTAATTAAGGCGATACAATAATTCAGTATAATTCATGCACGGATTCAGGCACTGTTAGCTTCGAATGAAGAATAAAACGGTTATTAAGCCGACCCCCGTACATATCTCGTGCCTTTAAATACGCCTTTATTTTAGATAAAAAATAATGTACATTGCGTATCGCTACGTGTAGTTGTAACTGTTATTCTGCTTTCATATACGTATAGATTCATTTCTTGCCAATATGATGGCGAAAATTTGGTTAAATTGTTGAAATGATAACTTGCAAAAGATGTACTATGTTTAAAAAGTTTTGTTAATTGCTCACGTAATTTCGGCCGTGGATCACATTTCAATTACGAATTCCACTGCACATACTTCATTCATACAACGGTGAACCCATCATTGAATTCTGAAGCAAATTACGTCTTTGTCACACGTGATTACAATAATAAAAATTGAAATTATTCCTGCCCCTGATTCTTTGTCTGTACAAAAATGTTCCACGCCGTCCGTAAATGTTCATAAAACTCCGACAACTGATGCGCGAAATACTCCTATGCATGATTTATTAACACCCATTCTTAAAAATACAGGTACAAAACGAAAACGCGGGTCCGTCAAATCTGCGGCAAAGAAAAGAATTAAATTTGACGAAGTAATTCATGTAAACCAAGCCAGTCCTTCAACCCTAGCGCAAGATATTTTAAACGATGAACAGTTTCAATGAATTAAACATTGACTTAGACATTTGGAATACACATTACAATCTTACTACGTCGGATAAAAATGATATTAGTGATGACAATTCTTGGCTTAACGACAAAATTATTAACGCTGTACAAACTATTTTAAAACGTTCAAGCAATGTAAACGGATGTCAGGATACATTATTCGCTCCCCATTTCGATGACCAAAAGAACAAATGGACGCTCAATACGCAATTCAAGGAACAAAAAGCACCAAGTTGCCAAATACATTATAATGGAAAAAATCACTGGGTTGCGACATATCAAAAAGAGGAAAATGGACCCGTATTTTTATTGGACAGCTTAAGATCATCTAAATCATTAAATACTAATTTAACTATTCAAATATCCCAAATTTACAAGTGTGCTTCCCCCAATATACATGTATTAATTCCTGAAGTTCAGCGACAAAATAATTCTTCGAACTGCGGTGTATTTGCTATAGCTTTTCTGACCGAACTCATTTTAAATAATTTCAATGTCGATCTAACGAATATTCGTTTTATTACAGAAAATATGCGATCTCACATCATTAGTTGTTTTGATAATGACGATTTTATATTGTTCCCCAAAGTTTCAAAAATGCCGAAAATGCCAACAAACAACCCAAAGTCGCACAAAATTAAACTATATTGTAAATGCAGAATGCCAGATTCTATTGATGACATGATTCAATGTGGGAAAAAACATGCACTATTAAATGGTTTCATTTTAGTTGTGTTGCTAATTATCAGCAGTGTAAACACTGGGTATGTGACGATTGTGTATTGTAGTACGTTTTAATTTCATAAATTTGCCAACATCAATAATCTATACCACGTCGTTTAATATGGATTATTATATTTTAAAACTTAGTACAGCTGTTGTACTATGATACAAAATAGTGCTGTACTCATTCTTTTTGTGTCGCTTTTGTACATTTCACCGCCCACAGGATTTATGGGAAACTTGGGACATCTAAAATAATCATTTTTTTCTGAAGATTAATGTATTCATACATGTGTATAGACGTAACGCACGCAACTGAGTACGTTCGTAATTTCGTACACTCGCTGTAAAACAGTAGTTGATACTTCTTTCTATTTCACTCGATACATTACGTATCATATATCAAACTATTCATTATAAAATTGTCTACATTGTCATATTAAGTTGCGTTCATGTAGAATAGTATGTAGCCGTAGAATTGGAAACAATGCCCGACAGATATACAAAAATCCGTGTGCAATTTGTAACACAAAATATTGGTCGTCGGCATAAAATAACAGCCGTTTTATTCAAAATGTCATTAAATGTGTGGGATACTTCACTGAGTGACACCAGAAATGACGTGTTTTAACATACTATCGGGAAAAATCACGGATGCAAAAAATAAAAAAGTTAAATAATAAACTGGTAACACGAAAAAAGTGCAAATTTGCAAAAAAATGCTGAAAATTTTCCCAAGACGCATGATTAGTACGCAATAATTTTTTCATTTTTATAAATAAAATAATTATGATTTCGTTTTTAAAATATTATTTTTGTTTTATGATAAATAATAAAATCCCAATGCATTCTAGCCAACACTTATCGAGATTATTAGAATGAAATGTGTGGAGGAAAATTGTCCTACTCGCGCGTTTTAGCGATGCGTTGTGGCACAGGCCATTTTCGAAACTTAATAATTTTATTATAAGTCATAGAACGTACAATTAAAATAAAATTATGAAATATTATCAGAGTGAAATTTTTACTTTTAAATTTTTTATAAGATTGCTCTTAAAATAAGTCCGACACACTTGATTCAATGTGTGGAGGAAGATTGTCCTACGGCGCAATTTTGCGACGTTTTGGACGTTTTATGCAACGCACGTTTTTATAGTGGACGAACTACATTCCCAATATAGTTATTTTGAGCAATATAATGCATAGGCATGCAATGCATTTTGTACCTGTATATTCTAGAACAATGTGGTGTGTTGTTTTTCATAAAACAGTACATAGATAAGTGTGTTAGGGATTGAATACGTGAGTGAGTAAGGTACTTGTCAGATAGACAACGAGTGATACAAGTGAATAAGCGTTAAATTGAACAAGCGGAATAAATTGCCACTGAAAGACACCTAATATTTTTTAATTAAAAACGATGTTATTGACAGATAAATGCATTGTAGTTTTCGACATTGTAAACATTTGCAGAATTAAACAGTAATGTTTAGATCATAAGAGTAGTATCACGCAAAGTATTATGCTGACGTAACATGACGTTACACGAACGTACTCAATACCGTGCGTTACGTCTTAATGTTTCATTTATGTATGTTATAAATGTATTATCATTTTGCAACACTTATTATTGCAATATTTTAATTGAATATTGAACAATGACTCATGGAGAAAAACACGTATATGCTTTAGTAACACATCTCAGATAATGAAGAATATATATATCTCATGGATTATATTGCATTAGTCAAAGTGAGATAGAAATTGGTATCACTTAAAATTACTATACATGTAATAAATTGGGAAATCATAACATTTCCATTCTTATGTATATGTAGTTAAAAGTCATGTATTTGATTTGCGAGAAATTAATACCACTATAGTCAGAGTGGACCAGAAATGAGATACCAAGTATATAATCTATACAGTTTCTATAACCCTTACACATACAGCTTGTACATTGAAAAGGGTATTTAATAAAGATAAAGCTATTTTCAATTATGATACTTTTGTTTCAATTATATTATACAAGCCAAGTTCAATTTGTATAACATGATATGTGTACGTGACAATGTAAGTGTTGCTGACGAATTTAGAGTTTCATATGTTTTGGACTGATGTTTTAGGATGAACATTGCCATGAAATGCTATTATCATTGTTATTTATTTGAATATTTATTGTTGTTTTCTAATGTTAAGTTAATTGTGTAAATAAAAGATATCAAGCGTTCCTGCGTTTTGTCTATCCTTTATCAATTATTTTCTTCCTTTATATCATTAATATAAACAATGCTTCGTTTATATTATTTATATAAACGATGAAATGTTAAATGTTAACAATACTACATATGACTGAAACACAAAATTAACATTTTAAACACAGTTTAACACAAGTGCATAATACATGAATACACGTATGTAGTATGTGTGAAACTATCACCAATGGTGTGACAAAAAAAATTCACGGCCACGAAATTTCACATTTTTCTAAACATTGTCATTTCATTAATATTGGTGTCATTTTAAATTTATTTACATATTCAAAAACTAGAGAGCGTCATCTTTATAATGATGTAAATAAATCTAGAATTGAATTCAAAATAAAAAAATAAAAGGGGGGGCCGTGGAATTCGAACAAATTCGAACACATTGAAAATAGAAAATCACGGCCGAAATATTGTGCAATATTCAATTAGTAATAATTACATTATTGATGAACGGATTTTCAATATTTTTACATATTCTAAAACTAGAGAGCTTCAACTTTATTATGCTACCAATTATATAAAAATAAGTTAATAAATAAAAAAATAAATGCGGGGGGCCGTGGAATTCGAACATAAAATTATGTAGAGTTTTTTTCTGAAAATTACTCCGATTTTAAACTAAAATAAATAATGTTTGGATTTAAATAATTTTTATTATTTTTATATATTTAGAAACAAGAGAGTTTCATCTTTATTTTGATAATAAAATATTAAAAATCCATCCATTAATAAAAAATTAAACCCTAGGGGCCGTCACATCACTCCCGAATTCTCTCATCATGTGTCAATGGGCCGGGAAATACACACTCTCCTAGCTAGGACTCGCTAGGATTACGGAACTTCCGTAATCCTAGCCTGTGGGTCTAGGATTACGGTACCGTTATCCTAGCCACTGCCTTTCATAAAGCTCCAGATATTGGAAAGATAGTAAGTAAGTAACGTCTTTATTTAACGAGGCTGACACATTCAGTTTCCCGATCTTCCATGTGGGCCTCAACAAAATTATATTTCTTGTTTTTAAAGAATATTAAAGCTACGTCCCTAAATGCCAACTATTATTGCATAAAGCGGATTGTTTCTCTTACATATATTATATTCTATCTCCACGAAGAACGTCAGTCAGCAAACAGAAAATTCCACTCAACTGAAACGTCTCTTCTTCGTGTGAAAAATGACATTCTTTGCTCTAGATCAGAATAAATCTACGGTCCTGGTAATACTGGATTTATCAGCAGCTTTTGACACCATTGATCACAACACCCTATTACGCCGACTTGACAATCATTTCGATATAACAGGCAAGCCATTAGAGTGGATGAAATCATATTTGTGTGACCGTTACCAGACTGTCTGTATAGATGGAGAGCTTTCAAAACCTGTACTAATGAGCTACAGTGTACCACAGGATCCGAAGAATTACATTATGTAAACAAAACCAGTAGTTGCCATCTTTCGAAAACATCAATTACAACATCATTTCTATGCCGATGATTCCCACTTGTATATCTACCTACCTATCCTCTTCGTGCCGGCTGGCACATAAGGCTGCTACCAGAGTTTTTCATTGCTTCCTGTCTTTGGCGATCTTTTCAATTTCTCCAAAAGTCTTTCCCATGGTCTTTATCTCAGTATTGATCGTACTTCTCCACGTCTATTTCGGTCTTCGTCTATTTCTTTTCCCTCCCAATTATTGTATATGGTATTCAAACCAAAAGAGTGGGCCTCGCGATATGAAACAATGCAACGAGTTGAAGCTTGTCTGGAGGATATCTTGCACTGGATGAAAGAAAAATTGCTGAAACTTAACGCCGAAAAAACAATCGACAATCTCAAGGTAAAAGTTGGCGATGCTGTGATCAGACCAACGACGATGGTGAGAAATATCGGGGCCATGTTGCCTTGGATTCACATTTGGACATGGACAAACATGTAAACTCTGTCTCAAGGTCGTGCTTCATGCAGATCCGACAAATAGGTCAAATCAGACAATACTTGACTGTTGATGCAACAAAATCCCTGATCAATTCTTTAGTAACATCGAGACTGGATTTCTGCAATTCATTACTACGTGGCACCCCGAAAATCAATCTGAATAAACTACTAATTATTCAAAATACAGCTGCCAGCTTCATCACACGGACACCGCGTTACAATCACATCACTCCTGCGCTGAAGGATCTTCGCTTGCTACCTGTACAGTACAGTACAAGGTATTGACTCATGTTTTCAAAGCACTACATGGAAAATCGCCTGGCTACATCAGAAGTGTGTTGGAAGTATATACTCCACATAGACAGCTAACTTCTGCTAAGGTCTCAAAATGATTCTGTTCTTCTTAGATATGTATCAGTCTTATAAGGTCATTAGTAGTACTTATGACCTTCTCATTCTAAACCAGCAATATGTGCAAACTGTGTATGATGCAAACTTCTCTTTGGTATCATGCACTATTCTCAAACATCTAATATGACATCCACATGTGCACTCAGTACCGACGTTAATCGAAACAAATAAAACAATCACAGAACATGGTTACTTATGATGATTTATTTCCTCAGGTAATCAATCAAAACATAATAGCTAGGACATTTATACCAGGTAGTCATAAAAAGATATCCTGACACCCTGAAACTTTATTATCGTAATTCAACAGCTGACCACTCGATCGTTGAGATTGTCATAGTAGTTCTTCATTCTCATAAGTCAGTGGTTAGTCAAGTACCTAGACACCTATTTAATTGAAAAATACGCTGGTTGAACGAGAATGTAGTTCTTCTTTTCTGCACGAAATCTTGTAATGCATGCAAAAGTAATGTACTAATCAAGGTCATGTTAATATTGTCAGACTAAAAAATCATATTTCTATCATTTTACATATTTAAACTATTCACAAAATCGCTCAATATTGAAAATATTCTCAAAACACATGACTAATTTGGTTACTTCCCTTTACACAGAAATTTAATATATCAATTTAAAACAATTATATTCACTTCATTTCATAAATACACATTTCATTAACAATCACACTAACACACATTTAAAACACCATTCTATTGTTTATTATTTTGTACATATTCTTCTATAAGTTTGGCAGCTTTTGTACGATTTTGTAATTTTGTAGTTTTTCCTTGAAATCTTCCGTTAGAGTAGTCTCCCTTACCACCAATCAGATCCATAATCCTGAAAGTGAATGAAAATATCACATATAATACGTACACCTGGTTGAATATGTATAGTACAGAGGGTTTAGCATGGTCCTCAAGCTTTTATTACCTTACTTGAAACAGTTGCAATATAGTCTATATTAACAACCCCAGTGTAAGCAGGGAGTACTGTAAACCTAGAAATTATTTCGCGTGATTTAAGTTTGCGGTTTGTAAAAACCCGCGAAGGTAAATAGCCACGAACATCCCCAGAATATGACAAACGGGAAAGTTTCTCGATTTTGAAGGAAACTCATCATTTTGGTACGAAGTTCATAAGAATGGAATGTTAAGTGCATGTACTTTTTCTGAATAAAGCCTTTTATGATCGCGGTACAATAATGAAAACACTTTAATTCTTTTTCTTGAAAACGTGTTTAACAATACACTCAATATATGAACATGCGTGTAAATAGCGCTGTTTATATTGTTCTGTTCATTACCGGGTATGTCATAATACAGAATGACTGATAGTGTAAATAAAACTGTGAAAACATTACCAGCGTAGTTTGCAATTTTTGTAAACAATACAATAGGTAACTAACTATCTACATCAAAAAGAGTTTGAGAGGGTTTAACAAAGGTGAAAACTATAATTAAGAAGCAATTATATACAAACCGAGCAATGTATGTGACAGGTTATAATATCAATAATTTTGTCACTATATGCGACTTAGTTTTCGCAGAGTTCGCGGGAGACTTTAAAACGCGAAAGTTTGTAGCCGCGAATATGCCGACAATCAGCAAAACGCGAAAGTTTGTATCTGCAAAAGTTTCTAGGTTTACAGTATCTCAAAGTCGGTCCAAATGTAATACAAACACAAATCTAATAGACACACAATGCCATTCTACGATTTGTTAGCGGAAATGAATTTTTTTATTGCCTAGTACCTTACAATATATTCATGCATAAAAATTAGGATTAAGTAAATATATTTGTAGCTCAGTGGTTTTTATAAAGAAAGTGAACAACTCTCATATATATATGGCAAAAACCTTTCATGAGTAATCCTCTCTTGAGCAACTACTTTCCCAGAGTGTCCCAACACAATCGAGCAAAAGCCTCAGTATCACCTTAAGTTACCTCATAAGTTAATATTCAGTAACCCAGGTTCAAGTTGCGCATATCATTATCACAGTCATGCAAAATTGATATAATATTAACTGCTGAAGAAAGGTGGTGCTTTTAGTCACAGGTAAATGTTTCATTGATAAAGCATTTCTATTTTACACAAATCAATAGATGTTTTACTTGAGATGCTTTATGTGTATGAATTTAACACAATGTCCTTCCTTTTCTGTTTGAATGATGCAATTAACTGTGGTATTAGTCAGTGATCACTGACATGATTGATTGATTGATTGATTGATTGATTGATTGATTGATTGATTGTACTTACTTGGGTCCTAACTCTCTGACATCAGCTTCGGGTCCAGCAAGGATCACACTAGCTGGCCCCTTATCCTCACCTGCAGTTACCAACGATAGTATACTCTACAATAGACCAGAAAGACAAATAACTAGAAATGTGTCCATCAACATGGGTGTCCCCATGGGGTATATAGTAAAAGTAACAAAGGGCCATAACTCTGGTAAAATTTACCACAGCAAAGATCCCTTCCTTTACATGTAGTCAACTACACATCAAGGTTGTTGATCAGTGAAAGTTTGAAGAAATTCTGCCCACGGTTTGTGAGGAGTTTAACACACAAGATTTGTGTTACGTACAGACAGAGGGACAAAGGGACAGCACCAATGCTATATGCCCCCCATTTATGAATAAGTGAGGGGCACAGTAAAGTGGAGCTTTTAAAAATCCTGATTAACAAGAATAGTTCAATTTTTAAATCATGAATCTGAAACAGAAATTAAAACTGAAAGAAATTGGGAGTACTTTATCAAATTAGGGAAAACATAAATATCACATTAGGATTTCTTTACCTCATCCTTGATTTCTTTCAGTAATGTATTGGAAAAATCTATATCTCCTTCTTTTCTAAAAAACAAAGAAAAACAATTTTAATGTTTTGTTAAATCTGATGAGAATTATCAATTAAAATAGAAAGGCTAATTTATACGTACAAGCAGTATTTTTAATGTTACTGTTTTACAGAAGAGAAATAATCTTTTGGACTTGTTCATGAAAATTGATCCGCAAGATCAATCCAACTCTCAATGTGTTATAAGAGGTTTTCATTGAAAAATTATCATCCTTGGATTCAACCACATGAAAATGATTTTAACAAAATATCATAAATTTAATGCTGATAATACTATAACTGTCGTTCTCTATACACCACCAGGTGAGCTGGTAGATGACAAAGAGGTAGACCCAAAAACAACATGGAGGATAACATACTGTAAAATCAAAAATTATTTATTGTGGGGGATTAAATTTTGTGGATTACATGGTTCACCTATAACCCCAAAATAAATCCCATCAAACACTAATTTTGTCCTTGTATTTATTACCTGAAATGCAAAATTCACAAATTAAGGTCCCATTAAAAAGGTCTTTTTTACCGAAACCACGAAATTTCATCCCATAGAAATTTAATGATTTTACAGCACTTCGGAACATGAGATATTCTTGGAGGCCAAGCCCAGTACATAGCAAAATACTGCGGACGTAGGAGACAACTGGTTGAAGCCTCATGGGAATGAAGAAAACAAGTAAGCACTGTACTAGATGTATATACCATAAGCGTAAAAAAATGACAACCTGTGATATATAAAACATGGTGGCTTGTTGTCCTGGTTACGGAACTTCTCTGCTTCAAAACATGCTACATCTTTCAGTAAGGTTCTTATTGTCTGAAAAGATACCAAGAAAAACATTAGTGTAAATAAAAGTGTTAAGTTAAGATATCCAGAACTACTTAGGTCATACCAAATCGTATTTTAGTTTAGCATCCGCCCTAAGTTCGAAAACCTATTTAGCTAGCTATCCTGAGACAAAAAAACAAAATACTCGAAAAAAAACAAGTCATAATGACTTCTATTATCATCATTATACGTGTAGGCATATGGCTAGTAAATAAAGCTATCTAGCATTGTCAATCATAATAACGTACTGAAATAACTTAAATGTGTTTGTGTAGAAGCAACTCCTGTGTAGGGGTTGGGGTCATGATAGTGAATAAGTATGATGGGTATGAAAGCAATATCTCAAAGGATTTTGAAGATATAAGAGGTTGCAATTTTTTGTCCCAAGATGCTAAAACCTATCCGTCCTCGGACGCTAAACAAAGAAACGAATAGGTATGGCCTTACTACAGGGTGCTGTTTAATACAGGATAATTAAATTAACATGAACTAGAAACTAGACACCCATGTTATCAGACACCAATATACATGTATGAAGTATATGTTTTAGCATTTGACCTCTAAGAGTGACCGTGACCTTTGAGCTATATACTGAGAGGTCCTTGGTTCGAGTCAGACATCACAATTATTTGACAAATTAACTGAGTAATGAATACATACACTGGCATCAATAAGTGTATACAGAGACATAACATACCTTTTGTGAGGCTTTAGAAGATTTCACATATTTCTCTGCTAGCTCATAATGTTGGTCTATAGGTCCTCTTAAAATCAAAATAAACAAATGATTAACACCATTGTATATATCTACAACAATCTTCCAGGCGTGACCTCTATAGAGATAGAATACTGAGTATTTACTAGTCACCCCTTGACGCCTGTTGTAGATCTATAGTTTAATATTCAAATATTCATTATATTAATTTTTAAATAATGTATAATTATACTGTATGGAAACTGTTTCCATGGTAACTGGCAAGTATTCCAGCCTCTATGGTGTATAGAGTTTAACTTATCACAACCACAGAATCAGGCCATCTACCATCTTTGATTCTCGTCCCCAATTCATATGATATAATGTGTTACTACATTGTAAGGAGAAAATCAGTCCTGTCATATCATAATCATAGCATTTGTATCAAAATATGTCTCAAAATGCAATTTAATGAGCTTTAAATAGGATTAAAATGCATCAACAAGGAATGCTTTCAACAAAATGAACGGTTATCTCCCTTGCATTCTGTATTTAGCATGACCATGGAGTTAACTTGGTAAAAGGTACACTCATTAATTTTGGTTGGGGATAAACTTTTGTAGATATCGATGTTCACCTTCAACAACGAAATCAAATCCCATTAAACAATAATTTTGAGCCTTGTATTTATTACCTGAAATGCAAAATCCACGAATTAAAGCCCCATCAAAATGGCCTTTTTTTACCAAAACCACAAAATTTGGTCCCATCGAAATTAAATGATTTTACGGTAGATTGATTTATGGTATGATAATGTACGTGAATTAAGTACATGTTCATACTTCAGCAATCCTGTCAAACTTTTTTCCACTTCCACAGATCTTCCTAGGTACGATAGAACTCGCTTTCCACAAACAAAATTCAAATTTGTAGACTTTTTCCTCTTTCCTTTTTCTGTTGACAGTAATTTGATCACCTGGAAATTTAAGTATATATTTATAAAGTCGTCCCAATTGAAGGGTCAGCTGATTTGACATTCATGAAATTTTTGAGTACATGTACAATTATTTTCAGACTCCTACTATCCTATGCCAGGCACCAGGCAGGTAGGTGCACAGAATTAAACTATTATTTTACTTGCCTGCACGGATGGCATTCAATAGTGATCTTATTTCATTTGAGAATAAGGATAGCCTATCATAGCACCAGACTTCGTCTCTTTGGTGCAACAAGGTTGTATCTCACTATACAACATACTGTAAAATCATTAATTTTCGTGGGGGATTAAATTTCGTGGATTTCGTGGTTCACCTCAACCACAAACTTTAATCCCAACGAACATTAATTTTGACTCTTTTTTATTACCTGAAATGCAAAATCCACGAATTCAAGTCCCCATGAAATTGTCTATTTTACCAAAACCACGAAATTTCGTCGCAACGAAATTAAATGATTTTACAGTATAGTAAGATTAGTAACCTTGTTGCACCAAACGGACAACCTTTTACTGATCAAGAATTTAATATGGTGTGATCTGATTGGTTGTCCTTATCCTTAAGCAAAATAAGATCAATATTGTATATCACCTAGTGCAACAACTAACCATATCAGAATGAATCTAAGCCTTCAACCTCCTGAAGATGCTGTAATCACTAGTAACACAGCACTTGATGTTATACCCATTACATCTACATGGTACTTTATGAACCTTGACAATAAACAAACATGACAAATAATAGTGAAATTAAGAAAAGGCAAAACAGGAACTATAATTGTGAAGGATATATTACAATGGAGATAACTGAAAGCAGCCATTAGCATACCTGCCAAGCTAGTTAAATCCAAAATAGGAGTGATAAAGCAAAATATGTCTCAAAATGCACTTTAATGAGCTTTAAATAGAGTTAAAATGCATGAACAAGGAATGCATTAATTCTAGTGGTTTTACATATATGGGACAGAACAGCAATTTAAAATGAATCAAATGTACTTTTGTTCAAAGTAAGGTGAAATGGGAAAACCAGAATTTAACAATGAAAATAGGAGTAACTCCACTTTAATAAGAGTTCTTGGTTGGCAGGTATGGCCATTAGTTCCTGCAGACACAAATCGGATAGATTAGTAAGACAACATTTCTCTTATGAAAACCAAAATTTCGAGAAAACAAATGTTTAAAATTTCTTTTTCAATGATACTGCAACCTGTGAGACAAACATGTATTTAAACAACTATTCAATTGTTTGTAAGACAGGTTTTTAATTGGCAGACAATCTCAAAGTTTGTTCTACATGACTTAGTGTTCTCAAGTAAAAATAAAACAAAACTATACACACCTGAAGATCTGAAGCATTTGACACATGTGTACCACAACACAGACATGCATCTATATCTTGTATGGTTAACACACGTACAGGTCCGACATGATCGTCCGGTAAACCCCTACATCTAGCTTTCTCTAGTTCCGGGTCAGCTTTATCATGGTATAAAGTGGGAAATACTTTCACCCCTTCTCGTATCTTCTCATTCAGTGCCGTCTCTAGGTTGGCCATTTCTTCTGCCGACATACTGGGCGTGTTTAGTTCTATAAATGATGTCTTCTCACCTAAATTCCTGAAATAAAGAATACATTTTTTGTATTACATGTACAGTACATGTATTTATGATCACAATAAAAATCTAGGACATATAGTTTGATACTTGGGCTATTTTGATTATGAGTCAACAAATTGTTGATCTAAAACTATCATTTTGTCAAAGACAATCATCAACACAGGTTTAACACGGTGCACAATCATGTGGTTTGTGACGTCACATTTTGGTATCGCGAACAGCAATTTTGGTAAATAAACGCCCGATTGAACCAAGAAAAATCGTCGTAAGTATTTATTTACGCATATTTAGAAATTATTATTTGTATGTTGCAAGTCCTTATATCAATGCACACCCCCGACAACCACGAAAATGTCCCTGTCTGCTCTAGTTTTAACGGAGTTGCGGCCAAACTGATAAAAAATCTCAAAATTTGTGTTGGTATTGCTGACAGCAGATTCAAAAACACCATAAAACCCGGTTTTCCTTGCCAAAGTCTTCAAAAGGCATCATCTGTTGGTACTTTATGCCTACAGACAGCTGATGACTGATTGTTTTGTTCATTAAAGCCGCTATTTCCAACGTAAAATGGGATTTAAAATAATGCTATTGCAGCACGTTATGAAAGTTAAATGATATTGCAGCCAGCGGAAAAGTATGCTCCAATATGGTTCTGAACCAAGTGTTATTATGGTCAATTAGCCATCCGTATTGTGGTCATTTCCATAAAAATTAACGATGGCTGTAGGCCAAACCAAATCATTTCTTCGTTTAGCGTCGGGTAGGTTAAGGCATCTTGGGAAAGAAAAAACAACAAAGTTTATAACGTCTTATATTTTCAAACTCCATTGATATATTGATTTTTAATTTCATACTTATCATTCGTGTTCACCATCATGTCCCCAACCCCTACACAGCAGTAGGATTCACACCAAAAAGTTTACAGTTATTGCAGTAGGTTATTATGATTGGTAATGCTTGGGTGTGTGTAAGCTATATAATAATGAACAAAGAAGTCGTTTAATTACTTGGTGTTTTTCAAGTGTTTTGTTTTTTGTCTCAGTATAGCTAGATAAGTTTTCGAACTTAGGGTCGACGCTAAACGAAAATACAATTTGGTATGGCCTTACTATCAGCACACTGTACTTTAATTTGAAGTTCGATTCTTACAGGAACCACGACTTCGACCTCCCTGAGCGAACCCGGTTGTATGCAGGAAAAAAAGTCGCTACCAAGAGCATTGACAGAAATGCGGTAAAAAAGTGTTCCCTTGGTGTTCGGAGGGACAGCAGTGCCCGGCGAAATGAAAGCAAGATCCCCCGACTATAAGAATGGGGCTTGACAATTGATACACGACACATATATGCGTCTACATGAACACTATAATATGACAAATGTTCTCAATACAGACAATTCGAAATTGCCTGCGGAACGACTATGAAACGCCATTGTTGGATATTTCGTGTGTTAGCAACAGGCCTATCGATATCGACGTCGGATAAGGCAAATATTTAGTTTTCTCACATCTTGTGCTCATTACTTCAAGGTTAAAAATATGATGATGTGAACTCGACTTTTCTGACAAATAAATATTCAACAAAGACAATTAAGAGGTTTCATTAACATTTGATTTTAATATTCTATAAAAAACATGTAACTTCATTCATAATCATACGTTAGCAAAATAAAAGTCATTTATAATAAATAATTTTGTAATGTGGTATATTAAATGACGTCAGGAAAATTCGTTCTTCGGAAAATTTAGAATAGTACGAACAAACTGGTGTTTATTGAAAAACATTTTGTACTACAATACTTTCTCTATTGACTGGTGGTGCGTATGTCCACTTTATTTAGTGTAAGCAAATTTGAAACCAGAACGAACTTTCAAGACGTTCTTTTGTTATAAGATAAAACAATTAATGCCAGAATTGTGTCATCGATACTTTTATCTTGGTGTTCATCAATACACGCCAATACACGATTAAGAGATCAGTTAAGCCAATTATTTCAAGTTTAACCAGAACTTGAGTTTTTAATAATGCTGTATTTAATTTTTGTTTTCACAAAGGATCTTATTCATAGTTTTAAGGTTTGCTACATATATCATTTAGCAAGTTTAAGTTGAAGGTGTATTGGACCGAGGATCGGTTTCTGATAGATTATGGCATGTGTTTCATCATTTTGGTTGTGACATCAAATACCTAATGGTGTAATATTTGACTGTACATTCGTGAACAACTAAATTTGTATTGTAAAATATGCAATTCTGGCATTAATTAAATCACAGATTGTTGTAAATCACAGACAAACTATAAATAATGATTAAAGTTACAAAAAAATATTATTTTGTATTTTGTCGACCGCTCATTTATCTAGTTATATGATAAATATGTAAGTTTATATTTGTGTCATTTCAATTTATGAACAATGCTCTTAACTATATGATACATATCGTGTGACTTATTTTTTGGTATTGTGTCAACTACAATCGCAGTGTTTTAATCAAAGACCGACATTCTATAATTCGTTAACTAATATCTAGCTGGCTTTAATATGGTACAACCGGATCTGTAAAGATGAGTCCGAGACTGCCACAATATGCAGGTTTGGCAAGAGGCGATACCAATATAAGTCACGTGATTGTACATTTTGAACTTAAGAATTAAAAAATGTTAACAGGAACTATCAAAACAACACAACTAAAAAAACATTGAAAAATACTAATGCATGTCAACGATAAATAGCTTTGTTTATTAAGTCACGCCTATAAAGAGCACATCCTTATTTTGGAGCAAGCGCATCAGTAATTAAGTTATAAAAAGGGCATTGTGTTAACGAAATATATATCACGAACATACCGCATTTAACACTCGGTCATTTTCGGACCGATTTAACCAAACACTTATACCTCAAATAATCGCCCAACTCGAAATTTAAATGTACAAAAGAGTATTTCAATTCCTTTTTAAACACACAAATGTATTCACAAATCCGATAGATGTGATTCTGTGGAACTTTCTTTATATTTTAGTATTTTATGCTACGTTTGCGAAAAAATAAGGGAGGCTATAATAAGAACAAATACGGTATCTGAACTGAAAAATATTAAATCTTAAACAATAACTTTAGTAGAATTAACTTATGAACCGCAGAGTAACTTTTCAGTGTGAACAACTGTTTTCAATGAAGCCTGTGGTGTTGACTAATGTGCTTATTAAGAGAGGATCTGTGCTTGTTCTTTGCACCACAGTGTCGACATGCCATACTGCGATCTTCTGCATGACTATGCATATGTTCATTCAGTTCAAAACGTGGAAGTGCGTGATGGTTACAAATGTCACAACAGAATGTCCGCCGATTCTTCTCCCTTTTCTCATGGGCCTTTAAGTTGGAGTCAGTAGACAACGTCTTACCACAGGTCGGACAGACGTGCATTTGTGTTGCAGCATGTTTATTGCACCTGAAAGATAATGGAATTAATGCAGACGTTTATAATAGTATTATCTTCATTATGTACATGTATGGGATGTGCCGGGCGTGAGTTTAGCCATTGCAGAGTTTATACATGTGGTTAACGGCAGTTTTATGTTTTGTGTTGCTGTAATTAAAACAGTGTCCTCGTATAGTACCACGGGCCCAAATGGCAATTAATACTATTCCGTAATAAACAATAGTGTTTAGCTTCTTATAATTTACCCATATGTGGAGAAAAACCTGAAACTCACTCGAACCCGAAGCTTTTCAAACCACCTTCATTTCATATATGTGACTGCGCCTGATAAAAGGGGGCTTATGGCAAAAATTTGACATTTTCATTTTTTATTATTTCTGGAAAGAACACTATCTTACGGATATAGAATTGAAAAAAATGGACTAATATCTCAAGTCGTTCCGATTTTATGGATGTTTTAATAAGATAACTAATTGCTTTTTTGGTGGAAGATAGTGTATGTGTCAATTATGAAGAAGCAGGGTGAGGGAAGCCAATACAATGTATTGGTTTCATGTCTCCAACTTTATGGAAATGGTTTAATGTATTGTCAAAACATCACTTCAAATGTTTTGCAAAAACATATTTTTGAAAAATAAAATTAAACTGTTGCCATGGCAACAAAAAAGATCATTTTGCCAAAATATTGAAATACAACACATTTTTAAAAAAATATGTGACACAAATTAGTTTTATTCCACATAATGCTCATTAAAATTATAACATACTTTTTTTTTAAATTTGGTTGCCATGGAAATAGTTAAAACAATAATAAAACACATTTTGTGCCTCAACATGAAATTCAACTTCACCATAGAGATTTAACAACTGAAAATGCTTCAATTCACATACCTATGGAACAGAAGCTTTTTCTTTGTATGACATTACATCATTTAAAAAAAAGTTGTCTGAAATGTTACCATGGCAACTAAATTATTTTTCACAAAAATATAAAAAAAATCCATTTTTCACAATCTTGAATGCAAAAAATAAAATTGCTTCCAAAGAATGATGAAATATTTCACTTTTTTTTCAAATATACTCTGGTGACCATGGCATGCTTGAAGAAATTATTTAATGTGCAGGTAAAATATCCTTCTCTTGTTTGCACAATGGGTTCATTGCTGTGAGGGAGTATGCTGTGCTTCAATTTTTTGTATCACTGAAGAGGCATGTGGTTTGCAGTATAGTCATAGTCTAACATGATCAGTATTTCATAATGTGTTTTGTGTTTTGTCATTCTAATTACAAGGTATTGTTTGAAGCCAATAGTTTACTTCAGTTAACCAACTGACAGCCTTACTCTTGTATACTTCAATGGGGTGTTAATAGAACACTGACTGTGACATGCACATGTTTGCCTCTAATGCGAAATAGTACACCATCAAAAAAGAGGGCCAATGTGGTGCTTGGTTGTCTTTCATGTAAACTAAGTAGCCATTCTTCATAAGAATTACAAAAATCCCAAAATGCTGCCTCTACTATATGCACGTTTTTATTCAAGATACGGCCGAGTGAGTGACATCTTAAAGCTGTACATATACATTTAGTTGGAGAATGATAATTCAACATGCTACTTTTGACACTTTTTAAAACACATGTAGTGTAATGTTTCTAGTCACAGGAAATCCATGTACATGTATACCAGTCTACCAGTGCTATGAAGGATTTAATGAATAATGATATATTACAATGTAGTAATAATTAAAAAAAATGATGTGCTATTTAGTGAGGACTTAGCATAAAAAATGACCATACATAAATGTATACATAACCTATACATAAAAGTGCAGAGAGCAGACAACACAGTTATAAATAAACACAAATTTATTGCTGGCAAATTAATACAGAAGTAGAAGTCAAGTGAAAACAGTGAAATCAGACAATTTTCATCTTCCATTCATAGATTCTTCTTCCCTAGTACCGTTTCAGCTGAAAATATACCAAAAAATAACAAATAATTATACTTTTCTGACATAAACATACATGGCATTATTTGCATTACCAGTTTCCAACTGGAGGGGACTATAAGTTTCCTAATTACTTTTTAAATGTATTACTGACTCCATGGGTTCTAATCAATGACTTGATTATTGATAGTGTATAACTGAAATTATAGAAGTTTTTCCGAATCTTACATAAGCATATTATATGTATGTTATAATGTAAAGGGATTAGTACTTTAAAAATAATATAAATGTAATATCTTTAGACATTAAGCAAACTTGGTATATATGCAATACCAATTTACATTGTACCTTTGAATGGTGGCATGTGTCCTGAATACTTTTTGTTAGTACTTAGGTGTTAATTCTACCATATCTTTTCATACAATCCCACTGTGTGATCAATTCCCATAAGACATAAGCAACAAGCTACTCATACATCCTCCTCTGCAAAAAATTAAAGTCAATTAGTAAATAATAAGTTAAACCACTGTCTGAATTGTGACAAATAAATGCATAGCAGACCAAAAAAATACAGTAGTTTGAAAACAGTGGCTGTTATGATAGTGAACATGTATAATCAGTTGGATGACTTATTAGGATAAACCAACAAACTAACTGTTATACAATGCAACTTCCAATATATCGTATCCTGATTGATACCACATACCCAACTTGAAATTATACATGATTTGGTCATATGTTAAGAAGATCAATACATGTATGAAATTTGAACAGTTGGCTTACACCAGGCTAGAATGAACATTTAAATATGCCTACATAAGGACATGAGAGCAAACACATGATATTTAATCAAGCCAAGAAATTGCAATAAAAACTTACACTAAAGTTAATATTTAAAATTTAATATAATGTGAGATATTTTATGTGTGAAAATTGCAATTTAGATGTGTCTGGAAGTGTTAAATGAGAGTAGAAAATAAAATGCTATTTCATTTCTTTGACATAACTATTAACTTAAACCAATAATTACAAGTATAACACACAACCAGTATTGTACCACACTTAACTAACTACTTAGGAGCACTGCATGATAGTTGCACACCTAGACAGTTGAAATTTATGCTATAAAATTAACAAATCTAATTCATTTAATTTCACAAAGAAAACTCGGGGGGGGGGGCTACAAAAATGTACATGTATATGACTGTGCTAATACATGTACTGAGTGAATCTGAATTTAATTAGGTGTGCAACTTAACAGACAATGTTCATAGTTTACAGTTATTTAAGTCAATTAGTGTGGTACAGTTCTGAATGTAGCACCTTGAAATCAAAGTAGGGGTGAGTGTAGTGTCAGCTTGTTATACATGTATTGTATAAAACGTACATTTAGATGGAGTGACAGTATTAAAACATTTATAAGCTGAATTCTGAATTTCAAGCATTCATCAACACAACTTAATTACATGTACAGAATGGAAGAGTATATCAACATGATGTCTTCTCCATATCCATCTACAGCTCATCATCCATTCAATGTGTCAGATAGTTCAGCCATTTCATGGGCTTATAGTGTTGATCTACAAATGAATTAAACAAATAACTTCATGATTCAATAATAATTATGTTCAATTCAATGTAAGGTCCATATAAATGTCTAGGTACAGTTCAAAAACAGATGAGATAAGACCATCTACATGAATTCCAGAATGTGTTTACTGAGTATTGCTCACATTTAGCGGAGTACGAAAGTTTTGAGGTCGAAACCATTTAGATTTATTGGCGATTCATAAGACTTGCTCTGCTGGGTAAAAGCTTTATGCAGCAAGTCTGTTTTTAAATCATGTTACAGCCCCAAAGATTATGACTACCAGTTTTAAAACATCGATTAAACCCGTTAAAGTTATGGTTGCTATAAACAAAACATTCACTTCCGGGTGGGTCGGTTTATTTTTAGAAGTCTTCAATGATGCAAATGACTATAAACCAAGCCGCTAATGCATGGTAAAGTATGGCAGAACTAATCTTTAATCTAACTTACCTTCAAGTAAAAAAGACTCATGCTGAAACATAGTTGAAATACGTAAAACTTTACAACAATCTTTCGCACACCAGCATCGCGTGGATTCAGCAGCAGTGACTGAGTTCAAAGGTCGTATGACGATTTTTGATGACGTATTCAAGCGGATAAAACCACAACAAGCCGTATCACGGTATTATTTTGTCCGTCAAAATTTTTTAAGGGTGTAGGTGGGGTAATTTCGTTTAAATCATGCAAGCAACGACATCATCATGCTGACAAAACGTGATAAAACGTAACGTCGATAAATTGACGTTTTTCTCGGAACGACATCAAAGTCAACAAGCCCCCTTTTATCAGACGTCGTCACATATATATACAGGTATTCTTCAGCTAACTATTTGAGATAATACTATACTGGTTGCAATATCATTTAACTTTCATAACGTGCCGCAATAGCATTATTTTAAATCCTATTTTACGTTGGAAATAGTGACTTAATGTACAAAACAATCAATCATCAGCTGTTTGTAGGCATAAAGTACCAACAGATGATTCCTTTCGAAGACTCCAGCAAGGAAAACCGTGTTTTATGGTGTTCTTGAATCTGCTGTCAGCAATACCAACACCAATTTTGAGATTTTTGGTCAGTTTGGCCGCAACTCCGTTAAAACTAGAGCAGACAGGGACATATTCGTGGATGTCGGGGTTATGCATTGATATAAGGACTTGCAACATACAAATGATAATTTCCAAAAATGTGTAAATAAATACTTACGACGATTTTTCTTGGTTCAATCGAGCGTTTATTTACCAAAATTGCTGTTCGCGATACCAAAATGTGACGTCACAAACCATGTGATTGTGCACCGTGTTTAAGTACAATTTCTGTATTGATATGTACAGGTAGTACATGAATAAATCTGAACTCAGTCACGCTTGTAATAGGATGCAAGCACATTAAGCAGGTACAGGTTAAACACAAGTTCATTTCAATTGCAGATTAATAATACTCAGGCAGCTTAATTAAAACAGGTGGTTGGTTATTTCAGGCAGTCTGTACTGTACTAATTTCAAAGAAACAAGAGGGCCATGATGGCCCAATATCGCTCACCTGATTATAAACCCTGCACAATTTTCACCCAAAGGAATAATTTGAACATCTTGGTAGAAAACCACAAGATGATGCTACATACCAATTATCAAAACTCTAGGCAGTGTAGTTTTAGGCAAGAAGATATTAATATGTTTTCCCTATATAAGTCTATGTAAAACGGTGACCCCCCGAGTGGGGCCAATTTTGACCCCAGGGGCATAATTTGAAAAATCTTGGTAGAGGACCACTAGATGATGCTACATACCAAATATCAAAGCTCTATGCAGTGTAGTTTTAGACAAGAGGATTTTTATATGTTTTCCCTATATAAGTCTATGTAAAACGGTGATCCCCGGGACTGGGCTAATTTTGACCCCAGGGGCATAATTTGCACAATCTTGGTAGGGGACCACTAGATGAAGCTACATACCAAATATCAAAGCTCCTAGGCATTGTAGATTTAGACAAGAAGATTTTTATATGTTTTCCCTTAGTATTTAAGTCTAAGTAAAATGGTGACCCCCAGGGCGGGGCCAATTTTGACCCCAGGGGCATAATTTGAACAATCTTTGTAGAGGACCTCTAGCTGAGTCTACATACCAAATATGAAAGTCCTGGGCCAAGCGGTTTCGGAGAAGAAGATTTTTAAAGGTTTCCCCTATATAACTCTATGTAAAACTAAGGGCCCCCGGGGCGGGGCCAATTTTGACCCCAGGGACATAATTTGAACAATCTTTGTAGAGGACCTCTAGCTGAGTCTACATACAAAATATGAAAGCCCTGGGTCAAGCAATTTCGGAGAAGAAGATTTTGTAAAGTTTTCTCTATATAACTCTATGTAAAACTAAGGGCCCCGGGGTGGGGCCAATTTTGACCCCAGGGGCATAATTTGAACAATCTTTGTAGAGGACCTCTAGCTGAGTCTACATACTAAATATGAAAGCCCTGGGCTAAGCGGTTTTGGAGAAGAAGATTTTTAAAGGTTTCCCCTATATAACTCTATGTAAAACTAAGGGCCCCAGGGCGGGGCCAATTTTGACCCCAGGGACATAATTTTAACAATCTTTGTAGAGGACCTCTAGCTGAGTCTACATACTAAATATGAAAGCCCCGGGCCAAGCAGTTTCAGAGAAGAAGATTTTTTAAGGTTTCCCCTATATAACTCTATGTAAAACTAAGGGCCCCCGGGGCTGGGCCAATTTTGACCCCAGGGACATAATTTTAACAATCTTTGTAAAGGACCCCAAGGTGATGCTACATACCAAATATGAAAGCTCTAGGCCTTACGGTTTCAGAGAAGAAGATTTTTGAAGTTTCCTTTTTGAAAATCTATTTTTAGCCTGTGTGACCTAGTTATGCGACGGACTGGAATTTTTTTAACAACTTTGGTAGAGGTCCACCCAAGGAACATTCCTGTTAAGTTTTATCAAATTTGGCCAAGCGGTTTAGGAGGAGAAGTCGTTTGAAGAAATTGTTGACGGACGCACGACGCACGACGCACGCCGCACGACGCACGACGCACGACGCACGACGGACGACGGACGACGGACATCTCGGTATGACAAAACCTCACCATGACCACATTGTGGTCAGGTGAGCTAAAAAGACATACCATGTTGTTGTGGGGTAACCATACATATTTTCAGCCATTGCTGTGATCAGATGTTGGCCGGAATGTTGTTGCATGTGATCAAACCTTCTTGTCCAATCAACAGTTAGATGTACATCACTTCCTGCAGCGATCTCCGTGGTAACAAAATGGATGGCGTCTGCTCCACGTCGACATACTTGTAGTACAGCAATGTCATTTATCTACATACAAAATAACAACATATAACAAATCAGACAGGGAAGGCTGCACTCAACAAGTGTGATAAGTTATAGATAAAGAACTTAAACATGCAATGATTTTATTTGGTCGAGGGGGTATTTATATATACCCCTATGTATCCAATAATTTGTTCCCTTCAAGTTCAGTGCTGTGGAACGATATAGCGCACCCAGTAGAGTATTGCAGTTATTACCCTGGTGTGGTATTCAATACTGATATAAATATATAATAGGAGAATAAGGATAGCCGGTCATATCGCCTGTTTCTGATCCAGAGTTTATTTAACGTGGTGCTATCTGATTGGTTGTCCTTATCCTTAAGTAAAGTAAGATCAATACTGAATATGTAACCCCTGGACAAAAACAAAATATGTTTGTGTTTCAGTTAACAGCTCAACAATATAAAATTAAAGGGAGATGACATAGACATCAAGAGATGCTGAATTACTTGTGAACTGTACATACCTTGCCACGATCATCTGGCTGAAATAAAAAGCAAAGTAATAGATTAGGTATAGCTTGGCTATTTTGACCTGAGTCTGACCTTTATGAAAGAATATATTACAAGGTTCTTGCTTTGAATATATCAATTTTCGCAAGCAAATCTCGAGCGTCTTCATGATACTCCCCAATTATGAAAACATAAAATCGGTGTTATATATGTAGACAATATATCGACTGTTAAATTATGCTAATCAATAGGTCAGGCTTGTGTCAATGTGGCCAAGCTATATACAGTCAGTGAATTATGAGGGATTTATCAGCATAATTAAATTTGGTAATTCAAAGTTTCAACTAAGTATACAAATTTATATAATCTAGATATTTACTTAAACAGTCAAATATTGTTAACAATAATCTGCAAACAATCCTGACCACAACTGTTAAACAAAGACCACCATTTATCTTTTGTCAGACCATTTTCAATTATATTAAACCTGATGAGAGAGACCACCTGTCAACAACACTTTTGGCTGATTACAATACATGGATGGTATTTACAGACAAGGTTTGATAATGAGTATTTTTGAGGTCCATTTTTGAAGGGTTACAATAAGTAAGTATATAACTACCTGTCCGCCCCCTTCTGGGAACAATATAGTATCCTCCAGTATCACCTCAAACCCCTTCACACTTTCCTTCTTTCCATTCTGCACAATATTAACTTCTGCTGCAGTACAACATTTCACCTTGGTGTCAAACTTAAACACAAACAATGAATCTGATTTCGTAAATACAGTTACAAATTTGAAATTGCCTTGCTGTGGAAAAACGAGAAACTATGAACACTTAAGCGCGAAGAAGTTGCTAATCATGTCACCTATTATTTAAGAGTGTAACTGAGTACAACCTCAGAACAGCAACCCCCTTTATAAGCTGCAAATATTGGCCACTGTATAGAGGTTACATTTCTCTACAGAGGTCGAATTTATAATAAATGACCACTTATGGAAATTCTAATTGTGTTGCTCTACAGAGGGCCATTCTGTAGTTCTAGAATGTTGTTTTACATCACACAAGCATAACATCTGGAATTTACAGTCTTTAAATTAACTTTAATTACACATCATATTTTTATGATTTGACCTAGTGCTTGAACCCTGGTGCCCTTATATTTTAGCTGACCTTTTCAGTGATTCAATGAATTTCGTGACCAAGTTTAAAAAAATGATTTGACCTGGCTAGTAATCTAGTTTTATCATTACCACATACAATCCAATATTTACTTTGACCTATATTTTATAAAGCTGATCCTTGTGACCAAGTTTCATGAGGATAAGGTCAAATTGTGACCTCTTGTGACTATAATATATACACAGGATAATCTATGATTTGACCAACTGAACTACTTTTTGGTCACAAATACCCCACTTTATTAAAGTTAAACTGGTGTTGACCAATATTTTGTAAAAATGATCATTCTGTTGATTGTAAACAAGTTTCATAAAGAATAGGACGAAAGTGTGGCCTCTATTGAGTAAGTGACCAGCCTACCTAACATCTTTTTATTTTTATAATTTAACCTAGCGACCTAGATTTTGTTTTGGTTAATCTTGTGGCAAAGTTGCACTAAATTAAGGTCAAAGTTCAATGTGAGTTCTAGCAGGGTGGATAAGAATCTATAGTATATGGGCTTCTTTTTTCTAATAACTACTAAATTTATGCATAAATATAAGATTAGACCCAGTAACCTAGAATTTTTTACCCCAGACGATCAAATATAGAAATTAAAGTAGAGTTTGTTTGCATAGAGTAGTTTAGGTCTTTGTTTGACATAATCATTTTTTAAATAATGAAATTCAATGAACATTACAAAATTTCATGAATATTTGGTGCCTGTCACATGGTCACTTCCACCGTAGTTGCTTCACATGAAATAAGTGGAATGATGGATGGACGCACTAAGAGTGATCACAAAAGCTTGAGCCTTGTCATTTTGTCACAGGTGAGCTAAAATGTTACAAATGCTAAACAGGTGAGCGAGAATAGACAATCATGGTTCTCTTGTTTGTTCCATCATTTGCGGGGTGGCACGGTGGTCTAGTGGTAAGACGCTAGACTGCTGATCGAGAGGTCCCGGGTTTGATCCTCGGCCGGGACACTTGGTCATTTCAGAAACGCTATTTAGTGTTTCCCACCCAACTATAGAGATGATCCTGGTTGGTAACCCAGGGGTAGTCTCGCGTGTATCGGTGCTTTACACCGGGCACGTTAAAGAACCAAGGAATCTATTCGAAACGAGCTAGGGTATCGCACCCGGATTCCTTGTATCTCACTTCTGTTTCTTCATTGATTGTCTGCCCCTGCCAGACACTGCCAATAATATCGGTCGACCTTCTTTCGTAACCATTTGAGTACCATTTCATCGTAACCATTCGGGTACCATGAGGTAGGCGGGGTCTGGGCGGTATAGAGAATAGGTATGACACTACTAAATTTTTATTACGCACATTTAGTACCAATATTTGACACTTAATACATTTAGTTTATGGATCTAGCACTCGTGAGATAAACAATAAAGCATAAAGGCGTGTATTTATGACAATGTAATATTTGGATGCTGCGTGGCATGCATATAATCCCACTTGTAAGTAAAAATATAATTTATGCAAAAACAACGTAAACTCCACCCTACGCAAGCCACACCGGCAATGGTTGGAATATAGTTCTAAGTCAATTTAAAAGAACTTAAACATTTATTTTTCATTGGTTATCGATAAAATTTATCCTTTTTTGTTACAAGGAGTGAACTAGAATTAGTAGGGCACTGTAATATAGTCAGGACACCAGAATCATAGAATGGCTAAGGTATTATTATATAGTCGGGCGCCGATGTAATCACGGTATTCTAAATGGCTATGGTCATTAATCTTTTATGTTATTATATAGCAAGGACACTTGTTATAACACTATCACAAGATACCTAAATGGGAAGGGTAATGTTATAGCGAGGGAACATGATTCAACCGGGTACTAGCTAGAATAGCTAAGCTAATTTAATGGCCTATGTACTACTATCCCGAGGATACTTGAATGGCTACATATATTTATTATGGTTCTATTTTGAACCGAGTGTCCGAATGAAAAGGGTACTAAATTAACTAGTACTAAGTCAATGGTAATTTATTTAAATCATTCGAATAAAGTGTCACTAACAATAGAGTAACCATGCAAGTACCCTGCCTATAATATGGGAGTAACCATTCCAGTACCCTGGCTACAATATGGGAGTAACCATTCAAGTACCCTGGCAACAATATGGGAGTAACCATTCAAGTGCCCTGGCTATAATATGGGAGTAACCATTCCAGTACCCTGGCTACAATTTGGGAGTAACCATTCCAGTACCCTGGCTACAATATGGGAGTAACCATTCTAGTAACCTGGCTATAATATGGAAGTAACCATTCCAGTACCCTGGCTACAATTTGGGAGTAACCATTAAAGTACCGTGGCTATAATAAGGGAGTAACCATTCCAGTACCCTAGCTACATTATGGGAGTAACCATTCAAGTACCCTGGCTATAATATGGGAGTAGCCATTCCAGTACCCTAGCTACATTATGGGAGTAACCATTCAAGTACCCTGGCTATAATATGGGAGTAACCATTCAAGTACCCTGGCTATAATAGAGGAGTAACCATTCAAGTACCCTGGCTATTATATGGGAGTAACCATTCCAGTTCCCTGGCTTTAATATGGGAGTAACCATTCAAGTACCCTGGCTATAATATGGGAGTAACCATTCAAGTAACCTGACTACAACGTGGGGGTAACCATTCAAGTACCCTGGCTACAATATGGGAGTAACCATTCAAGTACCCTGGCTATAATATGGGAGTAACCATTCCAGTATCCTGGCTACAATATGGGAGTAACCATTCCAGTACCCTAGCTATATTATGGGAGTAACCATTCAAGTACCCTGGCCATAATATGGGAGTAACCATTCAAGTACCCTGGCGATAATATGGGAGTAACCATTCCAGTACCCTGGCTATAATATGGGAGTAATCATTCAAGTACCCTGGCTACAATATGGGAGTAACCATTCAAGTACCCTGGCTATAATATGGGAGTAACCATTCCAGTACCCTGGCTACAATTTGGGGGTAACCATTCAAGTACCGTGGCTATAATATAGGGGTAACCATTCCAGTATCCTGGCTACCTTATGGGAGTAACCATTCAAATACACTGGCTATAAGGTGGGAGTAACCATTCTAGTACCCTGGCTATAATATGGGAGTAACCATTCAAGTACCCTGGCTATTATATGGGAGTTACCATTTCAGTACACTGGCTACATTATGGGAGTAACCATTCCAGTACCCTGGCTTTAATATGGGAGTAACCATTCAAGTACCGTGGCTATAATATGGGAGTAACCATTCCAGTACCCTAGCTACATTATGGGTGTAACCATTCTAGTACCCTATCTATAATATGTGAGTAACCATTCAAGTACCCTGGGTATAATATGGGAGTAACCATTCGAGTACCATTACTACAATATCAGAGTAACCATTCCAGTACCCTGTCTATAATATGGGAGTAATCATTCCAGTACCCTGGCTATAATATGGAAGGAACTATTCCAGTACCGTGGCTATAATATGGGAGTTACCATTCCAGTACCGTGGCTACATTATAGGAGTAACCATTCCAGTACCCTGGCTATAATATGGGAGTTACCATTCCAGTTCCCTGGCAACAATATGGGAGTAACCATTCCAGTACCCTGGCTATTATATGGGAGTAACCATTACATTAGCGTGGATATAATGTGGGAGTAACAATTCTAGTACCGTGGCTACATTATGGGTGTAACCATTCCAGTACCCTGTCTATAATATGGGAGTGATCATTCCAGTACCCTGGCAATAATATGGAAGGAACTATTCCAGTACCGTGGCTATAATATGGGAGTTACCATTCCAGTACCGTGGCTACATTATGGGAGTAACCATTCCAGTACCCTGGCTATAATATGGGAGTTACCATTCCAGTTCCCTGGCAACAATATGGGAGTTACCATTCCAGTACCCTGGCTATTATATGGGAGTAACCATTACATTAACGTGGATATAATGTGGGAGTAACCATTCCAGTACCCTGGCTACATTATGGGAGTAACCATTCCAGTACCCTGGTTATAATATGGGAGCAACCATTCCAGTACCCAGACTGTAATATGGCTTAAGTCATTCCAGTATCAAGACTGTAATATGACATTAACCATTCCAATACCAAGACTAGAACATGACATTAATCATTCCAGTACCCAGACTGTAATATTACATTAACCATTCCAGTACCAAGACAATAATATGATATTAACCATTCCAGTACCAAGACAATAATATGACATTAACCATTCCAGTACCAAGACTGTATTATGACATTAACCATTCCGGTACCAAGATTGTACTATGACATTAACCATTCCAGTACCAAGACAATAATTTGACATTAGCCATTCCAGTACCAAGACTGTAATATGACATTAACCATTCCAGTACCAAGACTAGAACATGACATTAACCATTCCAGTACCCAGACTGTAATATTACATTAACCATTCCAGTACCAAGACAATAATATGACATTAACCATTCCAGTACCAAGACAATAATATGACATTAACCATTCCAGTACCAAGACAATAATTTGACATTAGCCATTCCAGTACCAAGACTAGAACATGACATTAACCATTCTAGTACCCAGACTGTAATATTACATTAACCATTCCAGTACCAAGACAATAATATGACATTAACCATTCCAGTACCAAGACAATAATATGACATTAGCCATTCCAGTACCAAGACTAGAACATGACATTAACCATTCCAGTACCAAGACTAATATTTCATTAACCATTCCAGTACCCAGACTGTGATATTACATTAACCATTCTAGTACCCAGACTGTAATATTACATTAACCATTCCAGTACCAAGACTGTAATATGACATTAATCATTCCAGTACCCAAACTGTAATATGACATTAGCCATTCCAGTACCCAGACTATAATATTACATCAACCATTCCAGTACCCAGACTGTAATATTACATTAATCATTCCAGTACCAAGACTGTAATATTACATTAACCATTCCAGTACCGAGACTGTAATATGACATTAATCATTCCAGTACCAAGACAATAATATGACATTAACCATTCCAGTACCAAGACAATAATATGACAGGGGGGATGGCGGCGGCTACGTCGTTTCAATTTAGTCTACGAAATATCTTTTAAAAGAATCATCAGGACTAATTTTATAATATTTTACGAAAGATGTTTCAAGTAAAACACCAATTAAGATTTTAATGTTTTTCAATGGGGATGGCGGCGGCTACGTCGTTTCAATTTAGTCTACGAAATATCTTTTAAAAGAATCATCAGGACTAATTTTATAATATTTTACGAAAGATGTTTCAAGTAAAACACCAATTAAGATTTTAATGTTTTTCAATCTGATGATAGGAATTTGTCATAGTTTGAACCATAGACATTAATTGTTTTCTCGCTTCGATATTCCCGCGAAACCGTTGTGTATTCAAACTCCATTACTGGACATATAGCCAATATAATCAATGAAATATACATACACACTAATCAAGGTATGTTTATTTTTTATCTACAACGTAACATTTTCTCGATTGATTTTGAAATGTTGATTGGATTGGCAGATTTATTTCTGCAAATTTCTTGCAAAACAAAACATATAACAAAGATGGCGGATCGATGAATCTCGCCACTAAAACTCTGTGATCTCGGCAAATATCGCGACAAACGTGAACCCGCGAGACTTAAAGTCGATTTGTACTGATTTCAATTGGGTCACGTGGTACAGAGACTAATCCATATTATTAATGTCTATGGACCCTTGAATGAAATTTCCTAGGGAAATCCCTGCATTGAACATTCCAGTATCGAGACTGGAACATGACATAAACCATTCCAGTACCAATACTGTAATATGACAGTAACCATTCCAGTACCAAGACTGTAATATGACATTAATCATTCCTGTACCAAGACTATAATATGAAATTAACCATTCCAGTACCCACACTGGAATATGACATTAACCATTCTCGTACCCACACTGTAATATGACATTAACCATTCTCGTACCAAGTCTGTAATATGACATTAATCATTCCTGTACCAAGACTGTAATATTACATGAACCATTCTCGTACCCACACCGTAATATGACATTAACCATTCTCGTACCAAGTCTGTAACATGACATTAACCATTCTCGTACCCACACTGTAATATGACATTAACCATTCTCGTACCAAGTCTGTAATATGACATTAACCATTCTCGTACCCACACTGTAATATGACATTAACCATTCTCGTACCAAGTCTGTAATATGACATTAACCATTCTCGTACCCACACCGTAATATGACATTAACCATTCTCGTACCCACACCGTAATATGACATTAATCATTCCTGTACCAAGTCTGTAATATGACATTAACCATTCTCGTACCAAGTCTGTAAAATTACATTAACCATTCCAGTACCAATACTGTAACATGACATTAACCATTCTCGTACCCACACTGTAATATGACATTAACCATTCTCGTACCAAGTCTGTAATATGACATTAACCATTCTCGTACCCACACCGTAATATGACATTAACCATTCTCGTACCAAGTCTGTAATATGACATTAATCATTCCTGTACCAAGACTGTAATATTACATGAACCATTCTCGTACCCACACCGTAATATGACATTAACCATTCTCGTACCAAGTCTGTAACATGACATTAACCATTCTCGTACCCACACTGTAATATGACATTAACCATTCTCGTACCAAGTCTGTAATATGACATTTACCATTCCAGTACCAAGACTGTAATATGACATTTACCATTCCAGTACCAAGACTGTAATATGACATTAATCATTCCTGTACCAAGACTGTAATATGACATTAATCATTCCTGTACCAAGACTGTAATATGACATTAATCATTCCTGTACCAAGACTGTAATATGACATTAAATATTCCAGTACCCAAGCTGGAATATGACATTAACCATTCCAGTACCTAGACAATAATATGACATAAACCATTCCAGTACCAAGATAATAATATGACATTAACCATTCCAGTACCAAGACAATAATATGACATTAACCATTCCAGTACCCAGACTGTAATATGACATTAACCATTCCAGTACCAAGACTGTAATATGACATTAGCCATTCCAGAACCAAGACTGTAATATTACATTAACCATTCCAGTACCAATACTGTAACATGACATTAACCATTCCAGTACCAAGACTGTAATATTACATTAACCATTCCAGTACCAATACTGTAACATGACATTAACCATTCCAGTACCAGGACTGTAATATGACATTAACCATTCCAGTACCAAGACAACTATATGACATTAACCATTCCAGTACCAAGACTGCAATATAACATTAACCATTCCAGTACCAAGACAATAATATGACAATAACCATTCCAGTTACAAGACTGCAATATGACATTAACCATTCCAGTACCCAGACTGTTATATTACATTAACCATTCCAGTACCAAGACTGTAATATTACATTAACCATTCCAGTACCCAGACTGTAATATGACATTAGCCATTCCAGTACCCAGGCTGTAATATTACATTAACCATTCCAGTACCCAGACTGTAATATTACATTAACGATTCAAGTACCCAGACTGTAAAATTACATTAACCATTCCAGTACCAAGACTGTAATATTACATTAACCATTCCAGTACCCAGACTGTAATATTACATTAACCATTCCAGTACCCAGACTGTAATATGACATTAACCATTCCAGTACCCAGACTGTAATCTGACCTGAACCATTCTAGTACCAAGACTGTAGTATGACATTAAACATTCCAGTACCAAGACTGTAATATGACATTAGCCATTCCAGAACCAAGACTGTAATATTACATTAGCCATTCCAGAACCAAGACTGTAATATGACATTAACCATTCCAGTACCAAGACTGTAATATGACATTAACCATTCCAGTACCAAGACAATAATATGACATTAACCATTGCAGTACCCAGACTGTAATATTACATTAACCATTCCAGTACCAAGACTGTAATATGACATTAACCATTCCAGTACCAAGACAATAATATGACATGAGCCATTCCAGTACCCAGACTGTAATATTACATTAACCATTCCAGTACCCAGACTGTAATATGACATTAACCATTCCAGTACCAAGACTATAATATTACATTAACCATTCCATTACCCAGACTGTAATCTGACCTTAGCCATTCCTGTACCAAGACTGTAATCTGACCTTATCCATTCTAGTACCAAGACTGTAATCTGACCTTAACCAATCCAGTACCAAGACTGGAATCTGACCTTAACCATTCTAGTTCCAAGACTGTAATATGACATTAAACATTCCAGTATCGAGACTGGAACATGACATAAACCATTACAGTACCAATACTGAAATATGACATTAACCATGGTTACATTATGAGGGATACAATTCGAGTACCATGGTTGCATTAATAGGGAAACCATTCAGGTACCATGGCTACAAAATGAGGGTAACCATTTAAGTACCATTGCTACAATATGAGGGTAACCATTCAAGTACAATGTCTACAAAATGATAGTTACAATTCAAGTACACTTGCTACAATATGAGGATAACCATTTAAGAACCATGGAATCGTAAATGTCTTGGTGATGGAAAGGTTAATGTCATATTCCAGTCCTGGTACTGGAATGGTTAATGTTATATTCCTATGACAGTCAGTGTACTGGAAGGGTTACTGTTATATTTCAGTCTTAATACTTGAATGGTAAATGCCATATTCCAGTCCTGGTTCTGGAATGTTTAATGTCATATTCCTGTCTGGGTACCGGAATGGTTACTGTCATAATACAGTCTTGGTACTGGAATGGTTACTGTCATATGACAGTCAGTGTACTGGAATGGCCACTGTCATATTACAGTCCTTGTACTGGAATGATTACTGTCATATCACGGTCTTGGTACTGGAATGGTTACTGTCATAATAAAGTCTTGGTACTGGAATGGTTACTGTCATAATACAGTCTTGGTACTGGAATGGTTACTGTCATAATACAGTCCTGGTACTGGAATGGTTATTGTCATATTATAGTTTTAGTACTGGAGTGGTTAATGTCATAATACAGTCTTGGTACAGGAATGGTTAATGCCATATTACAGTCTTGGTACTGGAATGGTTACTGTCATATCAAGGTCTTGGTAATGGAATGGTTACTGTCATAATACAGTCTTGGTACTAGAATGGTTACTGTCATAATACAGTCTTGGTACTGGAATGGTTACTGTCATAATACAGTCCTGGTACTGAAATGGTTATTGTCATATTATAGTCTTAGTACCGGAGTGGTTAATGTCGTAATACAGTCTTGGTACAGGAATGGTTAATGCCATATTACAGTCTTGGTACTGAAATGGTTACTGTCATATTACAGTCAGTGTACTGGAATGGTCACTGTCATATTACAGTCCTGGTACTGGAATGGTTACTGTCATATCACGGTCTTGGTACTTTAATGGTCACTTTCATAATACAGTCTGGGTACTGGAATGGTTACTGTCATATTACAGTCAGTGTACTGGAATGGTCACTGTCATAATACAGTCTTGGTACTGGAATGGTTAATATCATAATACAGTCTTGGTACTGGAATGGTTACTGTCATATTACAGTCTTGGTACTGGAATGGTTACTGTCATAATCACGGTCTTGGTACTGGAATGGTTACTGTCATAATACAGTCCTGGTACTGGAATGGTCACTGTCATAATACAGTCTTGGTACTGGAATGGTTACTGTCATATTACAGTCAGTGTACTGGAATGGTTACTGTCATATTACAGTCTTGGTACTGGAATGGTTACTGTCATACTACAGTCTTGGTACTGGAATGGTTACTGTCATATCATGGTCTTAGTACTGGAATTGTTACTGTCATAGTACAGTCTTGGTACTGGAATGGTTACTGTCATAATACAGTCTTGGTACTGGAATGGTTACTGTCATAATACAGTCTTGGTACTGGAATGGTTACTGTCATAATACAGTCTTGGTACTGGAATGGTTACTATCATAATACAGTCTCGGTACTGGAATGGTTACTGTCATAATACAGTCTTGGTACTGGAATGGTTACTGCCATATCACGGTCTTGGTACTGGAATGGTCACTGTCATAATACAGTATTGGTACTGGAATGGTTAATATCTTGATACAGTCTTGGTACTGGAATGGTTACTGTCATAATACAGTCTTGGTACTGGAATGGTTACTATCATAATACAGTCTCGGTACTGGAATGGTTACTGTCATAATACAGTCTTGGTACTGGAATGGTTTTTGTCATATCACGGTCTTGGTACTGGAATGTTCACTGTCATAATACAGTATTGATACTGGAATGGTTAATATCATAATACAGTCTTGATACTGGAATGGTTACTGTCATATTACAGTCTTGGTACTGGAATGGTTACTGTCATTATACAGTCGTGGTACTGGAATGGTTACTGTCATATTACAGTCTTGGTACTGGAATGGTTACTCTCATAATACAGTCCTGGTACTGGAATAGTCGCTGTTATATTACAGTCAGTGTACTGGAATGGTTACTGTCATAATATAGTCTTGATACTGGAATGGTTACTGTCATAATACAGTCTTGGTACTGGAATGGTTACTGTCATATCACGGTCTTGGTACTGGAATGGTCACTGTCATAATACAGTCTTGGTACTGGAATGGTTACTATCATAATACAGTCTTGGTACTGGAATGGTTACTGTCATAATACAGTCTTGGTACTGGAATGGTTACTGTCATATCACGGTCTTGGTACTGGAATGGTCACTGTCATAATACAGTATTGGTACTGGAATGGTTAATATCTTGATACAGTCTTGGTACTGGAATGGTTACTGTCATATTACAGTCTTGGTACTGGAATGGTTACTGTCATATCACGGTCTTGGTACTGGAATGGTTACTGTCATATCACGGTCTTGGAACTGGAATGGTTACTGCCATATTGCAGTCTTTGTACTGGAATGGTTACTGTCATATCACGGTCTTGGTACTGGAATGGTTACTGTCATAATACAGTCTTGGTACTGGAATGGTTACTGTCATAATACAGTCTTGGTACTGGAATGGTTACTGTCATATTACAGTCAGGGTACTTGAATGGCTACTGTCATATTACAGACAGTGTACTGGAATGGTTACTGTCATATGACGGTCTTGGTACTTGAATGGTTACTGTCATATTACAGTCAGGGTACTTGAATGGTTACTGTCATATTACAGGCAGTGTACTGGAATGGTTACTGTCATATTACAGTCAGTGTACTTGAATGGTTACTGTCATATCACAGTCAGGGTACTTGAATGGTTACTGTCATATTACAGTTAGTGTACTGCTATTGTATGCAGAGTACTTGAATGGTTACTGTAATATTGTATACAGGGTATAGCTAGTTTGCGATAGAAAAAAATCGTGTTTTTTAAAGATTTCTGAAAATCTTTTCATCAGGTTTTGGTAAAAAATTACACAGAACTACATTAACTTCCTACATACTCCCATTTTGAATTTCATAATTTTTAGTTACCAATTAAAAGACATTTATTCTTAATTACATATTGAAATTACATGCGTATTTACAGTTTAACACAGGGAGGTAATCTGGTATTCCATTGATGATTTACTATCAATTATTTTACCGTTACAATCCGTTATCGCAAGGGGTATAACCTGAAGCATGGAGAATGGTGGTTTAAGTAAGACTTTCCATGGAGATTGGTGCCAATGGCCAATATTTTGATGTTTTTTGTCACTTGACGAACACATTTCCACCAAAGTAAGTTGCATCGGATGTCAGGTCTTCCAGATAACGCCAGCGGAGGAGTGAAAGCATACCTGACGCATTAGTTTGTGAAGAGTAGTTTCCTGTGGTCCATCTCTGTGTGCGTATCTGTATCATCTAGATTTTGATGGAATACTTCCTGGGTTTGAGGATACCAAACTGGTGTGGTGTACTCAACCAGTAGTCTTACTAGAGCCTTATATGTGGTTGTCAGTATAGGTTGGTTCTTGTTCTCAGGAAACTAAGTATTTTAGCTGTATGCGGTTGTTTAATGTGTGACTGCTGTGCACTGGTCTGATCAGGAAGCTAATACTATTTAACAGACCATATTTTAATAAGTAAAGTAAATACCAGTACACATCCAGAATATAATAAGAACAATGTACGTTTATTTCCTACATATCATATGGATCCAGGATAACATGCTACTGTTTGCAATAAGGTATAAAAAGTAAAGTGACAATTTACAGCGTAAAGGTTTCAGTAAAAATACAAAAAACATGAAAAATAATAGGAGAGGCGTGTGAAAGGCTTTAATGATGTGCGAGGACAATTAAGGGAAAGAGGCACCACACATCCATATTTGAACATATCACCGTGCAATAAAATATTGCACACTAAAAGACTTATAAAACAGTTATATCGTTGTCTAAGTATCTAATACTAGTAGTTGAACATAAAATTTATTTTCATAATTATATCAAAATTAATTTAAGAGTGATGGGAGCACAACGCATATTCAGATTATTTTCAACGTCAAGAAAGAGCTATATTATAAAGACGGAACTATTTCAAGCTGTACAATATTAATGTAGTCTGAATTATTCCAATCAATTTAATAGGTATTTTTATACGTGTTTTTAAATGAATACAATGTTAAAGATGTTCTCATAGTTATAGGAATATCATTCCATGTTTTTAAGCTGAAATACGCAAAAGAATCTTTAAGATAGTTTGTACGAGGTGTCTTTTGTAAAACGAGATCTTTATGTTCAGATGATCTAAGATTATGAAATCTAAGTACGTCTGACATTTATGCAGGTGCCATATCATTTAATATTTTATACACCAAAACTGCAGTGTGATATTTACATCTTTCATTAAATGAAAGCCAATGCAACTCTATAAATAATCCTGCTGTTGGCGATCTAATAGGCTTGTTGAGTATTATTTTTGCTATTCGTTTTTGGATTATACTTATTTTATGTACATACCGTTTATTGTCTTTCCCCCAAATTGAACAACAGTAATAAAAAATGGGCAACAAGTAAGCATTGTAAAACAACAATTTCGCCTCATCGGTGAGAAAATATATAATATTCTTTAGAAGAGCTACCTTATTATTTAGATTTTTACAGACATAGTCAATATGGCTATGCCAACTCAATGTATTGTCGATGTATACACCCAGTACTTTATGGACGTTAACATTTATAATAGAATAAGAAGGCTGTAGTTTTATTTTCAAATATGTCATATGGTCCATGCTGGCATGCTTGTGTATGCAATAAGGTATAATCTGCAATTTACAAGCACAAATGCTTAATTAGAAAATTCAAATAACCCGAAAATAAAAGTGACAAAGTCTTCAATAGGAGGGGGGGGGCGAACTTAGGGAAATGGGGCACCATACATCTACAAAATGTACTGTTTATTCAAAGTTATGAGCGTATAATAATATATTGCGCATTTAAATGTAACATGGGCTGAGTTGTCTATCTAGCGCAAACTTAATTATTCGTTTAAACACATACAAGTATTCATATTATTTTCACCATCAACAGAGAATATATAGCAAGAACGGGACTATTATAAGTCGTAAAATATAAATGCGTTCCGTACTAATGATCAAATTATATTTTGCAACCTTGTCCAGGCTTCGTGATCGGGTATCTTCTCATCTTGTCCACTGACTTCTACGCCCATAAATAATAGTAAATATGTAATGTTTGTTTGTCCGAACCTCAGGGATTAGGCTCAGTGAGTCGAAAATATGGCCATATACACGTACTATAATAATTCGACTCAATGAGCCTAATCCCTGTGGTCCGAACATGAAATGTAAGTACAGATCTATTGAAGTTGTAACAAAACAAAAATAAACAATGTCTTCTAAATAAAATAAGGCTTGATTCTGATAAAGGAACTCATATTATTAAGGAAATCAGGGGCGTAGCTGGGCATATTTTCAGTGTACGCACATGATAAATGCCGAGTTGGGGTCCGGGGGCATGCTCCTCCGGTGATTTTTATATTTCTACGAAGCCGTATGTGCATTCTGGAGAAGTTTCAGACCATAGTATAGCGTAATATATGACATGATAAACATTGAATTGATACCATTTTCTATATTTTTAAAACATACTAGTATGATTTCGTTTTATACTCGAGTATATTATATTTCTTGGCATTAAACAGGACACTAATGGACACTTCTTAATAAAAGTGGCTAGAGCTTAATTAGTAGCGTTAAAAATGCTAATTAAAAATACGTTATAAGGTACCACCATCCCCGGGACTTTGACTTTTGGGTTGTCAAAATCCCCGCCCTTCCACGGCCTGCAGGGAAAGCTGATGGTAAAATATCCGGTATTTCCCCGGCACCTGACAACTAAATATTGTCCCCGGGGTATTGGTTCGCAGAAAAATCCCAACATTTCCCTGGCCCTGTGGGGAAGCTGGAAGATAAAAACATAACCGTCTCCCCGGCTATTCCCCGTGGATCCCCGGGGGTGGGGGCCGTGGATGCAACAGACTGGTGAATAAAAACTATACGTGGATATTTTCTCAATACAGCGATATATACACCAACAAAACTCTAGTCACTAACATGAACATGTTGTCTTTTGACTAGATATACCCTAATAGGAACAATTTTGCGACCAATGTGGACATTAAGTACATTCGACCGCACCTTGTTGTGTCATCTCGATAGTCTGGGGACATACGTATCTACGTCCGACCCCGGTATATCAACGATTGTCCTTAGACCTCGCACAGAGGCTACATTGAATACACGGGTACATACTATGCTGATCCGAGGTTATCCGTGTCTTTCGACCGAGTTATTCCATTGCTCTGAAGTGCCTATCCGGGACATTTCTTGGTCATCCATATAGGAGCCTTATAGGTTGTTTGTTGTTATCGGTTTTTATCGGCACATGCTCGTCCTGTTGCCTTGTCACCGCCGCATGAATGGTCGCAAAAGTGAAGGAGATGAATGGGTTTAGTGGAGGGGACATTTCGAGCTATCCATTCTTCTAACGTAGGATAAGACTCAGTGCTCACAAGAGTATAGTAAAAACACAATATATGAGGGGTTTAGCACACACAAGCAATAATACATTAAAACTAAATGCATGTAGTGAGGAACGTTGCTGCTTTGGAATAATTCATATGCTCTGACTAGCGTACATGTATCCATGGAATGGATAGACACATGTATGCATGTACATCCATGATCTATCACACAAACTTAATCTCTAATTCATACTGTTCACCAATAAATGCATTGTGCGAGCGAAGCGAGTTAGAAAAAATGCATTATTTGCATTATTTACCGCACAAATACGTTTTCTACATGATTAATTTTGTATTTTAACTACTTAAGTGATTTAGAATTAAGTCAGAAAAATTCAATTCAAAACACTTTTGATAGTTTCTATATCAATTACGTTTTATCACATGGAAATATGCCTCACCCGGGTTAGGCATTGCATTTTATTGCATTTTTATATCACTTAAAATTTGTCAGTTTTTCAAACAGCGTACGCACGTGCGTATTTGCGTATGGGCAGCTACGTCCCTGGAAATTAATATTTCTATATTTAAATTAAAAAAATAAAAACTTTCATCTCGTTCTTGAACGTATAACAATATTTAGCGGCCTCATGCCTACATAATAGCCCATGTTATGAATATGTATTAATAGCTCCGCCCATTTATTAGACAACGCCCATGTACCGGAATGGTTGTAACTCGAATGGTTGTAAAAGAAGGTTCATCAATAATATCTCGGCCGTTGTGTATATGCCGAAAGGCCCTACAACGTATTTATCCAGTATCATTAATACATTTACGTGAACATTACTGTACTTGAGAGTTTCTTAGTTGAATCAATAAAACAACGCATCCTTGATAATTTGTGGCTTACCTCTTTTAAATAGCTATCCCTCTGACAAGCCAAAGCCATGGTGTGATTCCACTCGTGCAAATTACTCGTGCTAACAAACCGAAAGTACAGTGTTAAAATCTAGGTCAAACGATTGCATTGTGGTTACGTCGCGTCGGCGCATCAACCACTTCCTGTTTCAAAATTGTTAGTGAAAAAACACGCAACTTGTTTATTATGACATATTTACAGCTTATTATTCACGGATAAAACGTGGAATTGGTTTGAATATGTAGCTGGATCAATGCGCGACGAGATTGTCGAACCAAAAGGTAATGATAACTCTCCAAATCGCCGAGAAATGCTTTGTTTACATTTTGCTTACCTACCTGTTTTCATCCTGATTCGAAATTATGCAAACCTACGTAATATTAGAATTCGGCACTTGATGACAGATATCCTGTGTTAAATATTGAACTATAACATACACCAGACGATGACGTCAAGTAAAATGTATAATATGTCGAGTGTCATACAACGTAAATATGTCTAATCTTTGCTTGATTGGCCCTAATTGAATTCGATTCGTACTCGATACGTTTCGTACCTAAACATCGGAAATTGTTTTTCATGGTCATGATTTATACGAAATTGATACATTAGCTGAATTGGATAACATTTCAATTGAATTTAGCACTTGTAACATTGTTGTGTACCATTATTGCTATGCTAATATGACAATAAGTAATTAAGTCTGTAGTCCAAGCTTCTTAGACGATGATTATTCCATTTCAGTGATTATTCCAATTCATCAATTAAAGATCGACGTCAGTCAAAAAAAAAGATCATTTAGTTATGGTACCCGGAACTATTAAGTCTGACTGATTTCACTGCTTTAAGATTTTTACCAATACCTAAAATACAGATGAAACAGGGGAATAAAAATGTGCAAGCAGACCAGGGTTTGTATCCTGGACCCTTTGCTTTCAGGACAAATGCTCTACCAACTGAGCTAGCCGGCTGCTTACACAAGTTTCTCCCCAATTAGTTATTAAATCCTATACACCCGGCTAGATACATCCCCTCCTTCGAAGAATTCATTCTCGAATTCCAGGAGCAAGAGAACCTCTGTTGGACGATCTGAGGGTGTAAGGTGGTTTATTTGCGTTGGGCGCCAAATGTTACAAGGTGAGAAAATGTGTAAGCAGTCCGCTAGCTCAGTAGGTAGAGCATTTGCCCTGTGAGCGAGGGGTCCTGAGTTCAAGCCCGGTCTGGTTGCACATTTTTCTGTCACATTTGGCGCCCCACATTGCCTCGGTCCACACATATTCCAGTTTAGTACAGTATCTATAGATATAGTTTACTAATTAATAATATCATCATTATTATATTTTCAGATATCTGGAAGATTGCCGGGCTACAAGATATGTATCCGTACATTATACTGTTTGTAACAGATCAGTATCCTTGGCTCAATCTATATGTTACACTTCCTGAAGAAGTGGACACAATGGCACTAAAAACTGATAACTTTTGTTCCAGCAGGAATGGATAATTCTGGGCTAGTTACTCTGAACTTTGGTATGAATGTTGCAAACAGTCAGGGATCAGCTAGCAGTCAGATACTACATCAGTTACCCGGTGGTATACAACAAGTCTTTACCCAGAATGCACCAATCAAGTCTGGAGATGGCACGCAGAATATTGTACAACAAACCGTGTTGCCGGTTAACAACTCACCACAGACTGGAAACCCTACTGTCCTGGCTGCACCTACCGGACTCCAGTTTGTTGGACAACCTGGGCCTGGGTTCCTGGGGCCACAACAACAACAACCCCAGTTGTTAACTCAACAGGCTGGTTCACAGCAGCTACTTGGTATGTTCAACTTCATTTATGACTATTATTGATCTATTCTTTGTGTAATAAATACTTTGAGTGACCAGTTTTAAATGCTAACTGATTAGCGTGGCTAATTTGGTACTGATAAATAGTATAATATCATATAAATGGTATTTGTTTATAGGTGACTACTGAAATGTATACTGTAAATTAATTTGATATTGATGGGACAAAATTCTGTAGTTTCGGTGAAAAAGACCATTTCGATGGGACATTAATTTGAGGATTTTGTTTCAGAAATTCATGTAATAAATACTAGGGCCAAAATTAGTGTTCGATGAGATTTGATTTCGTAGTTAAAGGTGAACAACGAAATCTACCAAATTTGATCACCAACGAAAATGAATGAGTTTACAGTAAAATAGTGTTGAATAAATAATTATGTACCTAATGTTATTGTTTATGATTTCAGGACCTAGAAGTATGTATGCCACCAACTATCAGATCATGCCGAGAAACTTCACCGTATTTAATCAAGCTATCCAAGCTCCTACAGGTGTGGCGGTACAGTTAAGTCCACAACAGATTGGAGGAACAACATTATCACCGATGGAACAACAACAACAGTTCTTTCAGTCTGCTGGGTTTGATTCACAGTTGGGAGGCTTACAACAACAGAACCAACAACAGATCACGTTTCAGAACGCCGCTAATTGCCAATTTATGATTCAACCACCTTCTCAACAGTTGATGTTACAGAGTCCCACTCAACAATTTACTTTACCAAGTCCATCACAACAGTTTACCGTTCAAAACCAGAGTCAGTTTGCCGTCCAGGGACATAACATTACCCAGTTCAATCCTCAGCATCATATATTGACCCAGGGTCAAGGGAATAATGTAATTGTTCAAAACCAGACCGGTGGCATGATCTTACAGAGTGATAATTTTGTGTCTCAAGGTTTAAGTCAGAATGTGTTTGTGCCAAATCCAAGTATTGTTCAAAATGTAAATCCACAAGTTTATGGAACTGCTCAGAATGTGTTAACCAATCAGATCCCAGGACTCATCTCACAGGCTCAAGTTGTAGCCAATCAGAATGTTGGTATTATATCAGTGAGTCATTCACCAGAGAACCTTGGGAAAACTAACATGCATAATTCAGGCATTACAAATGAACAGATGCAACTATTAGCTCACATAGCCAACCATGGTGGTGATATCAATAATACAAACATACCTAATCAACAAAACTTAGTTCAACAAGTTACCAGTCAAAACCAATCTTTACCAAGTTTTGGACACTTTCTTTTACATCACCATATGCAAAGTTTGCCCCACCCCTTCCTACAGAATCTGAGCATCAGTACCATGGCAACAGATGAGGCGTCCAGGAAACAGATTGCACAATCAGGGATCACCGTATCACCACCAACCAACCAGAGTGGATTGATAACAGTCAATATAAGTTCAAGTTCCGGTCCTACAACATTCAGAAATAGCACAGACAATTTAAATGCCGAGTTCAATAACTGGAATATTGGTCAGTTTGTGAATCAGGCTGGTATCAATCAGAATGTGGCATCTAATCTAAATACTCAACTAACAAAAGGTGCTGATGTTAATATTAGTGTTCAAACTTTGTGTTCTTCTAAACTTTCAAATTCAGTCCAGACTTCACAGGTTGTGGCCACTACAACTAATGTGCTTTCAAAGGGAATCACATCACTTAAAGTGTGTGCTAATGAGGAATTTAGTGGAGTGCGAACTGTTTCTATGGGAATAGATTGTATGAAATCAAGCCATGTTCAACTTGAGAAATCTGCACAGACTGTCGTTACTTCCACACTTGGATCATCCGGTCGTAATACAATTGTTGTACCGTATGGTTGGGTGAGAGCCCTGGAGGGAGAATCTATAGTGTACTACAGGTGAGTCAGGGTACAAATAATAATGTGTTCTCTTCGTGGAATTTCAACATTTAATTATACTACATCTAACTTTTACTAGGCATTTAGCAGCGGTGCCCTACAGGTAGGGTGCGCGCTTCGGGATTGAGAGGTCCCGGGTTCCACCCCCATCTTGACCACTGGATAATTATGTTTATTGAAGATGTTGGGGATAGGTATATTGCTTTGCATATGTCCGTCTGTCAGTCTTTCGGTAGACGAAATGGTTTCCAATCAATAATTCAAGTTAGAACCGTTGGGCCTAAGATCCTCAAACAAATTCCTTCTTGGCTGCATGAGGATGTTTTTAAATGCTGTAAAGTCAAGAGTATATTTCTCTCTTTTGTAGCCCTACATGTACCCGGCTGACATCTACTGATAATGTGAAGCAGTATTTGGTGGCTGATGGTACGTGTAAGTGTGGTTTGGATTGTCCGCTACATGTCGACCGTGTGTTCAACTTCAACAGTGATGTCATCAGCATTAAATGGAGTCCCTCATTCTCTAATATCAAAGATGCGGGGAATCCATGTAACCATAAACGGAAATATTCTGCCATGTCATCTAGTCAGTCGATGCGATCATTTGTTATGACGAGACCCGAGGTTTCTATGGTTACCAGTAGTGGACTGATGTCACCCCGTGTCTCAAGTACCGTGCAAGAAACACAAGCTCTCAGTAAGATATACATCTTGTTTAGTTTTACAATACACATTTTCTTACAAATTCAATTCTTTTTGTCATGTTTACCACGTGAACAAATGAATGTGGTTTTACACTCAAAACTATTGCGATTTCGTCTGCTAACGGTGAGTTTTTCTTGATTATAAGTTATTACACTCGGTTGGAAACTGCATTTGGTCGAGCATCAATTAAAAACAGCTAAAGATAGAGCGAACTCGGTACTTGCCAGGTATTCTTACATATACAGAATGTACTTTAGGCTATATAATATAACCATATTAAATGCACGATCGTTATAATCAAGAAAAAACTCACCGTTAGCAGACGAAATCGCAATAGTTTTGAGTGTAAAACCGCATTCATTTGTTCACGTGATTGTACACACTGGATCTGTAACTTAAATGATATTTTTCTGTTGGTCATAAACTAATACACTAAAATGCATAGAGGTATGAGAAGGTTAGTAACCCATTCAATTGCATAAAGTTGACTGAGTGTTGTGGATACATTTTGCATGTTTTCTGTTCTGTACCTACGAGGTATTTATTTTCTTTACTGGTGTGGGAAAAAAGTGTAGGAAAAAACTATCATCGAGAGATATATATTTCGTTGTCCAATTGTTTATTTCTTGTATTTCAGTAGATGGAAACAAGCGTAGGAAGGTCATACATGATGAGAAGGTTGTCCAGGACACGAAGGTCGTTGGGAACGATAATTTACTCACTTCTAATGCAAATAGTGCAACAGTTGATCTCACAAACAATATAAAGGAACTATCTGACTCGTGTAGTGATGTAGTGACAGTGAACTGTGATACTGTGAAACATTCGGATAAACACGTCCCCGATGTCACTGATGATGTCGTCTCCACCAGTGTGTTAACTTGTAATAATAACGTTACTGAAACAAGTGCTTGTGATAAACTTGTATCACCACCTGCACGCAAGGGTAAAAGTGATAAAATCAAACATAGTGAAACATCTGAAACAGGAAGAGTGTTTTTGAAGGATATTAGCAGAAGCATTCCAAAGCAGTTAGTTGTAGCAGACATGAGCTGTAGTAAGAAAAGTGAGATTTTACCCTGCAGTAACCATGGTAACACAACCAGCAGTAACCATGGTAACATAGCCAGCAGTAACCATGGTAACATAACCAGTAACCATGGTAACCTAACCAAGAGTAACCATGGTAATCTAACCAGCAGTAACCATGGCAACCTAACCAGCAGTAACCATGGCAACATAACCAGCAGTAACCATGGTAACATAACCAGCAGTAACCATGGTAACATAACCAGCAGTAACCATGGTAACATAACCAGCAGTTACCATGGTAACATAACCAGCAGTAACCATGGTAACCTAACCAGCAGTAACCATGGTAACATAGCCAGCAGTAACCATGGTAACAAGAAGATAGATATGATATGTTCTCGACTTGGTAGTGGTATAAATGTGACTGTTAGTAGTAAGGTTGGGAGTATATCGAGTATGACTTCTCCAACACACAGTAAAACAGACAGTAAGTTATTATCCCCCAAGTCTTTATCAAGACCAAGTTCTAGAAGTTCTACTCACTCACGACATTCAGCAGATACTATATCACCCAGATCAGACAGGAATGTACCCTCCACTAAACATATAGACCGACTGCTCACCTCTGGTCGGGATCAACGACTTACAGCTGAAATGTTCACACATTTTATGAATTTCTGTGGATTGACTGGTTCCAATATTCCTCCGATGTTGCCACAGAATATTGTTGAAATGCCGGGTAGCGTGACATTGGGCAAGGATAGCTTGCAGACTGGTTTGCCGCTGATCAATGACAGCATCAGGTCAGATTTGATGAAGCTACCCATGATGCCACAGAGCCCTTTTGGTCCTTTACAAGCGAATATTCTAGCCAACTTGCACAAGCTTACAAGTCCACCTAACCAACAGGTGTTTCCAACGTTTAATTTACCAGGTTTGTCTAACAAGCATCCTAGTGCTTTCCATCATGACAGCAAGACGGGTCAACTTGCTGGTTCTCACGGTCCGTCAGTACGACCTGGACCAGTCGGCTCGTCATCTATCTCTGTGACCACGCCCGGACTGACATCTCCCAGTATGCCTGACATACTAGTTCCAAGTCCAAGTAAGAGGGCCCGGGGAAAGAAAGGCAGCACTACGAAGGTTGAGTCGTCTAAGAATATAGAAAGTCTCTTTGATAGTGATGAACCTCCCCCTAATGTTGATGTTAGTCAACTGAAGGATAAAGGACATGGACCGATACCCAAGGAGAAGATTGCTTCATTTATTGAAGATTCCTCAGAGTTTACCAAGCAACAACAACAACAGAGTGACTTGATGAGTAAGTCTATATCCTCCACCACTTCTAGTCCTGTCAATGAATGTACATTGTCTAAGGAGGCGTGTCCAGTAGACAGCCAATCAGAGAAGACGAGGTCAGACTCAGCTTGTTCTGATAGGTTGAACAGTCCGTGTCAGATGGACAGGGAGGTTGTGGATATTACTGATGATGTGTTGGCTTCCGAAAGTTTACCTACAGTGAATACCAGTGTTTTAACTAAAGATTCTATAAGTGCAAGTATTACTAGTGTAACAAATAGTGGAACGAAGGCATGTGTCTCCTTGATACACCAGCTGTCTACCAGTACACCGGCTGTACAGTCCATGCCAGTAGCCAGTGCCCCACCCACTCCTACAACAGTAGTTCATCATACACCAGGTTCACTATCGTGTCACCAGATGTCACTGATCAAGGCTCGGCAACACGCCCTCGGTTTGAAGGATGGTATGAAAGATCCCTCCACAGAGAACCTTCTACATCCTCTGGCGGCCATCTTGAGTGATCCAACTATTGGACAAGTATTCCAGCAAATGTTTCCTGAGGTAGCCCAACAAGTGCTCATGCAAACCTTTGATTTACACAACAAGTCAAATACACCCGATATATCTATAGACTTAGCAACAGGATTGAAAATCAAGAAGCCAACTGTTATTCCTACAGTACCTGGGCATTGTCCGACAAGTTCCACCACGCCCGTGTCAGTGATGCTGAATGTCCCCTATGAGAAACATGGCTATCCCATGCAGCCGATTGTAAGTAATATATCGCAAGGTGAGTTTCCAGCCAGTACATTGCTGTCAGCAGCTGCCAAGGCTCAGCTAGACTATCAACAGAATCAGTTTGGTATATTGATGGCACAACAGCTACGTGGAAGTGTACCCACAGCCTTGTTGCCACAGTTAATTCCTCCTAGAACTCTACATAATATCATCCATTCCAGTACAGTGAATCCTGTACTGGGTACCAGCATGACTACACCATTCGTTACAGTCTCTAAACAAGGATCGGTTCCCGTCACCAGTCTAAAATTTACCAGTCAGGATACGCCTATCACCTCTACCACTGTAGTGAATGAGAAAATGAAACCAAGAGTTGGTGCACAGAAAATATCGGAGTTGCTAAACCGAAACAAACCAAGCGGACATCAAGATGTAGAAATGACCAACTTGATCCATCTTCTTCAAAAGCCTCAAAGTTCCCATACGCACGGGAATGATATCACTAAGCTTACCCATATGCTGCAAGGATCACAGGTTCCTGTAACCACCTTATCCAGTCAGACCAATATTCCATTAAATATGAGCACACCTGGATCTCTGGTGGCGCCACTAGGACACCTGATAGGTCATGGTCACAGTGTTGATGTGCCGGCAGTAAATCCACATTTAGTGCATATGTACAACAGCCTGGGAATACCAGTACCAATCAACTGTGAATTGATGACACAGAAACCTCTAGTACGACCAGCTGGTCCCCCTGTGGACTCTACCATGCAGAGAACCAGTATGAACCAGTTTGTGTCACCCACTGGACAGCCTGGTACCCAGTTTACATGTAATGTATCTGGATCAGCTGGTACCCAGTTTAATGTATCTGGCTCAGCAGGAAGTATACCTCTACTGGTTCCACAAGCTGACCTGGGCACCAGTGGTATGATACAGAATACACAGCAGTTTGTACCGGTGTTAGACGCAGCACAAGGTACCAATCAAATGTTTAATCTACCGGGTATTCAACCTGCTAATGTGCAAGGATTGTTGCAGCCCACACAGTTCAGTGTACCTACAGCTAGTCTTCCTACAATGAGTGTTGCCAGTGATGGAGGAGTTATAGGTCGACAGTTAAATCAGGGTGTGACTGTACCAACCACTGATACCACACATACGGGCAACCAGGTCCTGATCAGTAATAACCTTCCCGGGAGTTCCGCCAGTACTCCGGACGTGATCAACCTACTCAACATGCATCATACCATCGGTAGTGGTACCCATCTGACAGCCATGCAGCTACAAACCTTACAGTTACAACAACAACTACTAGAACAACTACAACAGGTACAAGGTATGCAGCATCTGATCAGTCAGTATAACCTACAAAATGTCACCAACACTCCACCTAGTACATTGAAGAAAGAATCTGTTCTACCAGTACCTGCGAGTGATACAGCAAGTACGACAGTGATAGCTAGCACAAATAGTGTTACACCTCCTGTAGCTAATACCTTACATAGTACCAGCTCTACTCTCGGTAACAGTCAAACTACAGCCAATGATTCCAATGTTACTGAACCAGATTCGAAGAAGAGTTCCCCTGTGACTGATGGTGTGACATCACTAAGAAAGTCGTGTAATGTACGTGTTATAGCTGCTGCTGATACAACTGAAGATTGTAGTACTAAAACTGCAGATATCGGGACAGAAACTGATGCTTTTGTTGAGGATAATTCAGAGTCTGACCCAGATGAGACAGCTATGTCTGAAGGTAACACTACCAGTAAGTCTGATGATGAGGTGGAACATGATATCTCGTGTGATATGTCTGATATATGTGAGGAGAAGGTTGATACATGTACTAATGTCACCATGGAAACACAAGATGTTAAAACATTCTCTCCAGTTTTAGGTTCCGTCGGTAGAAAAACTTCCGTCAACACGTGTCTAGCCATTGCAACTCAGAAAGGAAACTCAAGGTCGAGTGAGATTGAGTCAAGAGTTTTTGGAGAAAAGTCGAGTCTGGCTCGAAGTCAGAATCTATCTGCTGAGTTAACCAAACCAGTGGGTGGGGAACTGAAACTGAGAATCAAACGGAAGCACTTGTTACACACAGAGGGTATGCATGATGTTCACATAGGACAAACAAAACGTATCAGAATGAAAGAGAGAAAGTCTCAATCCTATCTCATTGTGAAGAAAGCATTACGATCATCAACAATGGCTGCCACTAAAGCATCAACGTCACTGGCTGCTAAATATATGTCTAAGGATAAACTCAAAGAGTTTGTAAAGAGAACTGTTAGACCTTCTACGGAAATCGGCGCAAAAACTTCCATGGCAACAATGTCTTCCATAAAATCTTGCCCTGTGTTACCTACAAGTTCTAGTGAAAGTTATGAATGTGATTCATCCATTGATTCGCAGTCTGGTTCTATGACTGAGACAGAGGACAGAGAAACGTGTGAGAAAGATAGTATAACCAGTCGTATAGCTGCAGCTTTATCCAGTCAGAAAGGTCTGTGGCAGTTAACCAATCAGAAGAAAGGTGAAGAAGAGACTGTGAGTAAAGCCTCATGTTCTAGTACACTGATAGAGACTGGTAGAAAGAGAACCAGACTGGAAGATGAAGTAGAAGAGGATGGCAGTGAAGGTAGGAAGTATATTATATAAATCTTCATATGATAGATTGCGTTCTTTTTTAATCTTCAGCCAGTATTTAGATCATTAATGTTAAAGAATTGTCTCTTCAATATGGTTAAAACTTATACTGTAAAATAATTAATTTTCGTGGTGGATTAAATTTAATTGATTTCATGGTTCACCGTCATCCATGAAATCAAATTCCATCAAACAATAATTTTGACACTTGACTTGAAATGCAAAATCCACAAATTAACGTCCCATTGAAACGGTATTTTTTACCAAAACCACAAAATTTCATCCCATCGAAATTAAATGATTTAATTTACAGTATACAATCTTGATAATATAATATATTACATTTAGTCTTCAGTTAGTATTCTCTTTTCAATATGGTTCAACTTATAAATGATATTACACAACAACAGCAGAGATTGCTCTGCGATATTGTTTGTCCAAGGTTTCAAGTGAATCAATTGAACTTTCCAGGGGTGAAAGATGTCAGGTCCATATTTCTGGATGGGCTCTTTAATTATATGCTATGATTTACTGTTATTGTTTATTCTAAGTCTAAGTATTAAACTTTTTCAGTAGTTCCTGAGAAGTCACCAGCAGTATCGTGTTCATTTCATACTGGCGATCTAGTGTGGGGTCAGATACGGGGTTTTCCATCATGGCCGGGTAAACTTGTAGTGGACACAGAACTGAAGAGTGGTGAGACACTAGAAGAGGGCAAAGTAAGTCATGATAAATGTTGTAATGCATGGGAAGGATGGATTTTATATTTTAAAAAAGTATCTAAAAATGGTCTGATGTCAGGATGAACAAAAACTTACTTTTTAGAACCTGTCTAAAAAGCGAATGTATGAATAAAACCAAAAATAGCATATTTAATAATTAATCAAACTCCTCAAGACAATCACATTAAAATCAGAATCTGATTGACCCTGTACTATATCTACCCTTTGTTTGGTTGTGTCACCATAGTACCCATGTATAGTACACTATACGCTTTGATTGTAAAAACAGAAGAATTTTGAACATTTCATGCTTAACAACTTGGATGGTGTAAATTCTTATGTTTACAATGTGAAAACCATTGCACTGTACTCCATCGTTCATCATTCTTTGTTAAAAAACTGCTGCCATTTACATGTTTGCGTCAAGTAATACCGCAATATAACCTGTGCTCGACCTCTTAGATAGTTGGGTCATGATTAGACCTTAATCAGGGCTTTTTTCAACTGTAGGGGAAGAGTCCTTTTCTTTAAATTTTGGGAAAAGTGAACAAAAAACTTAATGTTAATTGAATTTTAGTGGAAAACTACATGGTCTAAAAGAATTTTCTTGGCTATAAGGGGCCTGCTATAGAAGGAGATAAAGTCCTGTTACTGGATCTGGTTCAGGAACGAAGTGTGTGTTTGTGTAATTATTTACTTATTATGTTACAGGTGCTTGTAAGATGGTTTGGAGATAATACTATCACTCAGGTAGAACCAAACAAATTGAAGACATTGTCGGAAGGACTAGAAGCTCATCATAGAGCTAGGAAAAAACATCGCCGGTAAGTAAAGAAACTTAAGTTACCAGATTTGTTGAGCTGCACAGCAATTCAGAGGTTTAGCCATCCATTCACTTTCCTTTAGGTCATTATATTCCCCTTAAATAGGATCTTGTGAACAATTCTACTTCCAGTCTTCATAGTTCTCTGGAATGTGAATTATTTTACCCAAGTTTTGTGGTCCTTTCCCACTCAGACCTGTATTTGTATACTGTAGGTATATTTCTATTCAGAATTTCTGATAGAGAAATATGCTATGATGTTGTCGTAACTTAATTCAGGGGCTATAACCATAGTTCATTTGATACATACCAAGGTATTGCAGTAAGAATGATAAGTGAAGTGAAGTTGTGTACCTACAAAACTGAAGAGTGAATAACCTGGAGATTGAAATCCTGAATCTTTTTACCTAACTAGAAGTGCTTTGTAGCCCTTTGTTTCAGGTTACCCCCTGTTAAATTAGGATAGAATGCTTAGATGATCTCCCTTGGAAAGTGCTTTAAAGCACTTCTCCTTGATAACAGACCCCAGATTTTTGTGGAATTTCATGTAATTTGATAAATATGTATATTTATATGTGTTACAGTGGAAGGAAGATGAATAGTAACTTAGAGCAAGCTATACAACATGCTATGACAGAACTAGATAGACAGACAGCATCTACTGACAGCCAGAGTAAGACGTCCAGTGTCACTGATGTAGTCGTAAAATCTACAGTCAAAGTTAAACAAAAGAAATGAGAGAGGATGGTCCAGTTTGTATCACAGGAAACAATCAGTGAAAATTAAACAATATAAATGAACACAGGTACCCAGACTGATGGAATGGTTGGAGAGCCTGTTTGACAAACGTTAAACCAGTGTTGGACATTTAGTGATAGAAAAACATGGGTCTGATTATGCACTGAAACAAAAATATTGAAGGTATTTAGTGCTGAACATTCTGTGTAAATGTCTGTGCAATTTGTGTGCCGCTTCCTTTGGTGAAAAGTGTCAAGCAATGTTTTTACAAAGGGAGGGAATTCTTGGCAGATACAATTTTATAATTAATATGATTTCACTTTGTACATTGAAATAGTATGATAATGATGTTAACAGCTGTTATTTTGTTGTTGTTTGATTATTTGTTTTATTGTTTTCGAGGTATTTCTATGATAACACAAGTGCTAGTTATGAATATTTTACAAATGAGTGCTTTTCTTTACGTTTACGCAACATTATACCTTGTGTGTTGAACTTTTACAAAACCATTGTATTGTGAGTATTCTTCTTGTTTTTACCACATTGTTATGCAGTGCTGAAATATTTCATGTTTCAACATGTTGGAGAGATTGAACAAGTCCAATATCTATATATCTTTTCATTTTGTTTATTTAAAAATACTGAGAAAATATATCTTGAGCTATTCATCAGACTCTTTGCTTTGTCTTTATGTCATAGTTTTATTATTGATTAAGATGTTGTTCATAGGACATAAATCTGACATTAGCTTCTACTATCATCAGTAATTATAAACATTTCTCATACTCCGTCCTCTGTGCTTAAACTTGAAAAAAAACTTATTTTAGAATTTTGTACCAATGCCAACAAGTATCAAATGATATCCATTTCATATGACAATTGTTTCCATTTAGTAATAAAGAATTTACAGCAGTTTTTTTAACTAAGAAATGTGCCAGTTTGAGTTTGAGCATGAAGTACGTTCTCCAATGTTTTTAATCACTGAGTCAGGTTTTTAGCTCCTGAAAAGTGTAGATTGAAGTTGATGACCGTTGTTTCAATTATGAAGTATAAATTATATTATTTGATTTTGTTCACATCTTGTGCTATATATTTTTCATTGTTATTGTGTTATAAGTGGTAACTGAACCTGTATTCTTGTGGTACTGTAAAATCATTGAATTTCGATAGGACAAAATTTTGTGGTTTCATTAAAAAAGACCATTTCGATGGGACCTAATAATTCGTAGATTTTGCATTTAAGGTAATAAATTTAAGGATCAAAAGTATTGTTCGATGGTATTTGATATCGTGGTTAAAGGTGAACTTCTAAATTCACAAAATTTAATCCCCCACAAAAATTAATGATTTTACTGTAAGTTATTAAACAACTGTTCCTTGACGTCTTTCCATGACTTCTGTGTTCTATTAATTGTTTACTTGATTCTGTGAACTTAGTTCATTAGTTCCTTCTCTGTTGGACTGCCAATTAGTTCATATATGAAATCACATTGAATTCTCATTTGCTACATACACTTTGTCTAGCTGAACAAATAATTCTATTACTCCCCAAATGTGGGGTAGGGTGCACACTTTGGGATCGAGAGGACCCGGTGTAACAGGCCCCGTCTTCCCCCAGTCAGTTTTATCCCCCGGGGGATAAAACTGACCGTTACACCGGGTTCAACCCCCGTCTGGACCTCTGGTTAATTTCTCTGATCGAGAAGAACCCACATGACTCGTTGTAAATTGATACTTGTGAGGGCAGTGTCTATTCCTGGCTGCCACAGATCTAACCTTTACTCCCAAATCTAGATTCTTTGAGATCTATTGTCCAGGTATTGTTTGTTGAATACAAATATACAGTACTGGTACTTGTCTTTTATATGGTTGTGACTTGTATACATGTGTATTTCTGGGTATCATCCTTTTATTAATCGTAGGAGTGTTTTATTTTGTGAGAAATTATAAAGGCTATTTGTCCACTAAAAATTATGTTAGGTTTTTCTTTACATTTGACTGGAAGACAAAATTCTTTAATTGACTGGATTTGTTTGTGTATTTACCGTCTTTCTATTGAATTATATTTCTGAACTTTACAAAAATGTGCTGAGTCATTATTGTTGATAAACAAATGAGAGAGTTTTGTTATTTTCTGACCATAGAAACCAGAGACCCCGTCACTCGGAGCATTCTTCATGCTTATTGCATTGAAATCTGTTGAATCTCTGTATTATACAATGTCATGTGGTTTTCTTATTTGAATAATTATGTTATCTTTCAGGGCTTTTTTTTGTTTTCTATTATGTGTTCAAAGATAACATACAAGTTCTATGTTAATATTTCTGTGCTATTTAGTGTTGATATTTATGTGTTGGTTTATTTTCTCTAGTTTTCATTTTTACATGTCTTTTGTTTGAATTTACGTTCAATTTCTGTTTTAAGAATATTGATTACTGATTTCTTTTTTCCCCTACTGATTTCAGAGCATATTGTGTAAGTGATAGTCCTGTCCATTCGTTTAAACTCTAATATTTTTAAAGTCAATGAAGGCATTTCTTTTAAACTTGGCATACTTGTTACCCATCATAAACAAATTACATCATCAAAGCCAAAACGGAAAAAGTAAGATTTTACACGATCTCAATTGTTTGCTGCGTACACAGAATTCAACGAAGGATTATGATGAGAGAAAAAAAAAACTTAATTTTTAACATGTTTGTAAGCTTTCGTTGAATGCAGGGCTGATCTGCACTTTAGGACAGGAATAATGAAATCAGAAATGGCTGAGTGTTCTTTCATATTCCCTTCTTACTTTCTTCCATTATTTATCATTGTATTGTAATTTTGTATAAATTGTTTTAAATATTTCTTTTTTATTTGCCAGCATTGAGAGTTTTTATCACATTCTTCGTGCCATAATCTTGTTGTTTTACTTGTCAATGTATGTCTTTATTATAACTTTACCATTTTTATGCTTAGATCTGATTGGTGTTGAAAATTTGTAAATTGGTCATATATATGTATATTATATTGTTTATTGTTAAACCAACTGTATGATATTTTTGTTTTTGTGAATATTCTTATTATTGTTAGAAAATCTTTTATGAAAGAACAATATGCAATTTTTGCTTTCTTTTTATTGTAACTTGTTGGTATTTTAATCTTAAGGTACCATACCATGTTTAACTTAACCATTCATCGCAATAATGTCGAAAATACGATAATGTTATTTTATAATTATTGGTGAATTATGAATTTTTCAGACAAAATCAAATCATATTTTAAATTAAATGTTTTAGACTTAGAATGATTCCCTATGGTGATTATATTTTTTATTATTGTACATACAATTATTAGAACACTACATTTTTAATACTAATCCAAATTATGATTCTTAAAAGGATTAATGATGTGTAAATTTATTTATATATAATTATATATATCTATTTCTCTGTCCAAGACAGATTCTCTTATACCGGTGTTTGTTCAGGGGAAGTAATTCATTGTAAAAGTTCTTGAATCCACTGTAGTCTTGAATTCAAGGGAAGTAATTCATTGTTTAAGTTTGTAAAATATTACTGAAGGGAGGCAATCAACTGTAGTCTTGAATTTATGGGAAGTAATTCATTGTTCAAGTTTGTAAAATATTACTGAAGGGAGGCAATCAACTGTAGTCTTGAATTCAAGGGAAGTAATTCATTGTTCAAGTTTGTAAAATATTACTGAAGGGAGAGAATCCACTGTTAAAGTCTTGAATTCAAGGGAAGTAATCAATTGTAAAATAATCTTTAATTCAAGAGTCTTAGCCATACCATTGTAAAAAATTAAATTTATACTTAATATGGAAGGCCACTGTTAAAATGTTGAATTCAAGTTGAAATAAGAATATGTAATGAAACTTAGATTTTCTAGTTTTATTGAAAACATGCTGTTTTCAATTAATGCATATCATTAAAGATATTATGTTTTCAATTAAGGGAGTGAAGTAAGGTACATACACACATCTTCAGATAAGTAGATGTGTTACATGCCACAATCTCCTGAAGCATTTCATTCTGAACTAAATCTCATCTCAAATATTGTGATGTGGATATGAGTGAATTTCTATGGGAACTGGGCTTAAATTTTGCATCTCTAAACAGAAATATTATTCTGAGATTATTTTAGTTAAATTTTAATTGCTTGAACTTTATCTGGTTTGAGCAAAATCTAAATTTGAGATACTTCAGGCGACCAGAATTTTGCTGAATTAAAGTTTTAGGCATTGTTTGAAAACCAGGATTTAATAGTATTTCAGTGTTGCAATGGTTCCTGTTTGATTAATATTTGGTGTTATACGAACACTTTAAAAGCAATGTATGCAGTGTCTCAAATTTGGTGGCATCAAACTACCATTTACTACTGTAATGGTGTGTTGGTTGATTATGTTTAAGAATGAAGTAGTAAGCTATTGGTTGTGAGAAGAATGGTGTATATCATACTTATATCAAATATTAATGGCATATATTTTTTCTCATGTGAAGAATGTTTAAATTCTTTATCTGATGTTTCTCAGTCTGTGATTGGTTACCAGTCAAAGAATACAGGCTCCTGATTGGTCCATTTTGAACTCAGTCTAAATATTGACCAATCAGAAGGCTGAATTCATAGACTGGTTTTCTAATCAGTTTTATTCATGATTCAGTGATATATCTTATATTGTATAATCATTAAAAGGAAACTTATTCACAGTATTTGCCTAGTGTTAACGAGACCATTTTCATCATCGTTTGGAATAATTCTTTTTTTGACCCCCTCACTTATTTATAATGGGTGCACATAGCAATGGTGCTGTATGTCCGTCCGTCCGTACGTAACACAGTTCTGGTGTGATGAGCTCCTAACAAACCGTTGGATGAAATTCCTTCAAACTTTCACAGATTAACATCCTTGATATGCACTTTGCTGTTGCAGTGTTTACCAGAGTTATACCCCTTTGTTACTTTTGCTTTATAACCAAATTGGGGCATCCATGTTGATGGACACATTTCTAGTTGTTTCTTTGTTTTTATTCAACCTCATAAATTCATAAATTTTGAAGTGAAAAAGACTTTTTGAAATCTTATACTTTTTCAATTGTTTATTCGGTGCTTTAAGTGTTTTTGAAGCATCTGAAACCTGTTTTTGAATTATTATTGATACATTTATTCATTTCTATATCAACTAGAAACAGACATAAAGTCTGCTTAAATGATATACATTGACGTACAGTAACTCTCATTTTAATTGGGACTGTTTAAAAACAACTTGTTGTTCCATTGTGTTGGTCTTTGTATTGTTATAGAGATTGAATACATAGTAAACTATTATTATAATGGATTTGAAAATGATGATTATATTAATGACTACACAATGTTTAATAGTCTGTCTAACATACTCTATGTTTAGAAAGATAACTCCTCTATCTACTCTTTTCTCATGAAATTATTTCCCTTTGCACCATAGATAATCAAGCCCAAAATAAAATCTAGCGAAAATTGAAAAAAGCTATGCCATTTGATTGATAAAATATATCGGGTGGCCAGACTACATGTTTAACTATAAGTAATATGTTGGATAATGTATCGGGATGAACTAGGTGTCTGGGTACTGTTTTATCAAAGCATTTACAGAAATTGTAAACTTACGATCAAATTTTGATTCTTTATAATACTTTTGCAATTACAAAGTTTTGTAAAGGGAACTACAGTGCTAATAAAGATTCATTTAATGAACCCCTACAAACAATATATGTCTTGAATTTTGAAATTGTTAAACAATTATGAAGAATCTAATTTTTAACATAAGTTTACAATTTCCGTAAGTCCTTTGATAAAACCGTACCCTGTCGCCTAAGCAAAGGGCTACATAGTGCTTTCCACAGGAGGTAGTCCATGTCTTCTATATTTAATTGAACTGGAGTTAACTGAATGAAAGTGCCCGATAGCGCTTTGTTTAGGTAATGGACACCAGGTAATGTTGTTATTGAGGAGTGTTAGATTCTGACAATAATGTTCACAATGTTTACTTTTACCGTTAAAAGATTTATTGCATTACCTGATTCTCCCAAACTGTTCACAATTCTGATGAGAAACATTATTTTGTGACCATATGCTGTCAGATTATCAATATGTTATTTTTTGTCATTAAAGCTCTTAAGTTGATTCGTCCTTTGTGTTTTTATTCCAATTTAGATATCCAGAATGGGATTTCCAACTCGTTAAAGGAATACGTAGGGCGTTCCAAAAGTTCCAGGAAAAGTGCTCTATTGTATTTATCTTAAGGTCAACATACTTCAAACTTTGCATTTACATAGAACAATTCATGACACATAGTGTGCTATGAATTTAACGCATGAGGGTGTGCCGTACAAACTGACACGATTGTCATAGTAACGTAAGTTATGGCTACCCGGGACAATGTTATATTTGACCGTACGTTAATAACATGCTCCGACTAAATCTAACTTAGTCAGTCAAAGGACACACAAAATATACCTGCTACAATAACACCAATGCTTTATATTCTGAAAGAATGCCTCGTCTGAAGGTATACACTTCCAGGGTCCGTTTGCAAAGTATTCAAAAGTGTCACAAAATCGAGCAGAAACGTCCAACGTAACGTCTAGCGTCTGATTCACAACAGGCCGTACCTTCCTATTATCATCTGCAGCTGTACTGCATGCAGTCTGGAAGCTTTCATATTATGCATACATCATACCTTTCTTGACAGGCAGTGTTTATACATTCTATTGGTTCAAGTCTTAATTTTCCAGCCAAAAGACAAAAACTGGTCAAATTTCAATGATTTACTGACGTTTGACGGGCGATTCTAATACGGCGACAAATAAACCTGAACACAACAGTTCGAATATTTAAACTAAGGCATAAATTGACCAAAATGATGTTATACCGCCCTTTGCAAATGTTCCATGCAGTAAGTTTAAGTCATTGTTAATTGGTAGCTGCTTGGTTGGGAGGAATGCGTAGGTTAGTTTGGCGATTTCTACGACGTGATGTCAAAATTGCCCCGGGTAGCCATTACTGACGTTACTATGGCAGCAGTGCCATTTTGTACAACAAACCGTCATGTGTTTGATTCATGGTATAATATGTATCATGCATTTTTCTATTTAAATGCAAAGTTTGAAGTAATTTGAACATACGATAAACATTATAGAGCACTTTTCCTGGAACTTTTGAAACGCCCCTCGTACATGTGTATAAATGTATGTTACATCGTATATTGCTGAAACATCATTTTTATCACATAACCTGCGGTGTGGGAGTTCATTAAAGCCGTACCGGAAATATCGTAATGCAATCCTAGCACGTTACATAAATATTCAAATTAGCTTGACGTTGGGTGGTTCAGGGTGACACAACCTAAGCCAATCTGTACTAGAAGTCGACATCCAGTGCATTAACCAGAACACTTGTCCTTGACTTAGTTAAGTACAAGTAGTTTTATTTCATAAAATGCATTTGATTGAACACATTTTTAAAATATATCAAATGCACCACATACATGTGGGCCAGAAAACAAGCATGAGTAGTGAACTATACAGAATAAGTTGCAATAAATATGAATGTCATAGCCATGACAAACTAACAATGGCTGCACGAGTGCTCAGTATATCATACTACAAACAATATTATACAGGGCTTTATCTAGCCTCCAAGAGTGAAGAGTCAAAATTACTCCAGACTCAATTTTCAAGAGTCAACACAATATTAGATGACAAAGTGTATTTTAAGTATAGAAAAATTGACTCTTCCGTTTAAATTTCAAGAGTCAAAATTGGCAACTTTGTCAAATTCAGGAGTCAAAATGCGGTTACAAAAGTCAAATTAAAGCCCTGTTATACATGTGTAATTCCCTATCGGACTCTATTTTCAATGCTAGTTTACTCGTTATGTGAGACCTTTTGTCGGGAAAGACCAGCTACACATGGATGGTCTCTATAAAAAGGTTCGATTATATAACCTTATACTCTACATAAACTATACTGAACGTCCTATTTTTGGTGAACAGTATCATACATTCATTGGTCGAAGGTGAAGAAAGACTGCAACTATTTTATTCAAATGTTTTTAATAAATAAATACATATTTTAAAAAAAATACATTAGCAATTTATAATACATTTGTTTGCTTCAGACAGAGGTGTCCACTCACACAAGTTTCATTTTACAATAACAATGTTTTAAACTTTAACAGTCAAGTCTATTAACGTCACACATTTTGTTCAAACTGTCTGTGATGAAGCGTTTAAGGATTTCAAGTAAATCATAACGGAGATGTCAAGAGTTGAAAATTGTTGCAAAAATGCCCGCAAAATGCACATAAAATGGACAATAAACAAGAGTTGACCTTTTATCAATATCGGTTACCATGTAAACAAAGTAAATGTTCGAATAATATTAACTTAATATTTCATTCATATTCCCATCAAGATTTATTTTTCTTTTTTCCGCATGAATGAAGTTTATTTGTCAACAATTTGGTCATAAAACGGAGATTTTTGAACGGCGGTTGGTCATCCCGACCCTCGGGCATTGTGATTTATCTGATTAGTATAGACATAAAATCTAGATGTATCCACGACAATGTTCGGACATAGCATGTGGTATATAGATATCAATCAGCGACAGACATTGAAGATAGTTTGTAACAAATTCATTATTTTATAGGAACAAAGTGTACATGAACATGTAAAATTATACACAAACTTTACAGTGGATATTATTCACCAAACAAAATGAGCTGGATTACAAATTTAAAACTATTTTCATTACTCGTGTTTTCCTGTCATGTTTGTCTCCCTGTCACGGGTAAGTTTGTACGACATTTTGCTTTTTTATTCCACAAGAATCAATATTATTCGACTGCTAAATTGGCATACGAGTAAGGAATATACGGTCTTTAGCTGAACTCAGTTTAGCAATACCACGTGACTTTGGACTACAAATCAAAGAAGAAATGCTTCACTTCGAAAACAAAAAGTCAACGTATTTCATTTCTTAACCAATTTCTATGAAATATAGGCCACGCTAAGGGGAAATTATACCTAAGCTTTCCACAAGCATCTCTATCCGTAGATGGACCGTTCATGCTAACACACTGTGAAACATTTGAAATGTCGGACTAATGTTTCAAGCTATTTTACCCAAGTTTTCACAGGTGGTTACATGTATAGTAAAAACGGCTCAATGCCTGGCTACAGACAGGGATCCTACATTTCTTTGAAAGCTTACATATTTTCCCTTATTAGCGTGGCGTATATTTCATAGAAATGAGTAAAATAATAAAATAGTACGGCAATTTTTGTTTTCGAACTGAAGAAGTTTCACCTTAATCACTATCGTATTGCATTGTAGTTATGTTGATATGAATCTCTGCTCCAATTCGTTATCAGAAAATCTGATTATTGCCAAAAGAATATAACAGCAAACTTTCAAAAGACCTTTGAGATTTCTTCCAATTTGAGTAATTTGAGTTGGAATTTATACCTTAGATGACACGGAAGATGAGGAGTTGGTTAATACAGGATAGGTAAAGGTGCGTACACACAGTACGTTTTGGTGTATAAATCGAAGATGTACATTTTACAAGATGTACACACTGTCCATACATTTCCATCATATCACTTGGCAACAATGAAGGTGTAAATTTTTAGAAAATGTACGTAAGAGGCGTGCTTTATGTAACTACAAAGACCATCTTTACTTATAGGTCAAGATGTATACATTTTTTGTACATCAAAACTTACTGTGTGTACGCACCTTAACCAACTCAAACCTTACATTGTAGATGCCTCCTGGAGCAGTTGGGGCACGTGGTCCACGTGTCCAGTGACATGTGGTACTGGAGTACGTGTACGAGAACGCACGTGTTTATCTGGACAATGTATGGGACCTCCAGTTATACATCAAACATGTATGGATACAGATTGTGACAACATTGGTAAGACAGTATGCTGTGGGTGATGGTGGCATTTTCAGTCTGGCCGAAGCATCTCAAATAGAAATCTCATCTATAATTGAGATTTTTCTCAAATCTGAGTCTGCATTTCAGATAAATATGAAGTTCCGTTGCTTTGAATTCGACTTCAATATATTAAGATTAGTGCTTTCTTTTTGTGATACAAGTTTTGAGTTCAGCCTTCCAAGTAAATTGTTTAAATGACACATGGCAATATTTGAGATGAGATGTGAGCCAGATTGAGATGTTTAGGGAGATCTGGGCCTGTTGTGCGACACTTGTCTTGTTACAAATATACATACGATAGCAGGCTAAAATTAAGCGTCAATATTCCAATGTTAACATTTGATAGTACCTACTAGTTAAGGTTGTTGTAACGTGCAATAAGATATCTTAGTATTCGTCTTACAACAGAATTAAATACCTTGATACATTAAAGTCAAACATCGACATTGTGACATACATACATAACGTTACTCGCTGTATATAGGCCTACAATTGTATTATCGCCAAACGTTAATTAAACGGACAGAAATTTAGTTAAAAAAACTTTTTCATAACTGTCAGTTATGATCGATATCCATTATAAAACATGTTCACATATATGATTTATTCTTTGAAACTGGACTTCACTCATTTGACTCGTTAGAACCAACATCAGGCTTGCCAAGTTGTTTCGTTAGTATTGGGTCAGTTTGAAGGTCCAACAAGGTTGGTGGCGATGTCCATGTTATAGATTTACTGTGTATACCAAAGAGTCCTACAATTCCAGATTAATCCGAAACTCTTGATTGGCTGCATTAGAAAGAATGATCTTTTCTGAAAAAAGTTATCTGATGAAAATATTCAAAGAATTGACAAAGTTATGGTAATTTCAAGTTCCATGATCTGTATTTTAACAATATAACCATGATCGACATTTTGTTAAGGTGTAAAAATCTGTGCTTATGGCACCCGGAACTCGTTTTCAGGATTGAGCATTGCGCCTCAGTAGAACCCTTGCGCACTATACTATAATGTTTCCTTCTTGTATTTGTTTCAGTGGTTGAACATGAATGGTCAGTGTGGGGAGACTGGTCAGAATGCACGAGGACATGTGGAGGTGGAAGTAGAGAACGTGTACGCACGTGTAGCACGGGTATACAGTCTGATTGTTGTCAACATAGTACAGTGGAATCCTGCCAGCTGGAGTATATACAGTCTAGGGAATGTATCAATGACGATTGTATAGGTAAGATCCGTGGTTCATAATACCGGATACGCTTTCAACAGAATGCTATAAGAAAACGCTTGATGGCATCTAATATTCTTTAGACTTATTTACCAGTTTTATTCCGTATATAACAGGGATACGTTACTATCAAGGCAACCCGGGAATACGATTTTACGTAAAAGCCATTTGTATCAGTTGATTGTTTTATTATAGCACATGCTAGAGTTCTGTAAGATGCATATTTATAGATATACACAAAAGTTCGAAATGTGTTCAAGCTAATCACTTGATGTGAATCGTGAATCATTTCAATAAGTAATATTAATGAGGGAACTATAATATTCGAAAGAATAGCTGTGGATACCGTTTACTCAGATATACCTAATTAACCCTATATAGACAAAGTTTACCTACCGTACGATAGTATATTTACAACGCTTCTCATTTATCTTTGAACGATCTTTGTTGTACGTGAGTAAACGGTTATCCCCGCTATTCTTTCGAATGGGATAGTTCGCTCATTAGTATTACTTATTGAATCGACTATAATTTGATATGTTTACAACATTTTAGGAGACTGGTCAGGTTGGCGGCCGTGGGGTGGATGTTCGGCAGACTGTGGTGGTGGTACACAGACTAGGGACCGGATATGTGAACCTGATACATCAGTGTGTATAGGAGGAGGTTACCAGACCCGGTCATGTTACGTACAATGTCCAACATCACAACAATGTATGTATACACCCAATGTTTGTTTGATCAAAAGTTTTGGGTAATGGAAATTATAATAATATTAACGTTACTAATACTAATTTACAATACCATGAATATTGTATTCACAAATGTTAAATAACATACATGTATGTATTGTAAACATATGTCATGTTATGTGCTAGTGGCCTAACTCGTAATAAACGTATTGTAATTGTGTTGCGTACATTTCTATCGGTGTCAATTACGAATTAAATAAATGTTTTATCAAAATGAAAGAAATAATCACAAGTGTTCATAATTTTCAAAAATGAAAATCTTAACTTATATACACTTCGTCGGAGACGAAATGAGAAATTTACAGAAGTTCATTGAAATATATTTGATGTACAAATATTCCGGAAACAGATATTACTATCCATGATTATTATATGATTATCACACAATTACCATACACATTATGAATTACAAACAAACTCAAATCCCAGTCACCAGTAAGACAATTACAACGGAAAAAGTGGAATATGAAATGTTCACACAATTTCAGACGCAAACCTCCTAGTCTGGATTACCTCCCCTAGATCACTACGTTAACTAAATTACCACAGTTCGACAGTGAAGCTGACTATAAAGCATCCCGCATATTCTAATAACTTAGTATTTAATGTATAGACGAAACATAAGATTATTTGGTACATATTTCAGTAAAATCAGACATAGAAGACAGAAAGTCGTGTAGTGAAGGTGGTGAGAATCCGTGTTATAATGGTGGTATATGTCAGGATGGTACAGATGGTGTGTCATGCAAATGTCAGGGTGATTGGAGAGGAACATCATGTAATAGTTGTAAGTAAATCGTTGTCTGGAAACAATCCAGGATGTATTCGGATTCTTGATAGACGGCAATGCGCAGAATTGACGCTCTGCAAATAATAGTCATCGTTTAATTGACATTACGCCAATTGTCAATCAATACCCTTTAAATAAATTTTAACGTTAAATCATAATCACATTATGCACATGGTCCAATGGATTAACTTTAAAACCTCCACCAAGCAGCCTTCGATTAACAATCGGGCGAAGCGATCTCTGCTCTGGCATAACGTCAATTGTCAAAGTGCACGTCGGTGTCAAATTCGTTGAAATCACACCATTTTCATTTCAATTAGCATTCATATATATCTGCCGGGTTTGTGTGTGTGATGAAAGTCCAAAACTAACATTGAAGATAATTACCGTAATGAATGTTGTTCGTAAACTTTCAACATATTCATTTCATGCTATTGTTGAACTGTTTCAAGAAATGGCGCAATGTGGTTCCGTCAGGAAAAGGTGGTAATGACAAACTTTACTTTTTGAAATTTCAGTGTGCCTCGGTTCCGACAACTTCTCAGCGTGTGATAACAAACGAGGTATATTTCATGATTGTGCTGATTGCCACAGGTTCATCATTTGTTCACGGTCCGGAAGAATGATCTCCATTAAGTGTACCGGTAATCGGATATGGACAGGTGACGGTTGTCGAGAGGCTTGGGAAACAGGCGTCTCTTGCATGGAACAAAACAGTACCAATTCATCCCTCATAACAATCCTTTGATAATGTACAATGTATTTGCTAACTTGTTCAAGGTTGCAATGATCGTAACGTAGCCCATCGTCGGATACCCAAGGTCAGTGCATCCGCTCCGTTACGCTCTCGATGTACCTTACGGAGCTGAGGCACCGACCGTGGGTATCCGACGATGAACGTAGTCATGGTATTTTTTGAAATGAACTTGAAATGTTAGCTAATCATTGGTACAAAACTGTAACATAACATATCAGGCGACATTAAGCATGTTTTCATTGCATTCTGTTGAAGTAAGGACGAATATTACGAATCATACGTATTGCTAAGGAAGTGTGTCGTAGTTGATGCAATAAATATATTTTTATAATGTGTTGAAATTTATGTCAGTAGGTCTAAAAGATGATTTTAGGCGTTTGATTATGGGCAGTTTTCATACGGATCTGACCCAAAGTGAACCTTTTAGTGCAAATGTCTTGCCCTTGAATAATGATTATTATTATGTACAACGTTTTTCTATATTTTTTATTTTATAATAATTATATATAGGATTCACTATACTTTTGTTAGGATCGTGTATAGCTTGCTGAATTTTAACCTAATCTTTACCTTTATACATGTAGATGCATATATTAAAAGGGGCTTGCTTTGAATATATCAATTTCCGCAAGCAAATCGTACAATATCGGTATTTCAAATTTGTGTATGTATTACATCTCGAACGTCTTCGTGATACTCCCCGCCTGTGAAAACATACAACCCAGGTTATAAATGTAGACACTATTTTGACTTTTAAGTTATGCATATCAAAAGGTCAGGTTCGCATCAAATTCGCCCAGCTATAGTGTGTTAGTTGGAGATTACGTTTGGTATCGCCAAAGGAAAAAAAGATTTTCTTAAATATAAATTTTACGATTGTTTGTGTTTGTTTTAATCTTTTATCAAGGACACAGGCACCTGTGCTCTGCCAACGGATCCTCTAACTCCTGTAGTTCCTATTAACATTTAATGGTATTGCTTGACGATTTTGACGTGAGCATGACCGTTTTGCACGGATATATTAAAAGGTTCTTGCTTTGAATACATTAATTTCCATAAGCAAATAGTGCAAAAGCGGTATTTCAGATTTGAGTTTGTATTACATCTCGGAACGACTTCCTGATACTCCCCAATTATGAAAACATATATTCGGTTCGACTGTTAAATGACGCTAATCAAAGGGTTAGGCTCGTGTTAAATTCGCCAGACTATACTAACACAATTAGCCATCACTGTTTTTCTGATTTCGATTTTAGGTTATCTTGTTTGGTTTATGTTTGATAAAATTTGAAATATAAAATGTAATACATGTAATTGAATTGACAATTTTGTGCGCTATTTATTGACTATCAGTGTGAAGTACTCATCCGCATATTGAAATATCCGTGGATAGGGATGGTTGATAGCGTGCAAACCGTACACAAACATGGTTGGCATCGTGTTAACCGTACCCAAACCTAACTTAGTAGATCATATCAAAACAAACGAATATTTGAAAAAAATGCGTTTAATAGACAACAGCACACACAACGTACCATATCATGCAAAAATACAATTAATGAATATGTGATAAAATACTGTAAGAAATACGATATACTCATATTGCCGTGTTGACGACTATATCCTAGATTATTACATGTAACAGCAGGTTGCATAAATGTGTATAAATAAACAACTTATCACAGTCTTTATGACTATAACGAATAGTCAAACATTCATTTACATCATTCTTTAAAGAAGAAAGAGCGAAATGTTTGTATCAAAACATCAGTATATTCGAGTCGGTAGTTTCGATTTGAGTTGAGCTAGTCTTTCGATTGCTTTCATTAAAACGGGACATGAAAGTGAAATTCGGGGGGGGGGTGAGCAACTAGGAATGTACGTGTTCAGGCCGATTGGAAGATATCTACTGGTCTATTAGAACATACGTAATGTTTTGATTGACGTCACTATGAAATTGATGAATATCACAGGTATAAATGTAATAAAAGATAAATAAAATAAAAAATAACACAAAACATAACGAAACATGGCAGCGCCACTGCAACTTTTAGATTCATGATTCACACCGCTTGTCTCGTTGGTTGAAAGAAAAATACTGAAAATTACAAGAAATAAGAAATGCTGCAGGCGCTGATTACACGAGGATAAAAAACTGGTCCGTCTCTGTATTATCTCCCCTTATACACTATTAGAAACGGAGGCTAGACAACATCGGTGTGTAGAACTACGCAAGGAATGAAGTTTTTTTAAGTTGCCGTCATTCTATTCAAATATACTTCATGAAACTAGGAGTAAAGTCACGTGATTCAAAATAGAAAATGTCTGCTTATAGTAAAATTTATATCCGGCGATAATTGAAATTGTGTCCATCAAAATGTTAACAACATAGTAAAAAGGAAATCATTTAGCTTGTACGGTTGATCGTCTCGTAGATTCACGCGGTACCACTGTGATCTCGTGTGCTGGTGATCGGCTCGCGGTGCCGAATGGTGACGGACTTTGTCGAAGCCATGGCGTATTTCGGCGGAATCCAAATGAGCCGTTGTAGCCAATTGCAGGTTTGATTCCTTGCATGAACTGCGCATGCCCGTCACAAAGCTCACTTGAGTAACCTAGAAACAAATACAAATAGCATACATTGTACAGATCTTTCAAAGATAAATGAGAAGCGTTGTATATAATACTATCGTCCGGTAGGTAAACTTTGTTTATATAGGGTTAAAAAATGGGTATACCTGAGTTAACGGTATCGAAAGCTATTCTTTCGCATGGGATAGGTTCCTCGTTAGTATTTCTTACTGAATCGACTATATGCATTGTGAAACTATTCGTTTTTCATTGGAGTAAACTTCATGGAGTAAATTCGTTGATGTTGAAGAAACACACACTATCATGTTGTTCTTGTATAGTCTAGTATGACTTATTTCGCCAAACGATAATGACGAATCGGACTGAAAAGGCAGTATTCAGCAGAAACAGACGAGCACAGAAAACAGAAACAACATACCACATATCTCCGTTAATTTAGTTTCAAGATGGAACATATCAGACTAGATTAAGGGCGAACTAGCGCTGGTTCGACCACGTAAGTAGCCATATCTAGTTGATGTATTGTGAGCCATGATAAGGTCATACCAAATTGTATTTTTGTTAAGCGTCCACCCTTCGTCCGAAAACCTATCTAGCTATCCTGTCTGTGTGCATACTACTCTCGTTTAGGGGTTGGAGGCATGATGGTGAACAAGTATGAAAGCAATATAACTGTGGATTTGGAAGACAGAAGAGGTAATATAATTGTTGTTTTTTCTTTCCCAATGTGGTCAAACCTATCCGTCCTCGGACGCTAAACGAATAAACGATTTGGTATGACATCAGCGCTAACTCCAAGCCATTTAAACATTGTCCTTTAATTTAGATATAAAGAATTTCTTCATTTTCAAAGAAAGAATACAAACATTGACTCACCAGCACCGGCGTCATTACGTAAGTTCACATATTGGTATCCTGGTCCCTTAGCTTCAAAATAATCCATGACATGCCCGTCTGTAGATGTACCCGGGAAACTCTGCAATTACAAAATATTAACAAAGTTAAGTAAAATGCAATTTGAAATATTGATCATGACTCTTTTATACGTGTGTATCCTTCTGTGTGTTATTGGTATTTATTTACTGCACTTTGTGAGTAGTATTTTCACTGCGGTATTTTGCTGTTGTGGTATGACAAAACTTCTGTTGCTGTTGTATGACAAAACTGCTGTTGCTGTCGTATGACACCACTTATGTTGTTGTCGTATGACACCATTTCTGTGTTGTTGTCGTATGCCACCATTTACTATTGTTGTCGTATGACACCATTTCTCTGTTGTTGTCGTATGACACCATTTCTGTGTTGTTGGCGTATGCCACCATTTACTGTTGTTGTCGTATGACACCATTTCTGTGTTGTTGTCGTATGACACCACTTCTGTCGTCGCCATTGTGTATTGCCACTTGTTCTACTGTGACTGAAATTTTTCTAATCATTTATTTATAAATGGTACTGTCGTGGTATTCATGTGTTCTATTCAGTTGCGAGACATACTATAAGTGTGTCTACGTACATCGTGCATGTCAATTTATGCACCACTAGTCAGTTGCATCCACGGTCCGCCCCTGGGAATGGACCGGGATTTTGACCTTTTGGTTTTTCACCCCCCCCCCCCCCCCCCCGGTACGGCACAGCGGGGGACAATTTATGGTAAAATATCCGGGATTTTCCCGGCCCTGACAACTAAATATTGTCCCTGGGGGTATTGGTTCGCAGAAAATACCAACATTTCCCCGGCCCTGTGGGGGAAGCTGAAAGGTAAAAACACGTGTAACCGTCTATCCGGCTATCCCCCGTTATTCCCCGGGGGTGAGGGCCGTGAATGCAATTGACTGGTGCATTATTAGAGCCATATAATCGTTTCTCAGTAGAAGCCATTTGCATACAAACTTATTCATCTGCAGACAAACTTAGTAAACCCTTTTAGTGAATTTTGATTGATATGTACATAGAGTACAATATTTTGTGTGAATGCGGTGGTCGTATTGTTGTTTGGTGGATAATTGCTGCTACTCATTTTCCATTTATCCGCACACTTCGTGTTTAATCTGTCATCTACACGTTCAAATTGATTTTATTTTATTATACGTTTTTTGTATTGAACTGCTTTGAATATCAGAACGGGTAAGAGTGTCTCTTTGTTTGATTTTACAGCTGGTTTTGTCATATTAGTAATAAATAATACATTAAAGATCGGCGATTATTGTAAATTTGTATGTATGTCTCATAGCAGATCAGTCTCTTCTATACCCGCGATGATGTTAACATTGAACACGTGTGTGAGCAAACATGTATATCTTTTGCATGATTGATGCAATATGCATTCGATTTCGTTTAATGTAATGCTTGCTTGAATGTTTACTATTACGTTTTGAGTATTGACGTGCATTGAAATGGAAAATGAGCTTGGATTTGCACTTGGATCAATTAAGATCCGTTTACTTTCCTTATGAAAATCGCAATTATTGATAAATTCGTATGTCTGATTACGTGTAGCGAAACACATTGACAGGAAATCTCTCCTGGTCGTTCACACCTATAGTGATGAACATTATAAGCTTGTCGCTGTATATATGTTCAGTTTGTTTGTAGAACCAATGTACTAAGTTTATACTAATCTATTAAATGTCGATTGTGAAACAAGTTTTTCCAACTTATATTAATCACTCTCGACACCTCATTCCTGATGTTATCCATCGCCACGAGGGTATGAGCGACGGGAAGCCAGTTTTCCATATATTCTAGGCGTCTAGCAAGGGGTGGAAATTTCTGGTATCATTTGTATTTCGTCTTTTGTATGACGCGGCCTAGATCGAACCCGGGACCTCCCGCACCCGAAGCGAACGTTCAACTAATGTACCAATGTAACTCTTGAATACAAGTTGCTGCTCAAGAGAGGTACCGTGCCAACATATCTAGGTACATTGTGAAACAAGTTCTTTCAACTTATATTGTTGGTTCCCGTGGCTTCCGTGTACTTCCTTCCTTTCTTTGCAGTCAATCTGATTGCGGAATCATGGCGTTTCCTCTCTCATAATCTTATGACGATTTACATCTTCGAGATTGAAGTGTCGATTGTGTTGCCAAATGTGATTCACATTCGACACAAAATAAAATTAATATTAAAAGTATGTAAAGTGTTGTTTGTCGTATTAATGTAAAGCGCACTTAATGTACAAGCACATGCATTTTCAAACTGATTTAATGGGACCCACTTATTCAATGTATACCTATTGTAGTTCAGATATACGTTGCCTAAGCAAGGCGCTACGTAGCGCTTTACACGGGGGTAATCTATGCTTTCTATATTTAATGGAACGGGAGGTAACTGAATGAAGGCACTCGGTAGCGCTTCGTGTTAGGCAACGGGCAACATAATTATGCAGTTCGTGGAAGCCAACTTACGTAAGCATGTTGGCTGACTTTGTTACCGGATATCCGGTTAGAATAGTTCTATTATATCAAAACACCGGATCAATGCTTCAGCAATAGTACTATAGACTATGTGACCATGTAAGAGCATTCAAGTTTCTGACTTCCGGTTTACGAGGGTCCAAACATATCCGATCGCGAAATTAATCATAACCTCTCGGCCATACGTATAGGCAGTGTAAAATAGCCAGATCGCGTCTTATCTATGACAATTATTAGACTGCAATCGACATTACGTCAGTTGTCAATCAATACCTTTTAAATCAATTGTAATGGTAAATTATAATCACATGTTCTCATGGATTAACTTGAAACCCTTCGCCAAGAAGCCTTCGACAAACAACCTGAGGCGCTATCACTGCTTTGGCGTAATTGTCAATTGATAATCCCGCCAGTTAACAGATCTAATATTAATAAGCAGTTAGGAAAATTACGTGATTGATTGATGTAGATATTGATTTCAGATACCTTGTTTCTCAGAGATAGGCTTTGTATTTATTAAATTGATAGGACAGATGAAAGTAATGCTTGATTTCATAGTCTGGAAAGCAAATACAAGATACTCTTTCTAAAATCTTATCGTTCTAGGGTTTGTTAAAATACCAACTTTGTAGCAATTGGTACAGGTTGTTGATTGGGGGAGAGAAAGTGTATCACTGTTCTCGAGCAAACCATTGACAAATCACGTGTCGAATACACCAGTAAAAGAGTTGTGTCTTATAAACTGGCAACGGTTGCTCGAAACGAGTGTGTAAAGTGCGTGTGTTAGAACTCTGCTCTAGATGATATGTTAATATTAGAACTCGATTGCGTATATATAGGAATCAGGACAATGCGTTCCTGCTAGGACTTCAGTAAGTCTCTGTATGCTAGGATTTGTTTAATATGTGTTAGGACTGCACTGATTATGTTTGTTAGGAGTCCAGTATATATTGTGTATGCTGGGACTCGAATCTATTAGTGTAGGTATTGTCCTATCAAAGTTGAATGAGAACGGTTTGTAAACCTTAGCTCGGGTGCCAGATAATCTATGTTTACCTAGGTTTAACTGGGTATCCCTGATTTAACGGTTAACCCCGCTATTCTTTTGAATGTGATAGTACCCTCATTAGTATTACTTATTGAATCGACTATGTGTTTTGTGTGTGTGTGTGTGACTCGATTCAATCAATGTGTTCGGCCTTGGACAATAAAATCCTGTCATAGGACTCGAATATATTAGTGAACGTATATTTTGTGGGGGGGGGGGACTCGATTCATCAGTGTGTTCTGGGACAATAACAGTCCAGTAAATCCAGCGGTTGATATTCCGACTAGTATTTATTCGTATAGTTCGATATTGTAGAACTCAATCCTGATTGTATTCTATCATGACTGGTACGAGGGTCATTCAATAAATTCGTGGACTGGACTTGTCATTTTAATACACATTGACTCAGAGAATAACTAATTATATTACACTAAACTACAGCCTTTCTGACACATGTGCAGAAAATTGTGAACGAAACGACGAATGTTTAAAGAAAATATGGCTAAAACAAAACTATCACCTTACTGCAACCACCACACAACGCAAATATATTCTGACGTCAGCGACGTTATTGACGTTTTGCTATTTCTCAAGTGGTAAACCGGAAACTGAATTATGTCATTCATATGGAATTAAACGTATCTATTTAAGTTATAAATTATTAAATAGATCGACCACAACATTTTATGTATTCAAAGATAAGAATTAAGCTAGAAACAGTGGTTTAATGCTAAGTTGAAACGCCTCGCACATTTTAACTGGCGTTTCCTAAAATGTCCCTACGTTTGCAAATTTCGTTCGATCGCTGTATCATTTTTAATACCATGCTGCTCTTCAGGAATTTGATTGTGTCATTAAAACACTGGGACACTGGATACTGCATGTGCTCCGTTTGTTCTCATTAGCAATTTATATGTGTTTGTTGTGTATTTTAAAGACAAGTGCACGATTTAATAGTTGCATGAATTTCCTTGCGTAAATTCGTCGGCATTTTGACGTAAATGAAAACGTGACAGGCATGGAACAAATACTTCTCAAATCAAACTCAAACGTGCAAACAATTTAATAATTTCACAAAATATTATGCTAATATATTGCAATAATCTGGCAAATATATGGGAATGTAAATTAATTATTTCGGAATTTATCACTGGTTGAACTAGTTAAAAGGGTACGTTACGTCGGTCGGGGGTGGTAGCGCGTTACTATGGTAATACAACGGCTCATGACATGTTACTATGTTTCATGATCAAAGATAATTTTGTATCTACGGTAGGTAATAGATAAATGTTTATAATGATATGAGAAAATTTTATTTAAACATGAATATAATAAAATGAGAACAATTGTCTACGAAAATATTGAATGACCCTCGTACATGCCATACCTATTGATATAGGTTATTGAATCCGTCTGTACAGAATTCGATCCCAGTGTTCCTTGAGTATAATTTATAGCTATACAAGACAGACCTATTTCAATAGGTTATTGAATGCTACCCTGTATAGAATGGTTTTATGTTTCACCAGTATAAATGGTTCATGTTATACCATAGGACAATTTTGTCATCCATGATAACAATAGATCAATAAAGCAATAATCTATGAAAACACACACATTTTATTCATAAAAGCACAAAATTACATTGATCAGTTTGATAAGCTATATCTGAAGGTACAATAAGCTTTTTAATATATGTGTACACTTTAAAATGCCAACATTGCTAGTCTATTTAAACATTTAATCCGAGTATGGAGTTGGAATAATGGTTGGTTTACATATCGTCTAATAGCTAAATCATATCAACTGTTTGAATAATGTTTTATGTATGAAAATTGTTATCATGGCTTAAGTAGTTCAGTTGATAAAAACCGACAGCAGGTGTTGAAAAATATGCCTTAAATACGTCAAAGATTTATCTAATAATGAAAACAACATAAACTTTCATTTCTAGGCATGTTAATGACTTGATATAGGAATTTTAAAAGCATTTGGCCAGGCTGACCGAAAATGTGACCTAACATAGGCTAATACGTCGCGAAAACATATGACAAAATGAAATTCAAGGTTTGTCATTTGTACTTATGTGATTTAAATACGTTGTAAACTTAACGATTATTTGTCTATGGACTATGCACATATAGAGAATATATTTGATTGTCTGATAGAAAATCTATCTCCATTTATAAATACTTTCGATACACTGTATCTAATATACACCAAACACACTTAAATACTTTTATAGGCGCAATATAGTATCTAAAATTTAAATAACGATATACACAGATATATTTAAGTACATGTACATTTATACATAAGGAAATGTTAAGAATGGATCAAATTTCACTACTGGTAAATGATTTGTAAAGCAGACGAAATGATTAACAAACTAACGATTGAGCAGACGAGAAATGTTTGATAATGTACGCAATGAAAATCAACTCAAAATGTTCAATAAAATATAAAGAGAACTTTTAAACAGTTCAATTAAAATATATAATATACTAGGGCATGTATCAGTAACCTAATACTGTAGATAAACTTGTAAAATGGAACACACTTCATACATGCTTACATAATTATGTACCTATCCACATTCATAATTACTCAAGTATTCATTTCATGTTGTAAACCGCTTAAATGCATTTCATGAAATCAAAAGCAAAATAGAAATTCACATAACAAAACAAAGAAATAAGTTACAAAGAAACGTAAAAAACGGAATGAAAACACATGCACACAAAATGAAGAAACGGTGCAATTAAGCGAATCGTACAAACGGACGGACATTGAATACATTGTTATAAACTTATAATGCAGGAAGACCATAGTAGAGCAATATGAAAAGTTGGAATGAAATTTGAAAATATAAATACTGATAGTACGAACCTGTCCAGTCTTCTCCAGAGTTTTATCAACACCTTGAAATTTGAAATAATTTTCTACATGATTATCCTTTTGAGAATTATACGGTGGTATGACTGGCCCTAGTTTTGGATTAGCTTTAGAATAATCACACGAGATGCTGCTAACAGCATTACAATCTAGAACAAACCCGCGTTCCTCTTTCATAAGTTCTTGAGGAGGAGGTGTGGGTGGGGCACGGTAAAGTTTGTTATGACGTTTAGTAGTAGCTGATTTATTTCTGTTGTCGTCCGCCATTTCTGCTAGATATCAGTAAGGTGTCGGTCCTGGTGTTGGTCGTGGTGTTGATCCAATAGGGGTCGCTCCCGGGGTCACACTTCCGGCGGGGGTAGTTCTATAAACAAACACAGAAAAAGTAACAGTTAATATCCAATTTCACTTTTTTTAATATAAAGTTAACTAAAATCAACACGTCTAGCTAGACTAGGGCCACCTGTCACACAAAAAGTCTTAAAATCCCCACACGTAACATACAATGTTAAATTTCCTGCACAATACAATTTGTAGCACCCGAAATGGCTAACTGACAATCACTCGTTCAATTATTGACGAATCGTTTGTGCTACACGGTTGCTAAGCGGAACATTGGAAGGCTCGCTCTATAACAGCGCCGAGTCTACCCAGATAAAATTACAACCTATAAATGGCACTAAAAGATTATAAAGCTTTTGTGTATTGTTAATAAGTCGGATTTATGCATAGAATTATATAGCAAGAAGCACATTATTTATTTATTTAAACTTAACTACGGATAAAGGCATGTAGGTCTATTCAACTGGCGTTTAGCGAATTAAATTCGCGCTAAACTTTTAATCGTAAATCCTAATTTTGAAATCTTCTCAAAATGATATAAAACAACCTGCAGGCGATTATAATTCGTTCATTATTGCACCGTGATTAAAAAAGTTCAACACATGTGGATTGATATGAATGTACATGTATAAATCTTATAAGTACAGTACAGGTTCGTACTAATTGGCACTCATTGTAAATAAAATAAATTTCTAATTTGGTAAAAAATATAATTGGGGAGTTTAAACCTAAATTATTCAAGGTATTGCTATATATCGCTGACTTAGAATGAAAAGAAGTACATAATCGTTATTTTAAGAAAACACGAAAAGACTGGACGAAAACTACTCTTTAATTCTTTTTGGACTTCAGTTTGGTCAACATGGCAAGTTCCAATTTTATGAACATTGGTTCATAAGAAGAATCTTGTTATGTAGATTTCAAATATGTATCAGTCTTATTATGTCGTAATAGGTAGTACTCATGACCTGTCGTTAGTAGTAATTACGACCTTCTCATTCTAAGCCAGCGATGTAATTATGCTTTGCTACTCTATTAGATGAAATAAAGTGATCTTATCTAATCTTATCTTACAAGTTATCAGCCTAACTTACATGGGAAAGAACTGATATAATTATTCACCAGAACTGACTACATAATATTATGCAAATATGGCGAACATGTTAATGACACCTTCAATAGTTGGAAACTCTAGCGTCATCAGAATTACAAACTTAAAAAAATACAAATTACAAACATGAAAGTATCGGCCATGTTATAATTTTCAATTAAATTAATAAATCACATACGTGTACACAAACAACATTTGCCAATAAAAACATGTTATGCATATTTAAACATGGGTATTCAATAAAAACGTTGTAAACGGATATTTATACAAGACGGAAATCAGGAAAAGAGAGCTAGTAAGCAAACATAAAACGAGAGAATATAATTGTATTTCTATATACTATATAAAGTTCTGTTTGATATATAGCTATATTCGTATGAACATAAATGGAACTGAAATAAAGCATACGTGTAAACATAACTACAACGAGTTGTGGATAAAGTCTGAATCATTTCTCGAATGCTTATATAATAATTCAATGGGCGAAAGGAAGCACTGATTGACATAAAAACTGCACATGTAATGAAGAACTTAACACGTTTTGGTAGCCTTGGTAATACATTGTAGATCTGCAATAAAGTTTAAAAATATTAACAAATGGAACCGTCACGATTATTTCGGTTCCTCATATGTTTGACTAAGTCGAGATTAAAGCACTAAGAAGAACAATAACTCTGTCTTATATACTTTGGACAACAACTAGATGCAATAATTCGAGCGATGTGTCCATGAAATTCACCGCCTACACTGAATGTTGTGTTTAATAAAGGAATATAATTGCAGTAAATCATCGTTATCTTAAGGACTAATCGAGACAAGCCAAAGGCTCGAAATAAACCGTGAGCTCGACATATCGGTGTACTTAGTGTACAATAATTATTACATATAGAGCAAATTCGCCGGGACTTTCGCTCGAACTAAACCGGGTGCTTGTAATATCGTGTATTTTAATAGGCACGTGTCCCTGTGGACATAGCTACTGTTGTGTAATAAATCTTCAAGTTGATCTACAATAAACTTTTTAATGACAAGTTAGAGGACACGGTACCATAGTCTATAAATACTCTAGATTACTGATTGAAACCTTACATACGTTTTACTATATGTTGAGAGACCTTACATAGGTTATCGTTTATTGACAAACTACTCCACTTTCTTACCTGATCAAATAATCTTCAAGAACATTTTTACAGTAAGTGTTATTTCACGTTCAATAATTCTACATACACAAGAAACTACTGTTTAAATTTGGTTTTGGTGAAATATGAACTAGAGATTTCAATTAGTAAGACAAATCGCTCGCCTACCGAGGAAATAATTGGACTTACAGTTATATGAGTTATCGCACTTCTCAGTATAACCCTTTAGAGTGATGACTCTTTAACTTTGTATTCTGTTAATGGAATGAGGAAATAGTACTAATAGTAAAATAGCAAGTTACTTTCTTTATAGTTTAGGGTATCTCGATGGAATGAGGTGAACCTTTTTAAAGTAATAACATTTAAATGAAGATACATTAGAAACGTTTTCATTTACCTCTTTCTACCAGTATGTTTGTTTTTACTCGATCCTGCAGCCAACTTTAAAATTAAATATCATGATTGACCTGACAAATCGGTGCTGGGTTTTTACTTAAACTTTTTAGAAGAATTTTAGTGTTTAGCAAATACAACACTTTCAGTGTAACAAGTCCTCGGACTTTTTTGGGCTGCCGTGAGAAACTTTGTTCAAGCCAAAGTTTGGCCTACGAATGACCTAATGGTTTCAGTTATACAAATATGATATAACAGCAATACTGTTAAAATGTCGCAGTTTGTTACTAATATCTACATTGATTGTGTAAAACTTCTTGTAGCATAAAAGTGTAAACTAACATAATCCCATAACGAGTTAAACATTAAGTAAATAATGTGGAGGAATTCAAATGGTTAGCAATCAATCCTGAAACGACGACATGTATGTTATACACATAACCCCCTGTATAGATTCCATACTTGATAAGTAAAATACCCAGTATGGGTTAGTAGTATGGATATAATATATCACTCGAGACCGTCATAGATTAATTGTGAGATTATCGTCCAATATTCTTTAGTATATCCATGGGTATATCATGTTTCCTTTCTGGTCGATTTTTCACCTGTTGAGCGTTTTCGAATACAGTAAAACTTCGTTATGACGAGCATCGGTATCATGAGCACCAGGCCTATCCCGAGCAAGTTAAATAGCATCCACTTGTATTATCAATACATGCCCTTTGGGTATTTCGAGCACCCTGTATATCTCCACTATTTTACCTGTCCCGATTACTCCTCGAGATAACGAAGTTTTACAGTAGTTATGCAGGCACTTTTTCAGACAAGTTTTCACTAAATAAGGGGATCCACAACTTTAAAACTAAAATGAATCAATCAAGTTTGTGAATGTACAGACAGTGGATTCTTTAAGCAAACACAATGCCGAGACGGCACCAAGATAATGTGACGGGTGGCGATGGGATTCTAAGAATTCATTATAACTGGCCTAATCGACAAAATGTCATTAATGTTCGTTATCTATAATATCATATGACCGTACACAAAATGTTAATCCTTAATATACTTGATGCATGTACACGTACTTGGCTAACGAAATAGCACACACGTGTATTAGATATATAATATTTCAGTCAAAAATGTTAAATGATATTCTCATGACATAATTTTATTCGTCTACATATTTAGCTTTGATAAAAGTCCCACGATGGTTCGACCAGGCTCCGATCTCCCGAAACATCTCATGTTGAGCTAAATCTCATCTGAAATATTGCTGTGAGTCGTTTGGATAATTTCCATGAGAGTAAGGACTCAAAATCATAGTCAAAAACAGAAAACATTATTCTAGTAAATAACAGTAAATACCAAAGATTTCTAACTTCAAATTCATCTCAAATTCAGAGTTTGATTTTGGCAAAATCTCAATCTGAGATGAGATTTCTACCTGAGATGTTTTGTGGAATGGTTAGTGTAACGGATAAGGTAGAATTACTTGGTATGTGAGTTGATCGTCGTCGGTAACTAGAGTATGTCCCATACCCTGTTCAATATCCTCCCGGTCACACACTCTCCATTGCTTACATTGATAATTAATTTAAGGTCTAAACAAGTTAGGTCAAAATGATGTGCCAAAATGTTCATAGAAAACGGCTCTAAACATTATCAAACACTTCACACAAACGGTAAACATACACACCATACTGCTATAGTCGATACAATAAGTAATACTAATGAAGGAATTGTCCGACTCGAAAGAATAGAGGGGACTATCGTTAACTCAGGTATGCTCATTTAAACCTAGATCAACATAGTTTACCTAACGGACGAGCTGATGTTTATAACGGTTACAATTTAACTTTGAACGGACTCTATGTTTTTTACATGGGAAGTAGCCAGTCGTGACTTAAATGTAAATTCAAGGCGCGTTGCCAAATAAAGCTTCATTAAATTTTGCATAAAGTTATGTTAAAAATCGAAGCTCATCTTTTCATTAGCATGCTATCTTTATTCAGTGTTATCTCATTCTGATAATATTAATCAGTTATATATTATAATTCAATATTAATATCTTACACATATCGCTGGCTTAGAAGTATCACACAGCTTTTTCTCGTTTTCTCAAAATATTGATTTTGTATAGTTACGATCTTCTCATTCTAAGCCATCGGTATACTGGGCAGAATCGATTGAAAACACCTTCTACTTGAAATGCCAATCATGACCGTTCAGTTACCTATTCTATACGATGTTAACATAAAGTATTAACTTCCCTATCACGTTAATTACAATTTACAGACATTAGAAAATAACATTCGAGTAAGGTGCTCTTAAAACAAGACTATTTTGTATCGATAATACGTTAATCAGATGAGCAAATAAAAAATCACAGGCGTTAACTTAAACGTTACTTTAAATTGAAATGATTTATGCATACGAACATGTATACCAAGTTGATTTTAACTTAAAAACTTGTAAATCTCAAATAATGACGTCATACTGCCACTCCTAATGTACTAGTATTTTGGTCAGTTGTATGACTATGCCTATATAAAGCTTACATCATTGTTGTATTGTTAAGTGTTGTATTGTTAATACAGTTAAGACACAGTCTTTCATAGGATTAAATCTAGCCTAGATAGTATCGCAAATCCCTTTAACAATATAGCAATCGTTGACAATACACTTACATGTATAATACACGTTATAAATTGCAATTTATTGCCAAATATTGATTTGTGACAAATACAATATTTTATAGATATAGGAATTAAGTCTTATTGAAAACCATGATAGGATGATTGCCGTTGATTTATCCCCTTTTTGTATACTAGTAGTCAAAACATTTCGTTAACAAATTTAGCTACAAGACAATTCAAGTGTCAGATGTCACCCTCAATTAAGCAAGCACCTGCTATAAGCAGCAAATTGCAATTAGCCTGTTTTATATGACATGTACATTTATTCAGCCGACACATTTAATGTTTTAAATCTTCTGACACAATTAATATTGGTTGGTATATATTTATATTAGGAAGCAGACAGGGGAGCTAATCTGTTTTTACATATTTTACCCGTTTAACCAGTTCCGTCCCTTACTTGCGGAAGCGATAAATCGAAAAATAACACAAATGGAGATAACATCCTTGCATACACATTTCGAAGGGTGCCCGCAAGACTGTAGTTACTGCATGTAGATAAAGAAGGACTTACTACAGTATTGCAGGCACCCCTCGATTTGTGTACGTACACCAACATTTTCAGACGTTGACTATCTTTATATCAGGAGTGAAACACCTTAACTTAACATCGAACATTCTGCTGCTAAACGTGGGCACCAAACAAGGGTGGATTGTTTAAACAATTCGGTAGCTCCATGCGTATACCTACAGACCTACTGAAGTTTGTGATGATTTCGTTGTTCCGTGTGTATCCCACTACAGCTAAGGTTTGCTGGCTTAAGTGATTTTTTAAAATGTACAACTTCCTTCATGATATATGAAAAAGCGAATCAAAAGTGTTTCAGTAATTTCTTAAATATATAATTATAGTTTCTATATACATGGGTTAGTTTTATATGAGCAATAAATAGTAAATAATATAGATTAGTTTTACGAAGTCCACATGCGTAGAACACTGAAAAAACAACATCAACAATTAGTTTGACCCTTCACCTGAACATGCATGTAATGACACGACAACATGAAAATAATCACACAATATAATATCCTAACTAGCCTAAGATATTGTATCACTATAGACAAAGTGGAGATGGCGACAATATTGGGATGGCAGAACTTTGTATTTTCTACACACGTTCTTAGGCCTGTGGTTTGAACAGAAGCAATACACTTTGCAAGAAAAACGAATAACTAACTAGCTAGCTCTAAACATGCACGTTCGTTTAGTTTGTCGAACAATTATTGTGAATACAGTCGGTAATTTCCGGTATTTTCCGGAATTTTCCGGTATTTGTGGTGACGTCATCCGTCACATCAAAAATGAACAATTACAGTTACGTGAAACAGTTATAAATATCAACTAATATAATGGGAACTTTTAACGGAATTAGCACATTGCAAGTCAATCGTGAAAGCTCGGCCATTTCCGTTTGTCTCCGGTTAATACACGTATTTTGCATTGTATAGAAACCGAGGTGATCAGAATGATTGCCAGTAGTTTAATCAAACCGGAATGGAAACTTTGCCACGATAGAATATTTACTTTAAATGGAAACCCAACATAGAGGCATGACTGCATGTCCTCGTACATGGTTTGAAATTTACAAACATCATTTATGATGTAGTTCTATGTTTTACAAAAATGAATATTTTTATCAATGATCATCACACAATAACTCCGTACTAATTATGCCACCTGAAGGATTTCTTCATGTATATACTGATGATTTTCATGCTATTTCTTAAAACAATCCCCACGGGCAGAGCAACGACAATAGATATTAGCCATCTAAAACATGCAATATTATGTCGAAAGAAAAGAAAGAAAACCGATATAAAATTGTACTCACATTTGATCAATGATAGCACGTATAAACATATACAACAACTCGAGTGAATTAATTGTGCAACCAACAGGATTTGATTTTAAGAAAGTAACATCGGTTTGTTAAAATGATGTTTCGCAATGCCAATCACGTATGTTAAAAATGCGTTAAACGTTTTGATTAATAAAAATAGTTTCTGCTTGTCATTTTGCAAAACACTTTGCATATCTGTAACGACTATCTAAATAAGATAATTAAATGTGTACAATTTTATTTCAGATAAAACACTGTTGGTTATCTCCCCTTGTACGAGTTCTTTCCCTTCGGTTAATAACTACGCTACACATTCAAAGGGAGGTAACCTACTGTGCATAAAACTATACATAAAGGCGGTTATCTATAACTCAGTTTTTACCCGTCATATTGTTCTCTTTGTCAGATCTACCGGTAGTTCCACCACAAATGGAATACCTGACATAAATTTGACGTTTTCTGTCCAAATAATTTTGCATTTCATTTTCTCTGAAAACAATATCAATATGATTTACATGACAAGGGAAGTAACTGTATGTTCAAGTTCTAAATAATCTAATCAGAGTTGTTCCCCTTTAACCACCAAGGTATATATTAAAGGTATTTACCATTGAGCTGTGTCCATAATTTATACATAATGGTAACTAACGTTAGAGTCTTCAAAATGTTGAAGTTAAGCGAATCTTATGAACTTGAGCATTAAACGATCATAATTATTTCACTAATGTAATTAATGTTCAAATATAATTTTCTAACAAACTCTACGATTTTACTAAAAAGTAGCCTACAATAACTACTTATTATTTATATATTATATATAGCCAAAACAACAGAATACATGTACAAATACTGTATAAACAACATTTATCTACAAATATCTGCATTATCAATGAAGTAGGATAAGTACCCTGAAGTGTGATTAATTTGCAGTAACTGTGCATACAGTTCAATCATAAATGATACAATGACCTGGCCGTAAATCCAGAAGCACATTTAGTACAAATCTCATCTCAAATTGCAATTATGCCAAAATCAGAGTCCTAATTTGAGATAAATCTGAAATTCAATCTCTTCAATTTTTACTGTAACAAACTAAGAATAGTGCTTTCTCTTTTGGGATGTTATCTTTGACTCCTGCCTACCAAGGAAATTATCCAAATGACAACGGAAAATTTTGAGATGAGATTTATCTCAGATTAAGATGTTTAGGGAGATTGGGGCCAGGTCAATGATATGTTACGGAGAAATCACAGGATGGTACACAGCAAATACAGTGATATATGAAGTAAGCAAGGGAGACAATCCAAATTTAAGGTATTTTGCAATCGGTTCACAAAACACTTTTAGTATTTCTACTTAGTTTAAAGTATTTCTAACTCAATAAAACAATACAATGATCTACTCGGGGTTGAAATCTAGACTTTTCTAGAATTGGCCAAAGTTTGTCTAAAGTTGAAAGCCACCTTTCGCTGAACTTTCTTTTTTCAAGACAAAAATACCATCATTAAATAATTATTATCGGATATAACATTTTATTCTCTAATGTGCCAAAATACGACAAGTGCAAATAATTTCACTTAAAAACGAGTTGGACGGTTATAAAGTTTCATACAATACAATCTTTATTTTTAGTCGGATTTCATTTACATATGGTACCCCGGTATTAAACGCATAAAATCGTTCTCATTGAGGCTGCTGCCTGTATTTAGTCTATATGGTCTGTGTAGATTGCAAATATAATACTTACTCTCTAGAACAGGTTACATCGAGCAATTTTTTAACATCTTTTCTCTTGAAGTAGGCTTTACAATGGCGATCAGAACTAGCGTCATACTGTGGTATAATATCTTTAAAACGAGTACGTTTTCGTTCTGTAAATAAAGGAAGCATTTATAAGTAAACATATTTGTTTAATAAAGTGTCACCCCTATTAAAAGGGCCAGTCAATTTTGACTTAAGAGACACTTATCTTTCATGCTTAAAGTCCCATAAAGTCTCAGAAATAGCAATATTTTACAAACAAATAAGATCGTGAAACATTGACAGGTTATAGATCTCCCTAAATGGCATATAATCAGCATATATTTGATGTAAGTTGACTTTTATCCTTCGAATAATAATCTCCGCAAATCGTCAATTTGTAAACAAAGGAGTGTTTTGTCCACCATACAAAATACTCCTTTGTTTACAATCTGAAATCGACGGGTCGTTCCGAAGACAGAACGTACATTTTCGTAATAGATCGTGGACACATATATTGATGCGAGTGTATGCATATAAATAAAAGTCAAACCGGTATCCTCCGGTACTGGTAATCGCCGGTATCCTATTGCACTATATTGTATAGGGTAATCGAGTGTAATATTTCACTGGTGAATTAAAGGGTAAATTATTTTCATTAGTTATATAACATATTGAGATATAATTGAAGTGCCGATGTAATAATGTTCCGTCAACTAGACCCCGGTACTATGCGGAAGGATTGCTGATTACAACATGCTCGTTTCGGGAACCCTTCAAGTTCATTTAAAAGCATTAATACTTGCGAGAATAAGTAACATGGGCGCGCTGAGGCTGTCAGAATGACAAGTACAAGCACCAAAATCCAGACATGTATGCGATATTTGTAATAGCATGGGGTTTTATAGCATCATTTCTTCCACGATCGACTGGTGCCTTTGGTAACATTTCGCTTTTGGGCTTGTGACCTTAACATGATCGGCATAGCTTCCGTGTGTAGAACTCATCTCTTCGGGGAGCTACATGATTACATAGCGTTACAGAAGGCGTCCCGAAGATGTGGATTGAATGCGGAATAATGCGGAAGGGTTCCATTACATAACGAGGACATGCCGAACCATCGCGATCTGGCGAATTTCTGTTACAAGAACCCTTCCGGTCCTAGTGGGCGGCAGGTCTTCGACATTTTATGTAAAAATATAAGTATAAATGTTTTATAAATATTTTAATTTCTGTCAATCATGCTTAAAAGATACCGCAAAGAAGCGTTGGCTTTAACAGATATATAATTCATGAAAAAGTGTAATATACAAGTAGCACATAGTTAAATAGAAAACTATCACAATGTTTGTGAATAAGTTATACAAACCAACCCACCAAAGCTTAGTTATAATGAAATCTACTCTATACAAGGCAATATATAGTATGTTTAACCAGCGATACCGACAGTTTCTATAGTTTCAAAAAGATACCGGCGGACACCGGGATTTAGTACTCGCCCATGTATGTGAATAGCTTCACGCTCGTGTGCATTCGGTACTTGACGAAAATAAGCTCGCTGTGTATAACAGTAAACAAAACATCTGGAAAAAGGCCAGAATTTTCCATATTGTGTAAGTCAACTTATTGTTGCACAGTAATCAATATTTATAAAAACTTAATAAATTCTCGATAAGTAACTCATTTTTGGCACAAATATGACTGATTTTGAGGGTTAATGGGACTTTAATAGAACAGTACCCTCGTAAGTATATCGTCAGTATAATAAATATTTATTTTTTCATAACGTAAAGAGATTTAACTCGTAGTTTCCTCAAATTAGTTGTGAAGGAGTTGTTCCCCTTTCTCCACAAAGAGTGATTCGGCATGGGTCTATATGAACGTATAATGCCCATTGGTGATACATTTGTAGACAAAACTATTAACACCACTTGCTTATAATACCCAGCATTTCGTCCGCACTGACAATATTTATTATAAGGCGAAATAGTAGCATACAAGTCGTCAATTATTTTTTATTTAGAAAAAGGCAAACAATTGAATCAAAGCTCTGGCAAGGTCAGTAGGGGTTGTTTCCCTTATTACGCTACACGACTATTTGCATGAATATAACTGACTGTATACGCTGTTTTGCATTGTTAAAATCAGCTCAAGTTATAAATACACTACAAGGTATAAATCTTGCACTCGGGAACTGTCGAAAATTAACACATAGGTAGGTGACATAATATTGTGCAAAGCCGTTATTCGGCTGTACTGGTAGCCTTTACTATTGCGCACACTGTACTATGATAGATATATTACTAACAAACACATCGTCGGAGAGGGAAGGAAACATTCAACAGAAAAAATCTTATCTTTAAATACGAGAACACCAACAGAACCATGAGGAATTTGCTGGTTATGTATGAAGAAACTCCATGAACTTCTTTCGTCATTATAATTTTGTTAATATAAAATTGAAATACGTCAACAATAAGGCCATACAAATTGCTTCTTATATTTAGCGTCGTTGTGCGCCTAAGATTTACAGTTACTTTTCGAAATAAAAAAAAACCTTCGAAAAACAATATATTTCTCGAATTTCATGCTCGAGAGGTATTTTGCTCCGGTAAAGTTGTGTTTCATTTGGATTTACAAACTAACGCTAACATTAATACACCTTGGAATGAATTTTCTGGCTTTCAAATGTTTAATCACCCTTTTGTCAGATATTGCCACTCGGATGTGTAAATGCAACTATACTGACCCAAGTGAGGCAATGTTTTTTTTTAATCTGCTCTTTTGTGAATGGGTAGATAGGTTTCAGGGCACTGTTTTATCAAAGCACTTACGGAAATCGTAAACTTACGTTCAAATTTAAACTCTTTATAATTCTTTAACGACTACAAACTGGGGCCAGATATTGTTTGTAGGAATTTCTTAGCTGAATATTCATTAGTATTGCAGCTCCAATTACCTCACGTTGCAGATGTTAACGTATCATAAAGACTTTAAATTTGACCGTAAGTTATGGATTTGAGTAAACGCTTTGATAAAACAGTGCCATGTACGTCAGACCTGATGCTAAACAAAAAAGCTATTTTGTACGGCCTAAGGTGATACCCACACGGACAGGGGATAATTGGGCACGAAATAAAAAAAAGACAATAAACACTCTACCTGTTACAATTGCGTCGTTGGTGAATTTCTCTTCTCTTGCTCGAATATCTTGTACACTAGGGGTTCGCTGTATCCGATGGCGGGTTGATAACTTGTTTACATTCTTTTCTTCTTTCAACATTTCTCGTGTTCGCATTTCCTGAAATCATAGAAGGCGGAATTTATCTCTATGGGTTTCTTGCATCTTGGTATGATTATGTGTTTGACCTTTCCCTGTACGTGTATTTGAGGTGGTGGTAAAGTTTATTTTCCCCGTCAATAGGTGTACCTGGGTCGTGTATTTGTACCTTTGTACGTGTGAGTAGCGTTGTATTATAATTGTATGTGTGTTTGTTTCTTTCGCATTATTTTTCAAATTGTAATATATTCACAGATTGTGTATATTCAATTGTAAGATCATTCAGAGAATATAGGAAATACACTCGTGATGGGAGGGTAAAGATGTCTAGAATTTAAAAAGGGCTTTAGACATCTCGTGTAGTTCTAGTTACGAGGAACGAAGGAACAGACAGATTTTGTGTAGACTCTGGACATAAACATTTACATTTTGAATATCCTGACTCTACTTATAAAGTAATTTTCTTATATATATATATATATCTATATAAGTAGTCACGTTTTATTCGTTATCAGATATTTGTGAAAACATAACTTATTTCACGTTAACGTATTAAGTCTGCACTGCTGATATATATTTCATAAACTTAGCTTCCGTATTTTTCTTCCATGAAAAAAATCTGAAACAATGTTTAACAAAATAAGACCTTAGTACATGTATACTCATGTAAAATGAATTGTTTGTCATTTGTTTTGTCAAGTATACTCGCACACTATATTGCATATATGTTCCGAGTAGTACATTTGTTCGTAGTTCATAAACGCATAAGGAAATACAAATTATATCACATAAAGTTTGAGCCGTTTTTGGGCAAAAGTGTAGAAAAGACTTCAACGAAACAACTCATTTTTCTCGTATGTATCATAATATTATCCGAGTTGGAATCCCAGTCGGGACAGACAGGTCATACACGTCAATGAAAATTTGACAAAATGTCGAATATTCTATACATGTAGAGAGGTTGCCAGTTCACCGTTGATGTGTAAGTAACAAAAATATCGTTGAAGACGTGAAGACGGCATACAGTATACCCCCATTCATTTAGAATTATAAAAAGAACAAGAATCAGGGAGTATGAAATTTGGGTCGAGGACGAAAGTGTTGCGTCGTGTATACATATATATATATCGTTTATACGATAATTAGTGTAATGAAACATTAAACCAATCCCCCAGGATTATCCGGATAAGACATACAATAATCAACATAGTGAGTATTAAATAGAACAAAATTACACTTAACATGTAGTATTCTCACTATATACACAACCCCACTAACAAGTATAATTAAGTCGAGAGTAGGCCTATCTAGTAAAATTTAATCAAATTATATATTTTAACAACAGTGCAATTGGTTAACATGCATAAACAGTATTCATATCACCATAGTAAAAACAACAGAGACTATTTTACAATGTTAAATTGATTACAACGGACGGAGCCACAAGTTAAATATCGTCTTTTGGTCAACAGTATATAAACAAGTTTTCATTGGATAAATGTTTGTTGACGACCTCTTATATAAATGCATTTAGATACAAACACACTTCCTGAATGCAATTAATTAAGTAAATGTGTGCTGGGAACGGTGGCCTAGACGACTTTATTTACGAGGTATACTGAAATAGTTGATTCGAACTACAAAGCAAAGTTCGTGAATACACAGGCACATTGTAAAACAATATAGGCATTTGCGTTTGGCAGAACCAATCACATCGAATTCAAATCAACGACCCTCCTTATGGTTAAGACGGTGAATTCAGTGGTTACCTGAGGGTAAGAGATGTCATACATGCTCATACAATAAGTGAATATACATGCTTACATGTCTTTTAAACAATAACATGGCACCTAGCTCTCGTCTGGCCACAATAAAACAAGTCTTCGAGTCTATGTTAGACTGAAAAGGCTCAGTTAAATGATGTCAACCAATTAAGCGTATATACGTACACACACATATATACAGTAAAACTTCATTATCTCGAGGATTGATCGGGACCAGTAAAATGCTCGATATAAACCAGGTGCTCGAAATAAGCAAAGGGCATATATAAATGATCCACACGGTATTGGTTTAAGACTTGCTCGAGATATACCGGATGCTTGTGATAACGATGCTCGTCATAGCGATATTTGTCTGTATACGATTAATGAACCTGACGTACATCAGCAGGACATGGCGTCAACGGTTGCTTTAGTAATTTTAAAAGAAAGTTATGTTTTGTAATCTGGAGACCGTTTTTTGTCAAATACAATTTCGTCCCCTGACTCGTATTTTACTTCATATATGCCTTTCATGCGGTCATGCCACAAACCTTACGACACAGAAGAAGTAAACCATTCATTTTATCTGCTTTAATTAGTTCTCATATTTATTTGTTCATAAAGTAGTATACATGTACATAGTAAACAATACAAATATAGGACATAATGAGTTAGGAATCGAGATAAACAGTTAGAACATGTATATAAACAATAGTTTCCATTTCTGTTGTGTGGCCTCCGTAACTCAGTGGTTAGCGAGCTAGCCGCCTAATCCAAGCGTCGCGGGTTCGAATCCGAGTGGAGGCACATATATGCCTGCCATATTTAGCAGAAAGCTGACTGTCAAATAAAGGCTCGGCAATTACATGTTATTTTGAAAATCTTACTCTATTCTTGTATGGGGTACCAATAAACTTATTGTACGATCCTAGCTGTGATGGTGTGACGGACTCTGTCTGTGTTCCCCTGGGTGTACATGATACGGGGACACTCGCCGATTGGACGGCCTCCTGCAAACAGAAATACATAAAAGTTTAAATACATATTAACATTTAACGAAAGAATACGAATTGACATTACGCCGTAACAGAGATCGCTCCTCCTTGTTGTTTGTCGAAGGTTGCTTGGCGAAGGGTTTCGAGTTAATATTTTGTTCCATGTGATAATAATTTAATGATACACTTGATTTATTTGCGAACTGGCGTAATGTCAATTACATACGAAACAAACAAGCGACGGGAAAGAAGGGTAGAAACTTCTATATATACGTTATGCACATTATTTTTTATTAAAAGTTTCTCATTCATAACTCGATAATTAACTTCATACAGTGGTCACCTAGTGGAATTCTATTCATCTACATTTAGGCAAATATAATCGTAACCCTTTTCTAATATCATAGTGTTTTAGTGATTGAAGTGATATCTTCAAAATGAGTTTAAGTAGGGAAATAAGACGCCTTATCATACAGTATTTGACAATCAGAAAGTTACAAAGTTAAATTGGAATCTTATATACCAGCAACACGTTTCCAAAGCATTGAGCTATATAATACAATTGGTATTCTGATATAGTATCATATACTTTTGTTTAGAATAAAAAAATGTATAAACAAAACCATTCATTCTAAAAATTAGAACCATGTGAAGAACTTCTGTAATATCTCCTGTGTAAACAGTTTCATCTCGCATATGTTACTACATGGTTTTGTTTGATGGACTCCCGTTTGTGCAATTCGTACTAGATCCCTCTATTGATCAAACTCATGACGAATTCAACATAATATTTAAACACAGATGCTACCCCAATATCGTAATGTCGAAAGAGAACAAAATGTTTTATGTCGCTGTAATGAATACAACAGTAAATATGGAATGTAAAGAAAATGACAAACCTCCATTGTGAAATTCCTGTCAGAACAATGTTGTTGTGTCCAGTTGAAGAGTAAGTCCGAGGTGATTGTTGAAGAAACGCACCAAAATATCAGTCGAAAACAAACCACATTATGTTAAAACAAAAACAGTTCAGTTTGGTGTTATAGTGTCAAAGTTTGGTGAAAATATCCGAAAATCGTTCATGAAAATATCATCAAATCGAAAATGCTGTAGCAACCGGATACGGGCGTGCGATTTCTATATGATTCAGTTGACGAAATCGTCGAGGATTTATTTGATCCAAACCATTTATTTCACGTTCATGAAAAGATCTATAGAGGCGAATAATATGTTAGCCTTCGTATAATCCATACAGAAAGATTTACGTCTTAATCGGAATTACGCGAACTATTTGCTACATGTATATAGTTGAACACTTTTGTTCTTCGAGCAAAGGTTAAATATTTAATCCATTGACCAGTCTTTAAAATCATAATTAAAACTCCTGTGTGATTTTATTCTTTATAAACAAAGTGCAAACAGATTTACTACGTAATTGGAAATAAGGGGAGATAACTGGAACATGAGTTCAACATCAACTTAATTATCTCCCCTGTATACTTTACACATTAATACTACAAACAACCGAAAATACAATTTAGGAGCACACACGCATAAATCGCTGGCTTAGAATAGGAAGGTCGTAACTACAAAATTAATATTTTGAGAAAACTAGAAAAATTGTCTGACATTCACTAGATTTACTTATGGTAAAACAGGCTTTTTGTGAGCATGACAAGTTCCGATTTTCATTAAAAAAGGCTCATAAGATGCGCCCTATGTTATAGATTTCAAATATGCATTAGTCTTATAAGGTAGTTAGTGGCACAAGCGGCCTCCTCATTCTAAGCCAGCGTTATGTACGGGCATACAGTTGACTTATACAGCTAAATCATCAAGACTTTGTATTGACATCATTAGCGTTTATCATAAATACGGCAATTTATTCAAAAGTATCCGATGGAGTGATTATGCTTTAATTTGTAACGGAAGGGACACTATAACTTCCGTGCAGTATGTTGATATTATGCACATGAGTCACTCCTATTTGCTATGTTGATATTATGCACAGGAATTATTGCACTCCTAGTTGTTGGCCGCCATATCAAAGCAGCAGATGATAGTAGGTTATGAGTGACCTTTTTTAGACCAAGATAAAATTTAGAATGTCTTTTTTAATTCTCGTATACCATGGCACACGGGTACACGAAACCAAATCTGGCACGTAAAACAGTTCGAACAGTCGCATTTTATAATTTAACATTCACTAAATCGATGTTATGGCGAATGGTACCAATATTACCGATGTTATTGTTGAATATGATGTTACCGATGTTGTCATAACACCGATGGAATAGTTACTACAGATGTTATTGCTGCAATTGATATTGCAAATACTACAGGTGTTATTGCTGCAACTGATGTTGCTAATTCTAGCTATGTTATTGCTGCAACTGATGTTGTCAACACTACAGATGATATTTTTACTACTGATGTTGCTATTATTACCGATGTTATTGCTTCTACTGATGTTACTGCTGCTACTGATACCGATACACAATGATTTAATAACCTACCACAGGCCTACGAAATTATAAAACAGTCAGTCTGCACTATAGTGAATGTTTGAAACAATTGGAATAGTGGGCCTGTGAACCAACGTACTTTAAACAGTAATTGAATCTATTTAGTCATTTAAATGCCCAAACTACGGTATATCCTCTCACAAAGTTAGTAATTGTACCGTGTTTGTTGCTTTTGAAGTGTACAATCTACATTTAATGGTATAGGCATGATGATGCTAATGATCTGAGAATAACCACAGAGTTCATTGCAGGTTAACAACCAGTAAATGCCTATGCGGACCAAAATCCGATACACTAAAATATTCCGGTAAAAAAAACTTGGATCGACTGTGAATGGGGTATGTCTTAACAAATCAGCATCATATTCATGAAATTGGGCTTAAATGCATTGTATGTATGTAATTATGTGATGTAGTGAAATTGTTTTATTCAGAAATATATGGCATTCTGGCTTGACTATGAAAGTGAAAGTAGGGTTGGGGCTAACGGACTTTGAGTCAATCCGTACGTTTGAGAAATATGTTCACCACGTTTGACGAACCAAAATTTTCTTATATTACACATGACTCCCTACGTTTTGTTATTTGCATGAAGCAGGATGCTATTTTCATTTTTTATAGATATGAAACGGTCCCATGGACACACAGTTTACATATTTGTTGGCTGACATTGGTCACTTTATATTGAGATCAAGAAGACTTCGATGTATGTTTTTTGACCTGAAGACACTGGGGTGATAGTGTAGGACGAACGACTGAGGTGAGGTGAGATAATAAACGATTACTTCTAGAACAAAGGATCGTGTTGCTGCATTAAGCGAGGTTTACAGAGGACTACTATGTGGGGTAAACTGTAGTGAATGATCACAATGGACATACAATACATTCATCATTGAGTGTTACATGGTTGTAGTTTTGATGAGATGAATGATAACGTTACTGGAAAGAAGCAAGATTGTACATATAAATTACGACAACTTTTGTTGAATATCCGATAACAAAACAATGTACAGGCATAGATCTATATAATTGATACAAATGCACTTTTAAATAGAATACACGCATCTGCATAGTATTCATAACACAGTCTCTTGAATTATCAACCAATTTAAAACATAGGTGGACGATGAATTGCAGCAAGATAATGGGAGGGTATAGGACAATGTGAATGATAATATTCCGAGGTAAATAAACAGCCTAGGTAATTTATTCTTTATTGGAGATATGATATCCTCGAACGATTCCTCATTGAAATACAATGTTACGCAAATATGTTTAAGGGCTCGGAGTAGAACTTTTAGTGATATTATGGATGTTTTTTAAAAACATTTTATTCTCCAATTTGAAGTTTGTTGGATACCGTAATAATACTGTTATAATGTATTACTTTTAACCTTGAAAAAAACCCATCCCTAAATATCAATAAAGTGAATTTATTGAAGCATGACAGCATTTTTTTGCAAATTTTGCTCGTTCACAAACACAAAAACTATCCAATGATACTTGCTTAAGTTAATGTCAATCTTAAAATATAACTCCAGAGAACAAAAGCTTCCTAATTTAAGAATGAAAAAAAAACTTAATATTCAAGAAGCATTACAATTTTTCTACTTTCGGTTGGCGAGGTCATTTAATTTTTCATGATACAAGTTCATAAATATGTTTCATAATAATTTCTTTGTAAGAGTTTGTTCCTTATACTATTGACTAAGTCCCCGACAGCAGACTTGGACTTTTAATGTCATGTTGACTTTGATTGTGAACGAGCAAGATTTGCCATGAAATTGCTGTCATGCTTCAACAAATTTGCTTTTTTGAAATTTATTTGTGTCTAGCCTCAAGGGGAAATGTAATATGATCATAATGCAAAGCCTATTTCATCCGACAAAATAAATTGGAAAACAAAACAACTTTTTGAAAGAAAATTGCACTATATAGATTTCACTCTATTACCTTAAAGGAATACATTGACAAGTTAGAGACATGTCGAATCGCTGACGATATGGTTCTCGTACACCAACAAGTACTGTGTAAATGCTTTGTTTGCGTTGGGAATAATACCCCAACACCGTAATACCCGGAAACTGGGTACACAATCAACTTCCGGCGAATGCAAATAGTCACATTTGACCGGAAATTGGAAAAAAGACCGTTCTAAAGAATTACTTATATTTTCTTTACAAAAATGTTCCACACAGAAGGACCTCCAACTATACACCAATGAAAAAATCAGTATGTCAAACATGGAAAAGCAAATACTATATTTACAGTACGATCAGATAAAGACCCCACCTCCTTATTTACAGGTCACCTTATTCAATATACATATGAAGGCCTTTCTTCAAAATCCGTTTTTGATATTGTCTTCGAAACGATACTAAATAACAAAACCGTCACTCCGACAAGCATGACCTTCTTATTTAGATTATAATGATTTTTGTAACCAGACAAGTATACATGGGTGTGCTATGCTTACGGTAGTCCCAAATGTCTTTTGTTTTTAATCAAAGAAAACCATTTATCGCGCCCATTTAGTCAGATTCAATTCTGGATAGTATGGGTCAAGAAATTAAGACAGTCGGGTCAACCCAAAGGGAAAGCCTGTTCGCACTATACGAGTCACATTCTGAAAACTATGATCTCTTGGGTGTGGTCTTTGATGTATAGGTATCAAAATTAGTCTTGTTTAATCATTATATAAAATAGTTGAACTACAAACCTCTGTGAGCCATTCTAACGCTTCACTTTGTGTCTTGCTGCGATCTAAACCATTCACACGGTACCAGTCTGAGGCAGCGTCCACTTTCCCGCCAAGTTCACGTCCGTATAAATTTGTCATTTGTCTTATATTAAACTCTTGTAAACATTCTTGACCCTTATCTTTGGTTACTTCCCATTGGGCCCAAATTGCAGACCGTCGGAAAGGGAGCTTTTCTGGTGATGTAGAACGTAAGAATGAACGTTCTCGTCTGGGAGATGTAGATGACGTGCGGTTATTTCTGGTAGGTGAGTAAGATTTGACGGGTGAATATGCCCGACGTCCCTGTCGCGGCGTGCTCTTCATATGTTTCCCCAGCAGACCATCCGGGTCGGCACTTGGTGTGGGCGTCGGTCTTATACTTTGATCTATCGTACTCTGAAAGCTACTCGTTCTTGGAATGCTTGAATCACCATTCATACCATTTGTCTTTTTAATTTCCACATCCATTACAAATTCCGACATTTTTTCACTTTAGTTGATAAAAAAATTTTTAAATCATTGAAACATAGTCCTCATTATATGCGTAAATATTAAATGTTCCTTAGTATTAATTATCAACGTTCAATAAACGACACATATCTTAGTACATCTGCTTAAAATTTTTAATCGGATAAACAGATTTAGTTTTTCCTTAATCCTTGAATTGTAAACTCATTAATAGTTCCCTCCCTTTGTTAGTCGTCCGCCACTTTTACTGCAATTAAACCGTCACCAACCGGTGCGTTTTTCTTCGCCGTGCGTTAGATTCACTCTCATGCCGTTTTTGGCGTCTTCAAAGTTTGGACCGCATCAAGGCGATACTAGATATGCATATCAATAAGGTTTGATATGTTTAATAAAAATCTGCATACACCAATGATGTTTGCCCAAATATATTGATAGCTCGTTTCTATGTTTGCTGATAATAAATCGTAAATCCTTGTAAAGCATTCCAAAAAGCTTTCATGACTTTCACACAGTATATTATCGGTATTTGACGTTTCACAGTTTCAGTAAAGTATTGTTATCAGAGCTTTATTATCCAATATTTTCTTATTCATGTCCCCCCTCGAATACCATGATTTCATTTCAATAAAACGGTTAACTATGATACACATTGGCTACTATTTTACATATTTCTCAGTTTAAGTTTATTTGATGTAAAAGCGAAGTTATCACACTTCAAAAATGTTGACACCTGAGTGTAAAATATATGCTACGCAAGGTACATGTTCGAATATGTTGTTATTATAAGTTTACAATGCTCATCTCATCCATGTTGCGTAGCAACGCGTACATGATGCACATTAAATATAACCGATTAAAAATTAAATACATTCAAATACAAATAACACTACAGAACCGGAGAGAATATCACATAATTACTCCTACAACGAACTCAGGCTTATAAAATAGAATCTAGTATAAAAACTATTAAGATGATCGGATGTTAAACTCTGGTATCAGTTCAACTATAGAGGATTTGTTATTAATTATTCAAGGATCTGATCATGATAGTTGGGAACTTCATCGAAGTATTTAACATATCTGCAACATGCAATACACGCAACATTATTCATTCCTAATCGGCAATTTGCGAAAACAAGAAAAGATGTCTGCAATTACTCTTTACCTAAGGAAAACAAGCTTTTATAAATGTATTTTGGTCAACAAGACAAATTACAATTTTCATGACAATAGGCTCATATGAGAAGCGAGTTATGATGCACAATCTAAAATGTATTATGTATCAGTCTTATAAGGTCCTAAGTAGTAGTTACGACCCTCTCATTCTAAGCCAGCGATATAGTAAACCGGTCAAAGAAAACAGGAAATCTCGTATATTTGTAGTAATATCGTTTAATATGAATAAAAATCAGCTTCAACTACTATCCGATATTTGAGAGTAGTTGAACCACTTTTTAGGTCACGTCGAGCTGTTAAAACGTGTTGTTATGGTAACTCTTATTTGAAATACAATTCCTGACAGCAGTCACACTACGCGGGAGACTTTTGAAATAACTTCTACAACATGTGACACAACTGACACCATTAGTACGATCTTAATTGACATCTCTCAACAAGCACAAATCCTCGCTTAAACGTTTGTATTGATTTAAAATCAACATTACAATCAAGTTCAATAATAAATGTTTCTTTTTTTAATCACATCTTGTTTGTAGCTTACATAGATCCACCGACCATGGACTGACACCTGTCAAGGGGAGATCATCGGGGATTGAATATTTCATCATTGTCAAAAGGGAAGACGACTCAAAGAATTTACAGATATAGTCTTTTAATTCCTACAATACTTGTTAGAAATATTGTTCAATATATCCTTAACACAACTTGATCTCTGGCAACTACTAGGGCATTTCCGTAACTGAGAAATACGCACTATCGTTAGATCACTGGACGACATTTACACAATATTTAGTATTTTTCTAACAAAACAGCAATGTTTTAAAAAAAGCTGTTTCGGTTGCATACAATAACACATCTTGGTCGGTAAGAACATGACCATTCTAAAGAATAGCGATGACTTCAGTTAACTCAGTACACCTAGTTAAACATAAATAACGATAGTTTACCTAGCGGTCGAGCTTATGTTATTTACCGTTATCATTCAACTTTACTCTGACTGTATATAGCTTGTAGTAGATTAGCGTCTCATTACAATCTTCGGTAAACAAACACTGACTTATAGACGTATTTGTGACTTAATCCATGTAGTAAATCGTAGATCATTGTGTACTGACATGAGCTTTAATTCAGGAAATAACTAAATTGACTTTTGTTTAGTAAATTACAATCTGACTCTAAACGCACTCTTCATGGCCAAACGATCGGAAAGACCAGGATTATGGCAATATAGTTAGAGTGATGTCAGCTGGGTCAGCTTTTGAACCACGGCAAAGATGGACTGGGGTTTTAGAGCCAACGTAACCAGTATAAAATGTAGATGGAGAGGGTGTCAGCCTTTTTTTGTAACCAACAGTGTTTCAGCTGTGGTGACCGTTCTGATGTAGGTTCCTTACATAATCTCGTGTGTTGTTTATTTCGCATACGATAAACAGGAAAATGTTCGTATCAGTACAAATGGAATGGTACTAATGTTTGTTTCAATTATCAAAATTAACACTTGTATGTTTATTGGTGTTGCACTTGAATTGTATTGGACATTGTTATGATGAAGTCATGTCGTCATTGGTAACAGATGAACATTATGTAAGGTGGTATAACTACCAGAGTTGGTATAAATACCCGAACTCCGTTATTCAATGTATAACCGTTCTCTCCGATACCGGTAATTTACAACAGAACACGGCACGGACCGGAATGCGGGTGGAATTTAGACATACCACATATCTTCCGCCGTGACTGGGCTCCGGGATATGATCCTGTCATAGCAAACATGACCCTGTACTTTATAATTTGACATAAAGTAGATTCATATAATGTGTTCATTATTCGTGTTAGGCAAACAAAGAGACTTTTGATTTACTAGAAAGTGAAATTCTCAGCATGCTAGGGTTTACATTCTTACAAGTAAGCCCCCCCTTCGTGGACATAATGAGTAAATAACCATCTTTACGGATACACGGACAACCAAACATACAAGATATTCATATATATCTCATCCCTATAGGCCCTTCAGGGGTATAATTGTCATTATAACATGTTAGGTCAAATACTTTCATCTGTCATAATAAGGCCATTGTTTATAAAGTGCGCTGTTTAAGCGTCAACAAAAACACTTGCATTTAGCTTGACGTTTTAAGCCAATAATTTGCACTAATCACTAAATTTATTTAAATAAAATATAAGAAGACTAGTATATTGGAAGAAAAAGTTATATGTCAAATTCAACAATGTAGCATTTGATATGAGTCAATCTGTTGTCCGCCAGGGTGATGTGTTTGCTAAACAGCATTAATCCTACTGTATCACCAGTTTGACTGTCAACATTATAATGATATGATGATTCTGTCAAAACCCTATTCAAACCCCTTTAATACCCTGATCCCGTTTATCTCTACAGTAAGAACGAGACTATATGATCGATAGATCTTCAATCAACGAGGAATTATCATGATATCAGCCAGTAATAAGCCACACCATTCATGTACGTTGATGAAAGAGTGACTGTACAGACAGGATCGCAGTAAGTATCTATCAATGTATACGTTTCCAAGGAGACATATACACGGCATGAATAAATGTGACTATGTTCCTTCAAGTTAAATTTAGTTAACTGTAAATGAACTGTCTAAATTAATTTCTTCGAGTGCCAAAATGAAAAAGCGCGTCAGAAGAAAAAATAGTTTTATGATCCATCTACAAAGGTTGTCCCAGAAATGCCATAGCGCTTTAGTTAAGCATTCGCAGCCCAGTGGTTATAGCACTTGCCGCCCAGTCTAGCGACCCGGATTCATACGCGTATGTCTATCATATTCAGCAGAAAGCTGACTGGAAAATAAAGGCTTTTCAATAACCAAATTTAATTTGTCATACATTTATAAAACGATAGAAAAATTGTAAGTACGAGTAGCTGCGGTACTTGGGTAAAGTGATGGAGGTATATGCCTACACTGATCAGTAGCTGCAGTGCATTGTATTAGAAACTTTGGGCAGTCAGTCCGTTGATTGACTTAACCAACTCCACAACAATTCCGATTGAGTTGCCGCTTTTATAAAAATCGAAATCAAATGCAATCAAACTAAGAGAAACAAAACCGATCTTGTTAACACTTGTAGGTGAAATGTCCGCCAGTAATTGCGGTAAGATAAGTGAAGATTGTAAGCAATCAAGTACAATCAAGTACTTGTTCAGCAATTCCATTTCTATATTTCCCGCACTACGTTGAGCACTTCAAAGATAAAAAGGCGGCTAAGTATATATGTCATAAACCAAATACAATAAATCAAATAAATAATAATTCAACTTTGTTGATAACATGTAAATATTGATGCGAACTATTATACACTAAATGATCAAAGTTAATGTTGATATGTATGTCATACTAGTATATATGTCGGTCATCACACGGTCCCTGTGGGGGAATAAAATCCAATATCGTACAAAGATCTCACTCTAATGGACACCATCAGGGAGGGGGAGAGAAAAAGAGGAAGACTGAAAGAGACGTGGAGAAGGACGATCAACACTGAGATTAAGACCATGGGGCAGACTTTGGGAGAAGTTTAAAATACTGCCAAAGGCAGGAAGCAATGGAGAACGCAAGTATCAGCATTTTGTGCCAGTCGGCTCGGTAGGTTGGTATATCGTACAAGGGTATTATCCTTAAACGGAAGTCTTTTTAAAAATGTTCCATTGCACGAGCCGCTAATTCACTTAAACACGATATTTTGCACATTTTGTAAGAAATGAATCTTCAACATGCTGTTTATAAAGGTAGCCAAGAGTATGAGGTTTGTGTTGTCAATATCTTTAGTTACTTCGCGTGTTTTTTTTATAATTGTTAGTTCGTGACAGAGTGCTTTTCCGGTTACAACTTTGTTCAATATTAGGTAAACTACGCCTTCAAATGCCAAATTAACCATCGTCCGAATTTCGTCATCAAACCATATCATTAAAAACATTCACATTTTGTATTTGAATTCACCAAAAAAGTTTTCAATTTGATATTTCTGATGGGGGGCGAAAATAAGTCCGCCGTCTTGATTTAGGAAATGGATTATCACAAAATAATGCGTTGAGTAGTCGCCTAGCAACGGTACCATGCCAAAACAACAGAACAATGTTTACGCAACAATGTTTAAGATATATTACCCATAGTTAGATTTTTTCATGTTTAGCTCATTTTCATATTCAAACTTTAAATGTTTCAAAAGGTCTGTCATTCCATTCATCAATCGACCCGGTTTCTATCTCCCTTTAAGCGTCGCAAGCAGAAATCTCAGATCGCATTGAGATATTAATTAAATCTGAGAAAGGATTATACATAAATATGACGTTCCAGCTTTGAACTGTTCTTGTAATAAACCCAGAATGTAATTTCAGTAAAGTGATACCAGTCAAGCCTTGCATTGATATTAACACAAAGACATGTGTAGATCATGCTCAGATTGAGCTACTCCGGGAGATCAGGATAAGGTTTGGACGTTGCTAAGGAGGTTGCTTACAAGAAGATGTAGAGTGATATACCAGTAAAGTTACTTACCGACGATGGAAGACGTTCTCTGTGTAGTAATGACTTGACAAGTGGTGATTGGAAGTAGGATTGTGCGTATTTATCTTTCTTGGCAGTATATACAGGTATGATAGGTTTCTTTCTAGGGTAATAATAAACTTGTGTACGTATTGCATCATTTATAAACCTCTTCTCCATAGAATCACGTTCTGTCGGATCTGGTAATGGCTTCACATTGTTCTGGACACTATCCTTATGCCATAGTGGACTCTTATACACAACCCAGTCAACCTGTAGATAGATAAATACGTGAGTGAGTTTGATCTACATCTATATATCAATGCTTTTGATACTGGTAAAACCTGTAAATTTAAGACTGACCGAACTCTCGAAGCATCTCAAGTAGATATCTCAACTCAAATTGAGATTTTGCAAAAAATAGAGTCGCAATTCGAGCTAAATCTAAAGTTTCAGCTCTTGCCATTTTACTGTAATGAACTTAAAGTAGTGTTTTCTGTTTATTTATGCAATTTCTCTGTACAGCCTCCCAGGCAAATTATCTAAATGCAACATTGCAAAATATGATATGACATTTAGCTCAGATTGACATGCTTCGGGAGATCAGGGCCTGTTAGAAAGCGTTAAGGGTGACGTTAACAAAGCCTAATACGGAAAACGTTTAATGGGTTGGTCAACGTTAGAAGTTTGGTCAATTCTTCCAACAAACGTCAAGAGGAAAACATAAATGTGCTTTTTTATAATCGCAGTACAAATTAAGTATTTTAAAATGGCACGCAATCATTTATCACATTAGCGAAGTGACATAAGTAACATAAGTGAATATTGGAACATTAATTTCAAAGAAAATAGGTCTGGCTTGTTTTTTAGAGGCTCTGGCGACCACTATGGCGACCGAGTGCATCAAACCGTATTCACCACAAATACAAAAAATCCTTGTCGAGTTATTGACCGCACCTATCGTTTCATATCGAACTATGATCAAAGTACGTAATAGAGCGATAAACATAGCATGATAATTTATAGGACAATATTTATGACAACTTGATATGTGTATTTGATACACCAGAATAACTACTTCACGCATCTGCTGAGATTCCATTGTAAAAAACAAGATCATGCTGACACAAACGACAGCAACATAATTATAGTAAACCCTCCATCATAAGACCACTTGTACGAATTGATGATTGGTATTGCGTTGGTCTTACAATAAGGTTGGTTGAGGGAATACCAAGACAGCTTAAATATACTAGATCTACTGGTAATTGATTAGCATAGATTCGAATCCCACTATAAGAGCAAACTCATCATTAAAGTTGAAAAACGTTACCCGGGATGTCATTTATGTTGCTATAGAGTAATGATGATACACATTCACGCTTTTAATTTATTTTATTATGGAATTTTGTATTACGAACTGTTATGTGTACGAGAAGTATCTAATATGAAATAAATTGAACCTAATTGAAAATATGAAATTTGAAGAACGCCCCTCGTAGGTACTTCATCATATTTAACGAGCGTACGATGATCAGATACTTCATTTTGCAAGTCAACGGTATGAGGTAACAATATGCGGGTACATAACGGTGTTTTGGTACATGTACACATGCCTGTCATTTGTAACGAAGCAAAAGTCGTAAAATTTAAGTATCGCTTTTCAAAAACGCATTGTGGTCTTGTAAGTAAAGATAAAGACAGTCCTCTATGTATTTTGGGATTACAAAAAGTGGGGGCCTCTTTTTTATAAGTTTTTAACATCTTGAGAAAGTTAAGTTGAACGCAATTTATGGTTTGATGTCAAAACTTCAAGTGCAAATTGACGACATGAATAGCTACCGTTGCAGTATCGTCTAGTGTTTTATTGACGCGTTTCATTTCTATTCCTACTGCGCGAAGCTTCTTTTGCTCTTTTCAAGGGCTTTGAAGTTGACTTTGAGTATTTAACGTCGTATAATATCAACTATAAAGTCTTTAAGTCGTATAATATTTTAGCGATTTTATTTTTTGTACCACCGCGAATTCATAAAAAACATTAAACGGGTATTATGCAGTGACGAAGCTCTATCGCATACATTGTAGTCAGTACTTTTGAAGTAGGGCCTATCAAGATTCACATATGCACCAGCGTATCTCTTAGAACCATATTGGGAATTCATTTGCAATAAAAGACAATGACAGTTGTATGACAGATGTATATTGCGCGCTTTGGGATCGATAGGTCACGGGTTCAACACTCGTCTAGACCACTGGTTAATATCTCTGAGCACTGCACATGCCCCACTCGACCAAGGTGTAAATTGATACATGTGAGGGTAGTTCGATCGATAGTCCTGTGTGCCATACATGGATGTTGGCTGTGAGGTCGTCTTCATTTGTCCCATATATATGTGGAGCCAATCATACATAATGTGCGGGTGTTGGAAATGTTCTTATGGTTGCATTGCTGCGTTTCTAAACGGGTGCCTGTATGCATACGTCCAACATATGGGAGAACATCAGTTTGAAAAGTCAAATCATAACCATACTGGTTTTGTGACCTGAACCCAATTACAAGACGTGAAATTGCTAGGTTCCTGAAGTACATAAAGTTACTGCCACATACAGTTGTATTTAACTTTTACCTTGTCGCCAAGGACGCGGTTATCATGATTTAGGCATATATTGACATGTATTTGTTAATAACGAAGGGTGTATTTAACAAATTGTGATCGAGGTGAAACAAACAGAAAAATAAATACGTAACTGATAAACGTAAGCTAATAGTTGATTGTAAGCGAAACTAGTTGCTATTTAATGGTTATGTAATATATTAGAGTGTGTGCTGTACTGGTTTAGCACGAAGTGAACAATACTTTGACGGTTCTTATCAACGCTTGTATTGAACATACTACTCTGCTTCCCGTTAATCGTCAATAATAAACCATATAAAATGGTAATACCCCTGACTGTAGGCTTTACAAGCTGTCAGGAGGGTTAATACATCACCCGGGGTATCGACAATGTCAACTGACTGCCATTATGGTCATCCCTCTTTGCTAAACCTTTTGCAACCTTAGTTTAATGGTTACATGTATATCTTCAAGGGATTGCAACGAGTACTAAAATGTACTAAAACTCGGAAAACAATAAATGTGCATGATATTTGGGAAAAAAGAAATGTGCTGCAAACGTGCGTGTTCAACACCACAAAGAACAGTGTGTTTGCCTGTCCATTCCGTTCAGTTGCTGAGCAAATCAATAATGGAGTATTGCACATATTTTATGAGCGCAATACTCCCTTGTTTTATAATTGCACTGGATGTTTTAATTGCGCTACACATTGTCATTATGCCTCAGGAGTTATGCTAGTAGTTGGAACTATTCAATGATTATACGTAGTTCTGTACCAGTATAGAATAGGCACTTCATTTATAATGCAGATACTCAACGAATGACCTGATCTAGCCATAGTTTACCCTATATACAGTCAGACATGCGATGGATGTGGTCATTAGGAGGCGTTTTATCAATGTGTCGTAGCTTCGACATGTCTTATCTTAACTCTGCGACTTGCGACAAATCACTAAAATGTTGTTGTACGACACGATGATAAATTGCCCAAGTTCCTGTATGTAGCAATCCTCTGTCTGCTTAGGCAACGAAATCATAAGCTAGTGATGCTACTAAACTTGTACGGAAAGGAGCAGAATATTTGAACAAATATATGCTGACACTATGAATGTTAACATATGTATAGAGCCCAGGCTTTCGGTGGTTCGCTCAAGGCCCCGCCATACCAAATACGATAAATAACAATGGTATCATTTCCATGACAATAGTGTTTTCATAACTTTGAGATGTAGCAAAAAGGTAAAACAGACTACTCTGCTCTGAAACCCTTATTATGGTAGAGAACAAAAGGAACAATGAATTTAAAGTGCTTAACACACATTTTACGAGAATTTATAGAATTTGTTTTACGATAGGCCAAGATAAATTGTGGTGTAGTATTACTAAAATTGCTTTGCTCATGTTTTGCGTCAGAACACTAAGCCAACACCAATTGTATGGTTTGATGTATCTGTCTGTAAATTACCAATGTATGTCTTCATATAGGTGTTGAATAAAACAACCAAGCAAGTTTTCAAAGCAGACAAAATATTAAAACACCAGATCAAAGGCTTTTACATAAATGGTTCGGTATGATAACGACAACAGAATCAATCTGCGCATCAAATACTTTAACAATACATTCTGACATTCTGATAACGAATGGGTGAGAGGATTATGTATGTTCAAATACTACTATAAAGTATTATCTTCAAAGGGTTTTCGATGTTGCAATACAACTGCAAATGTAATATCGGGTATATTCGAAACTAAGTAGTCTATACAGTTTAATTTTGCCGATTGTCTACCTCTTGAACATGGACATTTTTCAATAACATCCATATTACTCTGGAAGTTCATTGGTTAGTGTACTTGTCGTCTAATCAGGCGGCCCGAGTTCAAATCCGCGTGGAGGCACTCATATACATGCCCGCTATATTTCAACAGAAAGCTGACTGGCAAATAAAGGCTACACTTGGCTCAGCATGGACCAAGGACATTCCCGTGAAAGAACTCAGATAGTGTCGATAATCATAGGAACCTAACAATTTACACAAAAACAGAAAACAGGTCGCACTTTTGACTGAGCCCAATCTTTTTTAAATTCTCAGCCTGAGCTCGGATAGCGTCATTCATTCCCTATTGCTATACATTCATTCAGACTGACCGTTAATCGAGTTCCATAAGAAACATTTCTGGTGGTCATTGTAGAATAATTTCACAAGCTCTTCTTTGGTGTTTCACTCAAACGTAGACTCTGGCTAATTAGTTTGTGATGACATTTCTATTTATAAATGTTAAATTAGTGTGTGAATTGATGCTCTAGCAGCAGATCTTTGTGGTTGCAGTAAGTGGTAAAATAGAAATGCAACCAACTGGGGGATGTAGTCTGAAGATGTAACACTGTTAATAACACTTTGGCATCATGGGGCCTTATTCACCAACATTGTAAGTCTAAAACTCAGACTTAGACTTTATATTGCCAAATATTCTATTCGCTTTCATGTTGTTATAAATGTACAGATTTTGATATAAATGGGTATACATGGTAATTGGTAACAACTCATAATCAAATAAAACTTCACGTGGTTAAATCTAATTGCAAAGAAATGACAGTGATTGTAAATGTTGTCAACTAAGTCTAAGGCTGAGTTTGAGACATACAACGTTGGTGAATAAGGCCACTGGATCTCTAGCAAGTGTGCTCGACAATGTGTATTATTACTGTTTTCATGTTTGAGGAAGCTGCTCTTAACATTATATTAAAAGTTATACCTAGAGATCGAAACATTGATGTCCTTAAAAGATAACAATACAAAAATGTAATATACTAAATATACAGTATAATAATATATATTTTATAATACTGCAATGCGTTTATACCAGTGATGTGCTTCATCGAAAACTCAAATGTTCAACATTTTCAGAATAATGGAATGATAAAAAATATCAGATAAAAACATCAAAACAAAAATCGAATGGATTTACCTCCGTCATGTTACTGGATTTGTCCGTGTATTATATATCCCAGTGTCTGTCACTACAAGCTGTTCTGGTTGTGCTGCTGTCACTTCAATCTATAGTATACACACTTGTCATCAAAATAATACTCTGATTAAAATCCGTCATAAACCGCTTTTGATAACTTTGTATGATGAGCGAAAACCATACATCTATAGTACCGTCCAACCCGCTGAATTTTACCCGTTCCGCTTTTATACCATTTCGTTTCTTTCCCTATTTAATCAACACTTTTCGCTAATTAATCGGTAATGAATCTAGAAAGTTGCGATCGTTTGTGAATTTAAATACATATAAGTGAAGCTTTTTATGTACGGTAAGTTTTATTTATTTTGATAAGATATCGGAAATAAAATACAAACAGTGAATATTTGTTTAATAAATTAACATTGCATTTTGTATAATCTTGAACATACTTTATCAGCGCTGCAGAGTGTCGGAATTTTGTTCAAAAGAGGAATCAGAAATTGAAAGATTTTAATCTTTCTGACAATATGCCTATCAAATAAATGTCAATTTATTTACTGTAGAGAAGATATATCGCGAAACATTCGGAATTTCCGTTATTTTTTACAGCACTTCGGTAATCTCCGGTAAATGCCGACAATCGCACAAACCTATCGCGAATGTTCGTTTCTTGAAAGATTTCCGGAACTTATCGGGAATTTCCGTAACCGTTCACAGCTATTCCGCCAAGGGACAGAAAGTCTCTGAGTATACGGAAACTGTGAAATAGGGTCTTTTATTCTCATTGAATTGTTCTGGCAACTGATATGTCGTTGATCGCAGTATTTGTCTTTATAGTTTTCAAAGCGAATATGGATCGTCATCACGTCAAGCTAGGCTAGATGTGTGTCTTGTTGTTTGTTTGTATACGGTTGACTGATATAGTCGCAAGCGCACATTCAATCGTTCTTTCCCTGATAGAAAATGTCCGACTATATAAGAGGGAAATTGCGTGAACTGCTTTCAATCTCCGTCCGCGATACCCTAGCTCTCTTTCCGGATAAATGCCTTGGTTCATTAATATAATCACTGTATAAGTATAGCACAGATACCCGTGTCGACTTAATCTTCACATAATCATATACTGCAACATTTGACCAAGTACTTGTACAATATTTCGTTTGTGAATAACGAATATATCGATGGTTTAGAATTAGAAGGTCGTAACTACCAAATCGATATTTTGAGAAAACACGGAAAAACTGTCTGACATCTACTCAAAGAAACTTTTACAACTTCAATTTGGTCAACGTGACAAGTTCAGATTTTTATGAAAATGGGCTCATAAGAAGCTCCTTGTGATGCTTATTCTAAATATGTATGAATCGTAAAAGGTCGTAAGTGGCACTTACGACCTTCTAATTCTAAGCCATTGATAAAAAGCTTTTAGGGAATTATTAGGAAAAGTAATGTTTTATGAATATGTTTGACATATTTCACGATGGCGCTTTAGGCAAGGCACTCGTATTCAGTAAAATGGACAATAACTAACGTTACTTATCTTCTTTTCAAGCAAAAATGATGCCATTTTAAAATAACCTTTTCATGACCTGATGTGCACTAATAGTATTCTTTTTTTTTCAGGTAGGATAAAACCACAACATCGATATCAACTTGAATGAAACTATAAAGAAGTAAGCCATGTTTTTTCTGATTAGGATTTAATACATCTGACCATATGCCTGTTTCATTTCAATTGTTATATATGTCGGGTTTATATTTTAATGACATAGAATACTAGAACGTTTAACAAGGTGCATATATCGTTCTGGGCCCGTATTTATAAATCGTCTTAGTGGGAAACTTAATTATTTCGACTTAAGTTCAAAACTTTTGGTGCATATGTTTCCTGCAAATAGAAAAATAACCCGTGTTTGCTTAGTGAGCATGGTAGCTCTCAACAAAATGCTTGAACTTATTGTATACAATAAAAAATATTCGTTACCCTGTTCAACTGAGACACTTAAGTAAATTTAAATATTTTAAGAAAATTTTCCAAAGTTTTCAACTACGATGCTTTATAAATACCGACCCTGATCAGATTTAGTCAGCCAGTCCAAATACGATGATAATATTTATTGTAAACATTTATTCATTTCTACTCTACACGTTGACCATTATCGCATTATAGTGTATGGTTGATTACACCATGTGAATATAACCTTACATTCTCAAACTGTTTGTTTTATTTATGCTTTATGTTAACGTTTCAGATTTCCCTACATGTGTTTATAACTTTCTATCGATATCCCCCCGTAACCATGTGTCTCCGTAGCGAAGTGGTAAGCGGGCTTATCGTTGAATGTGGCGATCCGGGTTCAATTCTGGGTAGAGGTATTTCTAAGCCTTCCATGTTTCAGCTGAAAGCTGGCTAACTAAAACATGAATAAATGCTATACTCGGCAGCTTCGTCGGTACCCAAAATAATCCAGCCATACATGTAGCTATGGATGTCGGTAATAAACGTAACTGTGAACAGGACCAGCATATAGCCGGGTCCTCTTCAGTTTGCCTCTCGTACAAAGCCTGTGTGAGGGAGCATACCGCAGTTTGAACATATGAACCCTGCAGCTCGTCCACTGAGTGGAGTAAGTAATTATGTAATGTAAACAGTTTAGTATTAGCACAAGTCATATTCTTTGTTAATAGTGAGACATTGCAAAATAGTAAATGGTAACATAAGTTCAGTTGAAAACTGATGAGGTCAAATGTCCACCAAACGGATAAAAAGTTAAACAACATGTAAAGAACCGGTGCCCGTTGCCTAAGCAAAGCGCGACGTAACACTATCCACGGGAGGTAATCCGTGCCTTCTACATTTAATTGAATGGTAACTAGGTAACTGAAAGAAGGCCTTTGGTAGCGCTTTGCATAGGCAACGGACACCTGGGGTAGTGCGACAATGTACATAATGTATAATCAAATTGAAAGTGTACCTTGGGAGATTTTAATGTCGTACTACTAGCATAGTAGTGAAAATATTTGATGATATAATTAGGTGAATTAGGGAGAAATAAAAGCTAATATTTCATTCCTACACTCAAATCATACATAAGTGGCTTACTTATCTATGAGTAGGCTAAGGACAATACCGAAAACTTTGACAAAATGAACTTTACCTAAAATATGAATTAAATATACGGGGAAGAAGATAAAATGCGTTGTCATTATTTCATCTGCCCAGACACTGGTAATGACTGGATTATATCATTCTATAGGTAAATAAGCTGCTACCAGCATTTTACGCAATTCCATTTAATTTAATACGCGTCCATTATATACCCGAATATTAAATGTCTGTGCAGTAAAAAGATCAGAGTATTGGCTAGAGAAAATACAAGCGTCTGATTTTTTCATTTTAAATGAACGCGTACAATCTGCGGAATATTTCACTAGTCAGAAGGTCATACTGATATGCACAGCCTTCCTGACCGACGGCTAGCCCTGCCTAGTTCTAGTCTTCACTCAACCGGCGCCACGGACAAAATACGGTAATTTTAGAAATTCTCATTTTAAAAAAATGTCCAAGTTACAATTTTAAACTTGTGCCAGAAAAACTTACATCTTTTAACTATATAACCGTATACAAAATTTCGTTGCGATAGCAGATCGTTAAAATTTGATTAAAATTCACTGGAACTGTATACTTTCTCTCTGGAAACTTTGTTGCATTGTATTATTTCTTAATCTTGTCCTTACTTCACACTATGCAAAGGTCAGTAAAGAAAATCACAGTATGTTTTCCATAACAGAAAACTAAAATATAACGTTACCATTATTAATATGTTAATTCGATTTAGTACCAATATTTGTAGACTAGTGCAGCCATGTGTGATGTGAGCATAATTGGCAATTAACTTTGTCTAATAATATTGTGAGAAAGGTAATCTCTTAACTTGTTCATAATTTTATAAATATTGACATTTTTTGGCTAAATGTGTAAAACAATTATACAGTTACAAGCAACAACCTTGGACAATATAGTTATGGGGAGTTATTTCCCTTCGTGAAATAAAAGAAGACATCGACAGCTGATTGTTAATGTAGCCATGTATTATATATACATGCGTGATGTAGCTAAGTACTTATGGTAGCCGACGATGCCGCTTATAAGAACACTTTATATTTCACAAACATGCATATACTAATACACTTGCACAATGCATTATTTAGTATTTGTATGAAGCACAAAAGTATTGAATGTTTTACGGAAAGGACGGATTCGCTGCGAAGACTTACTGTTTGTCGGATACTATTTTGTGGAACGATCCATATATTTTATGAGGTAAGACTGTTTGTCCACTGTTTATTTGAATTGGACATAGTGTGGTAGTGTCAGTCAGTAACTCACAAAATGACATAGTAGCAATACAGGACAGGATTAAATATAATTATCTGTATCATTGGAACTATCCAAGGGAAGCAATTCCATTAGCCTAATTGTCATTCTGGCGAACGTAAGAAGCGATAAATGCCGTACGGACGTTCCGATTGCCTTATTGTATATATAACAAGACAGAGTTCCGTCCCTTGGGTTATTTCAATTATAATATATTTCACGTTTTATAGTTCTACATTGCATGTTTAGTATTTTATACAAGTTGAAATCCAATTGCACGTTTTGTAGTAATGGGGTCCTATATCTATAAGACTAGTACGCGTACGTGTGTATGTTTTGTCTAATAATGATTCAGGGCTGTATCGGTATATCGCGGTATGCGAAATACCGCAGACTTCAGTCCCACACGGTTCACGATACAAGACTTCTAATTTTCGGTACAGTTCGGAATAAGCTTTTTTATGAGCAAAATAATATTCAGACAACGAAAACACCTGAAAGCCTTCTGATTATGTATAATAACCATGTATCACTCGTTTGAATTGTATTGAGATATGCTTCATATTGTCTAAATTCACTTAAAAAAGTTGATAGGCACATAATAATTGTTGTGATAGAACAAGGACAGTCTCCATGGATAGAAGCAACAAATGCATTATAACTTAAAAATTGAAGTATTTAAGCAGCTGTTAGAGAATATTGTATCATACCGAAATATACCGAACCGTTAGAAAAATTGACGGTACGTATCATATCGCGAGGTGAGCGTACTGTTACACCACTAACAATGAAGTGAATATGATAACATGGATGGCTTAGAATGAAAAAGTCGTAAGTGCCACTTACGACCTTTTAAGATTCATACATATTTGGAATAAGCATCACAAGGCGCTTCTTACGAGCCCATTTTCATAAAAATCTGAACTTGTCATGTTGACCAAAATGAAGTTGTAAAAGTTTGTTTTACCATAAGTAAAGAGTAAATGTCAGACAGTTTTTTCTCAAAATATCGATTTGGTATAGTTACGACCTTCTAATTCTAAGCCATCGACGTGTAGTCATCATCCATATAGTAGTTAACAGATTGACAAGGCCATAGCAACTATAGCGTATTTCGTTTATTGGACCTGAACAAACGAGTGTTAAGTAACAAGACAATACACTAGGATAGGTACATCTAGTCAAGATCGGAACATGGTGTCTCGAACCAAATATAATGAATGCATTATAATGCATAATGTCGTCAAAGTACATTGTGTATGAGTAGAAAATGGTACAACTTATATAACCATCAAGGACTGGCACATATGCCTTGTTAATACCCAACATATAGTAGACCAATTACTATTGCATCTGCATTGTATTCATAGAATACTTTCTCACTTTTGACGTTTTCTTTCATTTCGAAACAAGTGAAAAGGTAAAGTTTGTCCAAATTAAAATTTATTTACAAACATAAGAAATATAAAAGACAAAGCTATGTACATGCATAAAATATCCATGAAACAAAACACAACTTATACGGTTACTGTTATTTTTAAAACGGTACAATTTTCGGCGTATGGAATATGCATCATTCTCAAGTTCTCTTCATTTTGTCTAATTGCAAATTACCTCCCTTTGTTTAAAGAATTCATACACTAAGGGAGAACACTCGTACAATAGGTAATGCGATAAACAAACACGATTGTCTTTACATATAATTCTAAGCTATCGTCTCTCACATGTTAACGTAATAGGGAACTCGATTGTGTGGCATCACATGTTATACTGCAGCTTCACAAAATAGTACAATCTGGTCGGACCAAACTATTTACATATTGGGGTAAAACATATGAAACGCATTGCATTTGTCAGTTGTCTGAGTTTCACTTCCAAACAAAATAGATAAAGTCACAGTTCAGCTCTAAGCATCGGGTGTAAACGGCAGATGTATGCTTTACCTGTAATAACAAGAGATTACACACGTTCATGAAACAAAAAGCATTTTCTGACGTCTTTGACTGCTAAAGATAGTTACATCATTACTTGTACTGGCATATTGACTATGTACGTGATAGCAAATTGAAATTGACTAGGAATTAAATGCGACATTGGAGTAATTCTGTCATCAAAATACCAAATTATTAAAAAAACGTTATTCGATGATTAGAAAAGTAACTATCATGTATTTACCGTATAGGTTGGACAGCATTTTTATCCTTTGACTTTGCGATCACTATTGCTATGAAGATAAATGCGACCTGAAACATACATAATTATTGAAATACAATTAATGACACGAGTACAATGCTTTAAACTTTAGGATAGTTTGGAAGCTGTTTTTAAAATGAAGGATCCCTGTAACATCGTATAAATAACACCCAAACAAGAAATGGAATTCGCCTTCTTACCAGTTGCACTATTTACAGTTTTGTTGTTTGTTTTTTAAATAAATTGTTACGCCGTTTTAAAAATAGACGGTGTACCCAGTTTGTAAGTTTGGTTGTGTCCATCGGTCAGCTTTAATTGGTAGTCTATAAGACTTAGCTTTAAATGCTGTTAAGGTATTCCTTCCATCATCAGCTCAAGAATTGCAATTCAAAGAGATATTGGAGGGTACATTTAAACAATTTTAGATAACCTTATAATCAATGGTACCGTTTGAAACTAGTATTCATATGCATTTCAATGTTTATCTTTTTTGCCATTTGTCTCCTTTATGACGTTGTCCTGATGTAGCAAACGTTACCATTTTGCATTATTTTGACGTCGTTAGTAAGTAGCATGTCTAAGTAAGGCTGTATTTAAGACATACACAACGGAATAATGATCATATAAGTATTATAAATCTTACCTGTATAATTCCACAGACGATTAAAACCGGCACAGCGATCATTGTATTACCAAAGGATACATCCCAGACAGCTTTATAACATCCCTGTAATATATTATATCTTACAATTATTTATCAAACATATATTGTCCTAGCCAGCTGGACAAACGTGATCAACTGAACTCGGACACTCTGCGGTCGAGTTCGACCATCGAGCATTGTTACAAATTGTAGTATGATTTGACTATAGTCTGGTGGTACTCATTATTGTTACCGAATGTGACGTATTTTTGTCGACTATGGTTCGGATATACATGTGGCAGTATCAGCGTTTTGAAAAAATAAAATAAAAAGAGAAAAATATTCCGTCACTGAGCTAATACACAAGCAAGGTATAAAGCGTACTATATGTCTATGTCCAAGGATTGTGGATTTTTTTTTTTTATTGTTTGCGGACCAAACGCTGATACTGCCACATGTGCATGTAGTATGGTTTATCTTGATTCGGTTAACGAGAGGAAACTGCCATGTTCATAACGGGGGACAACTGTTATGAGGATCAACTCAAGTTCGTTATTCAGTTACCCCCCTTACGTTGTATGCACAGGCGGGAATAAGGAGAACTATGGTACAGAATTAAGTGCGTTTGATCACATTCATGCGATCACATACTTCCTATCGCCTACCAGACTCGACAATAGTTGATGGCCGAACTAAACAGGGGTTTATTTCATCTGGTCCTACGCTCTGTTTTGATAGTACAACTAGAGCAATAAGTTAATACTGGTAGATAATTTATTCCAAGAAAAACTGCTTAAGACATGCGACCACTTTACTAGTATACGAACATGTGTGATTTAAGCAATTAGGAGAAGCCGCTGCTTGCTTGGAAGAAACTATTACATAATTATACCGGTAGTTAATAAACTGAATACATCTTGTCCAATGAAATAAATTAAAAGAACAGAATATTTACGATAATCGTAGCAAATTGACCTAATGCTACGGTCACAATGCTCGTACGATGTCCGTACGGATTTACCAACTCGTACGAGTCTGAAATATTTTAATCCTAACGGTATTTGTACGTTCTTAGCATTTGGTCACAGCTCATACGGATCTCGCACGAGTTGTACAGAATGTGTAGTTTTCACCAGATCACTGCAGTCCTCTACGAGTGAAAATCCGTACGATGTTCATACGAGTCTCAATATCTGTACGGGCTCCGTGCGGGCTCCGTTGGGACGTCATGTGAGTTCAGAAAAATCAACTCGTACGGAGCTTGTACGGAGCTCGTAGGGCAAATGTGACTAAGGTATAAACCAACAAATATTATTAAGCATACACACCGTATCGGAGTTGCTCAGCGCTACATTGTAAGGTAAGACAGCACAGTTGTTTAATGTTGTAGAGGTTGGTAACGTCTTACAACAAGCGATTGGTGTATCTAAGCTGTATGAGTTACCTCCTATACCAACTGGTGTCCACTTAGATGTTCCACTCGTATCAAAGTCCGAATAACTGTCAACACCGCAACATTCAAACTGAATATAAAGTGTCATCTTATAGATATATTATTGTATATATTGTCACACAGTATAATATATTAATAAACATACTTTGATAAGTTGTTGTTAAAACATAAGTATTCCTATTCGTGTAATTTGTTATAAATATGCCTTAATAACTTAATACCCCACTAATAATGTTGGTAGTAAGTTAGATATTGACAACAAGCCGATCCATGTTCTGTTCGCATCTGTTTATTACGGTAAGTGAAGCATTGTGTAACAAGTAAGTGGTGGATAATAAATGCCAGGACAGGCAACATTCAACTTACCAACCGAGTTCAGAAAACATTAACAACACAACCACACTGAGCAACGCCCACACACCCCTTACAAAATCATTAAAAACACAAAAATGCAAAAGAGCAGGACACCCTAGTTTCACAAGGAAATAACAAACAAGAACGGTGATCCCAAATGACCGCACGAAACGCAACCAGACAAAGACCAGACTCAGCTCTCCAACACTTGATACGCACGTACACTTCAGTTTCGGATTACTTCATGCGTTATAATTTGAGTATATATATCTTGTTCTTGATAAATGAAAGGTGGTGTTGGCATAATTACCTGAATCATGATAATGTTCCATCCAAGGGAGAATACTTCTGACGAACCAAGTCCAGCGAACCTGTCGTATAACGTCGATTTCATAGGTGATTTGATCTGAAATCAGTAAAACCCCTTGATATTATTACTTAATTATGTATAACTTCCCATGATACCTATGTAACTGTCCATTAGGACCGAAACCACAGGCAATATGTTAGGTACTATTTCAGTGTCAATCCAAACATTACATTCAATTTCAATGGAAGCCTATACAATACCGATAAATGAACCATCACTTAACTGCAGAAGTAATTGTGTGTTGCGAAATAGTTCATTGTTTTATCAGCCAATGGACCGACAGAAGGACAGACTGGCCGATACAATTAAAACAAAATTGCTTTGATGTTGATCGCATTTAACGAATTCGTATTGTCCTTTGTACATATGTCTCCGTAGCTCAGTGGTTAGCACGATTGCCGTCTAATCGGGCGACCCGGGTCAGATCCGGTGAAGTCACATACACATGCCTGCCATATTCCAGTAGAAATAAAGCAAATAAAGGCTATGTTCGGCATTTAAAAAAATGATTAGTTTTAGAAGTGAATTTTTTGATAAACATGTCATAACGATTAGGTAAAATAATCATAGATGTAACTAATGAATACTTACCACACTGGGTTTTCCATACAAGAGACCAACACCTACAGCCTCGCCGATAACAAACACTACAACAACCATGGCGTACTGAAATAATGACAGACACAATATAAGACACATTAAGTCTTAAACTGCTATTTTGATAAGCTATAGCGTGGTAACCTCTCTGCAGAATGATGCAATTTGCGCACTTTAGTTGAAACCAAAATGTGGAAATCACCATAGAATAAAAGAAAATGTAACAAAACATTCAGATGGTTTGTTGACAAAATAACAATTTATTTAACAGTAAATGCAAGATTTAAAGTCTAAGGGAAGCAACTCTTGCACAATGAGTATTTTGTTCACCATACAATTTGCTAAATACGATATTTGGTCTACCATTTCGACAGATAACAATCTATCGTCGAGTATTGGACTTTTTTTAAAAACAGTCAAATGATTCAATAATTTATTCTATGTAATGAATGATCGGAAAATAGTTGGGAGCAATAATGAAGCCGTTTTAGCATGTTCTTGACAATGAGGCTCGACCGGGTTGTCAAATGAGTTATTCAAAAAGATGAAGACTCAAGCCCCAGCTGACCAAAATCTCAAACATGTGTTTGCGTGTGGTCTCCCACGTCTTTAATATTTTGAATAGCCACTGTGTAACACCCGGTTGTACTAATAATATACGTACAAGTGTGCACAAATGATACCCCCATAATGAAACATAACATACCGTATACAGGAGACATCCTGACCTGTTACATGCTCCCATACATCCACAGAAAGATATAACACACAATGCAAGTCCACCAACAATCAGACCAATAGATAGACTGGTAAGTACCTGAAAGTAATGTTCTGTGTGCATTTGTATATTAAGCATAATTATTATGTCTAGAATAACGCCTTTCAGCAGGCAGTTTATTTCAAATGCATATCTACAAATATTATGTGCATAAAGGCATTATGTATAGTATACTGTAGCTTGTATTTGTACATAAGTAATCAACGCCAAAGTGAAGTACCACAGTGTGTCTAATAAAGCATACGATATTCCTGTTACTGGAAAATTTATTTATTTTCGATATAACTAAAAATTCCTTTTTTGTAAAACAAATACCGTTTCGATGGGACGATAATTCGTGGATTTTGTATTTGAGGTAACAATACAACGGCCAATAGTATTGTTCGATGGGATATAATTTCGTGGTTGAAGGTGAACCGCCAACGAAAATTACATGCTGAGGGATGTGTTTCTAGAACACAACACTGCAGATTGAGTACTCTTGTGAAATGACAACAATCCTTAGGAACAAAACGCTTTCATTGTTTGTGCTTGACCAGCAAAGTGACCCAAGTAATAATTTCGTTTCGGAAGGTATCATTGAATTGCACATAACTTACTTCACTGATTTCAATGTTATCAACATCAAACGAATCTAGTTGTGTATCTTGTAGTGCTTGCTTCAGGAATGAGATGCCAGTGTCCAAGAAAGGGCGGTACAGAGTTTCACCAAACCTCAACACGAAACCCAGAACAGATAAGGCAAGTCCCATCAGCTGTGAAACAAAACATGAAAATGAAATGATGAAAGGAGTTATAATTATTTGATACACATTCACACGTACATTTGGACTGGCCACCGCTTATGTGCATATTCACAATCAGCAAACCTTTTCACGACTTAATTTGTTTGTACATGAATAGGCGATGACCTTTCCCAGTTAGGATAAAAATACAGTGACGCCGTGGAACAATCAACTAGTACGGTGTAAATCAAAGCGCCGATGGCACTGAAAGAACAGGGATTGTTCCTGCCGTCAGAAAAATATTTTTCCAGTCACAAAGCATATGAGGGCATATGCCACCCAAACGCCATATGCATGTTCCAGCATCTAGTTAATACACTATTACCACTACTGCCTAGACTACTCGTAGTATTTAAACGTTGAGCGTTTATCACTGACCGGATGGTAACCTAGCTTACATAACATAATACAATCGCTGTCTCAATATATTTATCAAGCTACCTGCGATAAAGTGCTAAGTCATCACGCAACATTATAAACACTGTCTCGGCTAAAGATTGAGCGATAAAGTCCGAAGTCATCCCGCAGAATACGCAAATTCATCTATTTTTAGCTCGCAGTCTTAACCGTGAATTTTATCGCCTGCACTGAACGACTTCTGCAATCATGGGCATATTGCCTTACTTTTGAAATAAACTATCAATGTTGGTAGATCAACTCATGTTCTAAAGTGACACTGAAAACACATTCGCAGTATTTTGCCAGATGTTTATGGAAACATTAATACTTTTGTTGAAGGTTCAAGAAAACTTAAACTGCTTGTTACATATTACTGAAAAAAGTGCTGCCAAATATTCGTAAAATTTGTAATACTATCACAAGCGCTATATATAAAATAAGGGTAAACGCTAAATCTTCGTTCAACGATATACAAACAATGAACGAATCGCTCATGACTTATTATGTTTATTTTATCTACATTGCCCAAAACGTTTAAAATTGATAAGAGATTTTTCAAATATATGTTTCTAAACATCTACATTTAGATTGGATACAAGAACATCTGTTTTGGATATCTTATGATACCACTATGCATGTTCACATGTATGTATATCATACACAATTTATTGTAGCCAAGTTGTCAAATAAAACGATCGGATTTGTTTGCTGAACCATTGATTGTATCACATGGGGATCTATATCGGAAAAATAGATAAAAGTAACCAGAACATTTACTTTTAACCGGATACATTTCATGAGAGTCGTAGACAGGCACTTCAATCAAACCCTTTCAATGTTCACTTATACATAATAAAACATACATGCATGCATTCCATTTGTTAACCATATCACTATATGGCTGTCACAAGCAGACCAACAATACAACTGAAAGAAAGCACGTCTATTTAGCTTTACATATCTTGCTTTTGCAGTATCAATAAAAGGTTTTGGCTTTATTAAGTTTCGTTACAATAATGTAATATTAATCCGTTCAAGTAAATATGTCACTCAAAATGTCTGCAAATACGGCGTACCTCAGTTCACAGTATTGATACAAGATAACCTCCTGTTTCAGATATCTTTATTTCCTAATTGCATTTATTACACATCTACAAAGTACTAGTAATCTATAACAAACTATTTAAATAAATTCATTTATATCGTGTCTCAGAACATGCCACATACGACGTACTTTCGCGACCGTGATTGAGTGGTTAGGGCGTCTGCCTTGGAAGCGGGAGGTCGAAGGTTCGAATCTCGGCGGAAGCCGGTTTGGAATGATGAAATGTTCAGATAGTACCGTAGGACTATCTCTGCCAGGCGCTCAGGAAGGGACTCGTGAGGTACTGTACGCATGAAAGATATGTGTCTCATAAGTCATATTTGACTGGCCATTTCAGTAGGGCCGGCCCGGTGCCCTACAATAAACAATTTTACTTTACCTTTGACTTTGCCTAGCACATGTATCTAAAATAAACCATAAACAGCAACTTACAAAGAACAACAGATTGACGACAATAAGCAGGATACGTCCAATATCTCCCAAACAACCCATGATGTTGCTGCAGTGATTGTACAACTGGATGATAACCGTATCGAAGACACGTGACTAGGTTGGTATGAACTGAAATCATATCGGAACAAAATACGGATTTAATAACGCTAATTGTGCATTAACATTTCCAAACATGTGATAAGGGAATGCATTATGTTAACGTTACTTAATCTACCAACGTGTGTATTGTATCTTTTGTTACTACGTAGACAGCGGAGTGTTCACTGACATTGAAACGATTCTGTCAACTTACATCAGGAACGACAATAATGCCAAACAGACACTATGGGCAACGCTTAGGTCTACTTGCAATTGTTATGGCAATTGGTAACAGGGACAAAAGTCACAACATATACAGTGCCCACCATTAATAAGTATACACTTTTTGACAGATGAAGAATATTATTGGTTCAATTGATCAATATCTGTTTATCAGACGGTAAAGTAAAGTTATTTCTGAAACTAAAGGTGCCATACTGGTCAATGATGTGATAAAAATAAAGATGACTATGTTCTGAATTATAATAAACATGGGATCCAAAGGGCTGAAGTTTTCCAGCTTTTTATGACAAAGTTATACCTTTCAAACCAGGCAAAGAAACATAGGCCCGTATTCACATGTCGTTCCTCCACTCCAACTCGACTCACCCTAACCTAAGGGAGCCTCAAGTGTAGCTGGAGTGACGGTCGAGTTAGTGAAGCTCGAGTGGAGATTTGGTATTCACATACATTTATCGACCTCCACTCTCTCGAGTGAGTGACCGTTATAATACATGGTAGGATAGTAAACTGTGTAAACAATCCATGATAAAATATTGAATAGGGTTTTTTAGTTTCGGTGCATTTTCATGATATAAACAAAGTCAAATTCTAATTTTGATGACGTTTATGTTATTTGAGATGAATACTTATTTGAACTCACAAAAATAAGACCTTAGTTTGAATACACAATAATAATAATGATAATAAGATTATAAAAAAAGTTGGACCCATTTACATTAAACTTAGTTGTAATTACATGTAGCGTTAATCAAACGCATACTTATTAATATGTTTTCAATAATAAAATAAACATCAAATTAAATGTAAGACAATGTACACGAGTTTTAAACGATACTGTGCCATTATCCAGCATTGTTGTGGAAGCAGGACCAATAATATCATATCAATATGAATTTCCTCAGACCGATGGGCAGGAAGTTTCAGATTAATAATTTAGAAATCATATGAAATAAAATCGGTTACTCTTTTTATCAGTAGCTCACTCTCCTGTGCCGTTTGTTGGGCAACTTACTACAGATACAACGCAGCCAAGCCAGGTCACTTGAACGCCAATACTTCCTAGAATGTCATTTTGAGAGCGACCATGGTGTATTAAGATAATTAAATACATATTTTAAAAGTGTACATCTAGCTTATGCATGTACTAATATATTTAAAGTTGATTGCGAAACATTTTTTACAATTAATTTCAATCAATCTCGACACACAATTCTTAATTATATTCATCGTCTAAATTGTATCAATAAACAAAAAGAGAAGAGCTCCAAGTTTTTGCCTATTATACAGATTGTCATATTTGCATGTTTGTGTGCATTGAGAAAGACTAAAAGAGGTGTTCTGTCCGGCAAAATTTATGTTTAATCTTCGGTGTGGCGTGATATGGGATCGAACCCGTATCCCAACACTCGACACGGGCACTCTACACAATATCCTGGCGAAATTCTTGCACATTAGTGATTGCAACAGAAACAACATACATGTTTGTGTGACAAGTGGCCACGTTTTTATTTTAATGAAAATATTTTAGTTATCTTCACGGGATTAAACGCAATAAAAAGCAATTATTAAATATATCAATCATTATATAAATGTACTTGTTTGCATTTTTTTATTCATGTTCCTTATATTATACACATGAATACAATACACCATGTTATTCATTAACTTCGCACTAAAAGTTCTAACTTTAAATTCCACATATTTCAGACATGTTCCGCAACTTAACTTTAAATGGTTCCAAACAAATTCTGTAGGTTCACAAAATATTACAAAATTAATATTACAAAAGTGTATTTAAGGTTCGTTGGTTTATTTATCTTGAAAATACAATAACTTTATTAGTCAAACATTCGTGTGCTAAATCGGTATTCACATAACCCTACTTGAGTGTAGCTGGAGTCACTGTCAAGTGACCTTTTTGCCCACTCGAGAAATCTCCACTCAGTCGAGTGAACTCCAGCGTCACTAACCGTTGTGAATACCAATTTCTAGTTAGGTCGGATGCCCACTCAAACGCACGGACGAAACGATCATTAAAATCGGATTATCTTAGTGAGTGAGAGTGGAGGGACGGTCGAGTGGAGGATGTGAATATGGCCCATAATGTTTTACATCTAGGGTAGCCATCAATTCATTGTCTATACACTTGATAAACACAACTATTCCTGAAAAAACAATGTTGCTTCTCTGTTCTGCAAATAGTGTTACACAGACAAGTAATTTTTTTTTGTAAATGGGGAAATAACCTCTGTATACTTATTTTTTGTAGGTACTGTAAGTCAACTAACCATGAGTAAAATAATTCATAATGTTCAAAATCGGCGTAAACCAGGTACATTGGAAGTTGAATCTTCTCCCAAGCTTCTGGATATAATGTGAGAATTTTCCCACAAAGAGTTCCTTTTCAGTACTAGATATAACTCTGATAAATCCCGATTTATATTTCTAAGCCGACCGCTATAGTTCAAAAGTCAAACAAATCCACATTATCTATAATGAGATTTGCAGGATATTTTTTATATTAAAGTTGTGAAAGATCGTCTGATTTGAAGTAAATCATGCAGCTATGACCTTGAACCAATGACTTACTTACAAACATTAAAACGGTGCTCTATCGAAATGAGCTTATCCAATGACTGCCTTACAACAGACAACTAAATAACACTTTTCAGCATACATAATAATCACTTATATTATTCCATATCACAGATAGATCTTCACGAAAAATGAATACAACACTTTTATACCTGTTGATAATTCCACAAAGCTTTGTTGTTGTATTAAATCAACAGTAGCAATTTTTTTTATCTATAATCTGGTAATATTTAAAAACTAAAATCCATATTTCGACTCCCTTCACAAAGTCATCGGAAAAAGAGGAAGAAAACTAGCCACTTATAGACCGACAATTGTAACACATTAGGAGGTGTATATGGATTGGATCGTAGCTTATACCGTAACATCAATGCAAAAATATCCCGCGGCATCTACTCGTTTTAACACCTATCATGCACTTTTACAATTTCCAGACAAATTGTTGTCAAATCAAACGTTACATCTTAATGCATACCATAACTATAGATTCCGCCGTAAGCAAATAACGGTAACGGCATTTTTTATTGTAAGCAATGTATGTAATTTCATGTCATGTTGAACATTACATTCTTGTGTGTCTTTCAGATCGTGTAATCCTTTTATTCTATGACCAACACACCACAGTCGGCGATTATATAATAGTCCGAAGGTGTCACAAGTTGTTGCAAAAACGGAACATCAGCTGAAAGACATCCTGTATTTCACGGAAAGCATATAATTTCCAACAAACTGGCGTATGTTTATTATAAATCATTGAAAAAAGATATTTACGGATTTTTTTTTCGAAGCGGTCTAAATGTTAACACATTTTGTCTTGGTTCCAGTTGCATGGTGTTGTAACAATGCACACGTCGTTCATTATTACAAACTTATTCGAATGCGCACATATTTATCCGAAACATTCGATTTATTCCGTGCATATATTCATTCTAATTACGTTTTCGAAGGTAATCAAATGCCATCGGTCGATTTCATTAAGTTATGTAATACACATGTAATTAATTCGCGTGAAAATAACGATCCACTCGAAACTGGGTTTTCGGATTCTTATTATTTGTTTTAAGTCTTGCGCGCCACATTGTTGATTAACCAGCAAACTAGTTGTCGAAATAATGATGTCCGTTTGTCTACTGATACGACATAATATAGAAGTTTAGAACCACATAATAAATAAAAATAAAGCATACTTAATTCTAACTGTCAGTACAATACAAATTGGTAATTACGGATTTTAATGGTGAATATCTAAATGAGTTAAACTTTTTTTAAAAATGTAAAGAAAAACTTACCGAATAAATTTTAAACGTCCAAAGACAACGTCTCTTTACTCTCTATTGACATTAAAGAACCCGGATGACTTCTTATCAGAGATGCAATAAACGGGTGACTCAAATCAGTGTATCAAGTATTTGAACATTTCCGTAGATCATCTGGGTATTTACATATTGTATCGCTATTCTACTTATGATATTTTGAGTTTGAAGAGTGTTTTAGTATAATATATCGCTGGCTTAGAATGAGAATGTCATAACTACAAAATCAATATTTTGAGAAAACAAGAAAAACATTTACTGTCTGACAATCACTCTTTACTTATGTTAAAACAAGCTTTTTCAACTTTAGTTTGGTCAACATGACAAGTTCCAATATTCAAAACATAGGCCAATAAGAAGCGCCTAATGGTGTAGATTGCAAATATACATTAGTCTTATTTTAAGCCATCGATCTATTGAATAAATATTCGACTTTTTTGCGTTTATACAACATCGACAAGTCATACAAAATATTCACCATAAAATTTATATGTGTCTTACTTTTTTCAGACCTGTTTTATTAAGGAGGAAGGTTGGCAGCTACTGAACAATTAGAACAATGATAAGAGTCGACTCAAGGAATTACATTACCATGTTCATACATTCATGTTTACCTGCTTGAAATAAAGTTCTGCTCTGCTCTGTTCTGCTCTGCACTTCTGTGCTCTATTCTGTGATGCTCTACTCTTTTCTGTTTAGTAGAAATAGCAGGCAATATAAAGTACGAGGGTATATCCAAAAGTAGTGTCACTCCTCCCGTGGTTTAATTGTTTATAGGCCGATATGCATAAATATGATATCAAAATGTTCAGCAATTCAATTCTGATTAATATAAAACGTGCTGCATTATTCGATTTTCATAACTGGATTATATGAACGTTTAAAATATACCTATGACGTCATATCGCCGCACACGATTGTTTTTTCATTATCATAACAATTTTCTTTTAAGCGTTTTTATAAAAAATAATTCTCGAAAGCAGACAATACTTTTGTGACGTGTGAAACAAATGTTTTGTGTCTGCTGCTAAAAATTCAATAAGGTCGCTCAACTTTGAAACTCGTAATATATCTTCAACGCATTGATTACTTAGCGAAAACACGGCAGATTTGTGACAAAAAGACACAGCGCGTAGTAATGCACTTTTCCTAAAAGTTTTGAAAGTCACCTACTGAAACTTTAGTTACACAAGGAGGCAACATAGGCTCATGTGTATGTAGTATAATCATTTAAGGGGGCACATATCACCACATCATCATCGATAGAGAGTCATATGAACGGGTTTTAGTAGATCCGAAAAGAACACCAAGAGTATTTTTAACGCCGTCAATTCAATTCGACGTTCAAAACTGCAATCATTATGTGGTGAGTTAAATATTTTGCTGTGGGACTATCTAGAGGACACTTAAAAATATTTTGATTTCGCAGAGTAAGTGTCGGGTGGGTTACACATTTTTAAAGGTCTTAGAAATGACTGCATGGTTTATGAGTCGTTAGAAATCACCAGGGATGAATTTCTGCTGGATGAGTAGGTGTCAGCAAGTAACGTCATTGTGACGTCGTTGACGTCGGACTTGCGGCGATGTTCGTAAGTATGTCTCATGAAAACGTTCATATCTCCAGAACCATTATGTGCATTGTTGTGAAATTTGGACATCATATTCAAATTCGACTGAAGTTACAGTGTGAAAAATTTCGTGGTTTTACTGACATTATATACGATTTTATAGCATCAGTGACATTACTTTTGGATATACCCACGTAGTTCGGAGACACGCTCAGATGATACACCATTATTTCTACCACACCCGTACTCTTTCATCAATGATAATACTGATTTTGAATCGAGATGAATGCGTTTGTCAGTAATAAACGGCGACCAGATGACTTAAACTAGCCGTTTACTTGCTCCCCCTTAGACACCTGACAACATCCCCATTTAAATGAGGACATACTGTGATATACCTTGCAAGAGACTCGAGTGTAGAACTTAGATGGTACGGATTGCTGTGGATCACTTTACAAGCAGCTCCATCGCATTCACATCTATCAGGTACATACTATGGTTATATAAATAAAACATGTTCATTCACTGGTACGGAGCGATGTCAAAGCGTAACGCAAGTCCAGACGACAGCCTGCTATAGACTCCTCGCGAAAATACAATAGAAACTTTGCACATCAGGCAGCACGCTTTTGAGTATGTCTTCTTTACAACGATTTACCCCGCTAATAACGTTTTACTTGATGCGATCGTTCAACACATCGACATATAAGTATTTGTTCTAAATGATTACGCTAAAAAATATAATTAAACGCGTGTAGTTAGTTTATATTTATACCTGAAGTAGTCATGTTTTGCGAAAAATTAAAGAAAATATTAATTATGTTTAATATATCGCAATATAAATATTACAAATGAGTTATTATAACCAGATAATGTTCTATAAGAACTATCTTTGCTATGATACGTGTATTGATAAACGTAAATGTCTCACAGGCCGTAAAATGTGAAGCTGTTGATTTTTTGGGAATGTCTTGCACTCTAAACGACTTAAAATATTTTGTCATGGTCTCTAAACGAAAGTGATATAGATAATAAACGACATTCTCAAGAAGGAAATCTCTTACGAATATGGAGATTCGGTTGATGTTAGTGGCATAAATTTCGGCTCATTTATGGATGTAACGACGACAGACATTTCTGAACCACAATGCTGTCATAGAACAAATGCTGATGGGACATAGAATGAAAATACTTGCAGGAGAACTTTTGTTAAACTTATGTAGTCATCAAACTAAATCGTAATGATAGTCAACAAGAGTTGTTGTGTGCATATGCTTTTTCTGATTCGATAAGTACTAGGAGTACTATCCGAGTTAACCTTGATTCGATAAGTACTAGGAGTACTATCCGAGTTAACCTTGATTCGATAAGTACTAGGAGTACTATCCGATTTAACCTTGATTCGATAAGTACTAGGAGTACTATCCGAGTTAACCTTCACATGTAGACGAAGTGTTGCCAATGTCATTGAATACCTTGTTGTGAACTGAGTTCGAACTGTTGTTTACTTTACACATCTTTTTTATTGGACTTGTGCCACATTGTTGTATATGAATGTTAAGTATTCCTGTCTCCTGATTAATATACACTGATTTCGGATCACAGTTTAACTCACTTCCTATAATTTTAAAATAACATATTTTGTATTTTAGTTTGTCTTCTCATTTGAAGAAATGAAGATAAGAAATCTTCTCATCGTCGTGACTTCGCATGCAGTGCCTTATTGCTGAATTTTCACTCTCACTGCACACTTCACAAAAGCTGCATTTGAACTTGTGTTCCAAAAAAGTAAAATCATAACTAGTATTAATGATAATAAGAGGTGATGATTTCACTACAATATTCCACTCGGCTAAACAAAACATGTGTAAGGTTTATTTTGTAACAGAGATGAGTGGCCATTTCAAACGAGATAGCACATAACCAGTCAACGTATGAAGCAAGCGCAGCTAAATTGAGCAGGGATACATGCCATTATATTAGAAAAAATGTGTTTAAAAAGATGCGTACGGCACATTCCATTGAACATTTTATGTAGTTCTATGTGTAACATTCAAATGATCATTCAATTGAGAGCGCCAATCTCCATATTAAGGAATTACAAATGCTAGGACCAGTGGCCGAAAAAACCCACAAAATACGTATATGACCCATTGGGTCTTATTAACTAAAAGAAGTCACATCACATATTTGTATCCAAGTGTGAATGTGATAAAGAGAGGCATGTACTATTAATAATGTTTTAATAGTCAAATAACGCCAAGCCATTATAATTGTTGACAATATGTAGTTGCTGCAGATTGATATTTTGATTTGTGTGTGTATGTAACATGTCCGTTAGTACTTTGAAGAAATAGTGCATCCATACTCAAGTTAAAATCACCCGATAACACATACAAGACTTCCTTACCATTTTCTGTTTCTCTCGATCTCGTCATAACAACGTGTATGCCATAAATAATGCAAACTTTGTACTCCGAAAGAAATGTATTTTATAAAGGTTTCGTTTAGAGATCACGACACCGTACTTGGACTTCGTATGCAGACCATGACACCGTCTGATCGAAACTATGACATGTATGAATTTTATTTTTTGGAAATAATTTGTTATAAGGTGATTATTTTGCATAGTATTACAAGCATGTCAGTTATAGGTATTGTATTGACTATTCAAATGGTATATTTCATATATTAAGATAACATATAAGCCTTTATTTAAAGATATTATGTTTCCGCTGATTACACCATACTAATAATGAAACAAAATCAAAGTGTTAAGCATTTAGAATGCTTAATGGGTACATTGATACATAGGATGATCATTCACTGTTGAACATTATCTTTGTTTCCATAAAAATATAAGAAATAAGTGAAAATACCCTTCAAACCTGTTTTACCCGCCCCAAGGTACTAAGAAGTATTGGCTATTGTCTGAAAGAGTCTATAACAGGCTGTCGTCTGGACTTGCGTTACGCTTTGACATCGCTCCCTACCAGTGTCATTAGATAATGTATAACTATAAGGGTTGTCGCTTGTTACTCTATCCAGGAGCAGTTGTGTACATAAGATAGTGCAACGTTGTATGCATTACGCCCGTTTGTAAACGAAAATGCTCAATAACGATGTAATTTTTTAATAAAGGGAGGTTTGTCAATTAATCAAGATTCATTCCTAACTGGTGTTTGACAATATATGCAGTTTATACGTTGGTTATACTGCATTAAAGTGCATCAAATGTTTGCTTTTTGCAATGACAACATAAATCCATTGTTTGAAGTGTTGGCAAATAAAACATACTTTCCAAAAACTACCGGATTTAGCAGTAAAGCCATTTCTGCATTATATACCCACTTATTTAAGATAACATGAAAACCAGCTTTGTTTGCCATAAAAATGACAATTATTGAATTATTGCAATTCAGAGATAAGCAAAGATGTGGCCGTCTTAGTATTTACATTCGGGTGTCCAAAGTATACTTCAACATGGCAAGCCAGTCGTATGTAAACCAACCAAACGATATAATTTGAAGTCTTGATTAGGTATAGTAGCAATCCAGTGGCAATAAAACACTAATAGATTAGTGCTGAGTACTAAACACATATAAACTTGAAGGTATCCATATAAAGCTACTTGTTTGCCATACGAAACTTGGACCTACATTTACTATTATTTAAGTGTTTGCTCGACTTTTTTACCAATCAGCAGGCTTTATTTCCGCCTTCTTATCCTTGAAGAACGCTCTATGTATTACAATAAAAGCGTGTTCGCCAAGAAGTATTTTAAAGTAATTGTTTGTGCGTAAGAAGGCAATGTTTTCTCTCCGTGCAAGCGACAAAGTGCGGGCTAAACAATGGCATATTTATGAGTGACCTGAAGGTTCAGTATTATAAAAGTAATGAAGGTACTTCGAAATACGCACTTTTTTTGAGAACCCTTTATAATATTAAATTCAACATGTTTGTTGTTCGTGCTAATTTTTCATGCACTGCATGACGAATGCAGAGACGCGCAATCCACGCGTTTCTTCGGATTTTAACAATTATGGGCGGGGCTGCCACGTAAAAGAACCAGCGATGCTTCTGTAACTTAAACAACTTCTATACCATGCTCTATCACCAAAAACCTAAACAACTACGTTTATTGTGGTAGTCAATCTATATGGTTCCGATTAAAATGTAAGTTTTTAAGTAGATGTACATTTCTAAATTCTGCAAAGCTCTACGCCATTCTGTGAGTGTGCACAAAACTATCTATCATCCTGATGGTGTTCAAGACTGGTAAAGCTTGTATGTTTAGATTAAAACGACGCAGGTGTGAAATTGAAAAAAGAGCTTTATTTCGCATAAAGCCAGATACCTTATACACAATATAAGGCTCTTCAAAAACCATATATATCACAACGAGGTTTATTAAATAAAGCCTTTTTAAAGGCAATATATGAAATAAAATGTAAAATGAAAACATATGTGGGCGAAACTATGTATCAAAATAAGATTGGTTACTCTAGATAGTGCGAACGCTAAGTTTCTGTTACGATTATCTCCCTTCACCTCTCACAAAACGTGTTGTTCAAACGAGTTTCTTCCCTTTTTGTACGATTTTCTCCCCTTGTATAATGGGCGTCTGGCCACAATGATGACGTAAAATTTAATTTAGGTTAACATGAAACACGCTTTATCATTATGGGACCAGAGCTTAATTGTACTTCATACAACAGCTAAAAACTTCTTCCACGACTGGATGGGTAGGTCAGGTATGTTACAAATTGTAACCACATCCATGACATACCCATCCAGTTGTGGTCACTTCACGGTAACACCATATACTGTAAAATATTATATTATTGTGAATTATCGTGAATATCGCTAGTTTATTATTTTTAGATAGTTCGCGAAGTCAAGTGTTGTCGATTTGAACACTTCGTATTTTTTACTTCCGTTGTTTTAAGCTTCCTTTCGCGAAACGATCGAATCCGCGAATGTAACGAAAACTAATCGCTTTTGAAAATATTATTTTACAATATAACACCATATAGTTACTATATTATTCGACAGAACTCCACACACATGTAGGTACCATGTTGTGATGTTGTGAGCACTAACATCGCAATAAAATGATATTGAAATTTGTTTACTGTATTTTGTAATTTACATGTAATAGCTATCATCAAACATTAGTTTTAACACTGTTTTCAGCTAAAATACCGATCAGGAAATATTTCTTTATAAACAAAATGGCATGACTAATGACCAAAAACGCCAACTACTAATTATATGGTTAAATCATCAACTATTGCTTTCTTAAAACACAACCTAACAACATGGCTGAGTAACGTAAAAAGTCATATGACGCTCCTTCAATGTAAACCTTCTTACCCTCGGGCCATTTTCATATACGTTCAATAAACACCGAATAAGGAAATCGAAAGAAAATTCGAATCACGAACTGTCAGTTGTGTTTAATTACCTCAATATATTTATTTTAATGTAAAAGTAAACTGAATCTATTTGAATATTCAATTTTGTTAAATTAATCAATTAAATTATCGATATAGGCATTCATAGTGGAACGATACTTTGGAATTTACAAAATGGAACGGACTACCTGCATGTGGCATTGTCTGATGGTGTTATGTGTTTTCGTAGTGACTGAGTGTATGCATTTGGATAACATTATTTCTGACGCAGCTACCCACGATGCCTGGATACCGGTGCTAGGTGCTGGAGGCAAACCGTTCCATAGTCCATCTGCCGCTCATAAAGATAAACATGGGCACGGATTACCTAACATTGATAAACCAGATTTGCATGATGACAATGTCCATCTACAAGAAGTAAACGAGCCGTCACATATAAAGCAAGTAGTACCAACTGAAATTGTTGACGCTTGGAATGATGGCAATATTGAAACCGATAGTGTCGAAGACAACGTGAAAGCAGACAAGCCTAAAACATCTAACAATGATGCCAAGTTTGAAAGTCTTGGGATTGGGAAAAATGATATCACACAGTCTGAAGAACATGTAAACATTGAAAACAACAACGTTAAACATTCCGATAGTATAAGCATGTCAAAAAATAAAATCGATGACGTGAATGTTCAACAAAGTAGAAATAATGATGTTGCACCATCTATAAGAAACGAACACGTACCAAGTGTCAGTGAAGAAGCACTGATCAACAATGATAATGTCGATATTAGAAATGATGGACCAGATGAAACTATGGATGACCCGAATAATAGAATGCAGGATTATATGGGCGACCAGTTAGTAGTCGAAGAAGAGAACGTGAATAAGAACTTACCCAGTGATTATGAAGAATCAAATGAAAATGTATTTCCATCAGGAATCAGTTTGCACAAAAGTAGCGATTACGAAGATACGGTAGACGATGTTTTAGATCAAGTTGCAGATAACAGCAATGACAAATTCACCGACGAACCACTAAGTAATGGTAACAGTGACAACCGAAATAACATTGAAAAAAACCCGCCCAATAACCGTGAAAATGGACAATACGTTGAAAATTACCCTCCAAATAACCGTAACAACGGACAATACGTCGGAAACAACCCACCAAATAACCGTGGAAACGGACAAAACCTTGGAAACAGCCCACCAGACTACCGTGACAACGGACAATACGTCGAAAACAACCCATCCAATAACCGTGAGAACGGACAAAACATTGAAAACAACCTATTCAATAACCGTAACAACGGACAATACATTGGAAACAACCCATCCAATAACCGTAATAACGGACAATACGTTGAAAACAACCCATCCAATAACCATAATAACGGGCAAAATGTTAACAATTACCCTCAAAATAACCGTAACAATGGACAATACGTTGGAAACAAACCATTTAATAATCGTGACAACGGACAATACATTGAAAACAACCCATCCAATAACCGTGACAACGGACAAAACATTGAAAACAACCTATCCAATAACCGTAATAACGGACAATATATTGGAAACAACCCATCAAATAACCGTAATAACGGACAATACGTTGGAAACGATCCATCCAATAACCAAGACAACGAACAATACTTTGATAACGACCCACCCACCTATCGTGACAACGAGCAATACGTTGAAAACTACCCTCCAAGTAACCGTGACAACGGACAATTCATTGGAAACAACCCATCCAATAACCAAGACAACGGACAATACGTTGGAAACAATCCACCAAATTACCGTGACAACGGACAATACGTTGAAAACAATCCACCAAATTACCTTGACAACGGACAATACGCTGGAGACAATCCACCAAATTACCTTGACAACGGACAATACGTTGGAAACCATCAACGACCTTACCTTGACAACGGACAATACGCTGGAAACAATCCTACCAATAACCAAGACAATGAACAATACGCTGGAAACAATCAACAAAATTACCTTGACAATGGACGATACGCTGGAAACAATCCATCCAATAACCAAGACAACGAGCAGTACGCTAGAAACAACCCACAATACTACCGTGACAACGGACAGTACGCTGGTAACAATCCAACCAATAACCAAGACAACGGACAATACGTTGGAAACAATCAACAAAATTACCTTGACAATGGACGATACGCTGGAAACAATCCATCCAATAACCAAGACAACGGACAATACATTGGAAACAACCCATCCAAAAATCAAGACAACAGACAATACATTGGAAACAATCCATCCAATAACCAAGGCAACCGCCAATATGTTGGAGACAATAGAAACTCAAACAACTTCCAAAGTAACCGTAATAATATAAACTGGAATAATCCAAATTACGTCCAGGACAGGAACAGTAATACAGGCGGTACCAATAATCAAGTTTCTTACCCAAACAATGGAAATGGAGGCGTGGTTTATAACCCAGTGAATACAAACAATGCACGGGATACAATGTATCGAAATGAAGACACGAGCATTCCAAGGAGCAACATTTATCCAAGCAACAGTTTACCGAACAATGTTCCGTCGAATGCGGTGAGAAACGTACAGCAGGAAAGATACCCAATTCCTAGCAACACTGATATACTGACAAATAACAGAGGTATGACATCATTTTAATATACAACTGTACGATACAGGGTTTATGTCAGTGCTGCAAGTCAATTATGTGGGCCTCTTATGCATTTTTTATAGGAAGCATGCGACTTTTACAATTTTCTGAACAACATTCAAGTTGTTCCAATGACATTTTTCTGTGTAGATATAAGTATAAAGTTATTCATTAATAAGTATGTTTAAAGGAGTACCGGGTAAGTAAGATAAATAATAGGAAGGGATAAGCATAGTACGAGGGTTGTTCATTTAATTCCCGTACGATCGCCATAGCGCTTGATTGGCACATACGATTGCAGTAACATTTCGTTTCACAAGACTTAGTCATGTATTATTTGACATGTAGTTAGGACGATATAAGGGATGATCATAGTCGTTTTAATGATGATAGTTTTAATGATCGTGTCATTGTTCAACACCGGTTACCCGTAAAAAGTACCATATAATGAAGTCATTTTAAAGTTAACATCACAGATGAATGACAGTACAAATGTATATTAAATAATATATTTTGATATATGACGTAGGTCTGAACATAGTTGTATGTATATCTGACAGTTTTCTCAGATGAAGTGAGATAATGAGAACTCTCTTCCTAGATCTGCATACTAGTACCGGATCCTTCTGTCACGATACTGATAAATGGATTATAATGACTCTTCTGAGGACACAAATGTGATCTGTACAGTCACGGATGTTTGTAACTCCAAGTTGCTTTAAGGGGATTGTAAAATTCTTATAAATCAAATTTAAACATCGATTCGTATACTAGTATGTTGTTCGTTGTTTATAGACCATCATGCTTTTTTAAGAGGCTCACTGGAATATTAGACAGTAGTTGTGTAGCTGCCGATTTATAGATAAAACCTTAATTATCTTTCCTATTAGAAGCTTTGTTGACGAATGTTGTGGACAGACACGTACACGATACAAAGCGCAAATAATAACAACGTACTTCATAACCTTTCCAATAAACCTGCAGAAAATATATGATTAGGAGATCGGCCGGGAAGGCAGAACTTAACTTAACCAGCCGAGTACAGAAAACTGTAACATAACAATCCCATACTACTACAAGGAGCAATGCCCACACATAACCGAAAACTAATTAAAAGTTCAAATTCCCGGTGTAAAAGAGCTGGATGACCTTGTCTCACAAGGAAATAAAAAATGGTGATCCCAAGCGACCGAATGAAACGCAGCTAAGACCAAGAAAGCCCAGCAAAATACTGGTACGAGGAGCTTAACTAAACATATGCGGATTTGTTACTACGATCTCATCTCACCAATGATTGTTTTCTTGATTTGACTGTTGCAAACGGTTACTTGGTAGTTATATACTGCTTGGGGACTTGTAGAACTGGGTCGGTCTTTAGCTGCGTTTCATTCGGTCACTTAGGGTCACCGGTGTTTGGTATTTCTTTGTGAAACTAGGTCGTACTGATTTTTTACAGCGCGGACCTGTGCTTTTAATTTTGTGTAAGGTTATGTATGGGCACTGCTCCGAATAGTTGTGTTATGCCGTGTTGTTGGTGTTACTTGGCTAGTTAAGTTGAGTGTGCCTTCACTGTCCGTTTTCCTGATATCTTTGTTTGCCTTTGGGAACGAAGGTATTGTTGGATTTGGGCAATATACGTATATAACATTAAACAGAACACTATTTGCATGACTACACAGCATAATTAAACATGTATGTATGTTGATGAAACAAGAAACATCTAGGGCATTCAACCTCGTCTGGCAAATTCCCGCCAAAATACTTATTACAGTACAAACAAAAGCACGTTTTTGTTAAGAACAACTACGTATAATACATGTATTTTCATATAGAAATTCTCTGACACATCGACAGAACAATACGATATGTGTTATGCTAAAATAATATTTAAATAAGTATTCTCCTAATTCTTAGTTTTGTTTTGTAGAAGATGCCATTGCACAGAGACAAGCGGTTACCCCCACACCATATACTACACTAGCTATCCCAACATTTAGAGATGATAACTGGGCAGATTATTCGGATGACCAAGTTGTTATAACTACCACCACCACAGCTGCTCCTACAACAAAAAAGGACGATATTAGACCATTGCAAATATTCACCAATGATATCAAATATCAGCGATTCCCAAAACCGATGAGTGTTAAACTTCTGAAAGAAAAAGTAAGTTGAAATTAATGTTACTTTCTATAACATCGATGTAAAATGAAACGATTTAGTAAACATATTTTTTGTAGTTATTTAATGAAATTTTAATGTTTTTTTTCGGACAAATGCGTGAATAAAACAATTGCAAAGGGCAAAATAATGAAATCGGAACCTTCTGTCCACTTTATTGTAGTGTATTATACTATTCTGAACCACAACGAACATCAGCAATCTAGGATTGCCCCATGATAAAAAACGGGAAACATATTTAATTGCAAGCATTTTCTTTCATAAACAAACTAGTACATGTGTAAGAGTTTTAAATGTAATTTAGGGAGGCATATTTCAAACAACATGCAAATAAATGGACATGCATTGTGTGCTATGTTTACGATTGTCTTGATAGCTCCATTTACAGTGTTGAACCTTTAGTCTACTTGTGACATCTCAATTATATATTTTTATTGTCATTGTTGATGTTTTCTATCATGGTCAATTCGATCGTTAGATAAAAGACATGAGTGTTTCCTGAAATGATCATTTCCTCTGATAACAGATTTGTATAATATATCATGTGTTTTGTAGTGTGGTTCCACCTTAATTACCATCATTCTCATATTATCTATTGTATTTAAGTTTATAGATATAGTGCATATTTGTATACGTATCATGCGTTTTTGTAGTGTGGTTCCACCTTTATTACCATCGGTCTCATATATCGCTGGCTTAGAACAAGAAGGTCGTAACTACCAAATCGATATATTGAGAAAACAAGCGAAAATTGTCTGTAATTTATTCTTTACCTATGGGAAAACACGTTTTTAAAACTTCATTTTGGTCAACATGACAATTTCAGATTTTCATGAAAATATGCTCATAAGAAGCGCCTTGTGAAGCAGATTTCAAATATGTATGAGTCTTATAAGGTCGTAAGAGGTAGTTACGACCTTCTTGTTCTAAGCCATCGATATGTCTTTTGTATTGAAGGTTTTAGGTAAACCACAGAAGAAGCTATATATACTTGAGGAATCTAAGAGGAAACTATTTTCACGTGTACGTCAGGTGTCTGCTATATATACCATGGAGGACAATATGTTATTTTTATCTTTACTATACAGGTAACTCAGTTCATATTTAGTAACGATGAAAACGCAAAGAATATACCAAACCCGTAAAGCAACACTCGTCATAAACAACAATCTAGATAGGAGCACATTAGGGCCCGTTTCATTGGCGCATGTAAGCTAACAGTTAATATTCAGAATGCTATGATATTTAAGTTACTTAAGGCAGCTAGTACATTCAAGCGAATGTCATTCTTGTTCCAGCAAATTTTTCATCTGAAACAAGATATAGTCTGGGGACTTGAATAACCACTAGCAAAGGTATGCTATTTATTAACATTAATATTTTTTATTTTACGAAGCCGTTTGAGTTCACTTACTATATAATAACAGTAAGTCCTAAATTACTAAGTATTTGACGACAAGTCCGATTTTAGCCAAGATATGACAATGAAACGGACCCCGTGAAACAAAAGCAGCATGAACTGAGTAGAGTAAAACACGAAAACGGCACAGTGTATAGACAAACATAGCACAATAATTGCAGCAACAGGTAAATGCAACTCCAAATATATCTGAAGTCATTTCTCCATATGTGGAGGGTGGGACTATAGTAAATATTAAATCCGCCTACAGAGCTACCTAGTCAGTCCCTATATCGGCTGCCGGGAAACTTCCATTTATTACGATGAGTGTCGAAGATTTGGTAAAGCATTGCTTAGTTTCCAGAATATACGTAGCTATAATAAGAAATGCCAACAATTTCACGACACTACATTAATCTAAATGATTTCCTTATAGATGATTTAGCACCTGATAATTACATTGTTTTGCTTGGTATCTTGGCGCACGTCAGTGTATGCTTTGAATCAAATGATTTATCACCACTTACTAAATGTTATCGCCAATATTTAGTGATATATCACTTGAGTGCATGTTCCTTCAAAGGTTAATCTGAAAACAAGAATCCATATACGTCATGTTCTAAGTATCCAGAATGACAGTATCAGAACTGTTTGATCGACTATATTCTACCTGTGTATTTCCATACAAATATTATTATGCAAATCAGTTTGTGTTTGTGTGCGTATAGATGGTGCTATATGTTTTTCTGTTTGAAATTGGTCATTCAAATTGGACATTGGGTAGTTCTTTTTCTCGTTCGATTGTGTATTTGTAGTATGAGATGTTTTATGTTCTCGGTACCCGGCTGTTTAATTAAATCGAGTGCTGCCTTCCAATCGATCGATCATCGAGGCATTGTAGAGCGTTTGGTGAATTCTGCAGTAACTAAGCTTGTCAAATATTCATTGCTACTCATCTGCCGGTGCACACATGCTTCCTAGACATTTGGATACACGTCGGATTAATGGACAATGCCCGGTGCCAGGGTAATTTGGGACCCATGAATAACAGTATACCATACAAAAAACACATTGTCTCCAGCTACAAAAACGGCACAGCATAGTTGATGGTTTGAGGTAGTGAATCAACAACGTCTGTAGTAGAATTCTATACCTGCAAAACTTGTCTCGAGAACCGCTAATATCATTCTCCCTCGACTATTAAAACACGCCACAATGGGTACGTTTTGCATGACATCGCAGTTTAGAATACATCTACAGGAAATTATGTATTGTTATTACCAAATATATCAGTTTTGTCTGTATCAACTGTGAAATGATACATAGGTGGATGTGTGTGGGCATTGCTCTTTGTAGTTTTGTTGTGTTGTTACTGCTTTCTGTTACTGATTTCCCTGTCCGATTTCCTGATATTTTTCCAGGCTGTATTGTCTCTTAATATCTGTATGATCGCCAAACAGTAATTGAGTAATATCTAGAAGCCCCGATGGAAGATTAGCCAACTGTACTTTGTTACCTCAATGAATACAGCCTATGTTATAATAAGTATTTTTATCATCATCATCATCATCATCATCATCATCATCATCACCATTGTTATCCGAAATCTTGGTTCTGAAGAGAGCTGTATAGACCTTAACAATACGAGGAAATCGGACATGGGAGGAGGTACTCAACTTAAACAACCAAGCACAGAAAACAGCACATCACAGACAACACTTATATAAATCATGTCCCATCATCTTACATGAACAAAGGTGAAACAAATAGGTTTGTGTGTATGATGATTGGTGGAAACTGGGATTCAAATATGTGTATATTCTACTTTAGCATTCATGTTGGAGTACACAATAAGTAACTCTCTATGATGAAAATATTTAACGGTCTATGATCGCTATGTCAATAATGACGAGAAATAATCATAACATTTTCTTTTCAGGAATGTGTATTCCAGGAAATGTAAGCAAATTAAAAAGTTACCAATGGGAAAGTTGATTGGCAATACAGACATAGCTATGTTCGAGAAAGGTTAGTTGTTTTGTAGAATATGCAATTTGTATCAGGAAATTATTAGTTATAACCCGTCCTTGTCATTTTGTCCTACTTCGTTGGTGCCACATGGTTTCATCCATATTTTCAGATTAAACTTGGGGACTTTCGGCTTTGGACAGTTGAAGTTTTTTTTGGGCGTTGTTTCATTTTCTCGTTCGGCGTTGTGCCGTGTGATTGTTGCCCATGCTGTTTTTTCTGTGCTAGTTTACTTGAGTTTTTGTGCTGTCTTCCCTTTCTTAATGTACATACTCTTTTTATCTAGTGGTACATGTATATTATGTTGTAATCAATGACCAAGCCATGCAAATTGCACTATGCCGATTTAATATTCACTATTATTTTTATACCCCGTATTCAATATGTATATCTATAATGTGATGACATGCTTCAATAAAATGAGTAACTTTCTCCAGAAAAAAAAAGAAAAAACATAAAAGGGCCAACTTTGACATTGTAGTAAAATGATGCTTACAATTCCTCATGCTTCATGTGTCTGCAGAATTGTAATAATGTTTTATGGGTCAATGTAAGCGGTGTCAGCTTACTATGTATTGGTGAACATCGTACCCTTGAATTGATCAAGTTAAATACCATGCTCATATCCATTCGTTGACACCAGCAACACTGAGAACAAAAAACATCACACATGTTATTTTTTCTCCATATTGTTAAATAATAAAGCGTTATTCTGCAATTCTCTTTCTGTACTACGTATACCAGTCATTTATGTCACCTTTTTCCTAGGCATCACTGCTTTCTTCCGTAAACTGAATTCACATGTGAAACTAGTTTAAAGGATTTTTAGGCTGTCGATTTCGCGCCAGACTATTACAATCCTAAAAAATGAAATCCACTAACTTAAAGATGAATTTACTCCCGAAACTGACAACACAGAATCTATACACTCAATGCAAATAGTTCCACCTCATTAACAAGTTTTGCAAGATAAGAACAATCAACTTTCCTTGTTTCATTTATTCTTTTCGATTGTAATATATTAGTTCTTTTTGAAGTGGAAGAAAATTGTATGAAATTAAAAGAAAAGGTGTTTAAAGGCGTTGATAATTATTACTACGCGTTACGAACGCGATATAGCGCGCGCATCAATGAGTTTATTATGTTAAATTATTTATTAACGAGATCGTGGTCAAGTGGTTGAGCAACTCGCTTAGTAATTTACTGATGCTAATTAAGGTCCAGCGATCGAATCACGGCGGCTCCAAATTTTTTATATTTTTAATTTTTTATTTTTTTATTTTTTGTTAAGTCCAGCACTTACCTCTCTTTCGACTCAGAAAATCGCTTGATGTTATATTACTTGAAAAGCTATTGTTCCTTAGCAGTTCGCCAGCCTGTCAGTACTTTTAGTACTTTGATTAATTCAAAATTACGTCCTAGAATCATTGGTTGAAAGAGAACTTTCAAGGAAAAATATTGAAACAGGCTAACAAAACAAATTTAAGTGTAACGATCAAACACACCAAATTCATTGATCTGAGTTGCGTAACCCTACTGAAACAATGTAGCATGTGCGTTTCTTTAGGTACCCAGTGTAGTGAAATACATCTCATTGTGATGTACAATTGAAAACGCGCATCACCACGCTTAGTTTATGGACACGCGGGAGCATCATATATCTCGACTACGAACAAAAACACACACCAGCTGACACCAAGAACACAGGTGGTTTTACTGAACCATTGACTATTCTGAAGTCACACTTTATTTGTCCTTCACCTTTTTGTTTCATATTTGAAAACACAGTGTTTGGTTATTATTAAACAAAGTGTCATCAATTTCCATCTGCTTTATTCTTTTGCTAGAAAAAAACGCCCAATGACCTTGATATTTGTGTTATGCTGCTTACCATATCTTTTCAGCCTTTATGTAAACATCTAGTCACATTGATATTATTTAGTGTAAAATAGGTCGATATGTACCATTTTGACCGGGTACACTTGTACTCGTACACAACGCTAGTCATTGTGTTCGATCATTGCCTTTCGCACTCTTATCTCTTCTGTCAGGTTCATTATTAGCTGTCATTCTTTAATATACCACAGTGCCTTTAAATCAGAATAAAAGTTTTTTTCCCAATTAAAGCGCCTTAAACCCTAGTGAGATGTCTTTAAATCTTTATTGGAGTTCACATTTTGTTCTTGATTCTGTTATTTGAGTGAATTTGGTTTGTAGTGTTATAAGAATTTAAACTAGCCTTTAAAGTATGGACTTTTCTAGTTTTAAATAAATTCTTAGTAACACTGTCTCATTGATGATCTCCTTAAGCACGAATCCTATAATTGCCCAAACACCGAAACAGCTTTCTGGAGAAACATTAAATATCAGGTACTATGTTGATGCAGAGTTAAACAATTTCTTGTGGACTTTTCTGTTTGAATTTGAATTTATAATCCCTGTGTTCGTGTTGTACTTTTGCATGTCTTGACTGATGTCTTTCTTGTCCGATTTGTTTTCGTTTGGTTGTCATGGTCGGGTCTTAGCTGTGTTTCATTCAGTCAGTTGGTGTCACCGTTTTTAATATTTTTTCCTGTATTGTTCCTGTGGGGACTTGGGCTTTTAATATTTTAATTTCTGTGGACAGCATTGCTCTGTGTACTTTTGTTGTTGCTGCTTTCTGTGCTCGGCTGGTTAAGTTGAGTGCTGCCTTCACTTTACGATTCCCTCATATTTTTTTCATTTCATTCCATATCTATAATATTGACTGATATATGTAAAGTGTTTGTTGATTATATAGTGTTACCCCTATTGAAAGGGCCAGCCAATTTAACTTATGAGGCACCTGTCTTTCTTGTTCACTGTACCCGAATCCCTTGACGTATGTTTGCAAGAACTGTATAAAATGAGTTATAACAACACTTAGTCTGAACTTTATAAGAAATAATGAATTCATGTTTACTTCACATGGCTGATCGATGACACTGAACCGTTACAAGTTTGCATCGCAATATAGCTACAAACTATTAGTGTCCATTCAAAAGAACAGAGGCAATGGATATGTCGATGGCTTATAATGAGAAGGTCGTAACTACTACTTACGACCTCATAAGACTCATACATATTTGGAATATGCTTCATAATGCGCTTCTTAAGAGCCTATTTTCATGAAAATCGGAAATTGTCATGTTGACCAAAATAAATACTCAGGGTTGTAAGAGCCATGAATGTTCACATAGTGTATAAAGCACCAAATTTGGCACAGTTGCTCTATAAGTCAGTCTGATGAAAAAAATCCAAAGAGACAATCATGAGAGGCCCTGTCTCCTGCCCAAATGAGGCCCCGAAGGGGTATGAGAATCTCCACCTACCCGTCAGTATAAATACATGATAATTTTCCTGATTGTGAAGCAAAACACATTGAGTCTTAATATATAAAGTAATTAATGTGAGTGCTTGAAATCTGCAGCTTTTTGTAATAATAAAACTTGGAATAGAGGCCCCATTGGTGGTTTTAACATGAAATGAGGCCCGAATTCGGGAAAAATAAAATAAGAGCATATAGATGTTCACATTATGTATATAAATCACCAAACATAGCATAGTTGCACTTCAAATCGACAAACTATATAAAAACCAATAAAACATGTATGTGAGGCCCGTGTTTTGTACAAATGAGGCCCCAAATGTGTACTTGATTTTACAAATTCATCTGTATATAATATACACATTATTATTTTCTCAATTGTTACGCAAATAATCTATAACTCTGTTGTACATTATGTCGAATTGGTTATCATAATTTACAATCTTAATTAATAATAAAATATGACAGTGAGGCCCCGCTAGTGGTGTTAACCACCTACTAGACTCACCATCACACTACACTGTCGTATATTATATAGAAATGCAACAAATGTTGATAATTAACGATAAATATTGAGTTACATAGTCATTGGTAAGTACAGTGTATAAACAATCTGCATTATATACTTAACTATTTCATATAATACAAACGGGGCCATAATAGGGTAAATTTCTATCAGAAAATCACAGAATGAAGTAATTATCTTTCAAAAATCGAACGGTAAATTGATATTATTTTCTCTCCATTTAAGCAAGCTCATATACACAGTGCGTTTGATTGTAGGCATATCAGCTGTGCTATGACTAATAACTGTAAAATGTTAATTTGAGGCCCTGTCGTGGTTTAAAGAATGTGTATTTGAATTGATAAACATAACTTGAGGTCATTATAAGTTAAATTTAAATGTGAAAATGGTGCCAATTACTATATTTTATATGCTTTCTTACCGAGTACAAATGTATTCATGACCTAATACATTATAATGATTTCTTTACATATTTTTTTATAAATTAATCCGCATCAACACCTTCAGAACATTAATTTTAGAAACATATACTGTAGAAATCGACTTTTTAAAGAATTTATTGAGGCCCGCAATAATGGATTTATTTCTTTTTATGCATGTACATGTACTTATTCTGTATTAGCTCGGTTTTGGCCCTCACCATTATCATGATAAGTCAATGAGAGACTGCAAAAACATGCAGTTATTAAACTGTGGTCGATGGGGGAACGGTGGTATAGAGGTAGGCTTGCGCTTCAGAATGCGAGGTCTCGGGTTTAATCCTCATCTGGACCACTAGTTAATTTCATGAGCAAGAAATATCCACATGCTATACTCAACCAATGTGTAAATTGGTACCTGTGAGGGTTGGTTTATTCCTGGACACCGCAGATAGATGTTGGCAACCACACCCACAGGACGGGTTTCATAAGGTAATTTAATGACCAGGGAAAACTTAAAAATGTCAAAGGGTGGTTAAACAGCTGAACTATGTGTTGTTATAGCATCAAACCAAGCCATTGTTATAGACTGATGTACACAACTAATTCGATAGATTATTTCAGGTTGGTCTTTGTTTTGATTTCAATTACTGTTAAAATGTTGTATGCATTGAAGCTGATGTCGACCCTGCTCATTTGAGGTACTAAATACTGCCGAGCAAGGTCATTTAATTTACTTAGATACAGTTAACACCACAAAGTACAACCATACCAAGACATGTTGTGTTCCCGTAATGCCCATTACGTCAATTCCAGATCTTAAAAGTAACTCACGACAGGCCGTTCAGATCAGATGTGGTAATCTGAAGTCCTATGACGTGATTTAATTTTTCAAGCTACAGCTTTGCCTGGCCCAATAAAATACTTACTTTCACCAATTACATTGGTACGTGTACTCAAAACCATATGGGTATTCCATGGCATAATGCAGTCCTATCAGGTCTTATTGGTAACTAACTTCTATCAAGTTCTACCATCTCTGACCTGCTAGAGAGCAAAGCAGACAGTAGAAGCCACTAGTATACTTGGTCCTTTGAAGTAATCACCACCCTCTTATTCAACCATTTCTAATGGATACCAGTGTGTAAATTGATACCTGTGAGGGCAGTGGGCCTCAATGATAGACACACACTAATCAGTAGAGAATTAAATTAGTCTCAACACGGAGACTCGAACGCATGTTTCCTTAGGCTAATGATCAGGGGAAGTTAAAATGGCCGTTAAAACGTTGTCCTATGGTTGAACTGCTGAAAGCGGCCATTGAAAGCTGATATCTTAATGTTTAACTGTACTAGGCACACCCATGCCTCCTGAGGTACCTCAAATGTTTGGCACATTTATTTCATACTCTGGCTCTAGGGGTAACCTTTCACTCATCGACACATATATTTCCGGTTCCATTTAAAACTAATGGTCACATATTTTCTTGTCTACGCTAGGAACCTAACATCAATTGTCACAGTAAGGCCATACCAAACCATTTCTTCGTTTAGCGTCCGAGGACGGATAGGTTTGAGCATCTTCGGAAGAACAATAACCAACAAACATTGTAACCTTTTTTTCTTCTTCAAAATCCATTGAGATATGGCTTTCAGACTTATCGTATCAAGATGTCACCCTACCCCTACACAGCAGTAGGTTTCACACAAACAATTTTTCAGTTTGAACGATATATTTGTTAGCCATATAATAATGAGCAAATAAGTCGTTATGTCATTTTACGAGTGTTTTGTTCATGTCTCAGCATAGCTAGATAGGTTTTTGAACTTAGGACGGACGATAAACGAAGAAACAATTTGGTATGTCCTAACTCTGAATTCAATGGGGGACAAGCTTTACTAGCCACCTATTCAATTTGGCACATCTACATCTGGCTCAATGGGGTTGGTAAACATGCCTGTTAAATCAGTCCTAACTCTAAGAGTAAAAGTTAGGGCCTCATGTACAGATATTCTGGGTTCGTGTAATGACAAATAATACATTAGCAGGTACACTTCCAATGTAAAACTTCATGTCATTTTGTGGTACCGGGGTACATGGCACTACTTCAGTAATTCATGGCCATGGGATACATGTTACCTCATAAATACTTAATCATGTACTGCGAAGCCATGGTTCCATGGAGTATCTGTAAAGTATGTGAAAAATGTCTCTTTAAGGGCCTCGATCAATAAATAAGTTGTATTTTAAATGAATTAAATTATATCATAAGCATCACTGTGTCAACTGGGCTGCATTTCATTGTTGTCTTGTTCAACTATTTATAATACTGAAACTAAGTATACAAACATGTTTTTAATTCTATGAAAATTTTCAAAAATACCCCTTTCGGGCCTCATATTTGCAATAACACATGTATAATAGTGAGATTTATAATACAATATATCATATATGTACTTGATTTAGACATTCTAATTCAAATTTCGGTGATTTTTATATTGTTTAAAAAATTTCAGCGTTTTCATATTTTTAGTGTGCAGAGCAATTTAATTTGATGGACCCTATTTGGGGCCTCATATATGCGAAGTAAGGGACTGAACAGCTTGTCTCTTTCACTTTTCTGGAAGCCAATATATTAATTGTTATTTTGTGAAAGTTTGGTGCTTTATACACCTTGTGAACAAAATGACCATTTTTTGGTTCTTACAACCCTGAGTAAAAGTTTTTCCATCGGTAAAAAGTAAATTTCAGTCAAGTTTTCTCTTGTTTTATCAGTTTATCGATTTTGTAGTTACGACCTTTTCAATCTAAGCCAGCGATATATACAACTATTATATTACCCGATTGATCAAATGACCAAACGCCAAGGAGAATTAAAGTGTAATCTCTTCGTAAAAAAGATCTGTACTATAACAGTAAAGTGCAGTGAATAAAACATACCATCACGTGACTTACCTCAGAATAAAACATTATTTTTCTGATATAGATAGTACAAATAGTGCATAATTAATGTCGCAACAACACGACATTTTCAGCCATAAAACAAGTTACAGTCGTCATTATTGATGGTCAAATAAATATCCAAATGATCAAGTGCTCATATTGATTAACACAAAAAACCATAGATGAACATTTTACGTCCTTCGAATAACACTTTTGGATCACATTTAGGTATTTATAGAAGTCGTAACTTCAAGAATGTGGGATGTGTCGACTCACCAACACGAGTTTTGCAAAATTGAAGAACATTGCATAATTTTTATATGGGTATTTGTACGACCCTGCAACAAGCACCCTGTCATTATAATCATCTTTCGAAACATGGACATGTTCACTATTGTTCAGTATGTTTCCTACTAAAATTGTCAGGCTACTGTGCTCGTCTTGGTCCTCATCAAAAAGAAAATTGATACCAGTATACCCTTATGATTTTCAATTCAACTGACCTACTTAACATATTGACGGAAGAGGACAATGGTAGGAGATACCAGCATACGATTCTAATGACAAAATAATGCGACCTAAATGTCCTATTTATTTGTATGTTATTAATACGTCGAACGTTTCATCAAAGTACAAAACCGAACAGGCATTGAACCCAGAGAATTACATGACCAATCAAATATCCACTTTCTAAACGTGAACATTATCTTGAAATGATGTTGTTAAAACCATTATATTCCACTTAACGCTCACTCAGAGAGTATGATTGCTAAAGAATTTACAGCAATTATCTACGAGAAACAAAAAGGGTTAAACATTACTAACACGTGTGGTAGATAATAGAGACTGAAAAAAGATGACATTGAGGATTATGTTGTTTGTTCAGTCATTTAATATTTCCACAACCATTTGTGGTCCATTTGTACTGTATAATCAGTTGTACTTCAACGGCTTTTACTGATCCAAGACACTGTATTCTGTACGACAATAAACTACTATGATCTGTACTAAAAATACGTATTTTCTCCACGGAAATAATAACACAGAGAAAATACGTATCAGTAGTACAGATCATAGTAGTTTATTACCCAACCCAACAAATGATGATTATCTTTATTTTAAAATACTTTAATTATGCAGATCGATTATGTTGTGTATGTCATTAATTTCAGATGTGTATGCAAAGTCAGTTGTATCCACAGCCCCACCCCTTGGGGTGAGCGGGGATTTTTACTTTTGCGTTGTCATGAGCCCCGCCATTCCCTCGCCCTACGGGGGACAGCTGATGGTAAAATATCCGGTATTTCCCTAGTCCCTGACAACTAAATATTGCCCGCGTGGTATTGGCTCGTAGAAAAACAACAACATTTACCCGGCAGTGCGGGGGAGCTGGAAGGTAAAACACGACCGTTTCCCCAGTAACCCACCACCCATCCCCGTGGTGGTGGTCATGTATGACACAGACTGGTGCATTAATTGACCCCAAACTGACAATACACACTTTTTCTTTGTTTAACATTCCCCCATCATTATATAATGATTGCTACATAAAAAATGTAATTATATACATATACTATATTTCAGATGCGAAAGACGGAAAAACTGAGCGGGTTTTATTCTTCTCTGAAAATCCAGATGATTATGTATTCTTCATGTCCTGTACGGATATGAATACCTCTCCCTATGCATGCCGTGATTCGTATTACGTTACTTTAGATACAACCCACGACCCGCCCAATCAGTTTCCTTGGACGAAGGCGGCTGATGAGTTGAAAAACAAGATGAGACTTTCGTTTGAAGACCCTCGATTCATTTTCAATTTCGTATTGTTACGTAAGTATTCAAAGTTTAGCACAATGTCGTATTCCATTACGAGAAGCACCGTAAATTATAGTGGGTGGGTTATTTATGTGTTTACGTAGGTCTACAGTTTAGCACAATCATTCAGTTAATCCGCTGACATATTAAGATTCAGAGATGTGCAGTACCCTTTCAATTGTAATTTCCTACTTTAGATTGATCTTTTCTAAGATAAATTGAGATAGCAATAAAAGACTAAGGTTCTTGTGTGTGTTCCAATATTAACAAAAAGCTGCTCTTGGAAATGTATGAAATTCAAACTGTTCGTTACGAACCTTCGCTCTGTGTAATTGTTGACGAAATGCATTAATTGGATGTGTACTTTCAAAAGTATTATAATAAAACAAAACAGCAGTAGTATTGTATAATAAAACTCAGCCCAAGCTGACGTGTAACCTTCAAACAGACATACAGCATGGTTACCGACAATTGATGTATGATGTCAGTCGTATTATACGTGTAACCCTGGATGTAAGAAAGTACCAATTTACAAGATGTATTACTTATTCCCTACAGTATCTGCAATGTTTTACTCTCTGCATTTCGTTATTAGTTTCTTATTTAAAGTGTTTAGCCTTGAAGACAAACATTATCAATGTAAATAACGATTCAGAAAGAGTATGCAATTAACCAAGCAATGTCTTAAAATGTTTTTGAGTTTTGTTGATGTTAATTATTCCAAGGTGCTAGACAAAGTTGCTGAGCATTTGGCCCAACTGTTTAGGTGTTCAGAGGATGATCAGGGAATAATATACACAATAATGCACCTCTCTGCATTTCGTTATTAGTTTCTTACCTAAAGTGTTTTGTCATGAAGACAAACAATATCAATGAAAATAACGATTTCAGAAAGAGTATGCAATGAACCAAGCAAGTCTTTATAAATGTTTTTGAGTTTTGTTGATCTCAATTTTTCAAAGGACTTAGACAAGTTGCTGAACATTTGGCCCAACTCTTTCGGAATAATCAGGAAATAATATACACCAGGGAGTAACATCCATGCCCCCACTCCGGGGATGGGCCGGAGTTTAACTTCTGGGTTGTCAACACCGCGCCCTTCCACGGCCCCACGGGGGACAGCTGATGGTAAAATCTCCGATATTTCGACGGCCCATGACAACTTAATATTGTCTCCGGGGAATCGTTTCGGAGAGATAATTTCCAGCAGTGCGGGGGAAGCTGGAAGGTAGTAACACAACTGTTGTCCCGGCTATCAACCGCCCATCCCCGGTTGAGGTGGGGGCGTGGATGCAACTGACTGGTGCATAAACATTTAGCAAATATCGAAGTTTGACGTCATTATTGTTAAATCATTAATTGGCCGTGTGTTGTTTATTCAGGTGTGTGGTACATATTTGAAATCAGCATCAGTAGGCTCTTCCCATGAACATATTTTCTTATAAATCGGAACTGATGTTTAAGCACCTCGTTTTTGCATAAGCATAGTGTAATGTTCAGACATATGTTTCTTGTTTTCTCAAGATAACTTTATTGTACTTACAACCTTCTCATTCTAAGCCAGCGAACTCTTATTTCTAAACGATAAAATAAATACGGATAGAGACGACACTCAACGGACATAGTATATCAAGAAAGGCACATCAAGGAACTCAATTAGTACTAGAAAACAACATAACACGCATGAAGTTATGCAATGTATTGAAAAATAATTGTTTAAGAAATCACTTATTGCTCATCCTGTCCAAAAACGTTTTATGGACAATGCACACCAACATAACAAAGGACAATATATTGTGATTTTAACAAATAACTCTTGAATTTTTTCAGCATGTGTGTGGGAAAAGAAGGAATAAGTGTAACAAGAAACAATATTCAATATGGTTCCTGAAAAATCGAAATAACAATGCATGTACTTCAGTCTGGGTTACGACACTTAGACAATCATCTTGCTAGTATGCTTTATGTGGCGACGGCATTATATAATTATCTGCAGATCATGACTGGACCATTTCGAATAAGGGATGTCAAATGTTACCGGTCTCGTAACAAAAAGGACAATCCTACAGTTTGCTATTTTTAAGTTATTTTGAAAAAAAGTCAACTGTTCCCGCGAGGATAGCGAACAGTACAGTCAATGAGAAATACAAATTTTAAGTAAGATATAACGAAACAGAATTGTTTGTAAGATATATGAAGCGCAAACAAGATGTATAAATTTGAATTAGTTCATTAAACCCAACAGAAGCGCAGGGTACCGTCTGTAAATATGCAACACGTTCAGTCAAGGGTATTTTTTTCAAGTGACATCATTGTTTTGAGAGTTTGAAACTTTTGTCATTATCTTGGAAGCATCCTACGCTTAACCTATGTTCAGAGGGGTAAGCTATTGTACTACCTTTGGAGGGCCAGGCCAACTACAGGTGCGTATACAGTTCAACATGCGTTTGCCGATTGTTGATCGTGTTGACAGACCCATGTGAGAGACGGATACGTTTGCGACCTCGGGCGGAACATTCGCGCTTCATGACGTCAAGTCAGGACAGGACTATCTTCCTGACTCACCTGCGCAATCACTACCATACGGCAATGAAACCACTGATAACAATTAGACACATTTGGTCGACATATCCACGCTGAAACGGTTTGGGACCAGCTACGTCTTCACGCGATAACATCCTGTGAGACGGACCTTATTACGTGATTTGCCAAGTACCACCCTTACGCCAAGCTTTACGGAGTTACGTAATTTTATCCATTGTATAATGTGGACATTGACCGATATTTTGATATTATGATCTTTAAAGCATGTTATATCAATTTATAGTTTTAGACCAAGCTATAAAGTTTTTGCCAAAATTACTGTATATCGTAGGTACCATGCTTGCTTTTTCGTTTTAGTACAAATCCATGTGAAACCGATTGTTGAAACCGTACACATCCATAACTAAATATTTAGTGCTGTATGTTAACTTATTTATTTATCCAAAAAAATCCATTCATGGTATCCAATGTTTTTTTCAGTTTTCTTATCTATGCTATGAGGTAAACTATTTTGGTAAAGCAGAACTCTTGGAGTAAGCACCACGGCATACGGTATAGCAATATAGTCAATGCTGTTACTACATCAAGTATTAATAAGTTCTTAAACCTTTAAAGAAACGAAACACAGCAGAAATCATGTCAGCATGAACGCTTCATACAAGTACAAAAACACAAATACCATCAATTACCTTAGTACACCTTAAAGGGAGTATCAATTATTATCAAAGATAGTAGCACAGAGACAATCAAAAACCAAACATTAACGACGACCACGCATAGCTACCCACACATGTCACGGAGAATACATACTACCAATATAACTCGTATCAAAACAAAATATTTACTAACGAACTTTCAACGCTGAAATGTACCAAATATGGCCAAATAACCATTTTAACCTGACCAACTTTGCAGGAATAACTATTATTATAATTACAACTTTTCTGATCACATGCAAATTGCATTCCCATAAATCAATGGTTAGTCAAGTCTAGACTTGACATGAAAAATTCGCCGGTTGAATGAGAATTGCAAATTGTTGCAACTGCAAAATGTAATATGTTTCATCATTTGATTGTTTCGAAATTAAGCAAAGAATCTGCAAAATGTGCTGACAGACCAGTGCGAATATTTCCTATTATCAACCTACAAATCAAATATTGTGATTGAAATTGTGTTTACAATGTTAATAGATCTCATTCCGTATCAACACTATCTTCATTTAATCCATTATATCTAAGGCACATATGGATTGCAAACATATGGCAATGTTTACTGGACACTTAGAAGTCAACATAAGGTTACTGATAGACTTTGTATAATGTCAAGTGGCGGCATGGCGGTAGTTGGAATAGTTCAAGTCTATAAACTATCCTCTCCCTGCAATTACTAGCCACTAGAAACTATTCCTAGCAATGTGCGTATAATTGTCTTACGCAAGCCAATGTGCGACACTGGTAAAAGGCTGTACATAATTGACAAAAGCGATTACGGACTTCCATAATTCACGGTATTAATCGCAATACGCCGCTGCTCATTTCTGTAGGCTAATTGTTGTTTCGATATGGCAGAACTGAAAACTAACGTCACGCACGGACAGAGAGAACTTCAAGGCGTTGTATCCTAAGTCCGATCAGAACATTTTCAGTTCCCGCAGTACCATATAAAATCAGTGCAATTATCGGACAGAAATAAGAAACGGTGTTACTACGTGTCTAATGCCTAAGCAAAGCGCTACCGGGCGCTTTCATTTAGTTACCTCCCGTTAAATTAGATATAGAAGGCGAGTATTATCTCCCGTGGAAATCGATCTTCAGCACTTTGCTTAGGCAACATTCATTACATATAAACAATGTAATTTGGAGCAGGTGCCTCCTGTATATATTGTTAAAGAGTACCTGTCATTCCAATTAATTATCATTTAAACAAGTGTAGATATTTTATATCAGATATAACTACAGGTGGTCTTTTTGTAATTTGATTAATTAGTATAGCACAATATACATTTTTCAAATTGTAAGTTAACCAATTGTTGTAAGTTTCAGTGCAATAGCATTCCATGTACTTTGTGAGTCATGACCTTATTTCGCAAATTTCAAGTAAAGTAAGACATCGACGCCAACTGAGTGGAAAGAGTACAAATACTCTCACTATTCTTCGAAACGATATGGCTACCCACAATTACAAGTAAGTAAAGTTAGTTGAGTCACTACAATATACAAGCAAGTCTTATATCATGGTGAACCATAATTATAACACAGTCAGTAATTCTAGGTATACGTACACATTTAGAGGAAACCAATGTGTGTATGAATTATTGTTAAACACAGCTACGACAAACGACCACAATAGGCCTAACGTTCCGATGGTGAAAATAGTGCAATGTAATGCGGATACTGTTATTGTATCGACAATCATACACCATGATGGCAGGACGTAAAGTAATGAGTATTGAAGTTTCTCACATGCAAACCTTTACTCTTAAACGTGGACCAACTCTTTATATAGCTCGTAAAAAGAATGATTAGCGGCGACAGTTCCGTGGTAGTATTGTCAAATCAGATGTATCGGGTACAATTCTCGGATGAGATTTCTGAAATTCTACTCCGTCTGGGCTGTAGTAGTACCTGGTTCAAAATGTCAGGACACTACGTATAGGTGATATACACCAGGGATGTCAAATCCATATAAGAGCTTAGCCCACTCGAGATCATCCTGCAGAGCTGGTCATCACACAGCGACAGAGCAGGTGAAATTAGACGTTTTTACAAACGGACTGTGTGAGGCAATTGAAGGGTGATGTAGTCAATGTCTATATACTCCCTGCATACAACATTAATGGAACCTTTCATAGATACTATTATGTTGAAGATACAAAATCCAGAACAAACTATTTAAAATGATTATATTTGTCTTCACAAAACATCTTAACAGCAATTGTAATTTTCTTTGATTGGTTGAAGGTTATATTATTCAGAAAATGTCTATTTTCATACAAAGTACAAATGTTATTGAATATTGCACAAGTTATCGCCCACTGAGTGAGTACTAAGTGCGCCGAGTAATATACCGCATGTGGTATACATATTTAAACATCAAATGGAACGCTTTCAATGAAAATAAGAAGTCGTGACATTCAGTGACATGACACATTTTATGGTTTTCTATCGGCATGATATATTCACCTTACTCCTGTGCTTTCCATCGGCACATAATTTGCTCCATCTGTCTATCTAACCTTTTTTATACCATACATATATTCAATATATAAACTTGTAAAATACTGATACTATGCCATGATTGTGATTAAGACTTTCAGGACGACAGATGTTTGTCCTTTGCATTGTCTTTCTAATAGATCATTAGGTTGTAATATTTCATAATTTGTGATTTTGTATTCGTTCAACATGTACACTATCACATGAAATATTTATATATTTGGTAAGCAAGTTTGCGTTAAACACTTTCATTCCATAGAATCAATTTCAGATACTGATCACACTCAGCATAAATTTAATTAATGTACTTAAATAGACGGCATTTGTGGAACAAAATACTTTCAACATCATAAGCAAAAAAATTTGTGACAGTTGTGTGTGTTACAAATGTGCTAATATTCTCTTTGAATTTATTTTTGAACAATTCTAATGTGCTGATACCCAAGTGTTTTTACTCATAGTTTATATAAAGTGCCTTCAATGCGAGTGGAAACTCTAGTATTTTCTCTTTTAACGACATATTATCTATTATCAGATACAATCATGATACGGGGACATTTTTAAAACTTGGGAATCGAATGATGAATATCAATGGTAGTGTTAATGTGCTCTTACACGTATTTGTATGTATTTAATATTTTGTCTTAATCAGACCATACTTCATGTGTCCGCTGTTTCGAGGCATTTACCATATTTCGAACGCAAACGATGACATGTACAAATGTCGGTTTATGTTAAGTGCTACATTCTCTGTCCAGTTTTCTAATATCGTTTTTGTTTGTAAAATATAATACTCCTTATCTCTGCAATATTGAATAATCGGATAGTCAGTTTAGTTGTTTCTTGTCGTGTTGATCATGCCCATTTATTAGTTGTTTCTATTGATGTACGATATTGCACACACATATACTGTACATCGTTCCTGGAAGGTGCACACCCGATAAAAGATTTTTTCCTACAGTAATTGAGTTGGACAAAGCAGACTGTTTCCTAATGATTGAATCAGACAGCCAACGGGTGATGCCTTCAAGAAACTAATTTGTAAAAGTACTTCGTCGATTTAATCAAAAGAGCCTTTTCCATTTACAATACTATTAAAGCGTATTATGGTGAACATCATGTATCTATAATTCATAAGCAGTTCCGGACTATTGTAATAGAAGTCATCTTCACCATTATATGAAATAAACAATCTATTTAGCTCATCAGCACTTTAGAAACAGTTTAAAGAATTCGGACTGAAACATTTAACTCGTTAGATTTAGAAGTGGGTATGTTGATGTATGCTAATGGTGTTTTCCTTTTTAGCGTTCTTTTTGTCGTGCTTGATTTCTATCTGTATTGTACGGCATTTCTTGTCCGATAGTTTATTAACTTATTGTTCTTCAAGTGGAAACTAGGATCTGAATGGAATCTCTAGTTAATCTTATCCGCGCTTACTGTCAACAACAGCAGTCCTTTATCCTTCCCCACTTAACTGCTGAACTGTTCTTGTTAACACCATATAGTTATTCACTGTACAAATGTAACAACATTATCTACCGAAACGCATATATGTCTACCTTCAAGAGGCAAAGAAAACATGTTCTTTTTGCAAGTATGTAAATGAACTAAGATGGAAATCCAAACGGCTTGAAGTCTAAACCATGACTCATTTAGTTTCTATATAGAACTCTGTGTTCGTTATAATTGATAGTGCTTGCGCTATATCTTTATTTATTTATACCAGTATGTTCTTTATTGTGTTCATTTTAAAGCAAATAAAACTTACATGTTTCAGAATGCTGAATATAGCCTGCTATTTGTTACTGTCTCTGATAGCCTTGACATCGTGTAAGGGCAAGTACGATAAGAGGTGTTTAGGTCCAATAATGTTTCAGAAAAACAAATCGCCGTTGAGAGTTTTTCTTTGCATATTTGTACAGGCATTTATACTTCATACGGGGCCTAGTTTGCTCTGAAAGTCTTCATAAAATCGTAAATTGTATTACGAGCACAGCTGTGTACCAAGTTCATTTTTCGAGCAAGCGTTAATCAGTTAATAACAAGTAATTGTAAAAAGTAACGTGTTTCATGACCTTCAACTTCAACGATATACACTTCAACGCCACAAGGACATCAACTGAAGTACAACAAATGAGTCCGTCAACTGATTGACTATTGAAAATAAGTAACTTAAAACATGCATCAATGAGTTTGTTCGAACGGATTCGGTGAAAAATGTAACCAAGTAAACAAACATCGTCCATTTTCTTAGCGACGATCTACTTCAGGTTGACAGTTGATTGGGATATCAAGAAACAACATCAATCCGAAAGCTTACAGGTGAATTGATGTAATTTGCATGTGAAATGCCTTTGACCATAGCGATAAATTACTTTATCTACGCCAGTAGAAAGGCGTTTTATTTTATGGGCCTAATTGTATTTACGAGTTGGCTTTGGTTCGTGCCCTACTATTTGTTTTGGTATCCCGAGTCAACTTTGATAAGTGCTAGGCTTATAATATTAAGTTTAGCATGAACAGTCTCGATTTACGAACCAGTTTGGCAAACGTTTACAACGAGTCCGAATTCGTTGATGTGCATCAGAATTGTAAAAGCGAATATGCCAATGTATGGTATGGTCTTAACAACTGTTAGCCCTGTTGTCAAACTATCTATGAACGTGTTGTTCACTGTTGGTAACTACGAGGGATGATCCAAAATAACGTGGACATTTGCTACGATTTTCGCATATGTCAAATTATCATTCATAAACTTATATAGACATTAGTCGGAATATATGCGACATATTCCTGAAAAAAATCACGGGAAAATAATTATTCAGTTAAAAGTTACATGCAATAGAAAATGGTCACTCACTGCTACCCGGCGCACGTCAGCGTTGGTTTCATGACGTCGTTGGCGTCGTGTATAATTCTAATCACTGTGGCAGTATTGCACCAGCTAATTTTTATCTTAAATGTCTTAATGCTATGTTAATTATTACTGCAATATTTACGATAACATTTGACCTGAAATTGTGCGAAACTGTTTACGTGTACGTTCACATTGCGACCTGCTAATTGCCTTTTACAATGTGTAGAATCACGTGATCAAATGAATGTGGTTTTACGCTCAAAACTATATGCGCCAACGCATCGCGGATTACGTCACTGTTGTCGTGCCGTATTTTCTATTTCTTCCGTGATGCTTGCGCTTTTTTTATCATTCTCCGTCCACATATTCACGATGCCAAGCTAAAATAAGAGCTGAAGTCGTAAGACGTATTATAATAGTCTGCTAAATCATTTAAAGAACCGTTGTCTGAATTTATTTCCGAGATAAGGGTAGATTTTTTTTCATTGAGAGTATTTCATGCCGAGTTGACGACGTCATTTTAACGTTAGTTACACAGGTGGTACCTCGCAAAGAATAATGTTTATGTTCAAAACACACTGTTCCAATAACACTATACACCTAACCGCTTTACAAACGCACCACTATTGAAAATAATCAAAATTTGTCAAAAATCATTTTTTGCAAAAAATAATAGTTTATAGGGTTTGTTTAGTTCATAAGCTTGACCTAATTAAAGAAAACGGTTTTGTTTTCATTCGGAATACGCAGCCCAAAGAACCTTTTTTATTGTGCATGTTTTGCGTGTGCAGCTCGATCGCGTCGACCTATGTGGTCAATATTGACTTTAAACTGAAAAAAAACCAACAGAAACAGTATTTTCTTATGTTATTTTTATGCTGCGAATATCTCGAATATTTGTTCGGATGATTGTACCTTTGCTTCCAACTGAAAAGAGCATTGGTGCCTTAGCATGACGGTTCAGCTCCCTCCACACAACGAGTGTGGGCTTAGAACATCAATTTCTAGCGAATGGCAAAGTCAAAGACCGACCTGGATGAAACAAGCTAAAGGTATTAAGCCCGAGCTATGAGGAAGCATGACACAGGTTGTGTCACTGTAATTGATTCCGCATGGCTGCACATAGTGTCAAAAGAATGTCGGGTGTAAATAAACAAGCCAAAAGTACATTATTAAGAGGTTAATACACGACATAGCCGGGCCGGAAGGCGATTATCGGCCCGGAAAATTAATAATCACCGCGAGGGCTTTAGCCCGAGGGTGATTATTCATGCCGGGCCGATTATCAACTTCCGGCCAGGCTCTGAAGTGTATTAAAATATTTAATACAATTGTTCAATTCAAAAACTCAATAGGAGTAACAACAACTCACGTTTAGTAAATTTCATGGAGATCTACAGTCATTTATGATGAAAATCTTGTACATTCATAAAATTGTCAAAGCAATTTCAACGTAACGTCATTTTAGCTCCAATGTGACGTCATTATGACTCCGACGTGACGTCATGTTAACCTGGATAACGTAACGTGCGTCCGTTCAACGGGCCGATTACGATTATGAGATTGCGGACCGGGCCGATAGGCGATAATCAACCACGTGATGGTCATAATCAGCCTGAAATTGGCTCATTTTTGTTACTATATTTAGTAACAAGTGTATTAATGCATTTTTATAACTATTCTTTTTATAATTGTCACTAAAAAGGAAAATCATTTTTGTACACTTTTTAACGAATTTTCTCCCGTTTAGAGCCGAATGTTCCAACTGTTTGCCTTCAAGGTCCTTCATAGTGTTGATTTGAGGTGCCATATAAGCACCACGGGACATATCCCGACAGTCAAATGCTCATAACTAAGATTTCAAGTTTAAATAAGGCTTGAATCCATCTTAGGTTCACATAATGCGCATATCCCGATCGCACTTGGTCGTATGGTATTAGCCAGACAGAAGAAGCTACATGACATTTATAATTCAAGTTAAGCTTTGCTTGGAAGGTTAGAAACATCACGTCGAACATAATTATATCCTATTACGTAATAATTGTTATTTTTTAGGAGGAGAAACCACGTACATGCATCATTATAGCTTTGGAATTTTGGACTTTCACTTTCATGTGTCACTGTGTTATCTATATCATAATTTATTTTAAACTCATAATTATGGCATGACAATCACACAACTCGTTGTTTATAGACTGAAGATTATTAATCCGAAAATAAATAACAATAGATTGACGTTTTCATACTTAAAACCGATATTTCATATGTGGTGCGTTTTTAAAGCGGTTGAGTGTATTTTGACAAGATGTCACATGCACATCTATTCGTAAGGTGGTTAAGTTTAGCACATTTCATACTTGCAGTTCATTTCTATTTAAGCGCATATGATACTTAAGAAAAGTCAAATCATTTTTGTGCGCCACACCAACGTTACTATGGTTACAAATACACGCAGCATGCTTGCTATATTGTGTCAATGTGAAATGCGTTCAAATAATCGTATACAATAAATGTTCCGATAATATACGATGTAATTATTAAGAACAAATAACGAGGCTGCTAGAAGCAATAGCAAAAGTTATTTTGGATCATCCCTCGTATGTCAGATTAGGTGCGTATGTTTGTAGTTGTTCAGTAAGTTCCCGTTCTTCTGCTAAGAGCTGCCTTTATTGTCCGTGTATTGTAATTGTTCTACATTTCTCAAGTAACAGATGCATTCTTTTTCTTTTATCGTACATTTCTCAATGATAAAAAAGTCACTAATTAAATACTCATTTTCACTTCCGTTTCGTAGTAACATAATCATATATTGTATTTTGATGCGTACGTGTGATATATAGCTGCCGAACGCAGATCTTATCAAAAGTTGGTCATGCGACATAATCGGTATGAATGATTGACATATTTGTTGGATAAGTCTAACAGTGTTGCCATCTCACATTTGTTTGATGTGTCCTAAATAGCAAACTGTGGATATGGCTCATGCAGGTGGCATCGATATTTTGACGTTTATTTTACTTTTGTTGTGTCGTTTTGCAACGAAGAAAATCCGTAGTTGTGTTGTGGAGTTTCTGATTTCAATGCTCGGCTGGTTAGGTTGAGTGCTACCTTCCCTGTCGAATTTTCTCATACCTTTTTCACCATAACAAACCATGTTGATGCTTCTGTGGGAGTGTTTGGCCTTCAAACATAACAAACTATACCCTCTACAAAATTGTATGTTTTGGTTCTTACCATTGTGCAAATAAAGTAATCCCCGAACGCTGACCAAAGAGAGATATGTCTATCTTATTTCTTGATTGCCTAGAAATATCGGTTTCAACAATGTATAAATTTACTTTGGGAACCGCTCGAGTTCCCATTTTTCTCCAAATGCGATAACTATATATATTCATATAGTACATATTTGTAAGTTCTGTGCTAAACATACAAATTCTATAAAAATAATAACATACGTATACCGACAAAATCAGCGAGACTTAAAATGCTACGAATTTTCGAGGGCTCATTTCAGCTGTTATGCCGTTTAAGAACCATGTGACATTTGACATTTGACATAAAACGTTACTGTATTTACTTGATTTGACGGTCTGTATTGATGAAACCAAAATACATTCAACTTTATCAGCGATATTCCAAATATGTGTTTGTGTCAGTAGTGTCTGTATGAAATGTATTTATACAACCTTTCAACTTGAGTGATTAATGTGTTAATATTCTCTTTGAATACATCTATGAATAATTCTTATGGGACGATAACGAAATGTTTCTCTCAAAGTTTATGTAGGTTTTGTTTTCAAATGCAAGTGGAATATCTGGTATTCCTCTCTTAACAAAATATTATCTGAATCAGATAAAATAGATTTATGATAAAGGGACATTTTTAAGTTTTTTTATTATATCAAGTGTGCATAAAAACTGTGTTCCGTAACTTTTTGATGTTCAAGAAATGCGTTTAGTTTTTTGTCGATGTACGATATTGCACATGCATACATTGGTCTATGCCATCACGAAAGATGATTGGTTCCCCCCGCAGAGTGTTTCCAAACAAATGAATCAAACGACCTACGGGTATTGCCTTCAAGAAACTAATTTGAGAAGAGTCTATTTAACCGTATGTACCTTGTTCATTTACAACGTTACCAAAACGAAAACAAAATGTATGAGGTACATTTGGAATTACACATGTAATTGTCAAAAAAATGTGTGTAAAAATATAAACGATATGAGCCGTTCCAAACTTTTGTTAGAGACGTCAAACAATGCTGCCAATAACGGTAGGAACATTTTTAAGAATAAGAAATTAATATGTTGGGGATTTTTGTATGCTTGTGGTATTTGTTACATTTTTGTATGTTCCTGTTTTGCGTTTAGAGTTTCTCCTGGTGGGAACTACGTTTAGAATAAAAACTCTTGCTGATGTTACCCGTACTTACTGTAAGTACCAGCTTTCCTTTTCCACTTAATTGTTTTACTGGATTGGTTGACACTATATATATATTCTTTGTTAACCTGTCAACAGATGATTTACTGATGACTTTTTGATGTTTACGAACGTACAATATATCTAAAAGGGAAGTCAATGAGCGATTTTGTACCTAAAATGTGTTGTTAAATCATTTTTGGATGTCGGGTGTTGACTGCGTTTTATTCGGTCTCATGTGTTTCGGTCATCCATCATTTTTTTCGGCGGGGACTTAGACTTTTAATTGTTTCTTTGGCTTATGTGTGGAAATTTCTCAGTGAAGTTGCGTTGTGGTATTATTGTTGTATGTGCTCGGCTTGTTAGGTTGAGTGCTGCCTTCCCTGTCCTATTCCCTCATACCCTTTTAGTATTTATATATAACTCTGTGTCTGTAATCGTACATATGTGCGAGATACTATGCATCAGTCAATTCGTGCATCGATAATTCACATATATGCTCAATTGTGGCTTTATTCATGATGCCATTTTAACCAAACGAGCACATAATGTTATAAGAATGGACGCTGGGTTTTTTAAATTCACTATAAACCATTACTGTTTACCGTTTCTGATTGGCTAGACATTGTGTATTTATGTATTGTCTGTACAATATCTGTTTGATTTATGATTGTCTTTGAACCAATATTAAACGCCATAATATTCTGGTACATTCATGTCTTGAATCGCCTATAAACCATTATGTGTTCCTGGCCCTGTCTGAACCCTATAATTTCGTTAATTATACAATGTTTATCACGCTCGCACAAAACTTAAAATACTATTTCAACCGATTATGTCCCGCATGGCTCTCATAGTGAATGAATCCGAAATTGGCTAGTTTGGTCAGTATGACACAATACTTGTCCCTATCTTTATGACATTTGAGCAGAATACACACGTACTATCATCGGTGTCATGCAACGTCAAATAGATCACTATGTTATATATTCTAAATTTGACCGGTTTACCGGTATTAAGGTTCTTGTATAGTACTCCCCGATAATTTTCACAAAAACGCGTTTAGATGAGAAGCCTGCAATGATGGAGGAAAGAGTATTTAGTTAATACGATATGATGTAACCAGTGCCAACGGGGAATATGTCTTCCCCAAACACGATGTCAAACGAACATCTTTCAGGTGACATTTTACGATATATATACGTACATGTATATGTATATTTTACTTACTAAGCTAGCTGGTTAGATTAGCACCAATTATTAGTAGTAAGTCAATGATATAGATATAGACCTTATTATTCAATAAGCAATCGGTATCCTAATTAGAGACTATTTGTAAGTTGTATGCATATTCTCCATACAAAACAGTGGTACATTCGGTAATTGATTTATTTACTAGATTCGTCCCCATGGATAACAAGACCCATCTGATCGATCATTAAACCAACCAAGTATTCTTTTATTTCCATTTGTGTGCGTGTGGGTAATCAACAGCAAACTGGTCGACCTAACGCTGTTAGATGAACATTACGCGATACCGAAATGTTAATAGAGTATTCATAAACTGTCCCGATGGTTTAACCTTGTGATCTATTTGAAGTCGTGTAATACTACGGTCACAATGCTCGTACGGTGTCCGTACGGATTTACAAACTCGCACGAGTCTGAAATATTTTATTCCTAACAGTATTTGTAGGTTCTTAGCTTCTGGTCACATCTCGTACGGATCTCGTACGAGTTGTACAGACTGTATATTTTTCACCAGATCATCGAGTCCTCTACGAGTTGTGAAAATACGTACGATGATAGTACGAGTCTCGATATCCGTACGGGCTCCGTACGGGCTTCTTACGGACGTCGTGCGAGTTCAGAAAAACGAACTTGTACGGAGCTCGTAGGGCAAATGTGACTAGGGTATAACTAAGAGGATTTCATTCTGCTCAAATGTCATAGAGATTGGAACACACATTGAGTTACACATATCAAACTAGCCAATGTCGGGTCCATTCACTGTGAAAGAAATGAACATAGTGCAAATAGTGTTTTTTAAATTTCGGGTGAGCTTGAATTAGTCCATACCAAATCGTACTTTCAAATAATACCCTAGTCACATTTGTCCTACGAGCTCCGTACGAGTTGATTTTTCTGAACTCGCACGACTTTCGTACTCGGTAGAGGACTCGGTGATCTGGTGAAAACTATACATTCTGTACAACTCGTACGAGATCCGTACGAGCTGTGACCAGATGCAAATACTGTTAGGATTATGATATTTCAGACTCGTACGAGATGGTAAATCCGTACGGACATCGTACGTGCATTGTGACCGTAGCATTATCGTCCACCCTAAGTTCGAAAACTTATCTAGATACCCTGAGCCAAAAAGGAAACATTCAATTAAACAAGTCATAATGACTTAAATCTTTAACATATGACTAACACATATAGCATTTAAGCATTGTCAATCATAATAACTAACCAAAAATATCTGAAAAAATGTTTGTGTGAAAAACTACTGCTATTTAGGGGTGTGGGTAATAATAACAAACATGTTTTGTTTCTTTTCTGATTTATTTCTGAATCATCTAGATCGACAAACTCCAGTGACATGAGTTGCAATAAGTTTGCTTCAAAATAAACAACATAATTATAACAAAAAGATAATAATAAAAATCAATGAAATTTACACCATAATTTTTTAATAAGAAAAAGTGCTATTATTTTTACACTGCGATGATTATTTGTTATGCATACATATGGATAAGTATAGTCCAGCTAGGTTAATCTGACAGTGACGTCATAGTTAATCAAAACCATTAAATAAACAGGTAGAGTTTAGTTTGGTATTGAACTGTTGGCATAAGCTTTTATACTTGTTTTTACACCGTACTAGTGGATTGTTCCACTGCGTCACTGTATTTTTATCCTAACTGGACTGTATGTACGCGGATAATGCGGCGTTGAATTTACAAATGAAAAAAAAGATTAAAATAAATTAAATCTAACATATATGATTCCTTAAGTAGAAAAATGCATGTTTATATACGGACACTTTTACTCTGATACTTCTTGATGTTTTGAAAAATATATTACCTTGTGAACATTCCCTGTATTTTCGAAATTATGGACAGAAATAGCTTAATCCCTCATTCCTATAATTAACTGTATTTTAAGACTCCAAAATATGGACACTTTTCCACGAATTGCGTTTCTTAGGAAATTCTTAATAGCTGCCATTGTATAAATAATTAGCTGGGGTTATTTTGGTATTTATATCTTCAACGCACTGAATGAGGACAGTCAAATGATATTTCAAATTTTCAACAATTATTGAGAAACGCTAAAGTTATGCGATAGTCCTCTTTTGTCGATACGTCGCACCCTAATTTTGACGTCAAGCCCACAGCGATGTTCACATAGTCCAAACATTCATAGTAAATAAATAGATAATTTAATGTGTAGTTTTTTTTCTTAGCGCCTAATGAATTGTGGACACGTATCGTTTAAAAATTATCACTGTTTGGCTTCGAAATGTATTACTTTGTAGAATACTAGGATCGTGTCTATATATGTTGTAACAATGATTTCGAATGTTTTGATTGCAGATGTAATTTGCTGACGTAACGCGTCACGTGGTGAAACCATGTGACTATAAGGTCAGGATGAATGTTTAGACGTCGTACTCATACGACTGAGGTCCCTCTCTGTATGAGTCCTGTATCGATCGTAAAGTGTCTAATCTGAAAATATAAACAAATACACCAAATTATATAATCTAAAAATATAAATAACACCAAAAAAAATAACCTGAATATATATAGATAACACCAAAATATATAAGCTGAAATTATAGACAGTAACAAAATCGCTAATCTGAAAATATGAATAACACCAAAATAAATAATCTGAAAATATAAATAACTCCGAAGTTTCTAATCTAAAAAAGCAACAGTAACAGTAGTCAAGCATTGTTGAATATACATGTATTTATATCGTTAGTTGAGGGCGTATACTCTTAATTAAGTAGTTTACGCCCACAATAACATCTAGATTGAAGAGTACTTGCGGGGAACGCGCTCCACCCAAGCAAATGAAGAATGTTATAAAAGTGTCTCCTTAAAATTCCATCTGGTTATTCAAGGCGACATAACTCATTATGTCAATATTGTAGAATAAGCAAGTTTATTTTGGTTTGCATCCGGTGTACGGCGATATTTAAACAATTGAGGGGAAATTTTGAAATGATCTGGGACCTTACAGGAGCTTCTTACAATGCAAAACCAGAATTAACTTGATCTTGAGCAATAGCTTTCGTTCCGTGTCTGGCTATTGCGTGGTTGACAAGGCGCTTCTGATAGTCATTCGATTGTCTGTGTGCTATGGGAGTTATGTGATCTGGCTATTGCGTGAGCTATTTTACAGCGGTGACTTGGACGTTTGGTTGTTTCGCTGGGTAATGTGTGGGCGTTGCTCCATGTTGTTGTGTGGTTGTTGCTTTCTGTGCTCAGCTGGTTAAGTTGAGGTCTGCCTTTCCAGTCCGATTGCCTCGTATATATTTACATAGTCTGTGTTCGACAGTATGCATGTGATCTGGCTATTGCGTGGGTGACTAGACGGTACCGCCGTTTCTGTATGGCTTTTGATTGGCTGTGTGCTACAGTTTGTTTATATGATCTTATACAACAACCTTGCAATGTATTCCTTATATACCAATCTGTTATTGTCTACATTCAACTAAATACATATTGAACGTTATTTTTCTACAAACAAAATACATGACTAATTACAACAGCAACCTCTAACGATGATTAATTTGCTATGTGATGGATGAATACTGTATGTCATAATGATTTATTGCCAATGGTTCAGGTGGTTTATTGCTTACACTATTTTTACAATATAAAAACGAGACATTTATCATATGGCTACCCTTTCCTATTATGTTTTCTACGTACATAATGTTCTAAGAGTGATGCGTCAATGAACAGAACCAAAATTCACTTGATGTGACTGAGAAGTCTTAGTTAATGACCGTTTGAACATCATTATACTGAACACCGTCCTGACAACAAAACAACATTCCGATAACCAAAGACATAAATGGAACCTTTTTTGAATAACTATAAGTTGTAAATAAAATGTGTACAATTTTATAAAAACGTCTTTTTGTGCGCACTTAGTTGTGCCTTAAAAAGGTGCGGACTGGTTCTGGTTAGTACTGAGTTGAGTAACGTTCCTGTCCGATTCATCGTTTACTATCACCATTTTGTTGTTCGTATCTTTGATGTTCTAAACAAAATACATTTAACACATTAAACTCTTTTCCCAAAAAAGTATTTTCTGCCATTGGTGTCTGTAACAATTGTATCGACATCAACTTAAGTGGTTTAACGTGCAATTATTCTGTTTTATGTTATCTATTTGCAGTAAGAATAATTTTAATATCCATATGTTTAGTTAACAAAACTTTGTGTGTTCGTCTGGAAAATATATAATCTGGATCAGATACAATATAACTCCAAAACCCTTTTAGGACTTTCAGTTTTTTTTTGCAGCTGAAACATTGACTTTCTGTGGCTTTGTTTCATTTTCTCATCATTCTTGTGCGTGTTTGTTATTGTTTCATTTGATTGCGATATGTGTAATTTTTGTTTTCTTTGCTCGGCCGTGTTAGTGTTTCAGTGGTATGGTGCCTTTTAAGTCCGATGTTTCTATATCTGTTTACGAAGAAATGAAACGACCAAATGATTTATGTAAACAAACATTTTGTATAGCTGGTATATTTCACGGTGTCCCATTTTCGCGTTAATTGGATCCTTTTGAATTCACGGTGTCTTGATTTCGCGCTAACGGCCTTGACCGCGAAATTAAAACCTTGTTGGTACACATGGAAGGGGAGGTTAACGTTAGAGTATCAGTATAATCGTCACTACTGATCTCGGGGTTGTGTGTTCGAATTCCGGACTGGCCAACTAAAATTACTGATAGTCTTTCGGATGAGACTTTAAACCGAAGTCACATGTATTGGTGCTATACATATGGCATGCAAAGAACCAGGAATGCTTCTGGAATTAGGGCATCTTCTGAATCATGCATTATCCCCCAACAACGTAAAGTACTTAGTCTTCTGGAGGCCTCGCCCATAAGAATTATCTGGTGGCGAGGATAAAGAAACGCAATAAACCAAACATACTGATCATTAACTGCTAGCATAAGAAAAACATGTAGATCTATTTACAAACAAACAATTATTTCGGCAAACATTTACACGTTCCGCAAACAAAGCTGTTATTAATTTTGAACAAGTGTGATAAAACGGCTTACAATTCAAACCTTCAGACGATATTGAGATGCATGCATAGAAATTTAAACACGTTCTTTACAAGCATCCAATTTCTAATTATATTTCATACATGTCGTAGTTCATTTATTATTACCGTATTTTACTCAAGCAACACAATGTGTCTTGTTGTAGGTCTTGCAAAATAATGTTGGATTATTTCTTAAAGCTCCTTGATGCATTGTCTCCCTTAGTAAAATTTGTATATTTTTGGTGATTATTTCGCGGGGTTAAGATTTCGCGCATTCGATGTAAACCGCGAATATAGCGAAAATTAAACCACCGCGAAATATACCCGCTATACAGTATGCCAACGTCTCCAAAACCAACGCGTATATATATAATACAATATTTTAGCATCAATATCTACCAAACGATATTTTTTTAGATATATCTCATTTAAAGTACTTCCACGTCCACTAACAGTGTAACTATCAAACTTAGGTTATCACTGAAAAGTAATTCAATCATAGTATTCGAATGTTTGTTAGATATTTTTGACAGGTTTGTCGTACTAGTATTTATGTTTTATAAGGAGTGCTCGCATTTAGTAAAACATTTGTTCTTGTAACCAAAATGTTCAACGAAAGTGTTCGATTTGCGTTTCCGCGACTGGGTTGGCGGGAGTTGACAAATTTGTTTTCTGATTTGTAACTTGAGTTTGAAATGAGATATCATTATGCAATTTGATGTGTATGTAGGTTAAATGAATATGAAAACCTTTTTTGTATTAAAAGTTGGGGCAATTAGGTCAGGATAAGCGTTACTAAAATAGTAAAACAATCGCAGACAAATTATGTTTGCCTGCCGAGTATATGGCTTTCGTGGAATTCCAAGTATTGTACTTGTTTTAAAGAAATGTACACTACAGTAATTTATTTCATAATTCTAAGAACGATCCTTTTTAAATTAATAATTCCACGAAAGTGACTGCAGCGACATTCACCTGTAACCATTTATCTCAGACCTGTTTTAATATGTGTTCTATATTAAACATTGGTAACTAATTTGACCACAATACACTTGATGGCATGGTTGCGGCAACGTCTTGCGTAACAAGATACATGTGACACATATTCCAGTGGTTTGATAATTTTGTACATAAAGATACATTTAGAGGTCAGATAGATACGGTGATAGTATTTAGTCACCCACGTAACAAGACAGAAAAAGAACGTACAATCTGTATCCCCCAAAAGCGGATATATCAATCACGCCTATGTGGGGAGCGGTAGCCTAGATGAAGCCGAATGATTTTTCGGGTGGAGGGATCCCGTGTTCGAAAAAGGTATGAGAAAATCCGACAGGGAAGGTAGCACTGAACCCAACCAGCCGAGCACAGAAATCAGAAGCACCACGACACAACTACACTGAGCAGTGCTCACAGAAACCCATGCCAAAACGGCGACCGTATGAGGCACAACAACCCCGGGGCAACCCTCTGAGAAAGAATAACCCATATGCTCCATTCTACCAAGATGTAAATTGGTACCTATGAGGACAATATCAATTCATAAGCGGCGCAGATCGCACAGAAGAGAAATAGCCTCCTCATGGAGACTCAAATGTAGGTTATATTAGGTAGTCCAATGACCAGGGGAAGTTAGAATGCCCATGGTTGGTTGAACGGCTAAACAGCTGAACACAGTCCTAATTTTGGTAACGTTCATAATCTATAACTGCTAACTAACGTTGCTCATTTTCACTTACATGTTGTATTATTTTATTTTCCAAGTATTAACAATATTATGTTACAGCGTTTAGATGTATATGCTTGAGCTAAAGTAACTATGTGGTGTGTTCAGTACGAGTATAACCTGCTTCTCACTATGAATGACATGGTTTGTTCATTACGTATCATGTTAGTACAATACAAGTACTTATTTGCAAATAATTAAGACGCTGGTATAAAGCAGTGGGAACGGAATGTACCCCAAAATACGTGTGATAATTCATCCAGCGGGAAAGCTCTTTTTATTCTAATGTCACTAGTTCAAAAATTCGTTAATGAAAATAAAAGATTATATATTGTATTTGTTGATTTGATGAAATGTTTTGATTCCATTTATAGAAACGGTTTATGGTTGAAATTGTATAATTGCGGAATCCAAGGTAAATTGTTAAGAATTGTAAGAGATATGTACCAAAAAGTTAAATCTTGTGTTAAATCATGTTCTGATTATTCGGATTACTTTCAATACGCTGTTGGTTTACGCCAGGGGGAGGTAATGTCTCCCTTATTATTTTCACTCTTTGTAGAAGATCTTGAATTATATCTGCAGAATGATTCTAATTCTGGCCTTCTATTTGATGATATTGTTTTAATACTTTTACTTTTTGCAGATGATATGGCCATTATGGGTAAAACGCCGGAAGAGATCCAGAAACATTTAGACCTTTTATATACTTACTGTAATACATGGGGACTTAAAGTAAATACTTCAAAAACTAAAATCATGGTATTTCGTAAAAGGGGTGGACTATTAGCCAATGAACATTGGACATATAATGGCCAACCCATAGACGTAGTTAATGATTTTAATTATCTTGGTACTGTTTTTAACTATACTGGGAATTTTGCACTAAACCAAGAACATTTAGTTGGTAAAGCACTGAAATCAATGAATATACTGTTACATAAATGTAAAGAATTCGATTTAAATCCTAAAACATTATTACAGTTGTTTGATGCGTTTGTTTCATCTACTCTGAATTATTCAAGCGAAATTTGGGGCTATTCTAAATCTAAAGAAATCGAAAGAATTCATTTAAAGTTTTGCAAAAAATTGTTGAAAGTTAGACCAAATACATGTAATGCTAGTGTTTATGGTGAACTGGGAAGATACCCACTATATGTTAACAGATTTGTTAAAATAATTAAGTACTGGTTGAAAATAACTGATACTGACAATATAATATTAAAAACTGTGTATAATCATGCTTTAAAAGATAGTATCAATGGTTGTAAAAACTGGGTTACAAATGTTAGAAAACTTTTAAACGATTATGGGTTTTCACATGTTTTTGACAATTATAGTGGTATACACAAGAATTTGTTCTTGAGCGAATTTAAATGTCGTATTATTGATTCTGTTAAGCAAGAATGGTATGCTAGTTTGCAAAACAGCTCTGTATTAAGTATGTATAAAAATGTTAAATGTTATCACGAATATGAAAGCTATTTGAATATATTACCTAGGTGTTTTAGATTTTATTTTTGTGGCCTTAGGCTGAGTAGTCTTCCGCTTCGAATTCAAACTGGTCGTTACAACAGAAATCACATTGTTCGTGAAGAAAGATACTGTTTATGTTGTAACACTTTAGACATTGAAGATGAGTTTCATTTTATTTGTATTTGCAACTGCTATTCCGATATTAGAAAAAAATATATCAAAGTCTATTACTACAGACATCCATCAATGCACAAATTTATACAGCTTTTAACTTCAAGTGATAAAGTAGAACTTATTAAACTATCTAAATTTGTAAAAGAAGCCCTTGGTATCAGAAATGCACTTATAACAGTAGAACGCTAAAAATACATGTTCATTCTCCGTTGTTGTTTTTTTCTTTGTATTGTTTTTTTTTTTTTTTTTTTGCATTCTCCGTTGTTGTTTTTTTCTTTGTATTGTTTTTCCTATATGATATACTGTAGTTGCTATATTGTTTACTATGTATATATGCCATACCTTTGATGTTGTATATAATTAATGTGTTCAAAGACGATGTACAATGTACAAGTCTTAATAAACTATCTGTTCTGTTCTGTTCTGTTTATTTTATTATCTCTCACTAGCAACAATATATTGCACAGTATTTCTGCAAACCAATTTCAGGTGCAAAAACGATAATAGAAAAGCGTAACTTATTTTGAAGGCATACCGAAACGTCAACAGCCGAGAACGGAAAACACAAAATATCAGCTGACCTGCTACTGCGCACGTTTCGCTGACACGGACATAAATAGTTTTGTTGCCAAAATGAAAATATTTATTCAAGATGATACGCTTTGTTATATAACATGCAGACTTTACCATGGGTCACATTTAAATGTAACATTAAGTATGTTAGGAATTCAATTGATGTTTCTATAGTTTACAGTAGCGATGAAGACATGTTTGACATTTCGTTTGAATTGATGACAGAAAAACAGTATGGTCGCAAACACGTGTTCTCACATCAATGCAGCATGTAAATGGAATTTAAGTGGAAAAGTTTATATTTCATTGAATAACACGATTTATTTTGGATCGTTTGATGTATTCAATGCACTCGTGCAAAAATTTACAGCATTTCCAAAACAAACAAATAAATACAAAATCAAAATGGTTAGAACAATTATATCTTCACTATTTTTATAATTGTTTTCAAAATGTGCATTATCTGGTTGACCATGTGTTATTATAGTATTGTAAATTTTAGAAACACGCTACAGATTGTTAAGTAAAATCGAATAATATGGCAGGCTCAGAATGCGAAAGTCGTAATTACAAAGTCAATATTGTGAGATCACAAGAACAAACTATCTGAAAACTACCATTGACTTATGGACAAAACAACTTGTTGGACTTCAGTTTTGTCAACAAGACACGTTCTGATTTGAATGAAAATAGGCTCATACGAAGCGTCGTGTATATAGATTGCAAATATGTGTGAGTATAATTCGGTCGTAAATAGTACTTACGACCTTCTAATTCTCATTATCGTTTGCTTACACAAAGAATGGACACAGTTAATATAATACTATCAAGTCATACATGAAGGTTCAATTCCCAGATTGGGCCCTGACATAGTTGCAACAGGAGAGGTTGTCAGTTATCTGCTGATGGGCAGGTTATAGGATTGGACATAAATTCCACGAAATCAGGTTTAGAAATATGCATACCACAATTATAACACTAGGGTAATTGTTATCGTCAAGAGCGGATTCAAACTCACTGCGCCCAATAACTTTGCTTTTAGTGGCAGCATCGTGTAGTTCTGTTTCATTTAGTCAGGGACAGTCCTTGTACTTCGCTTTCCAAAACGTATTATTTATATTAATAATAATCATTACTTAGTGGTATCATTTAATGTGAAATGTAATTAATGAATGACCATGTGATAACTGCACTCGTCTATATTAGTACAATTGCATACCATTACAAGTATATGTAAGCGTCATACATCATCGTCCACACAATAGTCCGCAGTATGGAACTACCGTGTTCTCTGTGTGACAATACGCTACATGGTAGAGAGAAACCATGTGTCTATTGTTATACCGAAGTTGGAAACTAGAACCGTGAACAGCAAGTTGTTCAATTAATAATTTCATTAATGAGTTACAACTGATGTGGTGGCAGTTATATGATTTATTGCCGCCACATATGTACGATGGATGATGGGTAACCTTTAGGAGCAGGCATACAATGACGTGATGGATATGAGAATAAACCATTTTGAGGAATTAAACCTTAGCGAATATAATAAAAACTGGTAAATATGGCATTCCAGACTCAGCTGGAATTAGGATATGTGATATGTAGTCTATTTAGATTCTAACACGTGAATATGACAACTTTTGTGATAATTATACACGTGTGAGTAGCGCTTTTCAAAAGGAGAACGTTAAGTAATACGTCTAACTAGTAACCAACCTTTACCATGCGAGTAAGACGTAAGTGTTATAAGAAGTTAAGTTGTGTTGTTTTGCTTTTCATTGACAGATTCGATTCCTTTAGACACATATATCTTAGATGAATTTACAGAAAGTGGCACCAAACTCAACAAGGATTCTGAGATATAGTTGTGGACAATATGTTATACGAGTAGATTTGTGTTGGTAATTCTATATAAAAACGTTATATCCATGTCACATGTTTTTGAAGTTCAGTTGTCCTTGTGATATGTACATGTATGTGTAATGCGTTCTTTTTGCGCTCCTAATCCGACACAAATCAAATGTCAAAAGTCATCAACTCATATGAATAATACTTGTCTTTTTATCGAGGACACATTCTTGCAAATTTAAATGTTTTCCTTTTTATATTGCTCTTTCTTTTGAGTGTTGTATAACCTGTCCTACTTGACATACTCCAGTTAATAATGTGGTGATATACGAGTTGCAGTTGCGTCCATGCGTGAAATGTATTTGAGTTTTACTTTGTGATATTTATACATCATATTGCCAATACCAGATAAAACCAGAGATATTGCCATTGTTACTGTTTGTGCATATATGAAGTCTTGTAAATATCTATATATAGTTCATTTTGATACGGACCATATCGAAAATTGGTCTAGAACAAAATGTGTTATACACTATAAATCAAGTCGTTATTTTATGATTATTGTTATTATTATTATTATCGGTATACTGTTATATATATATTATCTTGGCAAGTCTTGCGTACAAATGTATCTTTCACTTGGCCTGTGTTATGTGTTGTTTTTGTTGAATGTTGCCTTCACTATACGAATTTTCATTATTTCTATTTTGTAAAGTGGTGCACCCCAGACAGTACATTTAGTGTGGATGACCTGTCATAAAAACAAAAACCAAGGAAAGAGTTTCTAAATAAGCTTAGCTTTCTGCTCAATCGTTCATTTGTATAACAAATGTATGTATATTATGCTATGAAATAAATATTAATGAAACAAAATACAAACTCGATTAAGTGTTTCTAAGTACTAATACAATACTATAGTGCAGAGACAGACAACGCAAAGCCACACAGTTACGTCGGCACCTTCTAGCCACCTACGCTACGCAAGAGCCAGACATTGAACGAACCATCCAAATCCTCAAAAAAAGATTTATATCTTGAACAGTTACAAGTAAACTAATGCATCACATACCTGTCATCAAGTTCTGAACTACCGAATGGTACTGCTCGCTTTCCATACCTAAACGTAGGTAATTTGTGATTACGTGTTCTTGGTGCTCGCTTCCCCCAGTGAAGCTTCAATGTATGTTTACATTCACATACTGTGGGTTGTCGAAAGGCAGCAAACAAGCATTCCATTGAACAGTCTATATATGTGGCATGTATATTGTAACATAGACCAACAACTACTAAGACACAAACGAGGATTGATTTGTTCATCATATATCTGAAATAAAATAAAGATAAGTATACATTAGTATACATTAATGCTCCTATTATCATCACTAGAGACTTAAACAATACCACGCTTTCTACTTAAAGTGGCGTAAACCTTTCCATGAGACATTTTCACTAACCTTCGTACCTAGATACTTTTCGAGAATAATTTCTTTTAAGCGTAAATTCTGATATCAGCAAAAACCGCATGGAAGGAAAATTTCGTACATGCCATTGTAAAGTTCAGCCCTATATTTATTAAATGTCTATAGAAAGTTTGCACACGAAAAAGCGTTGGGTTCTGAATGTGTGTAAGATATTCATCGTTGTACGAGCTTCAGTGAAACGGTTCCATGCAATTTCTATAATTGGCTTGTATGTACTCATACATAAGTAGCGTGACAATGATCTGATTGGCCGAACATGTAATAATTTCCATTTTAGCATCTACGAAAATGAAAACCAACATGCAGTCACAATCAAGTTGTCATTTCGGCTCGATACAAACCTGGAAAGTTTCATATGTAAGCAACCTAAACTCGTACATCGTCTTTAATTATATCTTAAAAGATACGAGGGAATTGGACAGGGAAGTCAGCACTCAATTTAACCAGCCAAACACAGAAAACACAAGTTAACAACACAACATAACACAACTGCACGGAGAAATATCTACACATAACCAAACGAAACAATTCCAAAATCGTCCTCGTAGAAAAAGAGCAGGATAATCTACATTGACGTTTAAAATAGTGTTCATATATCATTGACGTCATTCTTAGTCCATCCTTTGATCATTATGATACTAACAACACTTTTACAATTGATGCCATAATTCTGTAGCCTCATATAGCTTGCCCGCAAGAATATAAACGTCTAAATCTATCGACATTAAGCCATGTTGTCATAATTATGGTCTACGATGGAGATTATCAGACGTTTCTATCAATAACAGTATTCAATTCTGCCTTAAAGACATGCTATTAACAGTTTAGGTGGAGAATCGGAAATTATTACTGTGTAGAATGAATCAGGAGAAACCCCTAAACACTATATGTTTAATGTCGAGATGAGACGAACTGGACTGTTTTATAGATGGATATTTATAGGACGTGTGTTTTGTATATAGTCACAGCGTATTTAATGTCAGTCAAGCAGCAGTTATTAATCTATTTGGTATTTATATAGAAACATGTAATCAAATTGATGTTTAAACACATTAAATATGATATATCTAATCGATACATTGTCATTCAATTCACCTGTTTTGTAAGGCATGTTTGTTCTATTGTTTCCTTCAATATAATCCTTTGATGTCTAAGAATATTGGCAAGCACCTGTTCGTCGTAAGCAGCCTTGGTATAGTTTACAATTACGCTCATGGTTGTTTGGTTCAGTCAAATACGTTGAAATTAATCAGAGTATAGATTGATTAACGTTATCTTAATTTAATCTGCATTTGTTTTTACATGCGTACATATATACAATAACATTAACATACAATCATGTTCAATAAGTTTATGAATTGGAAAACAAGCTTTATAGAAGAAAACGTATATCAATATCAACAACAATAACGACAACAGGAAGCCGTTTGTAAATTTAAGGAAGATATTTCATTTTTACTACACACTTTAATTCTGCAGCTATGTATATTATATCATTTGCAACGTGAATCACAGCAGCTGGTTATTAAAGCAAATAACTCCGCAAAATATTAACCAACAAATTTCAGACTTATCTTGGAAGATGACGTCAATGTTGGTATCACGTACAATGTTCGTTTCTTGGTATTTTCATAATCTCTTCAGTAATTTATTGAATAGCATACCATCTTATATATCACAATTGCCTTTACTGCAGACGATATAAATCTCCATGAAACACATTAAGTCGACAACCCGATTGGATTATTTTCTAGTTAGAAAAGAATCTGCATTATTGTTTTAAAATTTAAATCACAAATAAATTGACAACAGTCGACATTTTATTACTTTTGTTGAAAGGCTATCGTGGAAATATGCAATTTGTGACGCTTTTAGTTTCATAGTTTGAACGGTTATTTTGACTAGTTTTCTGTAGTCTAGCTATTTCTAATCTATGGATAAAATTTCTTATATATATATAGATCTAATAATAATATCTAATAAAATATTTTTATTGCTCCAGACTAAGTGCCAATCTTTGTCTGGTGAATTTCTTATTTTACCCAATAGACATTTAGGTCGGAATGCTATATTAAATACCTTTGTTCCATTAAGCCTAATGAATTAAGCACGGACTTACTGGGGATGTTAACATCGTTGAGTTACTGACAAATCATTTAGAAACATCGCTGTCGTCGATAATTTTTCGCCGGAAACCTTGTTCATATGAATATTTCCCTTTTTGGAGGAATTACGTTATCGCCTGTAGCCATACGAAACATCTATCTTAGATAGGCACAACCAATCACTTAATTGATAAAATCTGTTCAGGTCCGTGGATGCATCTTTTCTCTCATCGACATTACAGACCAATGTTGCTTTATCATCGTATAGTACATCTAGTCATTTCAGTACTTCAAGAAACTTGCAGCTCATATCGTTACTATATATCTATATCGCTTGTATTTTTTAATTTGTTGCACTTACAAACAATGTATTTGTTTTTATACAAGAGGTGGCTCACTTATATTTGAACATCCAACACTTTTGTGCAAGTTAGGTATTAATTACAAATCTCGTTTGCACTCAGTAAAGTTATGCATCAGGTAAGATATGCACTCGCTGTTTGGTTTGTTTATAATAGTGTTAGAACCGACAACAAAACTCCTGTAGAGGGCAAGGTAAGAGTATCCATAGGAACTCTCGATATGTTCATTTCGAAAAAAGCATCCCAAATTCCAGATAAAATCGGTGTTCATCAGCAAATACACACCAAAAAAAACCCACAATTGAGATAATAGAGATAAAACGGTTATTAGACGGTCACATTTGAGGAGGTATTGTTTTGTCAGGCACCACAAGTTCACAGTTGGTGATATGGTGTGTGCAACTGTTTGCAATAATGGTAAAAGAAAACTCATTGTTATTCCCAAAGGGTCACAAGATATTGCTCCTCTTTCTTGGATGCGTGGTGTTTTGCCGAATCTTTAAAGCTCACCACAAACACGAAACCTCAATAGCCTGCACCCATAGACTTCTAAAGGTAAAGGTTATTACTGACGAGAGAGGCTAACACCATCGATCTATTATCAGGTCTGTAAATTAAAAACGATGAACCTGCTATTGGTTGATTTTGGTGCAAACTATATTACAAGTAGAGTACACACTGAATATTGATGTTGTTTGTCATATTATTGTATTGTTATATACGGTCGAATGGAGACATGTCGATTGCGTATTCTTATCATGAAACTATTTGAAGTGAAAGACTGTTTAAATATAAATAGGACACCTCAGTTAATTGGGTTCAGAATGTTGTAAGATACAAAAATAACAAAGCAAGCCACATGTCGTGTGGCTGAACATGCTTCAAATGTCTTTATATACGTGTAATAAAAATCATAACCTATTTGTTAACCAGAAATAAATAATGTTCAAGTATTTCATTTCCTTGTTCCAATATATTAATCCATTTCCCATATATAAATATGATTAGTCTCATATAAACCGATGGCTTCACAAGCCCAATATATATGTAAACATCTTACATTATGGTAGTTGCCATTAGAAATGATTTACATACTATTCTATTTTGTAATATTAATACAGAAAATTGGTTTTCTATTATTGTTACATATATGAGGAAACTGTGGGCAATCTTCCACAATGGCATGTACGGTTTACCTTCAATATCTTCCTATACGCAATGTGATCGAGATAACATGCATCGAAGTTCATAACTCTAATAGTAATGCTCATACCATAAACATGAGCCGTTTTCAATGAAAACCGGGCTTAGTGACATCATTATTTATAATTGATATATAATAACTATGTCATGATACTATTTTGAGAACGTGCTCCGAAAGGAGAAAAAATGTGATTGTTCTTTGATTAAACTTTTCAGTAATTGCAAAATATGATATTATCCATTAGATGTATTTAGATTTATTGAAATTGTAAGTGGTTAACATCAATGCAAATATACACGATATTGATATAGCTTGGCCACATTGACATGAGCCTGACCTATTGATTAGCATAATTTAACAGTCGATATATTGTCTACGTTTACAGCACCGATTGTATGTTTTCATTATTGGGGAGTTTCACGAAGACGCTCGAGATGTAATACAAACATAAATATGAAATACCGAGACAGCACGATTTGCTTGCGGAAATTGATATATTCAAAGCAAAAACCTTGTAATATATTTTTGCATAAAGGTCAAGGTCAGGTCCAAATAGCCAAGCTATACGATAAGTGAACATAATACAATGATGTGATACACTTTTGAAAACAATTGATGTCCATAATTTATCAAGTACTGGAATTCTGAAATGGTTTCTAACTTTATGTCCCATAACGTTTGAGTCACTGGGTACACCGTCTTTTTTTAATACTGGAAAATCCGTTACTTGGGATGGTGGTCTTTCAGTTTTGAAGAAGTAAATATTTGATTTTCTATCTACTTAACTGCTATCCATAAGAGTCATGCAGCGCAGAGTATGCATTTAGGGGTTTCACGTTCAGGGGGTTATTATTGTTTCTGAACATATTCCCCAATTAAACAAAATAGCAGGTAGATCTAAGTCCTAAGTAGTACAGTTTTTTCCAGTTCTAAAAATACAGGGGGTATTCAGTTTGAGTGGTGATTGTGGTGTCATTTATAAATACAAGGGGATAATTATATTTTGTTGCTGAATGTCTTAAGATACTGTTCTTTAGAATTGTGCTGTTCTAATGCTATATTATCATGATAGTAAACTGTTTGTCACATAAAGTAACTGTTCAGCCGTTCAACAACGTTTTGACATTTTAACTTCCCCTGGTCATTGAGCTTTCTAATGAATACAACATTCAAGTCTCCCTGGGGAGGCTATTTCTCTCCTGTGGGTAGGACAGCCAACTTCAATCTACGACAACCATGAATAGACACTGTCATGCTGCCCTCGCAGGTGCAAATTTACGTGATATCGGCGTTATGGGTCTTTTGACAAAGAACGTTCTGTGAACGCTCCAAAACACACATATCTATATGTGAACATTGATTTGACACTATAAAGGCTATAACTATCCAGATATATGATTAGTGATGACAGATGGATGTATCTGGTTTTATGCCAAGTTGGAATGTAATTTAGCATTGACAAACTAATGGATGTTATGGTATTTCTAGGAAACAACGACATGCGTTATAATGGGCGCATAGGAAGACAAAGTAAATTGATATAGAAGACAATACTATGTGCTATAAAAGTACAAGGTAATTAAAATAGTACTGGGTAAGTTATGATATGTATGTTCTCTTTAGATGTGATCCATGATCTAATGAATTTAGGGCTGCTATAATTCGACTGGAATCAAATATTCTTAATTGATTCAATAACACCATTATATAGCGCTATGTCTTGATTTAGTTGATTTACTTGTATTTAGAAATCTGAGCTTTAAGCAAACACTAATCATACCAGAGCTTTATGATTACCATTTAACACAATAATTTAAAACGTCGACCCGCTCTTTGCAGACGATTTATTCAAAGGTACTAAATTAATGCCAAAGGGTTGAATACTTGGTAAAAACGTATTATGTAAAAGGTTGGTATAATTAGTCTGTGTACGGCACCAGTATGCATCTTGATAAACCAGTGGTTTCGGACGAAATTATGAAAAATACGCTTGTTGAACGAGAATGGGTTGGAACTAGTTACTGTATCAAAATCACTTAACATAACCGCGTTTGAAGCCGTAAAACACACAAGTAATATTACCCACTACTGTAAAGGTTTGTCAAGATTTATATTTGATAGTACTGTTTTTGTACTGTTTGTCACAATTTAAGTATTGTTCAGAGTATTTACTTATCATGAATTATATTCCATGATTTTTAAAATATGTTCGGTAATCAACAATATGTACAACTATTCATCATGATCAAGAAGTCAGGGGTTGTCTGCTTCTTAGATAAGTCAGTGCCGGATTACTAGTTTTGAAACGAGATCGTCATGAGCGCTGTTTACGACATTATGAGACGCCTGCATATTTATGTGAAATCTACACCAAGGTGCTTCTTATGAACAGTTGTATTTGTATGATAATCAGAACATATCATGTTGACCAGACTGAGGTTGACAAAGCTTGTGATTCAATAGGTAAAAAGTAGTTTTCAGACAGTTTTTACTCGTTTCCTCAAAGTATCGTTTTTGTATAAACGACTTTCTCATTCTTAAGCAGTGATATGGTATGCACACCAGATGATCACTAGGATTCTTATCATTGACCATATGGGACTATATCGTATGATGTGGTGTGAAATTACAATAGTGTGGTTTGTACGTAGTTGGGTAAAGTTACATTGTATTACTATACTCAGAAGTATGTGACATGTGCTAAAAACTGTTATGTTGTTGCTTTCATAGTAGACGTTATCGAACAGAGATTGGCGTCAATAACAAAGGTCCGGGAAAAAATCGAAACTTTTTAATCCAAGGCGGGAGAAATATCAGGACGAATATCATGTTTTTATATTACCTCCCTTTGATCTAAAATAAGAACATTTTCAAATCACGTGATATACTGACTAAACTGTTTCGTCTCAGTATGGTATGTTACTTTTATATGAACTAAGACATCCTTGAGCGAACATTGGCCCTTTGCTTAGTCAGTGGCTTTTTATTAATTAAGCATTTATAACATATGTCACAACGCGAAAATGTTCCTCATGCACACGTTCGTGTTTATGTTTTGGTTCTTGTATTTTTGGTCCAATATCTTTGCCAAGACTAGCCATTTAAGAATCGTTTGAACGTTAAATATTTTCCTTAATTAAGGAAATAAAATCTTATTCATTTTTATGAAAAACTTTGTGGCTTAGGGCAAAATTTCAAATATCAATAATTACTTTTGCACAGTCAGTTTTCTAGTTTAGTAGCTCATTATTGATGAACTTATTGTCAAATAAGTTTCGTCGTAAGATAAAGTCTTTATTATTATTATAATTGTTCTGTGTTCAGTCTGGAATTGTTGAGCATTTACAATTTATAATACAATTGTATTATTCAAGGAAATGATACTCTAATCGGTACAAGATCTTAACGAATCTATTTGAATTCGAATATATTTATTCAATCTAAGGCCCTAATGTTTGGAAGAGTAAATGTTGCTTTTTCAATTATTTACTTTTTTGACAAAACATAACGCTATTTTTCTTGGCTACCAAAATAATCATATGTTTATAGTTTCGGCATATAATGTTTGTTTAGCATATTATCTATACTCAACTTTGTAGCATATTGCTAACAGAATCGTCATCAAAAACTAGCTTCTGCTTGTGAAGCCCAATTTAGCTTGAAGGAAAGGTGAATACTTTTAGAAACACTGTAAATGAACCAAACGACCGTTACAATACCGCGAACTAAATAAAAGTACTGTTATGACCGAGCGATGTCATTGCTTTTTTATTAACTCTAAGTACTTAGAATTTTTAGAAAAATCATATGCATCCAACGCTGATCATTTTTAACTAACAGCTGTTTTTTCTTTCTGTAATTTTATCTAACATCTGATATTTCTATAATTATGTACTTTAAGCCAAGCGTATGAACATACACTTACAAATTGACGTATGACATATCAACGTTAGTTACTTATTTGGTTACATAAGAACACGAGTACATTAGGCTTTATATAAGCATGATTATATAATACTTTACAGGCGATCAGTACTTGTTCTTGTGTTGACCTCAAGCGCTCATTCAATCAAAATCCTTAAGGATTTGAACTGATAAATATATGTTATTTCTACCAAGTGCCAGAAAACGGCCAATTTTTTATCATTCCGTGAAATTCAAATACATATGGATTAGTCGACTGATAATTCTTTCTATTTTCATCGTTACATACGTGACAGTTCAAGTGTACGATTAATAGAATGGCGTAATATTGGCTATACAAAAATGGATACTAAATCCCAGCGTCGAAACAGCACATAGACTGTCGGATCTGAAATGCATCAAATAAAATGAACAAGAATATTTAATTGTTATTGACGAATTCTAGGAACAATTTTAAAACGTTAACTTATTTATTTTCCTTTATAGCGTTTTAATGGCATATAGTGAGTAACCTGACATTATTTGTAGCTTGCATTGGTCGACATGTCCTTTTGAGGATATAAGACGCTTAATGACTGACAGAGTGAACCAGAACACCATGCCGTAGATATGTTCACTGAACAACTAGACGAATGCTCTGGTAAATCAGAGTGCAATTTCGTGCTTGTATATGAAATTATTGAATTGATTAAATTTCCTGGATGTATTAATTATTAAGTAACAAACGTGTAACTCTAGAACTAACTTTACATTTATCTGAATCAATGAAGATCCACCACAACCACTTTTCTGATACAGAGTAAAAATGCTAACTTGTCATCAGTTCAAATGTTTAATTAAGTAAGCTAACAAAATATATTTTAGTGGTGAAAATATATTTAACTTGGAAGAGGGTTTTATGCTTGGCCATTATGAGCTTCAATGGTATGTGCATTATAATGTAGGTTTTGTACTACAATACCATAGTAAGTTGCCACACCATCAACGTTTGATGTACATTTAAACTTGAAAACTTTACATTGAATGACATTTATTCATAACTCTTACATCATTCAACATTAACACTGTTGCATAAAATGAATATAAGATAACTTGAGACAGATGCTAACTGGAATGCATTAGCGTTCGAAGCATTCATAATGCGTATAGCATAACCCAAGAAACGTTCAGATAATTTATTTACGTAAACTTCTAACATACAATCTAACTCTCCCTTTGTGTAATGGTTTAAAATAATAGTCAATAGTTACATTGTATTTAACTAAGAAACTTTACAGTAATATTTTTACTTTTTGGGCTTTGGCAAAGTTGAAAAGACCACATACGATATTATAGGATCACGTTTTTGTTTCAAATAATAATAATGATAGACATATTTAAAATTAGCATTAAGTACGTATAAAGATAAGATATATATTATAATAAGATAAGTTTATTAACGCCTCACTCATGTACATGTGTATTATGTACATGTAACCTGTTTCATTTGTCTTTTTCTTTTTTGTCCTTCAATTTGTTTCTTTATAAATGATTCTTTTTATTAAGTTTTATTAATATAACGGATTAATGGATGCACTGTTCCCCATTATCTTTTGTCCCATAGCAAATAAAAATATTAATGTATGTGTTTTGTAGTCATTTCATTTTAGTATTATTAATTCTAGAATGTTCCATATTTTTTTATTTCTTGATGCGTTAAAATATTGTTGACCATGTAAAAATCAAGTTTGCCAATTATCTAATTCACGTTACTGTTGTTAATTATTGATGTTATTATATTTTCAAAGTTTAGGTTTAGTTCATGAGTCGATGAAACGTTGTATGAGCTACATATATCAAAGTTATCTAGTATTTTTCTATACTTAATTATGATACGATAATATAAGAAGATCGTATGAATGGTATAATAAGTTTTCCCAAACACACCGATTAATTATCGTTCTTAAATAATTGATGAAACATCGTTCCAATTACGTATCTCTCAGCCAAATATATATCTCTTACTAGGATGATAATGTTAGCAATGTATGATAAATGTACAAAATGTCTATATGTACTATTTCGACAAATATGGAATATTTTTTTATTAGTTATGTTTTATTATTCGTACTTATTGGTACTTCAATAACACGAAAATGTGTACTTATATTTTGTTTAAACAAACTATTTGAACAACCACATACGAACGATATTTTTTATTTTACTAGTATTTATTAAACTTGAAATTTTACGAGGAATACAGACAATTTAACCCAGTTGATTTCGTCATAACTAACAAAAACCAAAAACTTTAATATTGAAGTAAATATATTATACGATGTCTTATAATACTTACTTAAATTTAACTTAAATTGAAAGATAGTGGTTTAAATGTGCGAGCATGTAGTCTCCCTAGTGTTTGCTTAAACGGGATTTATCCATAACACTTCATTCGTACATGATTTATAAAAAAATATAATTAATACTGAATTCTTGGTTATTATTTGAAAGCTTAAATCGTATTTAGAAAATTGCCTAGTTATTCTTACAGAAAAAAAACTACAAAAATATGTTTAGATAAAATTATTTTAACATAGATATATCAATTGTTATGCAAATGCAAAATAAAATATAAATACCTTTTTTATAAGCCAATTAATAGAAATCCACAGACGCACCAGCGGATACTGCCGAATAAAATGTAAAAAATAAACACAAAACTCGAAATAAAAAATAATTAACAAATTTGAACAGCAGTTACAAGTTAGTATTCAAATTCGCAATCGTGTGTTATCCGCTAACCTCAGTGCTAAACTATGTATTTATACACGCGTAGTTGTATGATTCATGGTTAACCAGTATTGGCTGACTTCTCTAGTACAGATTCGGTAAGCGATGCTCGTAAACTATTGTTTATCGTGACTTTTAATTGTATCTCGTGCCACCAGTTGTTATTAAGTCATTAAGCGTATCAGATAAACCGGGAGTCCATTATAGCTTTTATTTTACAAAAAAATCAACAGCTCTTGAAAACCATTGTTCGATAAGTTATCGGAGTATTAATGCTTTTAGTCCAGTAGCGCTTGTTGGGACAAAGAAGCCGTTTTGCGCCACTTTTCCACGTGGGTGTTAATTTTGTAATAATGCCTTATTTTATTTGAAACAATATTTCATTTCATACCCGTAAATATCTACTGACTTTCCTTTTAGCCAGGTTAGTATAGCCAGTACGTTTAATGTTATACGTACCACGTGTAGTATAAGGTATTGAGTTGTTTCAATAATCAATGTGTATTTTGCGTTTTTAGTGTCATGTGATATAAAGAATCTATGACTCGTTGTCAATTGACATATTTATATTCAACTCGTTCAGGAAATATTATTAAGCTCGCCAGAGGCTCGCTTAATAAAAATGTCCAAAACGCGTTTAATATAAATTTAAATCAATTGACAACTCGTGATAGATCCTCTATTTGTACAATGAGTATCACCAATACATAGAGGATATTTATTGAGTGTTGGTGTAAAAATGGTATGAGAAAATCAGACAGGGAAGGTAGCACTCAACCTAACCAGCCGAGCAAATTATTTATCAGAAACACCATAACACACATATTCATATTGACATTCAAAATGACTAAAGTTATTACGGAGGTCATTTTAAATAAATCTAGTCGATGTTAGAAGGACTAAACTCCAGTTCGATGATAAACACGTTTTGTAGACGTTTTAATCACAAAACTATATTTTACGAATACATAAAGTATTCTTACAACTTGCATTACGATGAAAGGCAATTCTATAATACCACCTTTGATATAGAACAACGTTGAATAAATATTTTACTGCGTTAGTCACGCAATAGATTTTAGGTGTTTAAAAGATAATAAACCGACGTTATGCGATTATTTTTCTACAATATTAATAGGTCAAGATTCTTATATTTTATATTATAAATGTATTAAAAAAATGCGATTTTAAGAGAGCTTTTTTATAAATTATGTAATTTACCAACTGGAGTTTTGTCCCTTTAAAGTAATTGCATTATTTGATTTAATCAATGATATTCTTAACAGCATCATAATTTAATTCCAATGCGTGAACGTATTTAGAATAACGACACCCTTTATTCTAAAAAGTTAAAATTGTCAATAAAGTTTGTGTCCGTCTTTCGCGCGTGAAATCATCATACACTATGGTTTTATATCTAAATCTAAGGCTCATGAAAGAATCTGAAACAGGAACTCACAAAACTAAATAATCACATACCTTACATACAATCCCAAACAACAAACATGTGTACTGTATTATGAAAGTTCTAAGAATAAATATTTTTGATGTTCGAGTGTAGTTTACCATAGGTAGCCCTTTGACCCGGGGAAGTTTAAAAATCAAAGGGTTCTTGAGTGGCTTAACTGCTGAAAAGAGCCCTAGAAAATATAGTAGTATAACTGCAATTATTTGGTAGTTATAGCAACATTGACTTGTACAAATTATGCCGTGGTTACATTTTGTATTTATATAAAGATCGCAAGTGTTTTAGATCTTCCATTTGAAAGTATCAAGGCATTTGAACTTATCCGGAGAAACTTCGCCTTCCAGGTATGGGTATGTAAATTAATAGAGAACTGCAATACTAATATCTTTTTTCTAGTGTCATGAACAAAGCACTAGCTCACGGTCTGACAATTTGAAAATATGTGTTATACAACTATGGTTGTATTGATTTTTCATAACTGTACAAGAACAAGCAAACCATTTTGTAATTCCTAATGTAATTTTGGACCTTTAATACAAAAAGGAGTGTTGCATGGGTTTGCTGATGCGGTTAATTTTCAATTATGTACAGTGTATGATAGCGATTGTAAAAGACACATGTGTTGGTGTACAAGAAGGTGAACCTTGATATGGTCCGTGTAATGTTTAAGGTCTACCTTACTACTAACACTCATAAATGTTCGACTGTTAGACGCCATTTCCGAGCGACAACGGTGAAACAGCAGTTCACTTCAGATTTAACTGTACGTTCTAATAATTTCCCCAATGTTGATTTGCCAATGCCACATGGAAGCAGACTTACGAGCATTACTAGTCTCGTGAAAGTCATATAACCTTGATGTTGGAACACACAGAAACGTGCTGAATTTTGACAAGCACACATTTACTAGGACAAAATGCATATCGTGATTTATAAATGCCTAAAAAGCACAGTTAATGTCTTTCATCCATTATAGAATTGTGTTAAGTGTAGTCATACCACACATTTACTTTCCTACAAACAAACCTACGTGCACCGATAGTCAGAACCTATTCCAGCACGCGATTCTGTTATTTTCATACGATGGATGATAGTTAATATGTATAATTATTCATATTATCATCTCACGATGCGTTCAATTATGTCGACACTGACATCCGACAAGATATTTCATACAAGTATGCTGCTTCACAACAACAAAACCTGTATCGTGATATGATAGCATTCAACAAATCCAACATCTCAATGCCCGATGACAGATCCGTGTCATTTTAAAAACCAAATTGCACAACAAAATTCTAGCATTCCAATGCAATCAAATCAACCACTTAACTGATATTGGAATGATAAATAGCGTCTTAATCGTGTAATATTGCGGATGTAGTACAATAAATCAAGGAATGGTATTACTAGTACGAGCAACACATCCCACGCAGTAATGGGTGTATCGCACATCCTAATGCTTGAAGTCACGCATTAGCGTACACTATATTATATGTGTTCTGAGCACGACTTCTAATTAAGAGTGAAGTCCAAACACATTGGGAATTATTCATAATGCACTGAAGGTCAACCATCCGATTCCCAGCGAATACATTGTCCACTGTAGTGTGGGTTTCCTGGTTTGCAACTCGAGAAAAACATTCAACAGTTGGTGCTATGAACATGTCTGTGAGAAATCAACTTTCAAGTACTAGTAACTTGACTGTTTCTGGATATAACAATATTGGTAGAATAGTTTACACGCGTGTGAATTTGTAACCTGGATGAGTGAATACTGGCTGTGTTGTCCAGAGAAACTAGTATTACATTTGTATATTAAATAACGTGAGGTTAAACTTCTTGAAAATGTTTTTAAACGTTCGCGAATACTGCATTATCCGTCCTTAGGATTTAAGTTTGTGAAACAATTCGTATGTATAAATAACAATAAACAAACATAAAGAAACTAGCTAAAGCAATGTTATTATAGACACTGTATTGTTTTATTCAGTGTCTGATATCGACTGTCAGGGACATAACAAGCAATTAGAATTCCACCGAGTATCGGAATCTAGTGCTCGTCTATTTTGCTATTCTGCACGTCTGTAAAAATAGGATGTAAAGGTTTTATCATACGGGCCTGCATCGTCTTCCACTCCCTCATTGACTGTTTAAGAACATTGGTGCACGTTGGTCTGTTTGTAGGAGGTTACTCTATTATATCTGTACTATTGCTATTGCTGATAAGACTACACGTGACACAATTCTGTAATTGATAGTAAACATATAACATATTCTGCTCCATCGTCGGATACTCGTAGACGGTGCCTCCAAAGATGTTCGTAGAGGAGCGAGGGCACCGACTGTGGGTATCCGACGATGATTCTGGTTGGGCATTTATAAATCACGATAATAACATGCAGATTATGCACGTTTCTTGGTATGTCAACATCAAGTTTATACGAGCTCGTATATATGCTTTTCACGGGTAAAGTGATGCTGATGTTTTATACTACCATCTGGCATAGGCAAAACATCATCAGTGAAATTATAAGAACAAACTGTCAAAGCTGAAGTGAATTGCTGTTTCACCGTTGTCGCTCGAAAATGGCATCTTACAGACAAAAATGTACGAGTGTTAGTGGTAAGGTAGTACTAAAACATTGCACGGACCATATCGAGGTTCATCTTCCTGTACACCAACACATGTGTCTTATACAATTGCTTAACTTTCAAATATTGCAGTGGGAAATTAATTCCATTAGCTGGGAGTCAACCCCATGCCTCGTACGATATGTAACAATCCGTTTTGTAATAAAGTTGCAAATTGCAATTGTTATTACACAACGAAGTGTGTGTCATTGCGCAGTTATAAAATACCAATACCACTCGAGTTGTAATACATATTTCAAATTGTTATAAATTTAGGTATCGCTCCGCCCATGACAATAGATTTATTTTTTTGATTTTGAACACTGCTGATCATTTTTAAAATACTATTTGTGTCAATACAACCAGCTATCTGGCTATATTAATATACATGTATTTTTTTACAAAAATACTGAAATATCTATTTATATTTTCATTTATTCTTTACAACTTTATTATTAATTTTAAATAAATATATTTTGAGACATTTCTATTTTTCATATCGTACATTACAAACGTCTTTCATTCATGTTTTTTCAATGTAAGTATGTGTCAGTTCACCTAAAAGGACCACAATGGAAATACTCAAGTAATAGACTCTCTCCTTTCCTCATTTCGCCCCCTTGAAAGTGTGTGAACTATACTCCCACTGTTATTATCAAGAAGAAGACAAGTTCTTAATCAACCAGTCAATCGATTTAGTGAGTTATAAGTTGATTTCCCACAGAACAGTTCATAGCACCGATTGGTACATTATTTCTCGGGCTGTTAACAGGTACACACACAAGCGCTTACATGTAAGCTGAGGAAACCTTCAGTAAATAATGAAACCTCGTGTTTTATCTTCATTCTGTCTTAATTAGAAGTCGCGCTCATAACACGTATTAGATAGTACGACATTGCATGACTTCAAGCGTTATGATGTACGATGCACCCATTACTGCGTGGGATATGTTGCTTGTACTAGTAATACCATTCCTTGATTTATGGTATTACACCCGCAATATTACAAGATTAAGACTCTTTTTATGTTGCCAATATCAGTTAAGTGGTTGTCTTCGATTGCAATGGAATGTTAGATTTTCATCGCGCATTTTTTGTTAAAATGACACGGATCCAGCATTTGGACACCGAGTTGTAGAAATTAGTGAATGTTTTCATATCACGATATAGGTTGTGTTGTTGTAAAGAAGCATGATTGTATGAAACATATTGTCGGAGGTCAATGTCGACATAATTGAACGAATCGTGAGATGATAATACGAATAATTATACATATTAACTATCACCCATCGTATGAAAATAACAGAATCGCGTGCCGGAATAGGTTCTGACTATCGGTGCACGTAGGTCTGTTTGTAGGAAAGTACTTCATTATATCTGAAATATTGGTGGTAAAAATACACGTGACAAAATTTTGTAATGGATGGAAGACATTAAATGTGATATTTAGGCATTTATAAATCACTGTATGCAGTGTCCTACAAGAGTATCGCTTGTCACAAATACACACGTTTCTGAACATTCAAACATCCAATTCGTATGATTTTAAAGTGTAAACAATACTAATATATTTCAGTTTCTGTTGACATGGGCAAAATATCATCGAGGAAATGAACCACCTGTTATTGACCATTAGTTTAATATGGTGTGATCTGATTGGTTATCCTTATCATTAAGTAAAGAAAGATCACCATTTAATACCACCTTGGTACAGTTTTGAAATACGAGGGGAGATCAACATTCAAGGACTTTTAATCTAGTCATTTTGTCTTCTCTGCAAGACTCCAAAGCATATTTCAGCTGCCTTTGGAGTTAGATACCTCCGAACGAATTCGCTTTTTCAAGCCAGAATCATTATTTCAAAAGCTATAAAACTCGAATATATTGACCATCCCCTCGTATCATTACAACCTTGTTCGTAATAATATAATATATAAAAACTTTTTTTTTCAAATTGTAATATATCCGCTTGTGATTCTATATATGATAACCCCGTATTTTAATTCTCTATACATTAACAGGCTGGAAGGTATTATTGCACTGGATAACTTCATATGACGTTTGTAACATTTCGATGACTTGCAATTTCTGTACATGTATAGCCACACAATATCTTCTATAAGTCAAGGTCATTATTACGACTATTTCCAGCTAATTTATGTCTGAATATGGTAAGAATTTACTTCTTGAACTGAATGTGAAATGGTATAAAAGGAATTGTATGCTGAAAAATCTTACCTTTATGATGACTGATTTATAATCTTCGAGAGAGTCTGGGTCATACTCACTTGAATTAATCGCACAGCTCGTATAGTAGGTGTTGTGTTATGTATGGTACATTTCAACCTTGTAAGCACTTGTGGTGTGATATTGTTCTTTTTACGTGTTTATTCTTATATTTTCGCTGTTGAGTTTTGTCCTTTATTCCTCGACTCGTTAATATCCTTTTACTGGGCATTTTGCCGCTGTCAGTATCAGGATTGAAGACGCGTTGCTTGTCATCATATACTTCGTTTATCTATCAGCGTACATGCATCAGAACACTGTTGATCAGCGTACTGCCGATGAAATTGATGGTAGGCACCATCATTGACATGTTCAAGTAAACGTTAAATTAATGAACTTCTTATGTAACTTTTTGGTTACAATTTTAATGAAAAACAGTTAACAGTACAATATCGAAATGTGTTATGTTTGTTTCATTTTTGTTCCATGGCAATGAATACAGGGTAAGGTAAACACATACTAGTTAGTATTCCAAACGACAGTACTTTGAATGTGAGCGCTTAAACGTTTCTCAATAATTAATTTATTACAATACAGAAATACAGCACCTGTTTAAAATGCCACTGAGTTGTTGTGCAGAAATTTCCTTGTCTTGCAATTTCAATTTATATGGGTTCGTCTGAATTATATGATTTCCTGACTTACTTCTGTATAATAAATTTCGGACAAATTAATTTCTTTTTAAATTGTCTTGGTGGTTTACACCTACGTAGTGTCTGCGTTATATGTTTTATAAGACATTTTTCATGAACTTATATACTTTTATTTATAAAGGTTCAAGAAGAAGTCGTAGCAGAAGTTATTTATTCTCGTCCAACCAGGGTGTGTTTTTTCGTTCAAAACATAGTCTGGGGACTTGACTTACCACTGATTTATGAGGGTGAAGTTATTCCGTATGGCTTGTATTATGTAACCAGTAAGGAAAGAATTGCATTAATGTATACAAAGTGTTCAGTTGACACTTTTATTGCATGAGGTCATGAGTTCGTCACTGTTTTACGTTTTATTATTTCCTTTACACAGAGGCAACACTATTGATATCGCTATACATTCCAAACACATATCGTTGTTAGTTTTTTGCACAATGTCATATTAATAAAGCAATGGCGCTTATTAATTGAATCTAGGTTTTGTTTTCGATCCTGAATCTCTTAGGCTCAAGAACGATGCATTATTTTTAGTGGTAAAAACTAGTTTGAAGGTCATCGAGCAATGTTTAGATATTCTGTAGCGGCTAAGAAAAAAGACAATCGTATAACGTCGCAAATATTATTCAGAAACTGAATTGGCCTTAGGCCTGATGGTGAACACTGATTGGATTTACATAATATTACGCGGTTTCATTTCTAACTGTGCAGTATGTCTAATACACGAATTATTGTTTCTAGTTCATGTGTAGTATACATGTTCATCTTAAAATTGAGATGTTTTTGTAGATCGGGATATTCTCAATGATGCAATGTTTCATCATCTATAGTGTTTTGGATTAATGTATTTGCGGACAATACACATACATATGGCGAAATACTCAAAATGGTATGTCCAAGAATCGCTTCTAGTTGATGGGTAGTAAACATTGTATATGTTCAGGTACAATGTTTAATTAGAAAACGGCGAAAATGTTGTGCTTTTGCTAGGCTAAATAGTTTCCCAACAATAACTCAAGAACGTTTGGACCTAGGATCCATAGACTTATAGTGTAGATCGTTCATCATCCATAGATACCCCAGTCGATTTTGAGGTCACTAGGTTCAAAGCTCAAACTCAACGTGACCTTTGAGTACACAACAACCTTATCCTGACCTCTACGGTCAAAAGTAGCAACGCTTTACAGAGAGGTACTGACCACGGCTAGATTTAGATGCTGTATTTACTGAAAACTATACAAACGACTTAAAATTTCTGCATTCATATATTTACAATGATGCAAAGTTTCATCCGGTATAATTTCTAGGAATACTGTACGTGCGGGAAATATTACTTTATTTCTTCTGACACGCCTCAGTAACTAGCGGAGACTACATATGCATATACGTACCGTAACGACGAAATACTCAAATGTAATATTCACAGGGCCGTAACATCCCTACACATTTTGAAATCACAAATGGAAAATGTTGCTTTTAACTCAGATGTACACAATATTTTGTCTCCGGTTCAATACCTAAGTGTAATGTAAACAATAACGACACGTGTACAATCAAAGTTTTGTTTATCTTCCTCGTCACATTCCGGAAATTCATCTGATGCCTTCGAGTTATTGTCTTTTATCATAAACATGAATCGATTTAGAATGGCCGTAAAATGTTTACTACGAGAGTAGAATGTTGGGGGAATGGCTGACAGATTGCTAAATTGACAGTCGTGTGATAAGCAACTACGCAGTTCTTCGATACTTGTGAATTAGGTCATAACTACGATATTTATGTTAACCTTTCAGCTTTACAATAAATTGTAAAACACATTTATAATGAATTCAATATAAAAGCACTATATAATTCGCATGGTTTTCGTTGATTTTGTATTTGGTATAACGAAGGTCCGTCACATTATTAATTGCTAGTAATATTTAGAAAACATGCTATTATACGGAATGTCTTTTTGTGAAGAATCTAATATATGTATATAATAATTTTTGTTACATCAGTAGATACGTCTACATTAAGGAGGGGAGTAAACGTTTCTATATACATGATTGTCAATAAGGTGAATATCAGAATAGTAGAATTCATACTTTTGCTTCTTCGACAATATAGACATGTTTTGAGTCCATAACATAATATTGTAAATTTAACATTAATACTTACACCGCCCCCTTATGGTTGATAATACTCGATTACACTAGACAATCAAATACCGCAGTATGTAATTCATTTCAGAACGAGAATACTCGTACATGTATACTAGGTTTGCTTATAATATCAGTTTTATTGGGTTATGGGTGGGTCTTTCTGTGACTGATCTTGCGTGGGTGGCTAAGCGAATCCGGCGTTTCTGTGTGGCATTATTGTGCGCTACAATATGTATTTGTATATTACATGTAAATGTACTTACAACGTGGGATAATCATGACAATACATGTCATATGCGAAAATGATCGCAACGTGAATCCATATAACAAACACTGCAATATATAACGCAGTAATTGTTACCAATTGTTTCGCCTCGCACATGATCTCCGATTAGTAAACATTAAATATACGAATGTGCCTACATGAATGTAGTGTGTGAGTTCTACGTGCAGTGGTCTTGGTAACGGATATACCCTTGTCACAAGTACTTGATCGTAAAATGACGCGTGTACATTTACACTTACATATGTTGGCTTAATACAAACTATGTATTATGAATGAAATGTTTGAATATGAGGGCGTCTGTAGTATTATGTACTCATACTTATTCCGGTACTATCTAATATCCTCGTTTGTAGGATCGGAAACGCCCTTCCTTAATCTACAGGCACCGTATAAGGAGAACGTGTTTATCTATTCATACATCTCCACACATAACTTTTTATGATTGTTTGGTTGAGCTACGCAATATATGGGATAGTTCTGAAGTAATCAGTTGTAAGAAAATTGGTGTTTTACTCCATTTAGTAACAGTTATTTATAAATATACATGATATTATAGTATAGAACGGTGTTGAATATGCCACGGGTTGAATGTACCACCCTCGTTACACGCACACGTTTTACCAACGACAGAGATGAAGAACAATATGTTCTCTGTACTAATCCCGATACGCCGCCCCACAGTTGCGTCGGAGAGTTATACTGTTTCATATCGCTGGCTTAGAATGATAAGGTAGAAGGCGTTATAAGACTCGTACATATTTGAAACCTGTACTTCAAATGGGCTTCTTATGGGTCTATGTTCATGAACATAGGAACTTGTGATGTTGACCAAAGTGGAGTTGTAAATGTTTTTTTTGCCGTAGGTGAACACTTTTTTCAGAGACTATTTTGTGCCCTGAAACTATCGATTTTGGACTAACGACCTGCTCACTCTAAGCCAGCGATAAGACTCTTACGAAAATGAACACCAATGTAGCGTTTGGATGGAACATAGATGTCATATATCATATATTCCACCAGTGATTTACACTGGTTTTCAGTTCCGTCATTAAACGAGTATTTACTTGTAAAATGCATCGTATTTTATGCCGAATTATTTTCTTATATCGTTACAGGCTTTTTAATCTTTCATTCATTGTATTCGTATTATTTATCCTTTGCTAAACTAGTTTTATTCAAACAAATCATTGCCTTGGAAACTAGGGGAAATCAGCACTGCAGAAGTTATTAATATACAAAGAGATTACTAGTTGAGTGTAAGGCATGTGGAAATATATAGCTAAATCTACAAATCACAATATTAATCATAAAAGCACTATAGCCATCAACAAGATCAAAGTATAAGTCATATCACTCATAAAGTATGTCTATTTTCTATTAATTCATGCCTTTGATGTGTTAGAAACATTCTGAATTATTTTCCTGATCATTAAATACATTAAAAAAAGTTTAGTTTACAATTTTCTAGGGCTGTTTTCAGCTGTTAAGCCGCTCGAGCACCCTTTGACATTTTAACCTCCCCTGGTCTTTGGGCTACCTATGGAAACCTACGTTCGTGTCTCCCTGGGGAGACTATTTCTCTCTAGTCGGTGTGGCAGCCAAAATCGTTGTGCGGCGCCCAGGAATAGACACTCTGCTCACAGGTACAAATTTACACCTTGGCGGAGTGGAACACGTGGGTTATTCTTGCACACAGACATTAACCAGTGGTACAGACGGAGGTTTTACCCGGGACCTCTCGATTCCGAAGCGCACAACCTATCTCTAGGCCACCGTCCCCCAGACACTTGAAAACTATTTCTCTGTAATGCATCAGTGGTTGAAAGGTATTGGTCCATGTAGATTGAAACGTGTAAATATCGATTAAAATTAAATAATTCCAAGACTATATGAACTTGTGTTTAATGTGTAAGTTTTATAACCGACAACCGCAACAGACAGAGCGATCAAAGGAGAATAGTTTCTTTGATTGTACCGCCTTGGTTTCATACAGATCGATCCATACTCATGGTACGTTCACTCATCGCACTTAGCAACTTCTGCGTTTGTTTAAGAAACACATTTGCCTCCTTCTTAACCTAACCGTACCCTCCATCGGTAGAACAATTGAATTACTAATATAATAGTGCGGCATAAAGAGCTCTATCATCTACGGATAAAACAATTCGTCTAAGCAGTTTGCATTTATACATAAACCGTTGATACACAAGTAATATATAAACAAACGGCGATTTTATTACAAAACGCAAGAAAAGATTTTATTGCGTTTATTATTTTTTATTCTCTCAATATCAAAAACATTTAATTGTAAGTCAGTACACTGAAACGAGGTCATTGCATCACGGATACAAAGAGTGCTACGGCAATTCTCATCCGCTGTGTTAATCATACGGCAAAATCCCTTTTGATTTAGAGAAATATTACGCAAAATCTAACACTTTTTTTCGTTTAAAACAAACCATAAAATCTAATTCAGTGCTACATAAGAAAATATTAGTCTACAGACGTACATGTGATATTTACGTAACACGGATATACATGTTGATATTATATATGTCCGCATTAACCTGGTGGTAAAATACTTTGGTAAAAGAATATCAAAGAAATAAGAATCTTTGCAATTAAAACCTCACTTTTGAAATGTTATGAAAACTATTTGTTGAGAACAATAAAATATATAATAACAAAATGGACAGGGAAAGTAACATTCAACAGCAGCGTTAATGCACACAGAGACACGCCCCATTCTTTATGATAATTATTTTGCAATTGTCTGATCTGATTTCTCTAATTATTATTGTTCATTGAATTCTAGTATTCATTCAGGAGCCTCATAAATCAGTAGTTAGTCAAGTATCCGGAAATTCAGATAAAAATACGCTAGTTGAACGTATTTATTAGGCCCACTATAGTGCGGCCGAAATATGATTGCACAATAACATTGACAATGTGTCACCGGTTGGATCTGTCCATATTGAACAGCAGGCATGTTAATTAAATCTTGTAGTGTAAACGTTTTTTTCTGTTATTTCAAATAACGATCGTAGCAATTCAGTGCTTTATATAAATAAATGTAGTGTAGTGGGTACACTAAGGACTGTAATACAGACAGCCTTGGTTCGAATCTCGGCAGATACGTTTTTCTTCTTCTTTTTCTTTTACGCCTGATTTTCACGATATTCTTGCATTTGTAGGAGTGCAAATAATAAACAGATCAAGCATGTGAATTTCAAATTGTTTGAAAGAATTGTATTCGATTGATTTTACGCCTTTAGCTATGCGCATTAATATATGGATACGAGAGGTGTTCAACCTATTAATGAACAGAAGGTAAGTGAACATCGATATTTTATTACTCTTGCAATGAAATTGAAGAAAACTTTAGTATTGTATAAAGTAGTGTATCAAGAAGTATAAATAATATTTATAAATTGCCAATATGTTACGGTTAAATCATAATCAGCATTGGAGTAGAGGGTGTTGTTATTTGCGTTTTGAAAGTCTAAAACTCGAAATATTTATGTTTACATTTTCCCTCTTTAATCGATGTCTTAGTATCAATCAGATCATAAATTTTATTGTTCATGCAAGAGAAGACTTCGACATACATTATTTGATTATAATATTTTTCAAAGTTGTATTCTTAAGTGTTTTATTTGACTTGAAGATGAATTTTGTTGAAACACTAAGTTCTTGGAACAGTGTCAAGGGACGATACGTAACACTTATTTGTTAAAAAACCTGATCTGAAACGGTTTATACATAAACCACAGCCTTCAATTTCGTCAATTTGATATTGATTTTGACGTGCTTAGGTCCATAATGTCAAATACAACGCCTTTCCATGAACACGGCTACGAACACACAAAGCTGGACAAACACCAACTTCTACCTATCCTTGTGACATGTTCTAAAACAAGCATACCCTAATCTATCATAACATTCTCTAAGATACTGTATTGCTTCGTCATAGTGAAACCATTTTTCTAAATAATTTCGAATTTCTAGACTCAAAGACTTTTGGCAGCGATGCATGTTTTCTTGATTTTCAGCATAGGAACTTTGCATTTTCCCGGAACTACGATTTCAACTTTTTCAAAATAATTTCATTGATAGTTTTTTATAAATTCCGCGTTTTGCCAATGAATCATCATAGACATCATGCAATCAATTTAACTTTATAGTGTGGGTGGCTGTGCCTCATTGTGGTTACCATTTTGGCACGGGTTAGTGTGGGCATTGCTTAGGTTAGTTGTGTCGTGGTGTTTCTGATTTCTGTGCTCGGCTGGTTAGGTTGAGTCCTACCTTCGGATTTTCATATACCTTTTTTGGTAATGTTGGGCAATTTTTCAATTTTTGGTGCCATTTCACAATTACTGGAAACAGAACTCTTATAACCCTTTTTACGACAAATATTACTAATTTTCTCATAACAAATGCAAAATAAACATTAAACAACATTTTCTCGATGCTTACAAAAGGGTGAGTTTGCCTTAAAAACTGGAAAAAAAACAACATCATCTACTAAAGAATGTTTAGCTTTAACAAAATGGAATATACAATATATAATGATCATATGTTGAACGTAAAACATTTCTCACATGGTGTAACAGAGATATTTCAATTGTTTTTATTCAATATTGCAAAATCGGCGTTCATGTGGTGTCATAAATAAGTGGAACACCTCTCGTAGTAGGCTTAGTTATAATATGTGTGTTGCATTTACTGATGGTAACGTCAGAGGCATGTGAATAAAATTTGGATTACAAATGCATTTCAAATATTAACGTTTATAAATCACCACTCGTATACACAACGTGTGCCAACTTATTTTGCGCTACTAACAATAATGGAATGTCAACATTTAAACTATCGTCTGTGTCTTGAATTGTGTCACGATACACCAATCAACGATTGCAATGAACCTTAGTTCGCATTACTCGTGTACACTCAGTATGGAAGCGTTAGGGTGCCACCAGGTCACTGTAAATACATGTTAATATAATCGTTAACCTAATCAAAGCGCTGTAAGCGCTAAAGGCCTGGGGCTACACGTTGTATGCTTGGGAAGAAGTTTAGTGACTAAACTGAAGTATGTGTAAACGGATCCACGCTCTTTTACTGCCAACTGCAGTGTAGTTATGTTGACCGTACAAAGTTGAAGGTTTAATCTATTGGTCATGCTTAACTTGCCTATCTAGTTTAAGTACTAGTAAACAAGAGATGTCAGAATGACATTTATGCCTCCCACTACCCACATACTCGTATCTGTTCGGCATAAGACCGTCAAGTGAGGACTTATTCTCGCATGTTTCCGTAAACACTCGTATCTTTTCGGCGTAAAACCGTCAAATGAGGAACTTATTCTCGCATGAATATGTAAACAATAGAAACTATGTCCTAGACAATGCTTAGCAATTTTGCTTCAATATTATTTCTATGTTAAATAGTGATGTTCTGCATTTTTAAATGCGGGTTAGTGAGATCCACGAAGAACTACTCAATTCTAGTAGGCTGAGAAAGCGGTGACATAACTATAGCCTAGGGGCTTCGCCCCAGGCCAAAAAGACAAATGTAAAGCTATTACAACGTATACACTGTTTTAATGTATTAAAAAAAGAGTAACGGATACTTCTCGTGTGCCAAAGTTCTTTTTGCTTGTATATCTTACTGCAAAATGGGAATTAGTTCAATATTTCCAAAAGGATATGAGGAAATCGGACATGGATTGCAGTTCTCAACTTTACCAGTCGAACACAGAAACATTGAAGGCATTACATAACATAATAAGACGGAGTAATGCATATACTCAGCCAAAGACGCCGGTGTAAAATAGCAAGAAGTCCTAGTTTCACAAAGAAATTCAGATGATATCACACGACACAGAAAGCCAGTTTAGTCTACATACATGGTATATGGTCAGGCAATTTTTTTTCTAGTCGTACATACCATGGCCTCGACAACAGTCATGTCCTCATAATTATAACGCGCATGAAATAAAAACTAACATGAAGCTCCGGAGATGTAGATTCGTATCATTTTATTGAGCTCGTTTCATAAATTCATTTATAAATCAAAATACATTGCATTAACGTCCTATATAGGTAGTTATACATTTTTACGACGTCGCAAGAGTATAATAAAGCCATTTAATAAAATATACTAAAGCTTTATCACCCTGAATACTTACCCATAAAATGCAGTTCCTCAGAGAGCTGTATTTGTATGACAATGACTACTTGGTGTTAATTATATAGGTCAGGTCGCAGTGGCACCTAATTTGGTATGTTCAATAAACTAGACATTCAGGTTTCTGAAAAAAGCAAATGCCTGATCTGAAAGTGGTGCAGATTTTGACAGAGAAATGATAATTTCAATTAAGTAAATGATTTTAATGACAGAATATATACTTACTAACACAGTTATCATTGTAATAATCAAAACAGATTCCAAACAACAGTGCGAAGAAAAACTAGTTGAAATATCATTTTTAGCGGTTTTTCTCACTTTGACTTTTAAATGACTTTGACCTTGACTCCTAATGGGTTTTAGTTATGTATGTCCAATTGTTGAATAATATACATACCAATAGTTGGCAATATATACATAAATTAATAAATCAGCTCCGAATCAAGAGTTGATGACCTTGTTTAAAAATCTGTACCACTTTTTTTAGATCTGGCATCCACAATTTTCCAGAGACTGAATGTCTATATTATGCATCAGTGAGATGCAACCACGATCCCAACCCGGGGATGGTTGGTGTTAAGCCATGGAAATGGCCGTGTTTTCCCCTCAATCTTACCCCACACAGCCGGGAAAATATGGGGCATATTTTCTCCGAACCAATTCCCCAGGACAATATTTAGTTGTGGACATTTTACAATCAGCTGTCCCCCGAAGGGCGTGGTATTGTTTGGCGGTTGTACAATCGAAAAGTTAAAGTCCACGAACATCCCCGAGTGTGGGGGTGTTATTGCAATTGACTGGTGTGTCATTCGAAAATGTCAATGGACTTGTTCTACCAGATGGGGTAAATAGAAATTGAATTTCAGGTCACCAGTTTCTAGACTAATACGTGTGTATCTTATATATAATTTATTCAATTGTTGCTGTTTATTTGTGAAAGAGCATAAGACTATTTCATTTGTAACTTACCACATTTAATTTGTCAAACTCGATATACAAAAGAAACAAAATGCTCGGTATAGTAACATTATTAATTGTTTTATTGAACTAGTTCCGTAAATTCCAAGGGAAAAGACGCTCGTAATAACCCCTATATAAAGTAGTAGACATGTATTTTTATCATTCGCAAAACTAAAACAAATTTGAGACAACATCAATAATTATCTTTTAATAGGGGATTAAATAGCCAGCGAAGCTGGCTATTGTAAATACTAATACCAATAATGTCCACGTGCGTATCTTCGTCGAGGCTCTGCCGGTACTAATGCTTTCAGAAAAAGTTATTTCCGGTCAAAAATTTCAGGCAGTTTTCCGAGGTAAATGGTCCTATAAAAAATAGTAATCTGTAAACGGTTGCCCCCTATCATTTTGCTTTCGAATTATAACCATCTTTAAAAATATTCAATAAATAAAACAAACTATTTAAAAAACACACGAAAGTAAGAAATAAGCTACTGTACTGGATACACAGCGCCAATACAAGACGTGATGTCATGACGTCACAAATAACAGGAAATGACGTCATATCAAAAGTACGCCAAATAGACACATAACGTTACGTTGCAATGTATAACAAATCAGTATAATATAGGTAAAACTCCAGGTTAGGGATACATACACTTATTCCAAACATAAACCACACATACATAGCCAATCTAAAATTTTGAATAATTATTATTTCTGGTCTTAAATTTAAAGAGGAAAAGTGATCAGTTGCTGATCAATAACTATCTTTGTATATTTTATAACATATAAATTCAACTCATATTTAGTCAGTTTCTATCTGAAACATAGCTTAGCAGATATCCAATGTGTATTTAAACCCTCATTTAGGCGGTGCCTTAGTTCATATTATTGTTTATGGCTTTTGTAATTTATTTCGATGGAAATATACACTATCGTATGAGGTTTTATCTATCTATCTATTGCGTTCTGTTTAGATTTCATTTAGTACTCATCTGGTACTGAATGTAAAATAAATGACATGCATGGTTTATTGCTGCAACCACCTGTGTTTGGATTGATGTAACCAGAGAAGTGTTCAATGCAATAAAATATGTCCAGTTATAAAGTCTGCGTCACTTCCGCCCTGTAACTGCTGAACACCTGTTTACGATCCACAACAAGCAATACTAGATGGCAGTTAACCAAACAGCTGTATCGAAACCCAACCTTGCCGGGACTCGATTAATCGACCTCTTGCTCACAAGGCCGATACCTTTAACCAGCCCATTATTTGCTGAATATATTTAACAAAAACTATAATGGAATGCCACATTAGAAAACAATGTAGTGAAATGCCAAACTTAATACAGATGGCAGAGATTATTATCCAAACGCAATTATGTTTGAAACCAAGCTGACACGAGTCATGTAACGCATCAATATATTAGAAATCATTTTCAGAAGAGAATAAAATTCGCTATCAGAGATAATCATTTCGGAGCTCGATACAATTTATCATAATTTGAGGCATTTAGTGTACACTGTTACAGAGTGGCTCTTTTTCACTGCTTGTCCTTTTCCCATTGACAACAAATGAGTATTAACGTCCCAAAGTTTAAAATTAATTAACACTTAAAAGCATTGTTTAAGCGGATTTGGTGAAGAATGTATGGGATCAATGTTCGCAATTAACAGTGCATACTTTGAATCTGATAATAATGCATGTAAAATTTATAAGCATGGGGTAAATACTAGTAAAAGCTATATAATGACAAAATTGATAACATATTTTCTCTTCCGTATTAACAATGACTCATGAACATGTATCATTACAATTTACGTGAAAATTTGTCTTTTCCTAAATTACCAAATTGAGTCTTAAACTGCGGTTTAATTGTATTTTACTGGACACATCTGGTTATACCGCACTGGTATATTTAATGAAATACAAACCACTCGGTTCAATCCGATAAAACATAACTATTATTTAGTTACACAGAATACAGAATCGACACTCAATTTGGCTATGTTAGAAAGCAAATAAAATATGTCAAGGAAAAGTAAAAAATATCTGTTTATTTTTTTGACCGATTTTATCGAGACACCCGAGATTGGATAGCTTTCATGCAACATTCTATGTTTACGTCCCCACAAGGTGTTCGTCATTAAAGTAAGAAAACAAGACAACATACTACAGTTAATGTTCGAAACCAACTCAACTGCATTCCCCAAAAATGTCCACAGCGTGATTCGATGTAACAAACACTACAATTATCAATCATCAACGTTTTATTTCGCCTCACACATGATCTTCCGATTTGTAAACATCCAATCTAAAAATGCGCCTACATAAATTTAGTGTGCGAGTGCTTAAGTGCAGTGGTATCGGAAACTGATATGCCCTTTTCACAAGTACTTAATCGTGAAAGGATTTGTGTACATTTACATATATACACGATGGCTTATTCTACGGCGTTTGCGGCGCTTGACAGCGCCGTAGTACTGTATAGGCTTTTTGTAAATGACCATGCACCAATCGCAACTTCTTGCACCAAACCTAACGATACTGTCCGAAATATCCCGAACGCTTGTAACGATACTGTCCGAAATATCCCGAAATAAGGCAAAGTTAAAACTGTGGATTTCTGCGGGGCTATATGCGGACCTATATGATTATCCGAAATATACGTAATGTGCCGGTGTTTTTTTGTTTTTTTCTTCCTGAAGCTGAATATAAAACTATCCGTAAAATATGTTTTATTGCTTTTGTGGGACACGCATGTTAATTAAAACTTCGTGTGTTCGGTAATTGATTTCTGTTCACGGAAACATGGTATTTGCCCATACCCATTCCGATGTCACGTGACCATTTTGAAAATGAGGTCGCATTTTTTTCACAACACACTCCGCCATCTTTACTGCGCAACGTCAAAATGGTAAGAGGTGTTTTAGGGAATTTTCACCAAGATTGTTCACGTTTTGCACCATATAATGGAATTCAATGTACAGCTATTGCATTAGTCGCCCTTATAGGACTGTATCAGTTTGACAATGTTGGTAATTTTAATGTCACAGCAGGTCATATCGATTCCATTTTATTGTTTTATGTTTTCTGTGCTCGGTTGGTTCAGTTAAGTGCTAGCTACTCCTTGTCTGACTTAATATAATTGTCACTAGACAAGTCATATAACTTGGATTACTTGAGTAACTTAAGTATTTGTGCATACTAATATGTCTTTTATAGTGACTGCTTTTGTTTTGATATGTAATACATATAAGAAAAATAAAAACAGGGACTTTGCCTTCACTCTGTATAAGCTGGATTTAAAAATAACCTGGTCCACTATAGAGATACATGTAGGCCTCTGCATGATATCAACATTTTGTGTAATTGTGTAATTCTTTTTACATCATACTACTTTCCCTGTTTCAACAAGAGCACATATGTACAATTTATTGAACACTTGGTGAAAATTCCCAACAACATTTCTTGCAAGGCTGATAAACAGGAGCAGAAAGTAACACAAACTCTGAAAGTCTTAAAAAAGTCAAAAGACATTCTCAAGTATACTGGGCCTAATGGAGAAATGAAGTATTTTAACGTTGTTGCGGCAGTCGGTGGAAATACAAGGATTCTAAAAGTGTACCAAGTACACAAGCTCACTGTGGTGAAAGAAGGAATGACGTACCAATTTTCAAACATGCTCGAAAAAAGTGACGGGTTATGGGTCATCTCAACTAGTGGCATCGCCTTTTCCAAGCCAGTAGATATGTCCACAACAATTTTAGTGCCCTTGTTGCCAGAAGAGGAGCCATCCACTGGTTCAAAAAGAACTCTCCAGCAGGCTCGTTTGTCTCCAGCCAAGAGTACTGTCAGAGCGAAAATAGTGAAAGTAAGTGATTACAATTATGTTATGTTATTACAAACTATGTATTATGATGAAATGTTTGAATATGAGGGCTTCTGTAAAACTGCGCAATCCTGGTTTGACTTGGAACGCCTTATCCTAATTCTACAGGCACCGTATATGAGTAACGTGTTTATCTATTCATAAATCTCCACACATAAACTTTCGTGATTGTTTGTTTCGCTGTTCAATATATGGGATATTTCTTACGTTATCAGTTATTAGGAAAGTCTGTATAATTGTATGTTATAATTGGTACTTTACTCCATTCAGTAACTGTCATTTATAAATGTACATTATATTATAGTTTAGAACGGTGTTGAACATGTCTAGGGTTGAATGCACCATCCCTTGTTACACGCACTCGGACCCCAACAACATAGATGATGATCAACAATTTCACAGTACATGTACTAATCCATATACACCGCTCCACAGATCCACCGTAGAGTTATACTGTTCCATATGACTCTGACGTAAATGAATACCGATGTAACATTCGTCACGTATCCTGTATTCCATCCAAGGTTTACATTGGTTTTCAGTTTCTTAAGAGTCTTATGAAAAGAGTTCAACTTTCCAACGGACTGGTGAAGTGGTGTTTCTGAATAAGTACATCTGTTTTAAGTTGGTCATTTTTTAAAAAAAAATAGTATACCTGCAATTTTATACGTAAAGTTGCGTTTTAATGGAAAAACATGTACGTAGATCTATTAAAAAATCTTCTTTAATCTTTACATTGGACAATGTTTTTTAGGTATTATATTGTTTATACCAGTTGTTATTTAATGAGTAATTATCTAAAATAGTTATTACAATGTATCGTATTGTCGAATTAGTTTCTAAATATCGATAGAGACCTTTTAATATTTCATTTATTGTATTCGTATTGTTTTATCCTTTTGTCCACTTATTTTTCTTTCTTCAAACAAATCATTGCCTTGGAAACTAGGAGAAATCACTACTGCAGAAGTTATTTATGTACAAAAAGATTATTAGTTGAGTACAAGCCATGCGAGCATACAGAGCTATAAGCTATATTAGGGTGGAATACATCTACAAATCACAAGATCACAAATCATAAATATTCTATAGCCATGGACAAGATCAAAGTGGAAGTAGTATAACTCATGAAGTATGTCTATTTTCAATTAATTCAATCCTTTGATGTTTAAGAAATATTCTAAATAATTTTCCTATTCGTTATATTCATTGTCTAAGTACTTTTGGAAGCCGGTTCTTCAGAATACATCAGTGCTTTATAGATTTTCGTCCATGTTAACTTATTAATTAAACCGAACCGTGTAAATACCAATTAAAATAAAGCCATTCCCAGACTACACGACCTTGGGTTTATTGTGTAAGTTTCATAACCGCAACAAACAATACGACCAAAAAAGAATAGTTTCTTTGATTGTAACAGACCGATTCATACTCGTACGTGCACTCGTCGCACTTAGCAACTTGTGCGTTTGTTTAAGAAAATCGCTCGTCTTCTTCTTAACCTAACCGTGCCCTCCATCGGTTAAACAATTATATTACTTATATAATAGTGCGGCATAAAAAGCTGTATCGTCTTCGGATAAAACAGTTCGTCTATGCAGTTTGCATTTATGCATAAACCGTTGATACAAGTGTTATATGTAAACACACGGCGATTTTATTACAAAACGAAAGGAAACATTTTATTGCCTTGATCATTTTTTATTCTCTCAATATCAAAATCATTTAATTGTATGTTAGTACACTAAAACGAGGTCATTGCGTCACGGATACAAAGAGCGCAAAGGCAATCCTCATCCGCTGTGTTAATCATACGGCAAAATCCCTTTTGATTGAGAGAAATATTACGCAAAATCAAACACCTATTTTCGTTTAAATCAAACTATAAAATCTAATTCAGTGCTGTATAAGAGAAAATTAGTCTAGTCTGAAACAACAGCAGACGTACATGGGACACGTTTGAAATGTTATGAAAACTATTTGTTGAGAACAATTAAAAATAGAGTAATAAAATGGACAGGGAAAGTAACATTCAACAGCAGCGTAAAGGCAAACAGAGACACGCCCCATTCTTTATGATAAATAATTTTGCGATTGTCTGATCTGATTTTTCTTATTATTATTGTTCATTGTAGTCTAGTATTTATTCAGGATCCTCAGAAATCAGTGGTTAGTCAAGTATCCGGAATTTCAGATAAAATACGCTTGTTGAACGTATTTATTAAGCCCACTATAGTGCGGCCGAGATATGATGGCACAATAACATTGACAATACGTAACCGGTTGTATCTGTCCATATTGAACGGCGGGTATGTTCTTAAATCTTGATTATCTAAACGCTTTTTCTGTTATTTCAAATAACGAATATCGCAATTCAGTGCATTTTATAAAGATATGTAGTGTAGTGGAAACACTAAGGACTGTAATACAGACAGTCCTTGTTGTAGTTTCGGCAGTTACGTTGTTCGGGTTTTTTCTCTTTTTATACATGATTTTCACGATATTAATACATTTGCATGAGTGCAACTAACGAACAGATCAAGCATGTGAACTTCACATTGTTTGGAAGAATTTTAATCGATTGATTTTAATTGATTTTAAGCCTTAAGTTATGCGGATATTATATGTATACAAGAGGTGTTCAACCTATTTATGAACAGAAATTCGACATACACTGTTTGATTATAATATATATCAAAGTTTTATTCTTAAGTTTAAGTTGTATTTGGTGACTTGAAGATGAATCTGGATGAAACACTATGTTCTTGGAATAGTCACTAGGAACGATACGTTACACTTATTTTTTTGAAAATCTGATCTACAAAGGTTTGTATATAGACCACAGCCTTCAACTTCGTCGATTTGATATTGCTTTTGACGTGCTTAGTTCCACAATAACAACGACAATGCCTTTCCATGAACACGGCTACGTACACACAAAGCTGGACAAACACCAAGGTCTCCCTATCCTTGTGACATTTTCTAAAACAAGCATACCCTAATCTATTATAACCTTCTCTAATATACTGTATTGCGTCGTCACCGTGAAACCATTTTTCCAAATAATGTTGTTTATTTCGAATTTCTAGACTCCAAGACCTTTCGCAGCGATGCATGTTTTTCTTGATTTTCAGCATAAGAACTTCGCATTTTCCCGCAACTATGCATTCAACTTTTTCAAAACATTTCTATTTTTTTATTAACACTCCCATCAGTGGTACAATTCCGCAGTTTATTAACGATTCATCATAGACAGCATGCAACCCTTTTAACTTTATAGAGTAGGGTTTGGCAATGTTGGGCAATTTTCAATTTTTGGTAGCATTTAACCATTACTGGAAATAGAGCACTTATAACCCTTCCTACGACAAATATTACTAATTTTCTCATTAAAAATGCATAATAATAATTCAACAACACTGTCTTGATGCTTACAAAAGGGTCAGTTTGCTTCAAAAACAGAAAACAAATCATCTACTAAAGTGTTGTTTATAGCATTAACCAAATGAAATATACAATATATAATGATCATATGCTGAACTTAAAACATTTTCTCACATGGTGTAAAAGAGATATTTTCATTTTTTTGTTTTATTGCAAAATTGTTGTTCATGTTTTGTTCATAAATAAGTTGAATATCTCTCGTAGGAGGCCTAGTATTAATATGTTTGTTGCATTTGCTGATGGTAACGTCAGAGGCATGTGAATAAAATTTGGATTACAAATGCATTTCAATATTAACTTTTATAAATCACCACTCGCTCAAAAGCCACAAATTTCGTCACATCGAAATTAAATGATTTTACAGTAATGTCCTGAAGTCAGATTTCAAAAGGGCCTAGAATGGATTATCATTACCCCATCCAGGCTGATACAGTTGTATGAGTGGTTTTTTGAATAATATAGATATTCAAGCTTCCGACAAAACTGAAAGTGGCGCAGATTTTGACAGAGAAATGCTAATTTCTATTTAAGAAATGACTTTTAATGACAGAATATCTACTTACTAACACAGCTATCATTGTTTTCTATACACATGCTTGTCTAAAAGGTGAATAGCAAATACTAGGATTTAAACAAGTTTTCCGTACAATATGAATATGGTTTGAGTCCATAACACAATATTGTAAAAGTTTTTGTTCGAAACCGACTCAAACTGAATGACAGGCAGTGGTGTCAGTTAGAATATTGTTACCTGTTGCACAAACCTAAAAAGGTGCAGGCGTTGTGCTTATTGAGCGTCGACCACGGAATGAAATACTGAGAAATACACATTGTGTACGAGAAGAAACACGTACCCAACTGTCGAAAATATCTTCGGGCTACTCTCTCGAAGTAATCTATAATTTTCCAAGCTAACAATGACATGAGTTATCACAATAGCCAACACACATATTGCGGTCCATTTAACTGTATATCGGCCGGAATGACAGCAGTTCTTTGATTTTTGTAACTACAATGTTTATGATAACTTTTGATCTTTACAACAAGTTGTAAAACACATTCTAGTAAAATGTTATCACTATGTAATTCGCATGTTTTTCGTTGACTTTGTATTTGCTTTAACGAAAGTCCGTCACATTATTAATTGCTAGTAATGTACATTTAATATTTAGTGAGGATGCTATAATGCGGAATGCCTGTTTGTGTTGAATCTTATACTAGTAGTACACTTGTATATCATACAAACTTGAGTAAGTAGGTACGTTTACATTAAGGTTGGGAGTAAACTTTTATATACCCATGCTTGTCTAAAAGGTGAATAGCAAAATACCAAAATTCAAGCAAGTATTTCGCGACAATCAATATGTTTTGAGTCCATAACATAATATTGTAAATGTGCAATTAACATTAATACTTACGTCAAAATCGATCTGCGGCGCCCAGGAATAGACACTCTCCTCACAGGTACCAATTTACACCTTAGTGGAGTGGAACACGTGGGATATTCTTGCACACAGAAATTAACCAGTGGTACAGATGGAGGTTTACCCTGTATGGAAGGGAATATCCGCCAGTACATGCATGCTGTTAAGTGACAATTTTATGTTGCCTTGTTACATGCATATTGCTAAATGACAATTGCATCTTGCCTTCTTTCATTCGTTTTAAACTAACTGCAACAGCCGTGTGTCTTTGTGCTTCTTTCCTTCAGTAAGTGGCACGTGGCTTGAATCTTTCCTTACTCTATGTATATAAATTACATATTCTTGTGTGTAAATGACAAATGCATCCTTTCTATTAATTTGTTTGTGTATCATCTAAAAATGTTAATGCCAACAAATTCTTATCGCTTCCTACGTTTTACTAAGTTAATTTGATTTAATCGTTCCTCCATTATTATCATACCGACCCATGCGTGTTAACATCAATGATTGTATATTCAGCAAGACGAAACCAATTAGCACTAAGCAGCAGCTAGCATGAACTTAAACGAATGCATTTGTAATATTCAATTCATACAATGCCGGGAACCAGACTTTTTCGACAGTTCCCGTAAAAATGTCAACCTTTCACGGTGCGTAAACAAAAAACTACACGACGATTTAGTGTTAGCCCAAACCAACGTCAAGTGAGCGAACGATAAATAGCTGACGATAGTCCAGCGAACGATAAGGATATAGGTTAAACACCACTAATTTCCTAGCAAACAATAAGACTTGGTATGATAAAAATTGGCATACTGAGACAACCAGGCTCTGTGACCCCGGAAGATCGGGTATTTAGATGAACTGCAGGTGCACGAGAGTCGAAAAATACCGTCGCTAGGCCCCTATTTTGGGGCTAAAAGAGGGGCCAGACCCCAAAGTAGCAAACATAGCTGTATGGCATTGTCGACTTATGATGGGTTCGAGCCAGTGTACCGCCCAAACCATGCTTTGTGACCCCTAAAGACCGGGTATACAGACGTAGGGTATGATCATACGAGTCGAACGAGACCCTATGCAAGTTCCTATCTTGGGGAGGGTAGCGGCTAGGGGCCGGACCCCGTGGTGCCTATAATAGCAGTGTATTGAACTTTGCGTTTTGGGCAGGTTTCGGGCCCGAACAGAGCCCAAACCAGGCTCTGCTTCCCCGGAAGACCGGGTATGTAGATGTACTGCAGGTGGGCGACAGTCGAAAAATACCGTCGTTAGGCCGCTATCTTGGGGCTGAAAGAGAGGCCAGACCCCCCAAAGTAGCCAAAATAGCTGTATGTCATTGTCGACTTATGATGGGTTCGAGCCCGTGTACCGTCCAAACCATGCTTTGTGACCCCAAAAGACCGGGTATTCAGACGTAGTGTATGATCATTCGAGTCGAACGAGACCCTCTGCAAGTTCTTATCCGTCCATTGCAAATAATTCGTTTGAAGAGAAAACTTAACTGGACATGATTTCCGCAAAAACGATAAATCGGACGAGCAAGTTTTCACTTACTCACCGTTAAACCACGGAAAATATCGAACGTTTAAATTTGCTGTCCAGAGTGATCTCCCTTGTATAGTAATTTGCGCTAGAAGCTAAAATTTCTATTGGTTCCCTGTAATGTTATTAATGTTGTAAGTTGCAACAAAGTCAAATGCACGTAGTCAAACATAGAATGCAGTTAGAAATAGTAAGAATGAATAATTCAAGATTACAGAAGTCAAAACAAAAAGGTATGTCGCAGTTGGCAATTACATGCAAGAATAAACGATATACATGAAGGGATTGTCCACTTAGCATCAAGAAGCATGAAGTATGAATAACGAGGACAACACTTGTAAGAAACCAAAATGCAGTTGTCAAGTAGTAGAACGCATGTGCAAGTAGATAGCATAAAATTGTCACTTAACAGCATGCATGTACTGGCGGATATTCCCTTCCATAACCCTGGACCTCTCGATTTCGAAGCGCAGAACCTATCTCTAGGCTACCGTTCCCCCGGCACTTGAAAACTATTTCTCTGGAAAGCATCAGTGGTTTAAGGTATTGGTCCATGTAGATTGAAACGGCGGGTATGTTCTTAAATCTTGATTATCTAAACGCTTTTTCTGTTATTTCAAATAACGAATATCGCAATTCAGTGCATTTTATAAAGATATGTAGTGTAGTGGAAACACTAAGGACTGTAATACAGACAGTCCTTGTTGTAGTTTCGGCAGTTACGTTGTTCGGGTTTTTTCTCTTTTTATACATGATTTTCACGAAATTAATACATTTGCATGAGTGCAACTAACGAACAGATCAAGCATGTGAACTTCACATTGTTCGGAAGAATTTTAATCGATTGATTTTAATTGATTTTAAGCCTTAAGTTATGCGGATATTATATGTATACAAGAGGTGTTCAACCTATTTATGAACAGAAATTCGACATACACTGTTTGATTATAATATATATCAAAGTTTTATTCTTAAGTTTAAGTTGTATCTGGTGACTTGAAGATGAATCTGGATGAAACACTATGTTCTTGGAATAGTCACTAGGAACGATACGTTACACTTATTTTTTTGAAAATCTGATCTACAAAGGTTTGTATATAGACCACAGCCTTCAACTTCGTCGATTTGATATTGCTTTTGACGTGCTTAGTTCCACAATAACAACGACAATGCCTTTCCATGAACACGGCTACGTACACACAAAGCTGGACAAACACCAAGGTCTCCCTATCCTTGTGACATTTTCTAAAACAAGCATACCCTAATCTATTATAACCTTCTCTAATATACTGTATTGCGTCGTCACCGTGAAACCATTTTTCCAAATAATGTTGTTTATTTCGAATTTCTAGACTCCAAGACCTTTGGCAGCGATGCATGTTTTTCTTGATTTTCAGCATAAGAACTTCGCATTTTCCCGCAACTATGCATTCAACTTTTTCAAAACATTTCTATTTTTTTATTAACACTCCCATCAGTGGTACAATTCCGCAGTTTATTAACGGTTCATCATAGACAGCATGCAACCCTTTTAACTTTATAGAGTAGGGTTTGGCAATGTTGGGCAATTTTCAATTTTTGGTAGCATTTAACCATTACTGGAAATAGAGCACTTATAACCCTTCCTACGACAAATATTACTAATTTTCTCATTAAAAATGCATAATAATAATTCAACAACACTGTCTTGATGCTTACAAAAGGGTCAGTTTGCTTCAAAAACAGAAAACAATTCATCTACTAAAGTGTTGTTTATAGCATTAACCAAATGAAATATACAATATATAATGATCATATGCTGAACTTAAAACATTTTCTCACATGGTGTAAAAGAGATATTTTCATTTTTTTGTTTTATTGCAAAATTGTTGTTCATGTATTGTTCATAAATAAGTTGAATATCTCTCGTAGGAGGCCTAGTATTAATATGTTTGTTGCATTTGCTGATGGTAACGTCAGAGGCATGTGAATAAAATTTGGATTACAAATGCATTTCAATATTAACTTTTATAAATCACCACTCGCTCAAAAGCCACAAATTTCGTCACATCGAAATTAAATGATTTTTACAGTAATGTCCTGAAGTCAGATTTCAAAAGGGCCTAGAATGGATTATCATTACCCCATCCAGGCTGATACAGTTGTATGAGTGGTTTTTTGAATAATATAGATATTCAAGCTTCCGACAAAACTGAAAGTGGCGCAGATTTTGACAGAGAAATGCTAATTTCTATTAAAGAAATGACTTTTAATGACAGAATATCTACTTACTAACACAGCTATCATTGTTTTCTATACACATGCTTGTCTAAAAGGTGAATAGCAAATACTAGGATTTAAACAAGTTTTTCGTACAATATGAATATGGTTTGAGTCCATAACACAATATTGTAAAAGTTTTTGTTCGAAACCGACTCAAACTGAATGACAGGCAGTGGTGTCAGTTAGAATATTGTTACCTGTTGCACAAACCTAAAAAGGTGCAGGCGTTGTGCTTATTGAGCGTCGACCACGGAATGAAATACTGAGAAATACACATTGTGTACGAGAAGAAACACGTACCCAACTGTCGAAAATATCTTCGGGCTACTCTCTCGAAGTAATCTATAATTTTCCAAGCTAACAATGACATGAGTTATCACAATAGCCAACACACATATTGCGGTCCATTTAACTGTATATCGGCCGGAATGACAGCAGTTCTTTGATTTTTGTAACTACAATGTTTATGATAACTTTTGATCTTTACAACAAGTTGTAAAACACATTCTAGTAAAATGTTATCACTATGTAATTCGCATGTTTTTCGTTGACTTTGTATTTGCTTTAACGAAAGTCCGTCACATTATTAATTGCTAGTAATGTACATTTAATATTTAGTGAGGATGCTATAATGCGGAATGCCTGTTTGTGTTGAATCTTATACTAGTAGTACACTTGTATATCATACAAACTTGTGTAAGTAGGTACGTTTACATTAAGGATAGGAGTAAACTTTTATATACCCATGCTTGTCTAAAAGGTGAAAAATAGCAAATACTAGGATTTAAACAAGTTTTCCGTACAATATGAATATGGTTTGAGTCCATAACACAATATTGTAAAAGGGCAGTTAACATTAATACTTAGCCCCCGCCTTATTGTTTATTTTACTAAATTATACTAGACAATCAAATGCCGCAGTATGTCATTCATTTCTGAAGGAGTATATTCGTACATGTATACTAGGCTTGCTTGAAATATCAATTTTATGGGGCTGTGAGTGGTTTGTTCTATGTCTGTTCTTGAGTGGGTTGGCTGGCGTTTCTATGTGGTGTTTTGGTTTTGCGCTACAATATGTAGTTTTATATGTATGTGAAAATGTACTTAAATCTTTGGATAAGCATGATAATACGCATTTAATTCGCGAAAATCACCACAACGTGATTCCTTATACCAAATACTACGACCTATCCCGGAGTTATTGTTAACAATTCTTTCGCCTCCCACAGCATCAACCGATTAGTAAACATCAAATATAAAAATGCACCTACATAAATTTAGTGTGCGAGTGCTTAAGTGCAGTGGTTTTGGAAACGGATATCCTTGTCACAAATACTTTATCGTAAATGGATTCGTGTATATTTACACATACACATGTTGGCTTATTACAAACTATGTATTATTAATGAAATGTGTGAATATGAAGGCGTCTGTTTGACTATGTACTAGTACTTATTCCGGTACTCTCTATATTCTCGTTTGTTAGATTGGCAACGTTTTACCTTAATATACAGGCTCCGTATATGAATAACGTGCTTATTTATTCATACTTCTCCACACATAACCTTTTGTGAGTGTTTGGTTAAGCTACGCAATATATAGGATAGTTCTGACGTTATCAGGTGTAAGAAAATTGGTATTTTACTCCATTCAGTAACAGTTGTTTATAAATGTACATGATATTATAGTTTAGAACGTTGTTGAATATGTCTAGGGTTGCTACATAGATGAAAATCAACAATTGCACAGTACTTGTAACATTCGGACGGAACTTAGACGACATGTATCCTATATTCCATCCGATAATTACATTGGTTTTCAGTTCCTTTAGAGTCATATGAAAAGGGTTAAACTTTCCAACGGTGTTTCGGGATAAGTTCATCTGTTTTTACCTGGTCATTTTCAAAAATAGTATACCATCAATTTTATACTTGAAGTTGAGTTTTAGTGGTAAAATATGTATGTAGATCTATTACAAAATCTTGTTTTATCTTTACATTGGACAGTGTAAGTTTAGTTAAAATATTGTTTATACCAGTCATTTTTTATTTAATGAGTATTTATCTAAAATAGTTATTACAAAGTAACGTATTAATTTGTCGAATTTGTTTCTTATTTTCGATAGAGACCTTCTAATATTTCATTTATTGTATTCGTATTATTTTATTCTTTTGCCCATTTCTTTTATTTCTTCAAGAAAGCATTGCCTCGGAAACTAGGAGAAATGACTACTGCAGAAGCTATTTATGTACAAAGAGATTATTAGTTGAGTGTAAGCCATGCAAACAAATAGAGCTTTAAGCTATATTAGGGTGGAATACATCTATAAATCACAAGATTAATAAAAAATATACTACAGCCATGGACAAGATCAAAGTGGAAGTAGTATAACTCATGAAGTCTGTCTATTTTCAATTAATGCAAACCTTTGATGTGTAAGAAATATTCTAAATTATTTTCCTATGCTTTCTATTCATTGTCTAAGTACATGGAAACTTTTTCTTCAGAATACATTAGCGCTCTTAAGGTTTTCGTCCATGTTAACTTATTTATAAAACCGAAACGTGTCAATACCAATTAAAATAAAACCATTCCAAGACTACATGAACTTGGGTTTAATGTGTGAGTTTCATAACCGAAAACCACAACAGACAGAGCGATCAAAGGAGAATAGTTTCTTTGATTGTAACAGATCGATCCGTACTCATCGTAAGTTAACTCGTCGCACTTAGTAACTTTTGTATTTGTTTAAGAAAACCGTTTGCCTCCTTCTTAACCCAACTGTACCCTCCATCGGTAGAACAATGGAATTACTAATATAATAGTGCGGCATAAAGAGCTCTATCATCGACGGATAAAACAATTCGTCTAAACAGTTTGCATTCATACATAAACCGTACAAAGAGTGCTAAGGCAATCCTCATCCGCTGTGTTAATCATACGGCAAAATCCCTTTCGATTAAGAGAAATATTACGCAAAATATAACACTTTTTTCGTTTAAAACAAACCATAAAATCTAATTCCGAGCTGCATAAGAGAATATTCGTCTAGTCTGGAAAAACAGCAGACGTACATGTGATATTTACGTAACACGGATATACATATTGATATTATATATGTCCGCAATAACCTGATGGTAAACTACTTTGGTACTTGTAAATAAATATCAAAGAAATAAGAATGTCTTGCAATTAAAACCTCACTTTTGAAATGTTATGAAAACTATTTGTTGAGAACAATAAAATATATAATAACAAAATGGACAGGGAAAGTAACATTCAACAGCAGCGTAAATGCACACAGAGACACGCCCCATTCTTTATGATAATTATTTTGCAATTGTCTGATCTGATTTCTCTAATATTATTGTTCATTGAATTCTAGTATTCATTCAGGAGCCTCATAAATCAGTAGTTAGTCAAGTATCCGGAAATTCAGATAAAAATACGCTTGTTGAACGTATTTATTAGGCCCACTATAGTGCGGCCGAAATATGATTGCACAATAACATTGACAATGTGTCACCGGTTGGATCTGTCCATATTGAACAGCAGGCATGTTAATTAAATCTTGTAGTGTAAACGTTTTTTTCTGTTATTTCAAATAACGATCTTAGCAATTCAGTGCTTTATATAAAGAAATGTAGTGTAGTGGGTACACTAAGGACTGTAATACAGAAAGCCTTGGTTCGAATCTCGGCAGATACGTTTTTCTTCTATTTTTTCTTTTACGCCTGATTTTCCCGATATTCATGCATTTGTAGGAGTGCAAATAATAAACAGATCAAGCATGTGAATTTCAAATTGTTTGAAAGAATTGTATTCGATTGATTTTAATTGATTTTAAGCCTTAAGCTATGCGCATTAATATATGTATACGATAGGTATTCAACCTATTAATGAACAGAAAGTAAGTGAACATCGATATTTTATTACTCTTGCAATGAAATTGAAGAAAACTTTAATATTGTATAAAGTAGTGTATCAAGAAGTATAAATAATATTTATAAATTGCCAATATGTTACGGTTAAATCATAATCAGCATTGGAGTAGAGGGTGTTGTTATTTGCGTTTTGAAAGTCTAAAACTCGAAATATTTATGTTTACATTTTCCCTCTTTAATCGATGTCTTAGTATCAATCAGATAATAAATTTTATTGTTCATGCAAGAGAAAACTTCGACATACATTATTTGATTATAATATATTTCAAAGTTGTATTCTTAAGTGTTTTATTTGACTTGAAGATGAATTTTGATGAAACACTAAGTTCTTGGAACAGTGTCAAGGGACGATACGTAACACTTATTTGTTAAAAGACCTGATCTGAAACGGTTTATACATAAACCACAGCCTTCTATTTCGTCAATTTGATATTGATTTTGACGTGCTTAGGTCCATAATGTCAAACACAACGCCTTTCCATGAACACGGCTACGAACACACAAAGCTGGACAAACACCAACTTCTACCTATCCTTGTGACATGTTCTAAAACAAGCATACCCTAATCTATCATAACATTCTCTAAGATACTGTATTGCTTCGTCATAGTGAAACCATTTTTCTAAATAATTTCGAATTTCTAGACTCAAACACTTTTGGGAGCGATGCATGTTTTCTTGATTTTCAGCATAGGAACTTTGCATTTTCCCGGAACTACGATTTCAACTTTTTCAAAATAATTTCATTGATAGTTTTTTTTATAAATTCCGCGTTTTGCCAATGGATCATCATAGACATCATGCAATCAATTTAACTTTATAGTGTGGGTTGCTTTGCCTCATTTTGGTTACCATTTTGGCACGGGTTAGTGTGGGCATTGCTCAGGTTAGTTGTGTCGTGGTGTTTCTGATTTTTATGCTCGGCTGGTTAGGTTGAGTCCTACCTTCGGATTTTCATATACCTTTTTCGGTAATGTTGGGCAATTTTTCAATTTTTGGTGCCATTTCACAATTACTGGAAACAGAACTCTTATAACCCTTTTTACGACAAATATTACTAATTTTCTCATTAAAAATGCAAAATTATAATTAAGCAACATTTTCTCGATGCTTACAAAAGGGTCAGTTTGCCTTAAAAACTGGAAAAAAAACAACATCATCTACTAAAGAATGTTTAGCTTTAACAAAATGGAATATACAATATATAATGATCATATGTTGAACGTAAAACATTTCTCACATGGTGTAACAGAGATATTTCAATTGTTTTTATTCAATATTGCAAAATCGGCGTTCATGTGGTGTCATAAATAAGTGGAACACCTCTCGTAGTAGGCTTAGTTATAATATGTGTGTTGCATTTGCTTATGGTAACGTCAGAGGCATGTGAATAAAATTTGGATTACAAATGCATTTCCAATATTAACTTTTATAAATCACCACTCGTAAACACAACGTGTGCCAACTTATTTTGCGCTACTAACAATAATGGAATGTCAACATTTAAACTATCGTCTGTGTCTTGAATTGTGTCACGATACATCAATCAACGATTGCAATGAACCTTAGTTCGCATTACTCGTGTACACTCAGTATGGAAGCGGTAGGGTGCCACCAGGTCACTGTAAATACATGTTGATATAATCGTTAACCTAATCAAAGCGCTGTAAGCGCTGAAGGCCTGGGGCTACACGTTGTATGCTTGGGAAGAAGTTTAGTGACTAAACTAAAGTATATGTAAACGGATCCACGCTCTTTTACTGCCAACTGCAGTGTAGTTATGTTGACCGTACGAAGTTGAAGGTTTAATCTATTGGTCATGCTTAACTTGCCTATCTAGTTTAAGTACTAGTAAACAAGAGATGTCAGAATGACATTTATGCCCCCCACTACCCACATACTCGTATCTGTTCGGCATAAGACCGTCAAGTGAGGACTTATTCTCGCATGTCTCCGTAAACACTCGTATCTTTTCGGCGTAAAACCGTCAAGTGAGGAACTTATTCTCGCATGAATATGTAAACAATAGAAACTATGTCCTAGACAATGCTTAGCAATTTTGCTTCAATATTCTTTCTTTTACACTTTATTATGAAACTGTAATGTTAAATAGTGATGTCCTGCATTTTTAAATGCGGGTTAGTGAGATCACAGAAACATTGAAGGCATTACATAACATAATAAGACGGAGTAATGCATATACTCAGCCAAAGACGCCGGTGTAAAATAGCAAGAAGTCCTAGTTTCAAAAAGAAAGCCAGTTTAGTCTACATACATGGTATATGGTCATACCATGGCCTCGACAACAGTCATGACCTCATAATTATAACGCGCATGAAATAAAAACTATCATGAAGCTCCGGAGATATAGATTCGTATCATTTTATTGAGCTCGTTTCATAAATTCATTTATAAATCAAAATACATTGCATTAACGTCCTATATAGGTAGTTATACATTTTTACGACGTCGCAAGAGTATAATAAAGCCATTTAATAAAATATACTTAAGCTTTATCACCCTGAATACTTACCCATCAAATGCAGTTCCTCAGAGAGCTGTATTTGTATGACAATGACTACTTGGTGTTAATTATATAGGTCAGGTCGCAGTGGCACCTAATTTGGTATGTTCAATAAAATAGACATTCAGGTTTCTGAAAAAAGCAAATGCCTGATCTGAAAGTGGTGCAGATTTTGACAGAGAAATGATAAATTCAATTAAGTAAATGACTTTAATGACAGAATATATACTTACTAACACAGTTATCATTGTAATAATCAAAACAGATTCCAAACAACTGTGCGAAGAAAAACTAGTTGAAATATCATTTTTAGCGGTTTTTCTCACTTTGACTTTTAAATGACTTTGACCTTGACTCATAATGGGTTTTAGTTATGTATGTCCAATTGTTGAATAATATACATACCAATAGTTGGCAATATATACATAAATTAATGAATCAGCTCCGAATCAAGAGTTGATACCCTTGTTTAAAAATCTGTACCACTTTTTTAGATCTGGCATCCACAATTTTCCAGAGACTGAATGTCTATATAATGCATCAGTGAGATGCAACCACGATCCCAACCTGGGGATGGTCGGTGTTAAGCCAGGGAAATTGTTTTCCCCTCAATCTTACCCCACACAGCCGGGGAAATATGGGGCATATTTTCTCCGAACCAATTCCCAGGACAATATTTAGTTGTGGACATTTTACAATCAGCTGTCCCCCGAGGGGCGTGGTATTGTTGGGCGGTTGTACAATCGAAAAGTAAAAGTCCACGAACATCCCCGAGTGTGGGGGTTATTGCAATTGACTGGTGTGTTATTCGAAAATGTCAATGGACTTGTTTTACCAGATGGGGTAAATAGAAATTGAATTTCAGGTCACCAGTTTCTAGACTAATACGTGTGTATCTTATATATATTCAATTGTTGCTGTTTATTTGTGAAAGAGCATAAGACTATTTCATTTGTGACTTACCACATTTAATTTGTCAAACTCGATATACAAAAGGAACAAAATGCTCGGTATAGCAACATTATTAATTGTTTTATTGAACTAGTTCCGTAAATTCCAAGGGAAAAGACGCTCGTAATAACCCCTATATAAAGTAGTAGACATGTATTTTTATCATTCGCAAAACTAAAACAAATTTAAGACAACATAAATAATTATCTTTTAATATTGTTTATGGCTTTTGTAATTTATTACGATGGAAATATATACTATCGTATGAGGATTTATCAATCTGTCTATTGCGTACTGTTTTGATTTCATTTAGTACTCATCAGGTATTGAATGTAAAATAAATGACATGCATAGTTTATTGCTGCAACCACCTGTGTTTGGATTGATTTAACCAGAGAAGTGTTCGATGCAATATGTCCAGTTATAAAGTCTGCGTCACTTCCGCCCTGTGACTGCTGAACATCTGTTTACGATCCCACAACAAGCAATACTAGATGGCAGTTAACCAAACAGCTGTATCGAAACCCAACCTTGCCGGGACTCGATTAATCGACCTCTCGCTCACAAGGCCGATACCTTTAACCAGCCCATTATTTGCTGAATATATTTAACAAAACTATAATGGAATGCCACATAAGAAAACAATGTAGTGAAATGCCAAACTTAATACAGACGGCAGAGATTATTATCCAAACGCAATTATGTTTGAAACCAAGCTGACACGAGTCATGTAACGCATCAATATATAAGATATCATTTTCAGAAGAGAATACAATTTGCTATCAGAGATAATCATTTCGGAGCTCGATACAATTTATCATAATTTGAGGCATTTAGTGTACACTGTTACAGAGTGGCTCTTTTTCACAGCTTGTCCTTTTCCCATTGACAACAAATGAGTATTAACGTCCCAAAGTTTAAAATTAATTAACACTTAAAAGCATTGTTTAAGTGGATTTGGTGAAGAATGTATGGGATCAATGTTTGCAATTAACAGTGCATACTTTGAATCTGATAATAATGCATGTCAAATTTATAAGCATTGGGTAAATACTAGTAAAAGCTATATAATGACAAAATTTATAACATATTTTCTCTTCCGTATTAACAATGACTCATGAACGTGTATCATTACAATTTACGTGACAATTTGTCTTTTCCTAAATTACCAAATTGAGTCTTAAACTGCGGTTTAATTGTATTTTACTGGACACTACTGGTTATACCGCACTGTTAATTTAATGAAATACAAACCACTCCGTTTAATCCGATAAAACATAACTATTATTTAGTTACACAGAATACAGAATCGACACTCAATTTGGCTATCTTAGAAAGCAAATAAAATATGTCGAAGAAAAGTTAAAAATATCCGTTTATTTTTTGACCGATTTTATCGAGACACCCGAGATTGGATAGCTTTCATGCAACATTCTATGTTTACGTCCCCGCAAGGTGTTCGTCATTTAAGTAAGAAAACAAGACAACATACAACAGTTAATGTTCGAAACCAACTACAATAACGTTTTATTTCGCCTCACACATGATCTTCCGATTTATTAACATCCAATCTAAAATGCGCCTACATAAATTTAGTGTGCGAGTGCTTAAGTGCAGTGGTATCGGAAACTGATATGCCCTTTTCACAAGTACTTAATCGTAAAAGGATTTGTGTACATTTACATATACACATGATGGCTTATTCTACGGCGTTTACGGCGCTTGAAAGCGCCATTGTACTGTACAGGCTTTTTGTAAATGACCATGCACCAATCGCAACTTCTTGCACCAAACCTAACGATACTGTCCGAAATATCCCGAACATTTGTTACGATACTGTCCAAAATATCCCGAAATAAGGCAAAGTTAAAACTGTGGATTTCTGCGGGGCTATATGCGGACCTATATGATTATCCGAAATATACGTAATGTGTTTTATTGCTTTTGTGGGGCACGCATGTTAATTAAAACTTCGTGTGTTCGGTAATTGATTTCTGTTCACGGAAACATGGTATTTGCCCATACCCATTCCGATGTCACGTGACCATTTTGAAAACGAGGTCGCATTTTTTTCACAACACATTCCGCCATCTTTACTGCGCAACGTCAAAATGGTAAGAGGTGTTTTAGGGAATTTTCACCAAGATTGTTCACGTTTTGCACCATATAATGGAATTCAATGTACTGCTATTGCATTAGTCGCCCTTATAGGATTGTATCAGTTTGACAATGTTGGTAATTTTAATGTCACAGCAGGTCATATCGATTCCATTTTATTGTTTTATGTTTTCTGTGCTCGGTTGGTTCAGTTGGGCATTGTGTTTTTGTATGTTTTCTGTGATCGGCTGGTTAAGTTGAGTGCAAGCTACTCCTTGTCCGACTTAATATAATTGTCACTAGACAAGTCATATAACTTTAGGATTACTTGAGTAACTTAAGTATTTGTGCATACTAATATGTCTTTTACAGTGACTGCTTTTGTTTTGATATGTAATACATATAAGAAAAATAAAAACAGGGACTTTGCCTTCACTCTATATAAGCTGGATTTTAAAATAACCTGGTTCACTATAGAGATAGGCCTGTGCATGCAGGCACGGGTCCAGGCAGTGGGCACGAGGGCCCGTACCCCCCCCCCAGTTGGCTGAGATTTCTTCAAGAAAAAAACAACCTTTGAATAAATAATAAAACAAATATTGAACATACACACACATTATTTTGTTTCTGAATGAAATGAAAGAAAATAACTTTAGATAAATATTACGACTAGCCTACATAAAATGAAGTAATTAATACGCCATATTCCCACCTTAATCAAAGTTTGCGAATGGTACTTCTTACGACGGACGAGCCCAGATTGGTCATTATTGCCAAACATTTATTTCACATTGTGGTTACTTGTGACGATAATAGCATAACCACTGGTTGCCGTTACACTGATTTGACGGGGGCCCAAACAACCCCATAGAATAATGTGTTGAAAGCGACTGCCACAGACTCTATAGGTGTACATCAATTACTATTGTTTGAAATGTGTTTTTATTCTATGCCCTTTGAAGATTGTTATGATAAAAACAACGTTTCTTGAAACTGAACTGATATAATTCTGTCTGAAAGAAATATGTACATGTACATAGAACAGCATAGGTATCATTGTTCTATCGTATTATGTGGGTTAACTAGCTGACAGTATGTTTACAAAACTTATTCTTATATCTGTAAATATATATCTTGTAAAATATTTCACCAGAAAGAGCAATGAACTTATTGACTATTTTGACTAAGCGAATGAGCACTTAAAATATACGAAAAATGCTTCTGAATGTCACAACGCATGTGTGTAGGAGTCATGGGACCTGCAGGGGCCAGGTCCCCGGAATCAGAACAAGGAGTCATACATAGTTTTGCCTCCTGAATAATTCAGATAAAATGTATATTGTTCGTCCTAAACTAGTCTTACATATCTCTAAATAATATGTGTACTTTTTCTTATGTTCTAGATGAAAAAGTATATGTAAGATGGGCATTTTCGTGCTCGCTTCGCTCGCAGAATATTTTTAATATACATGTAAATGTTAATAGTATTTTTACGTATCTGTTGCATCACAGAAATCAATTACAAGAGAAAGTTTGCCCTAGTTTATTATATTACCTTTTGACTGTACTGTTAATAATCATTACTAAACCATTAAGGTTAACGCTCAGAATTAAGAAAAAAAGATATTTCAGGGCTCCCAGATAGGCTTAGAATGCACTAGATTCGTCCATTGCTTTGAAAATTTTCCCAGGAGAGTATAACCCCGGACCCCCCTACTTATGTTATAATATTCCAATGCCCAAAACGATGAAAGCTGGTATGTACAAATACTGTATCGGAACACTTACTAATATGCACGAACATACACAATATACATGTTGACGCTGATAACATAAAAATGGTAACTATGGATTCCCCCACATCTACAAATGTACACCTTCCTGTGCATTTTCACACACATATTAAGCAAACCCCCCCCCCCCCGGAATCCCGTATATACCTCGTGCCCCCTACTCAGAAATTTCTGGAACCGGGCCTGGCATGAGTACATGTATCAACATTTTGTGGCCTGATTCAGTGTAATTATTTATACATCATACTACTTTCCCTGTTTCAACAAGAGCACATATGTACAATTTATTGAACACTTGGTGAAAATTCCCACCAACTTTTCTTACCAGGCTGATAAACAGCAGCAGAAAGTAACACAAACTCTGAAAGTCTTAAAAAAGTCAAAAGACATTCTCAGGTATACTGGGCCTAATGGAGAAATGAAGTATTTTAACGTTGTTGCGGCAGTCGGTGAAAATACAAGGATTCTGAAAGTGTACCAAGTACACAAGTTCACTGTGGTTAAAGAAGGAATGACGTACCAATTTTCAAACATGCTCGAAAAAAGTGACGGGTTATGGGTCATCTCAACTGTTGGCATCGCCTTTTCCAAGCCAGTAGATGTGTGCACAACAATTTCAGTGCCCTTGTTGCCAGAAGAGGAGCCATCCACTGGTTCAAAAAAGAACTCTCCAGCAGGCTCGTTTGTCTCCAGCCTAGAGTACTGTCAGAGCGAAAATAGTGAAAGTAAGTGATTATAATTATATTATGCTATTACAAACTATGAATTATGGTGAAATGTTAGAATATGAGGGCGTCTGTAAAACTATCTAATCGTACTTACTCCGGTACTCACTGCGCAATCCTGGTTTGTAGGACTGGGAACGCCCTATCCTAATTCTCCAGGCACCGTTTATGAGTAACGTGTTTATCTATTCATACATCTCCACACATAAACTTTCGTGATTGTTTATTTTCGCTACGCAATATATGGGATATTTCTTACGTTATCAGTTATTAGGAAAGTCTGTATAATTGTATGTTATAATTGGTACTTTACTCCATTCAGTAACTGTTATTTATAAATGTACATGATGTTATAGTTTAGAACGGTGATGAATATGGATAGGATGGATGCACCATCCCTTGTTACACGCACACGGACGACATAGATGATGATCAACAATTTCACAGTACATGTACTAATCCATATACACCGCTCCACAGATCCACCGTAGAGTTATACTGTTCCATATGACTCTGACGTAAATGAATACCGATGTAACATTCGGACGGAACTTAGATGTCACGTATCCTGTATTCCATCCAAGATTTACATTGGTTTTTAGTTTCTTAAGAGTCTTATGAAAAGAGTACAACTTTCCAACGGACTGGTGAAGTGGTGTTTCTGAATAAGTACATCTGTTTTAAGTTTGTCATTTTAAAAAATAAATAGTATACCTGCAATTTTATACGTAAAGTTGCGTTTTAATGGAAAAATTGTCGAATTAGTTTCTAAATATCGATAGAGACCTTTTAATATTTCATTTATTGTATTCGTATCGTTTTATCCTTTTGTCCATTTATTTTTCTTTCTCTAAACAAATCATTGCCTTGGAAACTAGGAGAAATCACTACTGCAGAAGTTATTTATGTACAAAAAGATTATTAGTTGAGTACAAGCCATGCGAGCATACAGAGCTATAAGCTATATTAGGGTAGAATACATCAACAAATCACAAGATTAATCATAAATATTCTATAGCCATGGACAAGATCAAAGTGGAAGTAGTATAACTCATGAAGTATGTCCATTTTCAATTAATTCAATCCTTTGATGTTTAAGAAATATTCTACATAATTTTGCTATTCGTTAAATTCATTGTCTATGTACTTGGAAGCCGTTTCTTCCGAAAACATTAGTGTTTTATAGATTTTCGTCCATGTTAACTTATTAATTAAACCGAAACGTGTAAATACCAATTAAAATAAAGCCATTCCCAGACTACATGAACTTGGGTTTAATGTGTAAGTTTCATAACCGACAACCGCAACAGACAGAACGATCAAAGAAGAATAGTTTCTTTGATTGTAACAGATCGATCCATACTCGTACGTTCACTTATCGCACTTAGCAACTTCTGCGTTTGTTTAAAATAACATTTGCCTCCTTCTTAACCTAACCGTACCCTCCATCGGTAGAACAATTGAATTACTAATATAATAGTGCGGCATAAAAAGCTGTATCATCTACGGATAAAATAATTCGTCTAAACAGTTTGCATTTATACATAAACCGTTGATACACATGTAATATGTAAACAAACGGCGATTTTATTACAGTACGCAAGGAAACATTTTATTGCCTTTATTATTTTTTTGATTCTCTCAATATCAAAAACATTTAATTGTATGTTAGTACACTGAAACGAGGTCATTGCGTCACGGATACAAAGTGTGCTAAGGCAATTCTCATCCGCTGTGTTAATCATACGGCAAATTCCCTTTTGATTTAGTCTGGACAAATAGCAGACGTACATGTGATATTTACGTAACACGGATATACATATTGATATTATATATGTCCGCATTAACCTGGTGGTAAACTACTTTGGTAAAAGAAAATCAAAGAAATAAGAATCTTTGCAATTACAACCTCACCTTTGAAATGTTTTGAAAACTAGTTGTTGAGAACAATTAAAAATAGAGTAATAAAATGGACCGGGAAAGTAACATTTAACAGCAGCGTAATGGCACACAGAGACACGCCCATTCTTTATTATGATTATTTTTGCGATCCTGGTTCGATTCTCGGCAGTTACGTTGTTCGGGTTTTTTCTCTTTTTATACATGATTTTCACGATATTCATACATTTGCAGGAGTGCAACTAACGAACAGATCAAGCATGTGAACTTCACATTGTTTGGAAGAATTTTAATCGATTGATTTTAATTGATTTTAAGCCTTAAGTTATGCGGATATTATATGTATACAAGAGGTGTTCAGCCTATTTATGAACAGAAATTCGACATACACTGTTTGATTATAATATATATCAAAGTTTTATTCTTAAGTTTAAGTCGTACATTTGTATCTGGTGACTTGAAGATGAATCTGGATGAAACACTATGTTACTGGAATAGTCACTAGGAACGATACGTAACACTTATTTTTTGAAAATCTGATCTACAAAGGTTTGTACATAGACCACAGCCTTCAACTTTGTCGATTTAATATTGCTTTTGACGTGCTTAGTTTCACAATAACAAACACAATGCCTTTCCATGAACACGGCTACGTACACACAAAGCTGGACGAACACCAAGGTCTCCCTATCCTTGTGACATTTTCTAAAACAAGCATACCCTAATCTATCATAAATCTTCTCTAAGATACTGTATTGCGTCGTCACCGTGAAACCATTTTTCCAAATAATGTTGTTTATTTCGAATTTCTAGACTCCAAGACCTTTGGCAGCGATGCATGTTTTTCTTGATTTTCAGCATAAGAACTTCGCATTTTTCAAAACATTTCTATTTTGTTATTAACACTCACATCAGTGGTACAATTCCGTAGTTTATTAACAGATCATCATAGACAGCATGCAACCCTTTTAACTTTATAGAGTAGGGTTTGGCAATATTGGGCAATTTTTAATTTTTGGTAGCATTTAACCATTACTGGAAATAGAACACTTATAACCCTTCTTACGACAAATATTACTAATTTTCTCATTAAAAATGCACAATAATAATTCAACAACACTATCTTGATGCTTACAAAAGGGTCAGTTTGCTTCAAAAACAGAAAAAAAATCATCTACTAAAGTGTTGTTTCCAGCTTTAACCAAATGAAATATACAATATATAATGATCATATGCTGAACTTAAAACATTTTCTCACATGCTGTAAAAGAGATATTTCAATTTTTTATTCAATATTGCAAAATCGTTGTTCATGTTTGGTTCATAAATAAGTTTTCCTTTTGTCGGAGGCCTAGTATTAATATGTTTGTTGCATTTGCTGATGGTAATGTCAGAGGCATGTGAATAAAATTTGGATTACAAATGCATTTTAATATTAACTTTCATAAATCACCACACGCTCAAAAGCCACAAATTTCGTCACATCGAATTAAATGATTTTACAGTAATGTCCTGAAGTCAGATTTCAAAAGGGCCTAGAATGGATTTCATTACCCCATCCAGGCTAATACAGTTGTATAAGTGGTATTTTGAATACTATAGACATTCAGGTTTCTGAAAAAAGCAAATGCCAGATCTGAAAATAGCGCAGATTTTGACAGAGAAATGATAATTTCTATTAAAGAAACGACTTTTAATGACAGAATATCTACTTACTTACACAGCTATCATTGTTATAATCAAAACAGATTCAAGCAAATGCTGTGCGATGTAAAAAAAGTTGAAATATCATTTTTAGCAATTTTTTAGCAAGTTGTTACCCTTGTGAAAAATTTGTACCACTTTTTTCAGATCTAATATCCACCATTTTCCGGAGGATGAATGTCTATATTATGCATCAGTCAGTTGCAACCACGATCCCAACCTGGGGGATGGTCGTGTTTTACCTTCAATCGTCCCCCGCACAGCCGGGGAAATGTGGGGCATATTTTGTCTGAATCTAGTACAATATTTAGTTGTGGAGATTTTACCATAAGCTGTTCCCCGAAGGACGGGGTATTGGTAAAAGACTCCGATCATCCCCGGATGTGGGGGTGTTAATGCAATTGACTGGTGCATTATTCGAAAATTTCAATGGACTTGTTCTTCCAGATGGAGTAAATTAAAATTGAATTTCAGATTACCCGTTCCTAGACTAATACGAGTGTATCTGATATCTGTTCAATTGTTGCTGTTTATGGGTGGAAAAAATAACACTTTTTCATTTGTGACTTACCTCATTTATCAAACTCGACGAATAAAAGGAATGAAATGCTCGGTATAGCCACGTTATTTATTGTTTTATTGAACTAGTTCAGTTACTTCCATAGGAAAAGACGCTCGTAATAACCCCTATACAAAGTAGTAGACATGTAAAATATTCGCATAAATGAAATCAATTTGAGACAAAATGCATAATTGTCTTTAAGTATTGTTTATGGCTTTTGTAATTTCTTACGATGGACACTATCGTACATGAGGATATATCAATATGTCTATTGCGTACTATTTTGATTACATCTAGTACTCATGTGGTATTGAATATAAAATAAATGACATACATAGTTTACTGCTGCAACCATCTGTGTTTGGATTAATGCAGCCAGAGAATGCTCAAGACAATAAAATATGTCCAGTTATAAAGTCTGCGTCACTTCCGCCCTGTGACTGCTGAACACCTGTTTACGATCCCCAACAAGCAATACTAGATGACAGATGACCAACCAGCTGTATCAAAACTCAACCTTACCGGTACCCGATTAGTCGACCTTTTGCTCACAAACCCAAACCTTAAATGGAATAATAATAATGAATAAAAACAATAATGGAATGCCACATTAGAAAACAATAAAGTGAAATGCCAAACTTAATACAGATGACAGAGATTATTATCCAAACACAATTATTCTTGTAACCAAGCTGACTCGAGTAATGTAAATCATCCTTATATTAGAAATCATTTTCAGATGAGAATAAAAGTCGCTATCAGAGGTAATCATTGCCGAGCTCGATACAATTTATCATAATTTGAGGCATTTAGTGTACACTGTTACAGAGTGGCTCTGTTTCACTGCTTGTCACTTCCCTATTAACAATAAATGAGTATTAACGTCCCGGATTTTGAAATTAATTAACACTTTAAAGCATTGTGTAGGCGGATATAGTTGAGAATGCATGGGATCAATGTTCGCAATAAACAAATTATACTTTGAATCTGACAATACAATATGTAATATCTATAAGCATGGGGCAAATGCAAGAAATACTATAAAATTACTTAATTTATGACATGTCTTCTGTTTCAGTATTAACAATTACTTATGATCGTATACCATTAGGATGTACTTGACAATTGGTCCTTTTCAAACATAACAAACTGCGAATTAAATATATAGCTAATAATAACAATACATAGTCAACACTACTGGTTAGGAGTCTAAAACCACTAATAGAACTGTTCTTTAACTCAATGTAACGTGACTATGGTCAGCCAAAAATGTCAACTTGTTGTACATGGGGCCCTCTCAAAATATATTAATCCTCAGAAATAGTTTATATTAACATACAACGCACGGATATGCAAAATGAAACGCTACAAACTCTGTTCAATGTGATGATATATAATTATTCTGTATGAACACCGAATATATGATGGACATATCACGTGACATTTTGGATAGTTATTATCGCAGGTAAAGATACACGTACATCAGTGAAAAGTTCAAAACATATTTTATTCTTTGACCGAATTTGCTCAAGCCGAGATTGGATATCTTTCACTTTTATAGTTCTATGCCACCGAAAGGGGATCGACATTAACGGAAGAAAGATATATACATATCACAAATACCACGGTGCATGTGTTGTGCTTATTCTCACCATGGACAAATTGAACAAATCAACCAAAGAATGAACTACTGAGCAACATACATTGTGAAAAAACATACACCCAACTGTCGCATAAAACATCTGGCTACTCTCTTGGCGCAGTAAATAACTTCACAACCTAGCAATGGCATGCGTTATCGTAATAATCAACACACCTAATATGGTCAATTTGACTGTATATTGGCCGAAATTAAACGAGTAATTAGCTACATCTTCTGTTACAAATATCAGACATTGTAAGCATGTATTATTTACAAAATAGTAACACAATCTAACCTCACTGATCAGATATATGTTGTTCAGTGTATTTTCCAATAATTGAATTAGCTGAAGTATAATTATATTATAATCAACTACCAACCGCTCCACAAGCACTGGTAACATTGTTTCATAACGATATGTGTGCGTGGCATTATGTGTCCTAAGACTCCAACATCTTTATTTTTTAGAAATGTTATCTACACTAGTAGATTGTGCTGAGTGTTATTTTACCTCGTAAGCTGATTGGGTGACTAAGTAGTTTATACATATTTCAAATATGTATTATGCATTGACGAATCATTGTCTTGTAATATGATAGGAGGTGAAGCATATGTCACATAAATTGTGGCATAGAGCAGTAAGTGGACTAAATATGGTAAATACACACATACATGTCCGTACAACCCAATCTCTTTATCGTTGAGGTGTAGAGAACAGCTTGACAATGAAATTAATGTCAATTATATTAATTGCCAACTCGTATGCAACCATTATAACCCATATCAGATATCTTGTAAATGTCAGAAAAGAAAGGATATATCAGATGTGACTAGCAATGCATTATCACATATTATGTATTGATCCAATGTGAAAACATTAGGTATAATGTATTTGATCAGCATGTTTCCATTATTGTATACCTTATACAGATAGTGTGGTCCTAGGGTCAGTAAATAACACGTTTAACAAACATCATACCATTATCTTCATTATCAAATTATTCATGTCTCAATAACGACCAAAAACAATGAATGATTTCAGATACCATTATAAATCAAAGTATCCTCCAATGTAATTATATAAAATTGTAACATCAAACGTGACTAGAGTATTCTCGTAGTGTTAGTGTCAAAAACCATCGGATGACTTAAGAGAAAAATAGCTTTTTCTAAGAAAAACAATCATTATTTTCTTTTCATCATCGAAGCATGAACGAGTGTTTTTACTTTAGGATATTTGTACAAACATATACATAACACAGTGTTGATTCGTCTGTGGGATTTCGTTTTTGCGCTTATAGCGTTAATTCGTTTCTGATGAGTACTACTATGTACGTATGTCCGATGAATTTTGTATAATGTAATAATTATAATGAAATAACATTTGAAAAACTGACAATCCACACATGTTTAGTAAATTACTTATCTGAACTTTTGTTCCGTAAGTGTGCATACTACTAATACATACTTAATTAAATAGAAATATGAATGTTTCTGAAAAAGCCTGCAGTGTTCTCTTAAAATGCCTAACTTTACTCTATTAATTTATCACAAAAAAGTCAATGTTGAAGAATGGCTAAATAAATATATTAGTGGAAGTCGTTCTCTAGACCTAAGGAAATCAACATTTAACACTTCATAATGGTACCACAGGTGGCAGTGTTCGTTCGGCAAACGATTAAAAAATATAAAAAATTATAAAGATAGTCCTGTCAATGAGCTAATATACTATCAAGGTGAAAAGCTTCTATATGTCTATATGTCAAAGACTGTGGAACATAACATCTCATTGTTTCAGCATTAATACCGGCGCTGGATGAAATTCGCCACTCGAGGCCATTTTATAAACGCACTGGATACCCGCTCCACTCACAGTATCGCAATTATTATAACGAACCAAGTATATTTTTTCCGACAGATCAGAGCGCTTGAAACATCACTCGTACTCTTCAATATGGCCAGGAGCGTATTTAAAAAACAAAAGGAACACTATTTTGCCGTTTCGCATTGATAAGATACAATTGAACGAGATTTTCGATGCGAATTAATATATTTTAGTTTATTTGTTTATCTGAATGACATGTGTAGCGCTATTCCTTCAATCCTCAATCCACTATCTCGGGCATATAGACATACATTACGGTTTTCACCTTGATTAGCTCAGTGAGGGAAGTGCTTTTAATATGTTTTTATTTCATTTTCCAAACAATGATACTGCCACCCGTGAATGGTAACGCGTCAACAGTTACATTCGTCAATTCAACCGACAGTATGCACCTTGTACATCTATTAAGTTCATCGTTACATTATTTTATGTATACCTGATGTGAAAGAACCATAAATAGTTTTAATTAATGACATACAGCAACATGTACTCAGGAAAATCACATCTAATGCAAACAATAAATGGGAAGAACTAATTAAGAAAGACATGTTGTTATCTTATCTGAATTGATATAGAACACGGTACAAATGCACTATTATTTTTTTAAAAGCGAGATCAATGTCCCCGCGATATTGGCAGATAAATTTCGTTGGAAACAAAAATACTAAAGTACTTAGTACATGTTTCGGAATATTTGTCGTTAAGTGTCATAGTAGTATGTGTAATATTTAAAGTTACTTAATCATATTACTAAGATTGTCGTGAAGATTGTTAATTTGAAGCAGTCGCACGTTTACTGAATTTTCTCTTTCGTTCCCATTTGGTTGTCAATCCCGTATTTTCTATCTTCTACTCAAATATAAAACAATTTATTTTTATTTAGTAGAATATTAGAACTATTCTATAAAGTGTATTCAACATCATTGGTGTTATATCAATTTGTAATATCTGGTATTCAATGATACTAAGACTGGTAAAATAAAAAATGAAATATCCTATCACATGATGCATTACTTTAATCTTAGCACTTTGGTAGAACTCTTCATAATGTTGAATCCATTACTAATAGGAGATTTAATTACTACTTGGATCATATAGTAACTTATTATACATCTAACGTTATCCATGTACAGAAGCTATTAGGTTTCAGTGGCTGCCTGTCACTTACAGATATTTTTGAAGAATCAATTATACCTGAAAATATCTTTTAACTGCTATCAATGCCATCTGCTATCCTTTAACGTGACTAATGTTGATTGGCATAAATGTTAGCAACTTGGTAATGAGTGCAAATAATAGTCGATTTCAACATTAGTACTCATCTTGCAATACTATTATGTACTTGTTGTCGACGCGTTATTTCAATATTTACCAACTCTTTGACACGTTCGTGGCCGGTAAGCATCGAGTAAATATATTTTGTGATGAGGACCTAGTACAAATGATGGCCCCTATATTATCAATTACGCCATATCAATGCCCCTTACAAAGAAATATTCAGAGAGTATCAGAGGAATTTGTTATGACTTAAACGGTAAACGGGGAAATATGGGTAAAGTTAGAAGTTGACGTGTTTGAAAGTCAATGAAGCACTGTCTCAATAGGTGTGTTTATCGGATTATCGCCGTATCAAACATCTTGCATATGTCATAACTCATAGTGAGCCGTTATACATAATACACGGAGAAGTAATTGTCTGAAGACACTCTCGAACTTTTATCCCGAATGATACACTTTGTTAAAGTTATAAATCAAGTCAGTCAATTACAGTATTGAGTGAGCAATACTAGTACGTCAAATCAATATGTTTAAACAGCGCTTGTCGTTGGGTGCGGTAGTAAGTTATGACACTATAATGCTACTAGTTACGGCTTGTTCAAATCCATTACAAGATAATGAGTCTGTCCAAAACACTACACTAACAATATAATGATTGTGATAAGATTTATTAGAGTGCCTATACCGTACATTAACGTTATGACACTTTTGTAACCAGCGAAGGAGACTTGGAGTTTGTATATGGTTCAAAAATAACCAAATCACTGTACTTGAAATAGGTTTTCATGCTCATTAAACTTGACAATGCCGTCAGGTTACATACAAATCTTATCTTAAGTCGTACATTCTTATTAAACCGCATCATAATTGGTTTACGCACTCACTGTAGCGTATGATTTCCTATGAAGTACAATCATAACTTAAATTTCAGACTGAACGTATTTCTATTTAGAGTGCTAGGCATAGTTGTGTCAAAGCACATATAGGAAAATAGTAAATATGTGGTTAATTGTAAAGTCGGTATAATTCATTAACAAATTCGAATTAAATGATATGGGTGCGTGGTATTATGTGTCATGAGACTCCAACATCATTATAGAAAAGAAATGTCATGGAAACAAGTAGATTGTGTGTAACGTTATTTATAAGTTACTCAGACCATTTGGTATGTAGTAATGTTGTGGAAATTCTTTTCATATGACGCATAATGGTTATTCTGACCATCTCGTATGTAGCACAATGGAACAACTATACTAACTTATAAGACAGGATAAGCATCAATCTCAAGAATCTCACAACAAGATTAAACCAAGCTGCCTTTACCGACGATCTGTCGTCCAAACTAATCAAGTGCATCTATTAATCACAAAAACAAGCACACACTATTAATATACACACCCAAGTAAAAGAGATACCAAAGGCATAGGGAGTGCTAAAATGAAATTGTGAATAAGGAGTGTGTTGTTTATGCGTAAGGCATTGAATTTCTCGGCCTATTCACCCAATGAATATGATGAAAACAATCAAATACTTTATGGTAGAAGATTGTTTGTATGCAGGTAACATAACCAATTGAAGGGACTGCCTTTGTTAATATCATTGATGCCAAATGTGACTTATAAATTATTACACATGTTTATAAACATGGAATAATATGTAATATAAACATCACATTACTACAAGATTACCCAGTTTTTATTAACGAATAACTCAGCAATGTTATATGAAGGAAAGTGAAGCATATATCACGTAATCGGTGGGATGGTGCAGAAAGCAGACTAAATATGGTAAATACAAACATATCCGTACAATCCAATATCTTTATCGCTACGGTGTAGCGAACTGCTTGGTAATGAAATCCATGTCAATTTTATTAATTGCCAACTCGTATGCAACCATTATATCCCATATCAAATATCTAGCAAATTTCAGTAAAGAAAGAATATATCAGATGTAACTAGCAATAAATGATCTCATATTTGGTATTGATTACATATGGTTGGTGCAACAAATCTAACATAGAAACAGTAGGTATAATGTATTTGATCAGCATGTGTCTACATTACTGTATACCACATACTGATGGTGTGATCCTAATAACATGCACTCGGTTTCATTGATTTAATTATCTTGTATGATTTTATTTCGGACTTTTCCTATCTCTTATTTACCACGAGAGAAGAAGAGGCCAAAATTAATTCATACAAGTTTATTAATTCGATGAAACCTTGTGTCTGTGGTCCTGAAGTCAGTAAATAACATGTGTTACTAATATCATTTCATTACCCTCATTATCATAACTTTTATTCAAGTCTTAATAACGACCCAAAACAATGACCTGTTTCGGGTGTCAGCATTTATCAAAATATCCGCAAAAATAATTATATAAAAATATAACATAAAACGTGAGTTAAGCACTCTCGTAATGTTAGTGTCAAAAACCACCAGACGAATAAAGAGATAAATAGCAATTTCTACGAAAAATACAATCATTGTTGTCTTTTCATCATCGAAGCAGGTGCGAGTGTTTGCACTAAGATCTTATAAAAACGTATACATAATGAGATGCATGTTTCGGGTCTGTATTATTTCGTGTGTGGGATGTTCTACTATATACTGTATGTTCAAGATTGATTTTGTATAACGTACCTTCCGTTTGGTCAACATCACAAGTACCGATTTTCATGAAAATAGGCTCATATGAAAAGCCTTGTGATGTTTATTTTAAATATACAGGGTGTCCCAAAGGCCTAGAAAACCTAGGATAAACACTTGCCACTTTTTTCTTAATTATAGATGTTACACTATTAATATGTCAAAACAATAAGGAAAGAACACTGTTTAGAATACTAGCATCACTGTCTTGATGATTTAATTCAATACTTAGAGTTACCTCCCACGTTCACAATCGCATGTTTCAGTAAAATACCATTAACTGAAGCAGGGATTTCAGAATTCAATGAGATATATTTCTATGCTGACCTCAAACATCTCCTCATGTGCTACAAATCATTGTTTATGGTTCGTGATACATTAGTTCATTATATATAGCAATCAAGTTCACTTTTGGGATCAAATTTGAGTAATTTAAGGGCATATGGCCTGTGATATGAGGTAAGGTGTCAGTACTATTTAGCGAACATATCCTGATTTTGCTGCTGATTTATTGCAAGAACAGTTTTCTTCTAGCATATGGTACTTTTTTATTTATAATTTCTGACATCATAATTACTCCAAAATATATCTATGAACTGTTCGATTGGATAAAACATTACTTTTCGCCCCTTTCTATAGTCTAAGCTTTTTTGGTAATATTTCTTGACAATATTTAAGTTTTTAATCAATGAATGATTGTTGGTGTTATTTAGGAAGGTTTTTCACTTCCCCTTTAACCAGTCAACTCGCCACGTTTTCCTCTGTTTTGCTATTTCTTGTCATATTTGTTATATATTTACAAGATGTTGATCACCCCTTTGACTTTAAATGTTGTTTTGTAACAATAAATGCTCTGACACAAATGGCATTTCCTTATACTGTCTCTTATAGGTGATTTAGCAAAAATAACGTGAATTGTTGCAACAGTGAAAATGATGACGTCACTTCCTGTTTTGAAGCCCCATATTTGAACAAGTACCCTTTTTAGAAGTGGGGATCCCTTACACACAGTTTCACAAAATATTAGCTTTATTCATCAAATATGAATGAGTAATAAGGGTTTAAGGTAGATCCTCATTTTTTGGGACACCCTGTATATATCAGTCTTATAAGGTCGTAAGTAGCACTTACAACCCTTTCATTCTAAGTCAGCGATATCTGCTATTCAATGATAAGGTTAACGCATACACTGTCCTATCCCACAATACATTAGCTCAGTCCGACCACTTAGATACAACACATCGTAGATTTAATTACTACTTGGATCATTTAGTAACTTATTGTACATCTAACGTCCTTCATGACCAGAAGCTATTAGGTTTCAATGGTTGCCTGTCATTTGCAGATCTTTTTGAAGAATCAATTGAACTTGTTACCGCTATCGACGCCATCTGCTACCCTGTACAATGACAAATGTTGATGCGCATAACTGTACTTGTAATGACGCTTGCATGACACTAAAATTGTTACTATTTGATCATGCAATACATAAATGAAGTAATTCAAATCAGTTAGATCCAATGTTTTAAATGCAGCCATTTGGAAAGAATGTGATTTGTACGGTATCTACATAATAGGTCATTGTCCTGCACCAACACTGGCTCTGTTACAATCTCTGTCGATTATGTACCATTAATGAAATACAATTTTGCATATTCTTGTACTTTTTTAAAAAAAAATGTAGTGTACTAGTCGGTAAGACCCAAATGTGACCAATAAATGTACTCCATTCTTATCTACTGGTGTTCATCTGGTCATCTCGGTATAAATGTTACATATGGCATAACATTTAACGATATCCGGAAGAGTGTTGTGGACTGCATTTTAAACATTTTTATTCTATTGTATACTCATTAAGATAACTGCATGTGATTTCTAAAACACTTTTATTGTCAGTTAAGAGAGAAATTACGTTTTGTATTTCACTTCACCCAGCCTAAAACGTACTGAAAAAACAAATGGAGGCAATTGCATGATAAATAAAATAACTCTCCAACAAAACCAAAAGTGTGTTTAAATGTATTGATGATTATTTTATGTTCAATCAAAAGTGTAAAATCGATGTTTGATCTACCTAATTATGTAGGAGTTAAAATAATAATGTAACCCTACCCTCCTTTAAATCAATGAATAGTTTTGCATATTGCCAATAAGCACAATTAGCACCATTGATTTTATAAAAAAAAACTTCAATGTGTGTATAATGTTTTAAAAAAAATTGAAATGTTTTACCGAGCGGTTTTGAAAATATACATTTCAGAAATCCATAGTAACCCAATGTTCATCTGTTTAACACATTAATTCCTATGAAATTAAAGAAACAAAATCTCCAAATTACACATAAAAGGCATGTTAAAAAAGGAATAAAAATATTTTGTCTCTGATGGGGTAGGAACCCACGACCTCAAGGAAATCAGTCAATTTGGCATACAATTACTGAACTTGAGAACTCTTCAAAGGGAAATTTTTCATTACACCCGGATATCCTAAAATAGGGTTATCATATATAACATGCAGAAAATTAATTGTCAAAAGTCACTCTCAAGCCTTTTGGACGATGGATATAATTATTTTGAGTTATGAATAAAATTACAGAACTATGACCGTATTGATAGAGCAATACGTCAATTCAGTATGTTTAATCCGGATGCGGTAGTAATTTATGACATTATAATGCTACTAGTTACGCCAGTTACGGCTTGTTCAATTCCATTACAAGAAAATGAGTCTGTCCAAATCACTACACCAACAATATAATGATTGTGATCATATCGTACATTAACATTATGCCACTTTTGTAACCAGTTAAGGAGGCTTAGAGTTTGTATAATTATGGTTCCAAGAAGAGTCATATTATTGTACTTCACATAAATTTAGAAGCTAATATAACTCGCACGATGACGACATGTTCAAGGCAAATCTTATCTGAAGTCGTAAAGTCTGGATTAAATACATCATAATTGGTTAACACACGCGCTGTAACAAAAATGAAATCATCTGAAGTGCACTCATAACTGATATTTAAGACCGGACGTATGTATGTCTATTTAACGATCAACATTTTATCGCTTTCACTAGTGTTTGTGCAATGTTTATATAATAATTACCAATTTCATATTGTTCATAATAAGTTGTTTCATTAACTTCAATATATGGGATGATTATAATCATTTAGTGTTAACTGGAAAATGACAAGCGGTGGGACATAACCACTCTGTAACAGTGTACACTAGATTATTCAAATTATGATCAATTGTATCCCGCTCCGGAATGATTATCTCTGATCGTGGATTTTGTATTTAATCGCATAAAGTGTGGTGTTCCATTATTTTTTTTATAAAGATACAGGAACAATCAGCAAATAAAGTTGGAGGTTAGCTCTAATATTGCCAGTTGGATAATTTTGGACCTCTCTAACTGTGTTCTGGTATCTGTTGTGCGACCCTCACACGCACAAAGGGAAGAACTTTGGTAACATCGGTAAATATCCTTAAAAAGAAGAATGTCGAGTGGTCGGTTTTAAAAAAAGACTGTGTTCATTTTGTATCTGTCTTTCTGCAATATCGTAGTCCAACATAAAGGCTGAGTCACACCTGCCGCGCGACAGGTCACTAAGATCTAGATTTATTTACATGTTGTATTTCTATTATTATTTGTCTTACTTCTACTACTGTGTGTATCACTGCTATAACTATTGATATTACCCCAATATTCTTAGTACATATGGTATTGCTTCTACTAATGTTGATATTACTACTACTTATAGTAATAATGTTGATGTTACATTAATTACATATATTTATGCTGATTTTAGATGTACTTTTACTGTTTAAACTATTACATTTACTACTGTTCATATTCTTACTTCCGTTATTGATATTACTTCTGTTACTGCATATATAACTTCTTCTGATGGGAGTTTTACTCCAACTACTGTTGATATTGTTCCTACAACGTTTGATGTTACTCCATCGTAATAAATTTGTCTGCATAAAACTATCTGATGGAGATTAGCTTTAAACTCTGGATGCCACGCCCTACTTATAAGTTAGAAGAATGTATAATGTACAAGGGAAATATAACTTGTATTTTCAGTCAGAAATAATTACGAACGAGCACATTGGTGGTATAATAATTTCCCAGGTGGTAATAGTCACTTTTGAAAATTAAATCGTGTCTTGGAATATCAAATTAACTTCAAGTACACATGATGCTCTTCTTTTTATAGTTCAGGTCCGTTAATCTTTTAAAAACCCACTTGTTTAGGTCCTACTGAGCCTTTTTGGTATGTAGGCCTATTGACGAAGCATCAAGAACGAGATCCTTGTAACGTATTAACAGTCTCAGGAGAACATAAGACAAGGTATCCTATCTTGTGGAATCACATCACAAAGAGCAAAAACAAAGCAACTTTACCCATGGGGGTTAATACTTTACACGCATCGCATAATTTGTCGTTTACACCACCACGTTCTAAATTGGGAACTTAGCTAGGTGTTTTGGTTCCACGAATGCTACGGTTATGCTCTATGCAATGCTCAATTATTCTTATCACAATCTTAGTGCATCGTGTGTCACAGTTAATCTATCACTTAAAATACACAGCAGTGCACGATTAAACCATTAATGTTGTATAATGATTTAGATGCATTATGTATTTCTAACTTCAAACAATTCTATGAGGTGTTTATTAGCTTAGGCACGCGTAAAATATAATGTTCTGTTGCTAATGTACTGACAAAAAGTAGATGTTCTGACACAAAGTTTAAACCCAACTTTCATGGTAAGACTTTATTGATGCCTTGATAAGTTCCACATTCACTTGGTTTCCTACAGTGTCGTTGCCCCTTTGAGCATCACGACCAGGGTACTGTTTAATCAAAATACTTGTGTGTATACACTCAATCGCTTTAAAAACGCACCACAATTGAAAATAATCAATTTTTTTCAAAATACATTTTGTGCTAAAATTGATAGATTACAGGGTTTGTTCAGTTCATAAGCTTGACCTAATTAAAGAAAACGATTTATTTTTCATTCGGAATACCCCGCCCAGAGAACTTTTTTGATTTTGCATGTTTTGCGCGTGCAGCTCGATCGCGTCGACCTGTGTGATCAATATTACTTTTAAACTGTACGCTGTTGGTGTACACATTGAAAAAACAACATAAACAATATTGAATATTATGCTGTCAATATCTCGAATATTTGTGCTCGATGCTTGTGCCTTCGCTTCCAACTGAAAAGAGCCTCGGTGCCTTAGCATGGCGGTTCAACTGCCACCATACAATGCATGTGGGCTTAGAACATCGATTCCAAGTGAATGGCACAGTCAAAGACCGACCTGGATGAAACCAGCTAAAGGTATTGAGCCCGAGCTATGAGGAAACATGACACAGGTTGTGTCACTGTAATTGGTTCCGCATGGCTGCACACAGTGTCAAAATAATGACGGACGTCAAGCAACAAGCCAAAAGTACATTATTGCATTTTCATAATTATTTCTATCATAATTGTCAATAAAAAGGAAATTTATTTTAGTACACTTTTTTATGAGTTTTCTCCCGTTTAGAGCATAAAGTCCCATTTTTTTGTCTTCAAGCTCCTTCATAGTGTTGATTAGAGGTGCCATAGAAGCACCACGGGATATGTCCTGAAAGTCTGATGCTCATAACCAAGACTTCAAGTTTAAATAAGGCTTGAATCAATCTAAGGTTCACATAATGCGCATATCTGAACCGCACTCGGTTGTATGCTATTAGCCAGACAGCCATAGCCACATAACATTTATGATTCAAGTCAAACTTTGCTTGAATTGTGGGAAACATCACGTCGAACATAATTCTATCCTATTACGTAATTAAAGTTATGCTTTATGAGGAGATACCACGTGCATGCATCAATGGATCGGGCTCTTATACTTGCTTTTGAAATTGTGACTTTCACTTTCATGGGTATCAGTGTTATCTATGTCATAATTTATTTCAAACTCGTAATAATTGCATGAAAATCACACACATCGTTAAATATAGACTGAAGATTATTAATCCGAAAATAAATAACCATAAATTGACATTTTCATCACTAAAACCGATTTTTCATATGTGGTGCGTTTTTAAAGCGGTTGAGTGTATTAAACTTACGCTCATACGTCTAAATTATGTTTTTTTATCATACTGTAAGACAAATCGTGGACGCATAAGATTTGGAGGAGTCCATTAACGACATCAACATAAGTGTTGCAGATCAATTTCATACACTTGGTAGTTGTTAATGCATTATACCGACTTTAAAATGAACCACATATTTACGATTGTCCTAAGTGCTTTAATAAACTGCGCTCAGCACTCAAAAATAGAAATACGCTCGGTCTTAAATATCAGTTATGATTATACTTCACAGGATTTCATACGCTACAGTGAGTGTGTAAACCAATTATGATGCAGTTTAATAAGAATTTACGACTTAAGATAAGATTTGTATGTAACCTGACGTCATTGTCAAGTTTAATGAGCATGAAAACCTATTTCAAGTACAGTGATTGGTTGTTTTGGAACCATATACAAACTCGAAGCCTCCTTAACTGGTTACAAAAGTGTCATAACGTTAATGTACAGTATAGGCTTTCTAATAAATCTTATCACAATCATTATATTGTTAGTGATTTGGACAGACTCATTATCTTGTAATGGATTTGAACAAGCCGTAATTAGTAGCATTATAGTGTCATAACTTACTACCGCACCCTGCGACAAGAGCTGTTTAAACATATGGATTTGACGAACAAGTATTGCTCCACCAATACTGTAATTGACTGACTTGATTTATAACTTTAACAAAGTGTACCATTCGGGATAAAAGTTCGACAGTGTCTTCAGACAATTACTTCTCCGTGCATTATGTAAAACGAGCTCACTATGAGTTATGCTATATGCAATACGTTTGATATGGTGATAATCTGATAAACACACCTTTTGGGCCAGTGCTTCATTGACTTTCAGACACGTCGACTTCTAACTTTATACATATTACCCCAAAGTTACAATAATATTATGTAAACCGTTTAGGTCATAATTGACGACTTCATCTGATACTCTCCGAATATTTCATTGTTGATGTGGCGTAATCGATAATATAGGAGCCATCATTTGTACTAGGTCCCCATCACAAAATATATTAACGCAATGTTCACAGATCACGACCGCGTCAAAGAGTTGGTAAATATTGAAATAACGCGTGGACAACAAGGACGACGTATCGTAAGCAGAGTACTACATTTAAAATCGACTATCATTTGCACCCATTACCAAGTTGCTAACATTTATGACAATCAACATTAGCCACGTTAAAGGAGATCAGACGGCATTTATAGCTGTAACAAGGTGTTATACAGATTTAATTGATTCTTTAAAAAGATCTGTAAGTGACAGGCAGCCATTGAAACCTAATACCTTTTGGTCACGGAGAATGTTCGATGTACAATGAGTTACTTAATGATCCAAGGAGTAATTAAATATCCGACTGTTAATGCATTGTGTGATATGGGAGGTCATTTTTTATTTTACGAGTCTTATTATCATTGAATACCAGATATGACAAATATATATGACACCAATTTTGTTGAATACACTTTATAGAATAATTCTATGATTCTACTAAATAAACGCTATTTGAGTGGAAGATAGAAAATAGGGAATTGACAACCAAATTGGAATGAAATGAGAAAGTTCAGTGAACATGCGACTGCTTCAAATTAACAATCTTGACGATTCTCAAAGCGTCGACAATCTTAGTATTCGATTTTCTTTTGCTATATGATATGATACGTAATATGTAATATGATTAAGTAACTGTAAATATTACATATACTACTATTACACTTATCGACAAATATTTCGATTCATGTATGTACTTAAGAATTTTTTTATATTCCACTGAAACTCATCTGCAAATATCGCGGGGAAATTGTTTTTCATCAATTCAGATAAGATAACTATATGCCTTTGATTTCTTAATTAGTTCTTCCCATTCATTGTTTGCGTTAGATGTGATTTTCCTGAGTACATGATATTGGATTACATTGATTAAAAACTATTTATACCTCCTTTTGCAGTTCGTTCAAATTCAGGTATACAGAAAATAATGGAACGATGAACTTTACAATTGTACCAGATGCATACTGTCGGTTAAAGTGGATGACGAATGTAACTGTTGACGCTCTCAACATTTTTTTAATTATCGCAACAATTCAGGAAATGTAATATCAAGTAATGAAGTAGCATTATTTCAGTTCGTACTGTAAATGTGAAACTTAGACACGTTGGAATATTTACGTACCAATCATAGGCGGCAGTATCAGTGTTTGGAAAATGAAATAAAACAAATTAAAACAACTTTTCCGTCACTAAGCTGTTATACTATCAAGATGAAAAGCGTACTATATGTCTATATGCCAAAGATTGTGGAACATCGCATCTCGTTGTTTCGGCATAAAATACGGGTGCTGAAGGAAAAGCGCTTCACAAGTCATTCGGATAAACTAAAAGATATTAATTCGCATCGAGAATCTCGTTCAATTGTATCTTATAACTTCAAAAAGGGCAAAACAGTGTACCTTCCGTTTTTTAAATCTGCTCCTTGCCAGTTTGAATAATGTACGAGTGATGTATCAAGCGCTCTGATTGGTCGGTAAAAATAGACGTGGTTCCTAACAATAATTATGATACTGTGAGTGGCGCGGGTATCCAGCGCGTTAATAAAATGGCCTCGAGTGGCGAATTTCCTCCAGCGCCGGTATGTATACTGAAACAATGCGATGCAATGTTCCACAATCTTTGGTATAGACATATAGAACGCTTTACACCTTGATAGTATATTAGCTCAGTGACTGGATTAAAAACAAATTGTTACTTTTTTAATCGCTTGCGGAACAAACACTGATACTTCCAATATGAAGTGTTAAATGTTGATTTCCTTAGGCATAGATCTTACGACTTCCACGAATATAGGTAGCCATTCATGAACCTTGATTTTATGTGATAAATTAATAGAGTAAAGTTAGGCATTTTAAGAGAACACTGCAGGCTTCTTCAGACACATTCATATTTCTATTTAATTAAGTATGTATTAGTAGTAAGTACACTTACGGGAAAAAAAATAAGATCAGTAATTTACTAAACGTGTCTGGATTTTCAGTTTTCAAAAGTTGTTTCATTACATTACGTTATACAAAACTCATCGGACATACATACATGGTAGTACTCATCAGAAACGACTGAACGCTATGGGCACAAAAGCGAAATCCAACAGACGAATTAACACTATGTTATGTATATGTTTGTACAAATATCTTAAAGTAAAAACACTCGTTCATACTACGATGATGAAATGAAAATAATGATTGTTTTTCTTAGAAATTGCTATTTTGTCTTAAGTCATCTGATGGTTTTGACTAACATTACGAGAATACTCAATTCACGTTTTATGTTTAATGTTATATTTATATTTAATTATATTGGAAGATACTTTGATTAATAATGGTATCTGAAATCATTCATTGTTTTTGGTCGTTATTGAGACATGAATAAATTGAAAATGATGATAATAGTATGGTGTTAGTTTAGCGTGTTATTTACTGACACTATCTGTATGAGGTATACAATAATATAGAAACATGTTGATCAAATACATTATACTTACTAATTTCCACATGGGATCAATACCTAATATGTGATAGTGTATTGCTAGTCACATCTGATATATCCTTTCTTTTCTGGCATTTAAAAGATATTTGATATGGGTTATAATGGTTGCATAGGAGTTGGCAATTAATATAATTGGCATTGATTTCATCATCAAGCAGTTTTCTCTATTGTAACGATATAGATATTGGGTTGTACGGATATGTATGTATTTAATTACCATAATGAGTCTTATTGCTGCACTAGGCCATCGAATACTTGACATATGCACATGCTTCACTTTCTATCATATTATAAGGTAAAGAACCACTAAATGCCTCCGCGGGCCAAGTGGTGATACACCCAAGTAGTCATTTGGTTGCCTGTAAATGGAGATATTTCTTGACAAATGAGTAAATACGGATGGACCATGTTTGAAGGACAAAATCTTTCTTAGAAGATACATGACACCCCAAATTTACTGCATTATTTTGAAGCTTAACAATGATTTATGTGGTCCAGGTGTCCATAGACTAAAAAAAGTTGAAAATTGGGGCCTACTATGGACAATTTACATTGAGCTATAGAGCAAATTAATTTGGTGGTTTAAAACCTAAAAGGTTTTAAAAGAATTATAAATTCTTCGGTTATTAATAAATCATACTTGAAATAGATATAAAAATAGTACTTAGCACCATTAGCGTACGAGGTAAAATAACGTTGAACACAAAATACAAACTTCCAAAACAGTTTCTGATAAATTCTGATGTTAGAGTCTCAGGACACATAATGTCATGCATCCATGTCAGCTTGAAACAGTTAGACCAATAACATTCATAATCCAAGTGCTTGTTGAGCGGTTGGTAGTTGGTTAGAATGTAATATTACTTCAAATACACTCAACAGCATTTCTGATCATTCCGTGTAGATTTGTGTTACTATTGTAATAAAGCATGCTTTCGTGTACTGATATTTGGAACTGGAGATGTAGCTAATAACTTGTTTCATTTCGGCAAATATACAGTCAAAATTACCGTGGTTAGGTATGTTGACTATCACGATAACGCATGTCATTGTTATTGGCTGCGAAGTTATATTTACGTCGAGAGAGTAGTCTGATATCATGTTCGACAGTTGAGTGTGTGTTTCTCCACATTGTACGAGGGTCAGTCAAGAAAAACTGAGAGTTAGTGAACAATGATCAGGAGAATAAGTGTTCGTATATTGTCTATACATTATCGTGAAATATGGTATTTTAACGATGTTATGGCGATCATCAATTTTGGGTATGGAAATTTGATTATTGTTGCCAGGCAACCGAAGAAGACAACTCAAAGGCATGCGTTCGCGCTGTCTGTAGAACACAATTGTGCGTTGCTATGGAAACATAAAGTTAAATCGAACATGTTCAAACTTATTTTTCATTTTGTAATACATTAATCTATCAGATATACTTAATCATGGTTGATTTGTTCCTCCATTATAGTAAATATACTTTATGGAACTGTTAATTGTCACTTTATTTGTTGGTATTGAGACTACAGTTTTACCCCACCCAAAAGAACGCATGGTGTTTTTCAAAAGCCAAGTTATATTTTTTATTTCTATTACGGTCACTGGACTCCATTAGATACATTCATACTCCTCATAAGCAGAAATTGTAAATTCAGTGATTAGTTTTAGAATACCATGGCAACCGGAGAACACATGCCGAGAAAATCGATAAAATAGGGAGAAAATGGTTGCTAGGCAACTACAAAATACAGCACAAGTGGGCATTATGTAACAATCGCCCATTATTATTTGATATGTACGATTCTACAAGATACACATGTTAGTTGTACTAAAATACGCTATTTACAGTTGAAATAAACGTTCGAATTGATAACAAAATCAGTCTCCCAGCCACTGGCGCGAACGCATACCCGTTAGTGATGTTCTTTGGTTGCTTGGTAACTTTATTTATAAGCCAATATCCGACCATGGATTTAATCAAAATATCCGCAATGGATTAAAGTTGACGATAAATGGTAGGACATATAATTGTACATACATTTTGAAGGCTGAATTTAACAACTCTCAGTTTTTCTTGACTGACCCTCGTATGTGTGTTTCTCAGTAAGTACATTATTATTTGACCCATTTAAACGAGACTTGTTAGACGACCAAGCCGAGAATGAGAACAACAGATACAGTCTATACTTTCTGCGCAACTGGTCACATTATCTGCCCGAAAATGATTCAATTGAGTCGGGTTTGAGTACAATCTGTGATCAGCTGTTCAAAGTATGATTGTTTTTAACTTATGTTGACATATCCGTACGTCTTGCACTCTTAGCCGCCATACAACCACGCGGTATGTAAATCCTGCATACGGTGTTTCTATCAGATATTCGTCCATCGAGTAGTCAAAGATGACCATAACCTCATCTAGTTAGTTGAAAACATGTTCGATGGAGCTTGTCGTTGAAATGCTTGCTGTCCTCATCTCGCGTAAAAGGTTCTCTCCTACACTTTCTTCCTCGGTGAGTTTGACACCTTTTAAAATGATACTCCTTCAGGCATTTTGCGTACTTTGCTACCAGTATAGTCGACTATTTAAGTTGACAATACCTACCTACCTATCCTCTTCGTCCCCTGTGGGACATAAGGCCGCAACAAGTATCCTCCATTTCCCCCTGTCTTTCGCTGTAAACTGTGCACGGCCCCTTGTGTAGTCCATTTCAACTAGCTCGGCCGTCATCGTTCTTCGCCAGGTGCTTCGTGGTCTTCCGGGTTTCCTCTTTCCAGGTGGTGTCAAGTTGACAATACATGTACTATTAAATCACAGTTTAATATTAAGTTTCTGGGGTTAAAACATGTACTCGTTTTAGTACTTGTGATAATTGGGCCATCGTGCATTTGTTAGGGATTTTTATCAGTTTTTTGGTTGTGTGTGGGCATTGCTCTGTGTAGTTGTGTTGTGATGTTACTACTGTCTATGCTCGGCTTGTTATTTGAATTTTGCCTTCCTTCCCTGTCCGATCTGTTTTGATTACAATACATTTGATTTATAAAACATTAATTAAAACTAACATTATACATGTCATTTACGAGCTTCACGTGTATCTGGCCCCAATCTCAAGAAGCGTTTCATGCAGAAATCTCATCTCAAATTAAGATTTTGCTCAAATCAGAGTCTGATTTCTAATAATTCTGAAGTCAGAACTCACCAAAATTACTGGATTATACAAAGAATAACAGTACAGATCTTGATGATAATTAATGAGTCCACCCTCCCTTGGAAATTATTCAAACGACACGCGGCAATATTTCAGATAGATTTATCTCAAAATTGAGATGTTTTAGGAGATCGATCCCAGTTCGCAAAATACATTACTTCCGAAAATAAAACAAAGATAACAGCCAGTACACTAACGAATACAATGCCAACACACAGACAGATCGCAAACATCCGATATCTGTAGTACAATACGCGACTATAGAAGAAATCTTACAATATCGGTAAATCGCAATTAAAAAGATGGACAGATACATGTGTCGAGTATTTGGTTTATAACATATGTTATATGTGCCCTTCTGCAATTCCGATACTAGTATACAGTTAAATCGGCCGTTAAGTGTGTTGACTATTACGATAACGCATGCCATTGTTAGGCTGTGAAGTTATTTATTGCGCTAAGGGAGTAGCCCGATATTATATTTGACAGATGGTTGTATGTTTCTACACAGTGTATGTTGCTCAGTATTTCATTCTTTGATCGATTTGTTCAATTTGCCAGACGCCCATGCTGAGAATAAGCACAACATATGCAGCTTAAACTTTGTGCAACATGTCACAGTTTACTAACCGACACAACCTCCTGTCTTTCATTTGAATGGAATTCGAGCAAACATTGTGATAAGTATATATCTTTCTTCTTATGATGTCGATCCCCTTCTGGCGACGTAGACATATAAAGTTGAAAGATATCGAATCTCGGCTTGAACAAAATCGGCCAAAGAATGGGTTTTTTTATCTTTTTTACTGGTATATCTTTACCTGCGACAATAACTAGCCAAAATGTCAGGTGACATGTATATCATACAGGGTGTCCAAAATGATATATAAAAAAAGTGTACAGTTTCGGGGTATTTTTATCAACTCTCAATGTTCTGCTATCGCAAAGAAATTTTGCACATGGTTAGACAAAAGGTGTAAGTTTATTCTGGTACCAGTTTGAAAATTTTAACTCCAATAATTTCTTTTCCAAAAAATATCTTATTTTGGCCGTGACGTCATTTTGACGTAATTTACGACGTTTTCACAATTTCTGTCGGTCTCATGTTTCCCATTTTGCACACATTCTTTAAACGTGTTGATTACATTTACACAGATTTCTACTTACTGGTCTTCAAAATTGCATTTTGATGTTGATCACAAGAAAAGTTGTGTATATTAGCATTTGATTGTACATAAGCGATCTCGGATAACCCATAAGAAAAAAATCCTCATGAATTAAGACCCGGGCTGTGGGCGGCCATTCCACGCTGCAGTGGAACTTGCTAGAAATTATTTTGACAACAAATGTTTCTTGTAATTCACTCAACACTGTGCATTGTCATGTGTGACTCTGGCTCCACTTGCATGAACCATACAACATTCAAAACAAATGATTTGCTGCGGAGTTCAGAAAGAACTTGCTTAACAAAGCCAAGTAACACAATGGGTTTACTTCTTACTATTTTGTTGTTGAAATCGCAAGTGAATAGCCTATTTAAAGCCAACAAACATGTCCATGCTCGTTAGACATATCATATGTATAATATCAGTTTAGACATTTATGAAATGCAATGAAAATTTTCCAAGAATGCGTTCAAGACGGGAAACATCAGAAATACAGAAATTATGAAAACGTCGTAAATAGCGTCAAAATGACGTCACGGGCAGAATACGGTAATTTTAGAAAATTTATATTTTTAAAATAATATCCAAGTTACAAGTTTTAAGCTGATGCCAAATAAAAATTTCATCTTTTTGTCTTACCATGTGCTTAATTTCTTTGCGATATCAAAACGTTAAGATTTTATTAAAATGCACTGAAACTGTATACTTTCTTTTTGGACACCCTGTATATTCGGTGTTCATACAGCATAATTATGTAATATCAGATTTAACGGACTGTTTAGTGTTTCATTTTGCATAACCGTGCGTTGTAGGCTAATAACCACTAAATGCCTACGCGAACCGAAATCAGATACACACAAATAGTCTTTTTAAAACACTTTGAAGTGGCTGGAATTGGGGTATGTCTTGACAAATCAGCATCATAATCATGATAACGTTGAATGCATGTATGTGATGTAGTGAACTGGTTTTATTCAGAAATATTTGGCATTCTGGCTTAAATATTTAAGTGAAAGTAGTGTTGGGGCTAACAGACATAATTTAAATCCGTTCAAACCAAATGTTTCTTATATGATACATGCTCTCTATTGATTTTTCTCATTTTCTTGAAGCTGGTTGCTATTTCAATTGATTAAAATATTTTGAAAGGGCCCCATGTACAACAAGTTGACTTTTTCTTGGCTGACCGTGGTAACTTTACATTGAGTTAAAGAACAATTATATTAGTGGTCTTTGACCCGTAACCAGTATTGTAGACTATTTATTGTTATTATTAACTATACATTTAAATCGCAGTTTGTTATGTTTGAAAAGGACCAATTTTCACGTACATCATTATGATAAACGATCTCAAGTCATTGTAAATACGGAAACAGAAGACATGTAATAAATTTAGTAATTTTATAGCTTTACTTGAATTGGTCCCATGCTTATAGTTATTACATATTGTCAGATTCAAAGTAAACATTGTTTATTTCGAACATTGATCCCATGTATTCTCAGCTATATCCGCTTAAACAATGCTTTGAAGCGTTAATTATTTTCAAACTCCGGGACGTTAATACTCATATTTGTTAATAGAAAAGTGACAAGCAGTGAAACAGAGCCACTCTGTAACAGAGTACACTAAATGCCTCAAATGATGATAAATTGTATCAAGCTCGGCAATGATTATCTCTGCTAGTGATTATTATTCTCATCAAAAATGATTTTTGATATAAGGATGCGTTACATGACTCGTGTCAGCTTGGGTATTAAAAAAATTGTGTTTGGATAATAATCTCTTCCATCTGTATTAACAAACAATGGGCTGATTAAAGGTATCGACCTTGTGAGCATGTGGTCGAATAATCGAGTCCCGGTAAGGTTGGGTTTTGATACAGCTAGTTGGTTCTCTGATATCTAGTAATTGATTGTTGATGGATCGTAAACAGGTGTTCAGCAGTCACAGGGCGGAAGTGACGCAGACTTTATAACTGGACATATTTTATTGCATTGAGCACTTCTCTGGTTGCATCAATCCAAACACAGCTGGTTGCAGCAGTAAACCATGCATGTCATTTATTTTACATTCAATAGCAGATGAGTACTAAATGAAACCAAAACAGTACGCAATAGACAAATAGATAAACCTCATACGATAGTGTATATTTTCATCGTAATAAATTACGAAAGTCATAAACAATTATGTATTTTGTCTCAAATTGGTTTCAGTTTTGCGAATATTTTACATGTCTACTATTTTATATAGGGGTTATTACGAGCGTCTTTTCCCATTGAAGTTACTGAACTATTTCAATAAAACAATTAATAATGTGGCTATACCGAGCATTTTATTCGTTATGTTCATCCAGTTTGATAAATTCAATGTAGTAAGTCTCAAATGAAATATTCTTCTGCCTTTCTACCCATAAACAGCAACAATTGAACAGATATAAGATACCTACGTATTAGTCTAGGAACTGGTGACCTCTTTATGATGTGGATTCCATTACTTATCGGATATTTAATTACTTCTTAGGTCATTTTGTAACTCATTGTACATCGAACGTTCTCAATGAACTGAAGCTATTAGGTTTCAATGGCTGCCTGTCACTTACAGATCTTTTTGAAGAATCAATTAGACCTGTATAACACCTTGTTACAGCTATCAATGCCATCTGCTATCCTTTAACGTGGATAATGTTGATTGGCATAAATGTTAGCAACTTGGTAAAGGGTGCAAATGATAGTCGATTTCAACGTCAGTACTCTGCTAGCAATATGTCCTTGTTGCCCAAGCGTTATTTCAATATTTACCAACTCTTTGACATGTTCGTGACCGGTTAATATCGTGTAAATATATTTTGTGATGAGGACTAGTACAAATGATGGCTCCTATAATATCAATTACACCACATCAATGCCCCTTACAAAGAAATATTCTGAGAGTATCAGAGGAATTTGTCTATTATGACTTAAACGGTAAACGGGGAAAATATGGATAAAGTTAGAAGTCGACGTGTTTGAAAGTCAATGAAGAGGTGTGTTTATCGGATTATCGCAGTATCAAACATATTTCATATGTCATAACTCATAGAGAGCCCGTTATATAAAACGCACGGATAAGTAATTGTTTAAAGACACTCTCGAACTTTTATCCCGAATGATGTTAAAGTTATAAATCAAGTCAGTCAATTACAGTATTGATGGAGCAATACTAGTTCGTCAAATCAATATGTTTAAACAGCTCTTGTCGTTGGGTGCGGTAGTCATTTATGACACTATGATGCTACTAGTTACGACTTGTTCCAATCCATTACAAGACAAGACAAATGTTGATGCAATGCATCAAAATAGCCGTAATTGTGTGGTTTACATGGCATGAATACCGTTATATAAAACATCAACAATAACGCTGTTATAAATTATTCTATCAACTGAAATCTCTAATACAGTAATCAATATCAATTGATATTGTTTGGGATTTATATGATATGTACTAAGTACTAAATTAAATACACATGGATACTGCCACAGGGATCTTGACATGAAATTGGAGTATTGTTTTGCACTGCCAGGCAACAGTCACAGTGAACTTCTGTTAGTGGACTCAAAATTAAATTATGTCATAATTATATACTGCTGGGCACTGTTTTATCAAAGCATGTACGGTAATCGTAAACTTACGTTCAAATTTGAATCCTGTATAATTATGTAACTGCTTCAAATTCTGGTAAAGCAATAGGTAAAATCATAAGATAATTAATTCATTTAATGATTTTAAACAATATATTTCCCTCATTTGCAGATGTAAACGCATATAAAGAATTTAAATTTGAACGTAAATTAAAATGTTCGTAAGTCCTTTGATAAAACAGTGCCCAGATGACCAACATACCTGTATGCGCCTATGTCAGCCAAATAATCTAATGGAAACTGTTTCCAGTCTAAGGTCACAGTAATCTTAACTTTTGATCTGGTGACCTCAACATCAATAGGGGTGATTTTCTAATGAAGATCAACATCCATGTAAACTTTGAGAATCCTATTTCCAACCGTTCTTTAGAAATCGGTTTGCAGGTAACAATAAGGTCAAATGACAACATAATAAAGATACTGATTACACATTTTAACATCAAATATGAAACCACAGGTAACTGTATCGTTGAAAATGAAAAAAATAAATAATTAAAATACAAATTTTCCAAAAAAAGCATTGTTTCATTTTTAGTTTCACTTTTCGAAGAAAAAAGTGGAGCTATAATTGTCATGCCCCACTCGTCGGCGGCGGCGTTGGTTAACCTTTTCGTTCAGGACCATTTCTTAGTAACCGTCAAAGATATTTGATTCAAACTTAGTATGCATGTTAGAATATAGCGTCACTTCACTTGGTTCCCGATTCACTCGGTAAGAGTTATCAGTGGACCAGCAACCAAAATAAAAGGCTATTTATAGACCGTTTTCACCGTTACTAAAAATAGCCCTATGCATATCATTATCTTGACCACATGTTCAGCTGGAGGCAAAACATTGACTGATGATCTTAAGGAAGTGGTCATGTGCTTGTCCATCTGAAACCACATGCATGTAGATTATTATAATGAATTAATAGATAAAATCAAAGACAACCTGCTAATGTGCTAACTAGTTTAGCACACTGCCTTAGGTGATCGTATGTAGATATTTAATCACAACATTTCAGGAAGCTTTCAAGTATGACTGCTTGCTAGTAGATCTAGGTTGTTTTACTTGAAAATGTGCATACTATACTATAAGCACCGACTATAAAATAATAATTTATAAATAAAAAGATTTGTGTAAATGCAGTATAAATGCAGTATAAATGCAAAAACACCTGCTATGAAATTCATATTAGATCTACAAACACGAGAAGTATTTGTCCATGAATTTTGCTCTGAATGAGTTGAGTCTTTATGAAGTCAGTTAATGTTTTTAAACCATGCCTCTCTCATCAACATCGGATATATAGGAATTTTATTCAATACTACTCCCTTTTCTTTATTCTGGCGGTTCCCACAACCAACAATGCAACAGTTATGTACCATATTGTTGCAAATACTATCACATGTATACTGAATTTACTACTGGAGGCTTATTATCACCAGCCTACATTACATAATGCATGAGCTTATCAGTCAGGTGGAGATTTGATGAAAGGGGTCTATACATGTAGTAATGAATTTAACCCGGTGATACACAAAATATGAAACTCTATATTATTGTTATCACGCGAAATCATCAGCATCATTGGTAAACGAATAAAACTAACGATAAAACTAGCGATCAGTTCAGTAGTAAAAAAAAATCGACACCCCAGCTAGCCTACGCTAAAAGGGATCAGCAATTGAATTATTAAAACGGAAACATTTTCTATTTAACTTACGAACATTATCCATCCAAAAAATGTAATTTATGGTGGCATAAATAAGTAATTCATTGTGTTAAAATAGTTATCAATTAATAGCTTCAATATCCACGCAAACAAATTTATTCATTTTATTAACTATCAGTAACTTGTCCTTTCACCTACATGGGAGAATTTTGATTGGTATTCCATTAGATAGCCGCCTCAAGGGCGGCTATCAATAATGAGTCTGTCCAAATCACTAACAATATAATGATTGTGATAAGATGTATTAGAGTGCCTTTGCCTAACATTAATGTTTTGTCACTTTTGTAACCAGCGAAGGAGGCTTGGAATTTGTATATGGTTCCAAAACAACCAAATTACTGTACTTGAAATAGGTTTTCATGCTAATTAAACTTGGACAATGACGTCAGGTTACATGCAAATCTTATCTGAAGTCGTAAATTCTTATTAAACTGCATCATACTAGTAATTGGTTTACACACTCACTGTAGCGTATGAAATCCTATTAAGTATAATCATAACTGATATTTAAGACCGAGTGTATTTCTATTTTAGAGTATTGGGCACAGTTTAGCAAGGCACTTAGGACAATCGTAAATATGCGGTTAATGTTAAAGTCGGTATAATGCATTAACAACTACGAAGTGTGTGAAATTGATCTTAAACACTTATGCTGATTCCGTATATGAACTCCTCCAAATCGTATGCGTCTACAATTTGTCTTACAGTATGATAAAAAATTATTTGGACGTATGAGCGTAAGTTTAATATATACGTAAGTACTTTGATACAACTGTGTCCTGGACGTTATGCTCAACCAAAGACCTAAATTACACAGATTGGAAACATGTACCAACTCTCACGATATCTCGTGGCAGGTCTCTAAAATCTCGCGAAATCTCGTCCATTTTTAATACCTTATATCTCCAGTTCTAATATACTTACGAAAAAAATAATAAGTCTATGCAAGAGATTTATTATTCAGCTTTCAAATGCTACCTCATTGATTGAAATAGGTCAAGGAATACAACAGTTGACCCCGAAGAGCCAGACCTACTCTCATTTTCATCAAATTAATGTAAATTCCAATTTCATCAGAAAATACTTGATTTGCCTCATTCAAATCATAATTTTCTGTATTTTATGAAATGTAGACAACCATGAGTTACTTCGTGTAGTAGAAGGAACTTAGCTCTTCAACATGATACATTGCCCATTAAAATTGGATGACTAAAAAAAGTTTTATGCACAATAACTGAATCTGTGTAATTTAGGTCTTTGGTGCAACGGAATGTATCCAACAGGATAACGACACTGGAGAAAATCTAAATGAATATGGAACTTATCAAGGCATCACTAAAGTCTTACAATGATAGTTGGGTTCAACTTTGTGTCAGTACTTATATCTACTTTGTGTCAGTACAGTAACAACTGAAAATTATCTTTTTTCGCGTGCCTGAGCTAATAAAAACATAATCGAATTGTTTGAAGTTAGAAATACATAATGCATCTAAATCATTTTTTAACATTAACGGGTTATTCGTGCACTGATGTGTATTATAAGTGATAGATTTACTGTGAAACACGATGCACTAAGATTGTGATAAGAATAATTTAGCATTGCATAGAGCATAACCGTTGCTTTCGTGGAACCAAAACACCTTACAAAGTTCCCAATTTAGAACTTGGTGGTGTGAACGAAAAATTATGCGATGCGTGTAAAGTATTTACTCCCATGTGTTAAGTTGATTTTTCTTTGTGATGTGACTACAAAAGATAGGATAACTTGCCTTATGTTCTACTGAGGCTGTCAATACATTACGAGGGTCTGGTTCTTGAGGCTCCAGAAATAGGCCTACATACCAAAAAGGCTCAGTAAGACCTAAACAAGTGGGTTAACAAAAGGTAAACGGACCTGAACTATAAAAAGAAGAGCATCATGTGTACTTGAAGTTAATTTGGTATTCCAAGACACGATTTAATTTTCAACAGTGACTATTACCACCTGGGAAATTATTATACCATCAATGTGCTCGTTCGTATTTATTTCCGACTGAAAATACTAGTTATATTTCCCTTGTACATTGTACATTCTTCTCACTTATAAGTAAGGCGTGGCATCTAAATTTTAAAGCTTATCCCAATCAGATAGTTTTATGCAGACTAATTTAAAACGATGGAGTAACATCGAATGTTGTATAAACAATATCAATAGTACTAGAAGTAATACTCCCACCAGTAGAAGTTATATATGGACGGTGCCAAACCAAAACCCCGTAACTCAAGTTTGGCGTGAAAACGTTTTTTTGCAGCATCCGCATCTGCTAGATTTCCCTGGCATTTCTGTCTAGTCGTCATCTTAATAGCCAATCGCGTTACTTCAATAAAGTCAGGTGACTCAATACCGTAGTTTTATTGGATTCAAAAAGGTAAGTCGATAATCCCGTTATTGACCGTACAAACTCCGATTTAGTATAAGTCAGCATATTCTTGTACATGTCGGAGTTGATTATGGTTCCAAATAGGGTAAGGTAGGGTGACATTTCGTTACAAGACGTCAGTATTATTTCAACGGGGTAAATGCGTTTTTTCGTCTCCTGAAATGTTGTCTTTTTGCAGTTACGGCGTTTTGGTTTGGCACCGTCGATATGCAGTTATAGATGTAATATCAATAGGGGAAGTAAGAATATGTAAAGTAGTAAATGTAGTAATTTAAACAGTTAAAGTACATCTACAATAAGGATATTTATCAATGTTACCAAAGTTCTACCCTTTGTGTGTGTGAGTTTCGCATGACAGATACCAGAACACAGTTAGAGAGGTCCAAAATTAACCAACTAGCAATATCAGAGCTAACCACCAACTTCATTTGCTGAATGCTGTATCTTTATAAAAGAAATAATGGAACACCACATTTAATGTGTTACACACAGAGTTTCGACAAAACACAAATGGTAACCAAAATATTAACCAAACTGGCACAAGAAATCTAACTCAAACTTATAATAGAAACAATTTTCGATGAGATACAAAATCCAGGATCAGGGATATTCATTCCCGAACATGATACAATTTATCGAAATTCGGATTATTTAGTTTACACTGTTACAGAGAAGTTAACACTAAATGATTATAAACATCCCAGATAATGAAGTTAATAAAAACTTTAAAGTTTTGTTTCAACAGATATAGTACATGTAATCAACGCTTATTGTGAACAATCTGAAACTGGTAATTATTATATAAACATGGCACAAACGAGTAATAACGATAAAATGGCGATCGTTGTATTAAATATTACTTTTTCTGTTACATATTAGCCTATTTTCACGAAATTTAGAACTCGTCATGTTGACCAAACTTAAGTCCAAATCGTTGGATCTTCAAATAACGATTAGTTTTTAGACAGTTTTGTCTTGTTTTCTTAAGATATTGATCTTTTAGTTTCAACCTTCTCATTGTAGGCCAGCGATGTCTAAACGGCTTATACTAGAAAACAATGTGTCTCCACAAGCTAACAGTATTTGAATTTACTACCAGACGGTGTAACCTCTACAAAGTAATTGAAGTCTTCAAATTGCTATTTACATAGTTATTGCTACATTTGTACTAAACAAATTAATGCACAAAAAAAATACAGCTAAATTGCGGAACTGCAATTGCAAAAGTATAAACATGTATGTACAAGGCTGAAAACCCATAAAGAAATAAAGGATTGACAAAAATGTCAACGGCAAATCCCAATGTTGACTCCTTAACTGGGTGTGGCCACTAGCGCTAGCCCACTGTGGTTATATTCACAAGTACGACACTTAAATGATTACAAACATATTTCCATCATGGAAATATGTTGCATTTGTTGTTTCTCATTAATATTTTCCTTAATTGTTAGTTCTCAGTTTTGCATCACGACTACCACTCTAAATAGACATACGCCCGGTCTTAAATATCAGTTATGAGTGTACATCAGAGGATTTCATTCTTGCTACAGCGCGTGTGTTAACCAATTATGGTGTATTTAATCGAGACTTTACGACTTCAGATAAGATTTGCCTTCAACATGACGTCATCGTTCGACTTCAATTAGCGTGTAAATTTATGTCAAGTACAATGATATGACTCTTTTTGGCACCATACACAAACTCCAAGCCTCCTTAACTGGTTACAAAAGTGACAAAACATTAATGTACGGTATGGACACTGTAATATATCTTATCGCAATCATAATAGTGTTGGTGTAGTGATTTGGACAGACTCATTATCTTGTAATGGATTTGAACAAGCCGTAACTAGTAGCATTATAGCGTCATAAATTACTACCGCGTCCGGGGACTAGAACTTTATTGTGTCATTTGTTGGAGAGTTATTTTATTTATCATGCAGCTGCGTCCATAAATATTTGCATTACGATTTACGCCGGGTAAGGAAATAAAAATAGTTATTACAAAAAAATGTACTCTATTAACTGACAGTAAAAGTAAAAATCATATGCAGTTGTCTTAATGTGTATACAATAGAATAAAAATGTTTAAAATGCAGTCCTCATCACTTTTTAGAAAAGTAACACCCGGACATCGTTAGACATTATGACATATGAAACATTTTTACCGAGATGACCAGATAAACACCAGTAAATAAGAATGGGCGAACATTTATTGGTCACATTTGCGTCTTTTACTGACTAGAACAATACATTTTTAAAAGTGCAGGTATATGCAAAATTGTATTTCATTACCGGTACATACTCGAAAGAGATTTATCAGAGCCAGTGTTGATACAGGCCATTGAACTTTTATTTGGTCACAAATCACATTCTTCCGAAATGTCTGCCTTAAAAACATTAGATCTAACACGCTAGACTTACACTGCTTGATTAGCATTAGTTGATTAATGTATTGCATGATCAAATAGTAACAATTTTAGTGTCATGCAAGCGTCATACAAGCGTCATTGTACAGGGTAGCAGATGGCACCGATAGCGGTAACAAGTTCAATATCTTCAAAAAGATCTGCAAATGACAGGCAACTATTGACTGGTCGTGAAGGGCGTTAAATATACAATAAGTTACTAAATGACCCAAGAAGTAATTAAATCAACGATGTGTTGTATCTAAGTGGTCGCATTGAGCTAATGTATTGTGGGATAGGACAGTGTATGCGTTAACCTTATCATTGAATTGCAGATATCGCTGAATTAGAATGGAAAGGTGATAAGTACTACTTACGACCTTATAAGACTGATATAAATCTAAAATAAACATCACAAGGCGCTTCTTATGAGCCTATTTTCATGCAAATCGGAACTTGTTTCGTTGAACGAATTGAAGTTACGTTATACAAAATCAATCTTGGACAAACATGGTAGAAAATCCCCCAAACGAAATTATACAGACCCGAAACATGCATCTCATTATGTATACGTTTTTATAAGATCTTAGTGCAAACACTCGCACCTGCTTCGATGATGAAAAGACAACAATGATTGTATTTTTCGTAGAAATTGCTATTTATCTCTTTATTCGTCTGGTGGTTTTTGACACTAACATTACGAGAGTGCTTAACTCACGTTTTATGTTATATTTTTATATAATTATTTTTGAGGATATTTTTATTAATGCTGACATCAGAAACAGGTCATTGTTTTTGGTCGTTATTAAGACTTGAAAAAAAGTTATGATAATGAGGGTAATGAAATGATGTTAGTTACACATATTATTTACTGACTTCATGACCACAGGCACATGGTTGCATCGATTTAATATACTTTGTATGAATCAATTTTCGCATCTTCATCTCTCGTGGTAAATAAGAGATAGGAAGAGTCTACGTCAAGTCGTAGTTTTGCCTCCTTTGGTCGCCTGTACCACCGTTTTGGACATATTATATTTGTGAAACTAGGTCGTCTTGCAGTAGGGGGCTTTGGGAACTTTGTCGGATCTTTGCTGCGTTTCATTCGGTCTCTGGGGATCACCGCTATTTTGTAATTTCTTCGTAAAATTGGATCATCTTGCTTTTTTGTGGGATTGTAATCATGTCTTTAGGTTGTTAATGGGTATTTCTCCGTGTAATTGTGTTGTGGGTGTTACTGCTTTCTATGGTCGGCTGGTTAAGTTGAGTGAAGCCTTCCCGGTACGATTTCTCCATAGCTTTGATTATAATATTCAATTTATCACATAAGTATGATATTCCATTATATTTTTTTATTAGAAATAATTATGTGAACTCGCTGGATAATTATAACCAAGAATTTACAATATATTACTAGCCATTTACATGTTCAAACATTGGTAGCACACTGTAATATAGCCGTTCTGAATCCATATATGGTGAAAATGTATTAACAAAAGATTGTAACTGTTTATTTATCTTCTGAACTCATCAACCAAACAACTTTTGCTCTGTTGACATTAATACAAAATTCCTATTGAGAAGGTTAACCTGCAAAAAGTTCTTTACCTAAAAATTTAGTATTTAACGAGCTACACATCATAGCAGATCATGAACTTCATCCTCAACAAACCCAGACTGTACAAGTACGATGTTCTGCAGGAAGTTTTCGGTAACGCCCAGTTTCGATCCTTAGTTTATTGGCACTTATTCGGAATCGAGTAAAACAGGTCCGAGCATTTTGTCTTTCAAGATTCGAAAACACGGTTCACGACAAGATCTACATTTGTATGTACCTCAATATTGAATATGTTCGGAGTTTGCCTGTATTGTTTGCACAATATGTAGATGAATTACAACACCAGTTAGATTCAAACTTGCAATGACCATTTGTATGATCAAGCTTAGTAATGCTTACATTAAGGAATATTATTCTACCATCTCTTGAAAAAGACAAAATATACACAACCTACAAGGCAACGAAACCAGTATACATTTATGCTGCTTAATATTTCATTGTCACACTCTTTCGACACTATCTGATCTTGTCCAAGCGATGGTTACCTATAATTCTATAATATAAGCATTCTAAACATGAGATTTAAAGGAAATGAACCGGCCTTTAATTATGCATGAGTTGCGACAGGTCCAAATACTACACGTACTTAAAGCTAGCGGTATCTATTATTTTAGAATCTGGATAGTGAATTATTGCAAACCGAACTATATTGACACGTTGCCCTTCATTAGTATTACAAATTCAATATGCCTACAGGGAAACTGGACCATTCTGACCGCGGTACTGAAACTTCCCAATGTATTAGCACATATAAGAATCCATATCATACACAATTTATGAATGCTGTAATTGAATAAGGGGGTGGTGCTAAATTGATTGAACCTGACAATTTGAGTTAAGTATGACATTTGGATGTAACTTGGCGTATTTGTACGATTCGATATTCTTCACAGTTCTGAAGAAGCAGTGTCTTGATAACTTAAGCTAGGGTGATAATCATTGCATGTGCAAACATACTGACGTAAATGCCGCAGAAATATGCCTTTATAGTACCTCTCTCAACCGTGTCGAACGCCTTTTTAAAGTCGATGAAGTGAAAAACACTGGACAAGTTCATCTTTTATGGATTGTTGTTGTTCAAACTTTCCTCATCCTCCCTGGAATGAGTCTTGTCAATACCGTACCTTTCTAGTATAAGCATGTATAAGAACTGAGCGTCTCGCCAGTTGCTGCAGCCGCTCAGGTTGTGTTTCTTCGGTAGCTTTATGAGATGCCTCGTATGTTACTCTACAATAACTGCTTCTGTGTCATAAAGTTGCTGGATGAGGTACTACATGATGCCCAACCAGACAGTGATATCTGCCGAGGTATCATCTCTTTTAGTAGAATTTTGTCCCGTCCTGTGGCTTTTTTATTCGTAATGTTGTGTGATGGTTTGTGTGATTTCTTGTTTGGTTATTAGTTTACGACAGTGTTCCTACTACTATTGATACTACTTCGTCACTTGACATTGATGATATCGTTTCATTTGTTACATTCCCATCTAAATAAATTTATCTTCATTACGGTTTCTCAATTAGGTATTTTGTCAGTTCATGAAACCGCGCTTTGGTTTGTAATTTAGTAGAATTAGAATAAATGTCGAAGGTACATTTCTACAATGTTCTGTAAGAAATGATTAGGCATACATGGGTGATATGACATCTATGTATCCAGGTGGCAGTAGTTACAAATTAAATCTAGATTTCAAGTTGTCTATTTCCTTGACTGTTACTTTAACCTTGGCACTGTTAATCACGTAAAAACCATCTCGTACAATAGTGAAATCCAGTCATGGTTGGTACAGGCCTTTTCCTTAATGTATTTGTCAACCCAGCATTAATGTTTTATGTACACTTTATTACATATTTGTACTAGTCTTGATTGAACACTTAAACATTTTGAAGTGTTTAACGCATGACGTGTCGAGTAGTTCGGCATGTATCGCTGATTCGTCTGTTTTCTAATTTTTCGGAGTAGCCACGTAGGTTATTATATGCTTTTTTTAATGTTTCATCGATTACGAGGTCTCGACGTATCAGTTCCATTTACACGTCCGATTTCCATTTTTCGAGACAAAACGGTTTGGTTTAAAATACAAGCATACTGTATCCGTGAATCATATAATTACGTTCTCCCTGAATTACAATAATAAATCCAGGCCCCATCAGTACATATTTACGGTTATAATTATGTTTCTTCGGGTTTTAGTTTTGATGATAGTATATTTGCAAACACAGTGTTAGGAAGCAAACAAAAGAATCACATGTGATCCAGCTTAGCGGATCGGTAGAACTCCAGATCGTCAATCCTGCTGTATATGATCTAGGCATGATCCAGGGTACACGTATTGTGTTCGTCTACTAATCTTATAGCATAGTGTGGAGTTGTGTGCAAAATGCTTGTGAAGGAGGAAGTTTAACCGCTCGCCTTTTATGGCAAAACCGGTTACAAATTACAATCTACAATAGTTCTAAAAGCAACTGAGTGCATGGGAGTGTTTCATACACGCTTAGTATATATTTGAACATACATTTGTATTTTCGAACTTATACCACCAAGTTCTTAGTCGGGAATGTAGTAGGGTGTTTAAATTCTGCAAGAAATCATGAATCCCACTTTCTTTGTGAACGTTCAGAAATAGACGTATAGGCGACCATCAAATGAAAACTGTCATGTTGTTACCGACTGAACGATAGAAACACAAAAATCTAACCAGCATAATAATGTTAACGTACTAGTAACTATCCGCATGAATCACACGGAAAACAAATGATAGCAGCAATCCCAATATTGACTTAATAACAGGTTATGGACATACAAGGTAGACCACAGTTTTACTATTTCAAGATATGTACGATAAATACACGTAAACAAAAGTGTTTCACCAAAGCATTATGAAGCATTTTAAAAATTGCTTCTAAATTTGTTTTATTAATTGTTCGTTCTCAGTTTTGCATCACGACCACCACTCTAAATAGAAATACTATCGGTCTTAAATATCAGTTATGAGTGTGATTCAGAGGATATCATACGCTACAGTGAGTGTGTAAACCAATTACACTGTATTTAATCTAAGATTTGTCTGCAACATGACGTCATCTTTCGAGCTCAATTAGCGTGTAAATTAATTTCAAGTACAATTATTTGGCTCTTTTTGGAACCATATACAAACTCCAAGCCTCCTTAACTGGTTACAAAAGTGACAAAATATTTATGTATGGTATGGGCACTGTAAAAAATCTAATCACAATCATTATATTGTTAGTGAAGTGATTTGGACAGACTCATTATCTAGTAATGGATTTGAACAAGCCGTAACTAGTAGCATTATATAGTGTCATAAATTACTACCGTATTCGGCGGCAAGAGCTATTAAAACATATTGATTTGACGTTTTGCTCTATCAATACTGTAATTTGGTAACTTGATTCATATCTGAAACAAATTATATCCATCGGCTGAAAGGGTTGAGAGTGACTTTTCAATTACATCTCTTTGTGTTGTAAGACGCCAATATATAACATCTATACTGAGATGGCCCGATGTAAACACCCGTAAATTACAGTGGACGAACATTCATTGGTCAAAGTTGAGTCTTTTACCGACTAGAACAATAAGTGAAGTACAAAAATATGCAACATTATATTGTGGTAATGGTATATAGTTGTCAGAAATTGTAACAGAACCAGAATGTTAAGGACATTCGTTCCTTTTGAAATTTTCTGTACAAGGTATATAAAACCTGTTATTTTTATGAAGATCAGATCAATGCCAATCATTTAGAAAATTCCCAACAGCTTTGCTCGGCTAGTTTTTAAGATATTCTTAGATTAAGGGGACAACCCATAAAAACTGAAAAATGTATTTTATCGAAAATGTTTTGGTTCAAAAAGCATAAAACTTGGCACACATAACATTACGCATGTAAGGAATCAAGCAGTAAAGTTTATTATATACTTCGTAAGTTATTTGTATTTCTAAATAATATTTTAAAATATGTATTTTTAAAAAAATACGTTTTACGTGAAAATCGTTGATCAACATACGGTTTTCGTATATGCAACAAGTTGGTGGCATCCTGATGAATCGGTGGGCATCGGGATATTCCCAATATACCACCTATCATTTTGGCCAATAACGCAAGTAATAAAGTCCACAAAAGGTACAAAAAACGTTAGTAATAAATAATATGACTTATTTTATCGCAAAATCGAAACATGGATGTGTGCACATGGAATGCCGGCCCAATGCTTATACTTGAACGGTAGTGTGCTAACTACGCGGCGTAAAACATCTACAACGTATTACATATTGTCATATTGGGAATGCAACAATTTTGGGTTTTGATATAACATTTTGATAAAATATCAAATGTGATCAATACCTGTTAGCACACTACATGTAATTTATTACGTGTGTTTACTCGTTTCGCCGGATGTGGTAGTTATTTATGATACTACTATAATGCTACTAATTACGACTTGTTCAAATCCATTACAAGAAAATGAGTCTGTCCAAATCACTACACCAACAATATAATGATTTTGATAAGATGTATTTATGTCCATACCGTACATTAATGTTATTCCACTTTTGTAACCAGTTAAGGAGGCTTGAAGTTGGTATATGGTTCCAATAAGAGCCAAATTGGTGTACTTGAAATCAATTTACACGCTGATTGAACTCGAACGATGACGTCATGTTGCAGTTAAATATTATCTGAAGTCGTAAATTCTGGATTAAATACACTATAATTGGTTTGCACACTCATTGTAGCGTATGACATCCTCTGAAACACACTAATAACTGATATTTAAGACCGAGTTTATTTCTATTTTGCAGTTGTGGTCATGATGCAAAATTGAGAACAATCAATTAATAAAACAAAATTTAGAAACAAACTAATGCACCATAATGCTATGGTGAAACACTTTTGTTTACATGTGTTGTCGTACATATCTTATAATTGCAGGACAATCGTCAAGCTTTCGTTCAGCTTAGTGATCACACCCTGTCATTAAGTCAATATTGGGATTGTTGCTATTTTTTTCTCGATGTCTTCTTGACCTGACTTGGCAACGGTGATACATACGGACTGTTACGTTAACATTAGTATGCTGGTTATTATTTTGTGTTCCTAATGTTCAGTCGATAAGAGCAGGTGTTCATCTGATGATCGCCTGCACATTCCCGATCGTTCTCGCATGGGTATATCCTATGAAGGATTAAATACCCACAATTACAGATGTAACTTACTAACGTCTCTGTCACACAGTTGGTTGTGAAACAAGGACTAACACTACAATTTCGTCATTACATTAAAACCTGCAAATTGTCTAATTTGCGTGCTTAGGTTAATAAACATCTCATACGATTGTTTGCAGTGATGAAAACACAATGCGTCTAAATCATATTACACTTACGCACACTCCTAACGCAACACCTATAGTTTTCATGATTTCTCATATATGCATGAAGGGATTTGATTAAAACTTGGAGAACAAATAAATCTAACCTTTACAAATGCCTCATTTAATTATTACTGTAGTTGGTTAGCAATAGGGTGAAAATAAATTAAAATGTTGAGCATCACCGTAAAACCAAAAGTAACAAAACGGCACCATGTTAAATGTCAACAAGGAGAAAAAATCTTCTTAACAGTTTATCACAACTAACCGATCACAGAATATCTCACAAGTCTTGAGATATTAGTATTTCGTTTGTCCACCCCTTACTCTTATCACATGTGCACCCCGAGGTTAAACCCAGGACCTCTTGATCTTGAAGAGCGCGCCCTACCTCCAGGCCACCGCTCCCCACAAATATTGATCATATTTAGTCTTTTTTCTTATTATCAGCGAAACATTGATAACAGTTGATATTCACTGTTAAAATTAAAACTTTTATAAGAGTATATAGTAAAGTGCAGCACATACCTGTCTAATTGATTGACCAGCCTGTAACCTTCCAAACGCGCGACCACGCTCTTCGATAGTCATCCGAGCCATTTTTTTTATACAAATCTGTTTTTTCCGTCGGACTGTCGCCAGAGAGGAACTCAATGACGAAGAATATCGATTTTTTCCGCCTACAACGGTTTTCACGTGCAGCACGAGGAAATCGCCACCGCGCTACGCTCAGAACTGACAAAGAATCACGGATGAATGATTTTAACATTCCTGCATCGCTAATGACTTAAAACAGCTTTGTGTATAAGCGCAACTTCATATCTTCATCAGTTTTTGAGAAATTAGAATTATAAAAGTGTTGCGTTAGGAGTGTGCGTAAGTGTACATGTTTATGTTCTAATCGTTCACGGTTGTATAACTCTAACGCGGTATTGGGACCTGTGCCACCTAAAGTAAATAGGCAGATCAGGTAAAGCAACATAAGTATATTGGAAAGGGATTTATCTTTTTAATGTGTATATCTTGGCCTATTTGATACGAGCCTGACCTTTTGATTAGTATAGTTTAACAGTCGATATTGCCTACGTTTACAATACAGAGTGTATGTTTTCATAATCGGGAAGAATAACGAAGACGCTCGAGATATAATATAAAAACAAATTTGAAAAACCGATATCGCACGATTTGCTTGCGGAAATTGATATATTTAAAGCAAGAACCTTGTAAAATATTCTCGCATAAAGGTCAGACTCAAGTCAAAATAGCCAAGCTATACCGTTCTTTTAATTTACTTGGTGAATAGAAGTGAGCAGGTAAAATAAACTTCTGCTCTCCCTAAAATCGATGTAATGGTCAGTGTTTTCTGTTTATATTGACATTGCAGAATATCGCGTTGGAGTTATATATACTATTATATGTGCTAGAATAACTTTGATAAAGGACGCATAGAGACTTTGATCAGAAAGTATAACAATGATGGTAGCATTATTGCTATTTTAGGTAATTTGATTCTCGATTAAGAACTTTGCAGTACTGCATAAGTTCGTAAATATTTCCAAATACTAGTATAATAAGCGTGTGAGAACAGGAACATAATCCCACGTGGTCAGCTGTTTTTAGAACTATTTGATTGTAATTTGTAACCGGTTTAGTCATACACAGCGAGTGGTTGAACTTCCTCCTCCACAAGCAACGTGCATACATAACATCACCCTGTAAATATGTATGTTATTAAAGTAGCCGATGAACACAATGTGTCTACCATGGTTAAAGCATACATATTATATAACCGGGTTGGTAGACGGTTGGGAGTTCTTCCGACATCACAAAGCAGTGATTTATTAACTATGATGTGCTGTTTTTGCTTTTATCCTAGTAATGTGCATCCAACTATAAATGATAATCATCACGACTCAAACCCGACAAAACGTATTTATAACCGTGATATAATTATTGGCATGCTGTGAATTTGTAACTTTAATTCAGAGAAAACGTATATGAGTAAACACGAATTTAGGACAAAGCCCGTACCAATCATGACTAGATTTCACTGCTGTACGAGGACGTGTTTTACATGATTACCAGTGCAAATGTCAAATATAGTACTACATGTTTGTAAAAAGTCTGTACATCGTGTTTGTGTGTCAAGCCTTTACGTTTTCAATTTATTACGTGGTTCATGGTACCACAGACCTATAACGGAATAAATGTAAATGACCCCATATATATAAATGACACGACAAGAAATACGTTTCCCTTAAGGTTGAAGTAACAGTCAAGGACATAGAAAATTGAATCCCAGATTAAATTTGTGACAACTGCCACCTGGATACATGTCATATCACCCATATATGCCTAATCATTTCCGCCAAAACATTATAAAATTTACCTTCGACATTTATTCTAATTCTCCTAAATAATAAACCAAAGCGCGGTGTCTGAAACTGAAAAAATACATAATTAAGAAACCGTAATGAAGATAGATTTATTATGATGGGGCTGAAGCAACTGAAACGATATCAACAATGGTATAAGATATATCACCAGATGCAGAAGCACTATCATAATCGCGAAATTAATGTATCAACAGAAATCGTAGTAGAAACACTATCGTAAACTCATAACCAAACAGCAAATCACACATAACATCAAACAAAATTACGAATGAAACAGCACCAGGATCGTAAAAGCACATGAAGTTATTGTAGAGTGACATAATGGGGCATCTCGTAAAACTTCCAAAAAGGCAACCAAATCGGCTGCAATAACTGGTTAGACACTTAGTTCTAATACACGCTTATACTAGCAAGGTAAGGACAAAAATCATTCTAGAGAGGACGATAACACCTTTGAAAAGAACAATTCATTAAATGGATTTGTCAAGTGTTTGTCAACTTGATCAACTTCAAAATGCGTTACACAAGGTGAAATAAAGTTCATATCTGCAGCTTGTACGTCAATATGTGTGCAAATGCAACCATTGGCACACTATCCGAAGTTATTAAAACATTGCTTCATCAGAACTGAACGCAATATCGATTCATGCAAGAAATTGCTATGCTTGACTTAAATCAGTGCCAGTCCAATAAGTTACATAAGTGTTGCTTAATATAAACGAGAAAATGTTAAATGAGTTATCGGAGATTTCCGTCATGAAAATTTTTAAAAATTTGCTGACACCAGCTGTGTCACTTATAAACATTGTATGTTGTTTTTCATTTAAAGCTCTCGCTTGGTCACAATATTCCGTCATTCTGTTCCACTTTTGCTGTTAATCCCCTGGTTTCTAACTTGAGTACTACGTAATAGCATGCGTAAAGACATATTATGAATCTCCAGTGCATATAATGGTGTTGTCATTTGAGTTCAAATGACCAATCAAGATGATGCTGTACTTCATTATACGTAATCGTAACACTTTTTTAAGTTCATTGATGGCATGTCTATTTGCAATATTTGGCATTGTATGACACTATCTATAGACAACGTACAAATCCCACAATAGATTAATTCATTCCGAACACTTGGATACAACTCTTAAGAATGTTGATTCCATTACTAATCAAAGATTTAATTACTTTTTGTGGCATATGGTAATGTAGTATTCATCAAAAGTATCCAATGACCAGAAACTATTAGGTTTCAATGGCTGCTTGTCACTTACAGATCTTTTTGAAGAATCAATTATACCTGTATAACACCTTGTTGCCGATATCGATGCCATCTGCTACACTATATAATGGCTACTGATAATGGACCTAACGGTTGAAAACATGGTAATGATCGCAAATGTTAGATATCAATGTTAGAGTTCAGAATCAACATAGTCACAAATTTACACGAATACTTACATCAATGTATCATTTTAAAGGCCAACGGGCACTCGATCATGTAATATATTTATCAACTTATTCAAATCAGACAATGTAAATATAATTATATCGTTTCGATACACATATTATAAAATGACAAACATTAAAATATGTATATTGTATATGTATATTGTATCGTATGTATATAGAAAGGAACATTATCATGACGCACTGTGTTGACATTGGCTCTTTCACTATTCAAATTACTTTGAAACCTTTAATATCGTCCAAGACCATTAAGCCAGTATTCTATGTGCACGCATCCGTGGAGCGCGTGTGCGTTCCGTATCCGCGTTCCGTATACGGGCACGAATACCCTATTCCATTTATCCGCTACTTGATCTATAAAGACACGTTGACCTACTCTACCAAGTCTGAGCTTAGTAACATTACATCGTCTTTTGTAAATATGTGAAACATCGGGAACACAATAGTGAGTGTACACAAAATTTTGTTTCTATGAATATGTAAAATTGTTAATAAAGGGTCACATCTTGGGCATTTTTGGGTAATACAATTTACATTACTGTGCCTAAATATTCTTCACGTAAATGACCAAATTCAAATATGTCCCTTAGTTCGATATGCTATCCGTGAAATATATGTTCACATATGTAAACAAGAATGCGTTCAATAAACGCTTATGCCCCCGTTGAAGCCATGCCCATAAAAAGCTTAGTCAATCAGTGGACATTATTTAGTTAAATTTTTTGATAGTGTTACATGGCTTTGACACTATAATGGGCTTATGGTGGTAAACTAATATGCCACATTTGAAAGCAATGTCTTGATGGACTTCATGTGTGATCTGGTGATACAGGTGTTCTTTGTCACTGCACTTCTCCAAGTTGCCATCCATTTATATACCAAGTTTCAAGTCAATACTTAAATAGTTTTGAAGATACGCTCCGGACAAACAATTATTATGAAAATACTAAAGGGGAGATTATTCAAAATGTGAGACAACCAGAGTTATGGTTCTTGGTCCCTGCATTTCTACAAGCTGCCATATATTTATATATGAAGTTTTAAGGCAATATCTTAAACACTTTTGAAGATGCACTCCGGACAAAATTTGATTCTGAAAAAACTAAAGGGTAGATAATTCAAAATTTAAGACAGACAGAGTTGTGGTTCTTTGTCATTGCACTTTTACAAGTAGCCGTCTATTTATATTCCAAGTTTCGAGTGAATATGTTAAACAGTTTTGAAGATATGTTTCGAGCAAAATTTGACTAAAAATACACTAAAGGGGAGATAATTAAAAAATTAACACAGACAGACTTATGGTTCTTGGTCAATGCACTTCTCCAAGTTGCCATATACTTATATTTCAAGTTTCAAGTCAAATGTTAAACAGTTTTGAAGATACGCGCCGGAAAATTTTTTATTGTAAAATTACTAAAGGGAGACAAGTCTAAGTCCAAAATTAGGTCAAGGTGAAGGTCAAAATGGAGTAAGATGATACAGGCGTGTGGAGAGAGGTCATATACAACATCCATGCAAGTTTGAAAGCTTTGTAGCAAGCCATATTAATGCTAGAAGAAACGGCCAATTTGAGTTAACCAGGCCGGACGGACGAACGAACGGACGCACGGACAGGTGAATTACTATATGCCTCCCGATCTATCGATACGGGGGCATGAAAAGCGTGCCAGAACGCAGACACATGGAATATATCCAACAGCTTTCAACCAGTTCATTGTTGGCGGACATATGAAATCGGAACATGGCCTCATGCACATGTAATACCGGCCTTATGTGTGTACTTAAACCGTCGTTTGCGTACTTCGGGGCAATACAAGATATTCAAACGTATTACATATTCAATGATGTCAGTTTTGCAAAAATATTGAGTTTGGAATATCATTTTACAAAGCAATATTCGTAAAGTTGGCTAAAATCTCAATGTGATCAATGCATGTTAGTACACTTATTCATTATGCGTGATAACCGGGTCATCCCCGAGCGAAAATAACATGACATAACTCTTAATTAGGGACGTCATATAACAAACAGTGAAGCAACTGTCCAAAGGCATTCATAGAACATTGTCTGGCGATCGATACAAATTAAATGTGTTTGGGTTTAAATAAAGTAATTTGAACTACTTATTACAATACGGATATAGCAATACGTCAAATCAATATGTTAAATATCTCTTGTCGCCGGATGCGGTAGTAATTTATGACACTATAATGCTACTTGTTACAGCTTGTTTAAATCCATTACAAGATAATGTGTCTGTCTAGATCACTACACTAACAATATAATGATTGTGATTGGACTTGTTAGAGTTTCAATTCTGAAGAATAACATTATGTCACTTTTGTAAACAGTTAAGGAGGCTTGGAGTTTGTATATGGTTCCAAAAAGAGCCATAGTATTGTACTTTAAATCAGTTAACACTCTAATTGAACTCGAACGATGACGTCATGTTGCAGTCAAATCTTATCTGAAGTCGTAAATTCCAGATTAAATACACTATTATTGGTTTACATTGTAGCCTATTATATTCTTTGAAGTATCCTCATAACTGATATTTAAGACCGAGTGTATTTTCTATTTACAGTTGTTGTCGTGATGCAAAACTAAGAACGAACAATTAATAAAACAAATTAAGAAAAAATCTAATGCATCATAATGCTATTGTGAAAACACTTTTGTTTGCATGTTTTATCGTTCATATCTTGGAATAGTAACACTGTTGCTAGCTTTTGTGTCCACGCCCTGTTATTAAGTCAATATGGGGATTGCTGCTTTCGTGGTTTCTCAGTGTCTTTTATACTTTTATTAAACTTCTATTGAATTTCCCAACGGTGATTCATGCGGACAATAATGTTGACATTATTATGCTGGTTAGCATATTTGTTTTTCTATTTTTAAGTCGGTGGTAACAACGTGGCAGTTACATCGTTTTCATTTGATGAGCGCATGCACGTATATTTCCTACCGTTCTCACAGGAATCCGATGTTGGATGAAACACCCACAAGTGCAAGTGTAACTTACCAACGCATCTGTCCCACGGTTTGTTGTGAAACAAGGTCGAACACCAACATTTCGTCAATACATTATACCTGAAACTTGTCTACTTTGCGTGTCTAAGTTAATACACATCTCATGGGATTGTTTGAAGTGAGGAAAACACAACGCGTTAAATCATTTGACAACTTTTTACGGTCTCATCTTTCACTGTTGTATGTTATATGTACTAGAATTACTTTGATAAACGACGGATAAAGATTTTGATTAGAGAGTATAACAATCAATGAATATAGCAGTAATGCTATTTTAGGGAACCAAAACACCCTACTTAATTCTCGATTAAGAACTAGGTGGTAAAAGTTAAAACATATGTCCAAATACAATAAGCGTGTGGCAATCAAAAGGGAAATACGCCCACTTTCTTGGCTGATTTGATTTTAATGTGTTACCCGTTTAGACATAAACAGTGAGCAGTTGAACGTCCTCCTCTACAAGCAACATCCATACATCACCACATGTGTATGATAAATATATTACATTTGTAGAATAACACATGCTTCGAGAATTTAGCAGCAAGTGCGAGATTCATAGTTTGATATTATTCAGTTTCGAACTGCACGCGAATAACAAGCCAGCAGTAACTCGTTACTCGACATTCTTTCGCAATTTTGAGCGGGTGTCCAATGTTCGTGCCAGCAGCGAGTTCGTTATACAACTTGATCAGAAGTCGAATTTCGAACTAGGTTTAAAGCTGCTGTAAGCAGTGAGTTTGTTATTCAACTTGATTAGAAGTCGAATTGCTATCAAGGTTCGAATCTTCTACCAGCAGCGAGTTCGTTATTCAACTTGATCAGAGGTCGAATTTCCTACTAGGTTTAAAGCTGTTGTCAGCAGTGAGTTTGTTATTCAACTTGATTAGAAGTCGAATTGCTAACAAGGCTCCAAACTTTTACCAGTAGCGAGTTCGTTATTCAACTTGACAAGAATTCAAATCTCAAACTAGGTCATATACAGTAATTGTACTTATGTAAAAGGCCCATTCGAGGGAGGATGAAGACAACAATCCATTAGATGAACCTGTCCACTTCACCTCATCGACTTTAAAAAGGCGTTCGACACGGTTGAGAGAGGTACTATAAACACAAAGGCATGAGGAAATCAGACAGGGACGGTAGCACTCAATCTAACCAGCCGAGCACTGAAATCAGACACACCACAACACATCAACAATGAGCAATGCCCATACATTAGCCAACGAAACAAAGCATATATCTGCAGCATTTACGTCAGTATGTTTACACATGCAATCAATGGCACACAATGATATTGCTTCATCAGAACTGAAAATAATATCGAATCGAGTCAAATTTTGCAAGTTACATCCAAATGACATGCTTAACTTGAGGCAGTGCCAGTCCAATATGTCTTATCAGTGTTGTTTAATATAAACGAAAACTGTTTCTTCCTGTTTAAGGAGTGAGATTAAATGATTTATGAGTTATCGGAGATTTCTGTTATGAAAAATGTTTACAAAATGGCGGACACCAGCTGTGTCGCTCATAAACATCTAAGGGGTGATATGTTTGCTAATTTAGATACTATAAATCACCGACCTGCAACTGAAAGTGAATGACCAAAATAAATGAAGTTGCATTTCGTGGTTTGGTGAATTTAGTAATTTCAGTATCAAACTGTATAACAAGTCAGTTATTCGTTGTGATTCGTTGTGATTCGTTGTTGTTGTTGTTGGTGTTGTTGTTGTTGTTGTTGTTTTCTTCAACGATAGTGCGTTAATGACGAAATATTTGGCCGAGAACAAACAACGTACGGATATCCCCCTGCTAATATGACAAAGTAGTATTATAGACATGTCTATCAGCATGTGATAATGTACACCTGTTATGTTTGTTTTCCCGGAACCAACTTTCAGTAGAGATATGTTCATTGATTAGTGGATTTGTTTCCGTGGAATACTTTGTCAGGTTCAATCAATTTAGCACCACCCACTTTTTCAATTATAGCATTCATAAATTGTGTATGACATGTATTCTAATATGTGCGTAAATAAAACATTGATAAGTTACAGTACCACGGTCGGAATGGTCCGATTTCCCAATAGGCATATCGTAACACTAATTAGGAACAGAACAGAACAGAACAGATAGTTTATTAAGACTTGTACATTGTACATCGTCTTTGAACACATTAATTATATACAACATCAAAGGTATGGCATATATACATAGTAAACAATATAGCAACTACAGTATATCATATAGGAAAAACAATACAAAGAAAAAAAACAACAACGGAGAATGCAAAAAAAAACAATACAAAGAAAAAAAACAACAACGGAGAATGAACATGTATTTTTAGCGTTCTACTGTTATAAGTGCATTTCTGGACAACATGTAAATAGGACGAACTATTGAGACATAAAGTGATTAAGCAGCATACATGTATATTGTTTCACTCGTTGTACACTAGCTTGTTCCGAATCCGCATTCTACATGCGGGCACAAATACAATATTTCATGTATCCGCAAATTGATCTGTAAATAAACGTTGACTAATATATTGCACGTGCTAATCCGTTCACTTTCGAACGAAAATTGCATTAAGACATAACATACAGAGATGTAACGGTCCAAAGTTATTCATTAAACATACTCAGGCAATGGGCACAAGGTGTTTAAGTTATAAATAAAGTCAATTAAACAACTTACTATAATGCTACTAGTTACGGCTTGTTCAAAATCAATTACACGATAATGAGTCTGTCCAAATCACTACAATAACAATTTAATGATTGTGATAAGATGTATTTATGTCCATACCGTACATTACCGTTATGTCACTTTTGTAACCGATTAAGGAGGCTTAAGTTCGTATATGGTTCCAATAAGAGCCAAATCAGTGTACTTGAAATCAATTTACACGCTGATTGAACTCGATCGATGACGTCATGTTGAAGGCAAATCTTATCTGAAGTCAAAAATTCTGGATTAAATACACCATTATTGGTTTACACACTCACTGTAGCGTATGCCATCCTCTGAAGCACACTCATAACTGATATTTAAGACCAAGTGTATTTCTATTAGGAGTGGTGGTCATGATGCCAAATTGTGAACGAACAATTAAATAAACAAAATTTAGAAACAGACTAATGCATCATAATGCTATGGTAAAAACACTTTTGTTGACATGTATTATCGTACATATCTTATAATATGTACGATAATACATGTAAACAAAAGTGTTTTTACCATATTTTTAGATAGCCAACCTGAACCAAATGGTACAAGCAGATAAACTATCAAACGTATTAGACAATTCATGTAACCCAGCATTGTGACCAGAAAAGAAGCAGTTCTATGTTTCAAACTAATGGAATTAGAGGAATGGAAACACTGAAGGACAATCGAAATCCTTAAGCACCTCTAAAGCAAACATTCATGCATTTTAAATTAACTTATCAATGAACAGTTCTTAACCAATGTTTATTCTTCATACATTAATTCTATTTTTAGACATTTTATCTATTTTTAGATATTTAGTCTATTTTTAGAACTTCTGACAATACAACGTCATGTGATGGCAACATGACGTCACGTGACTAAAAACTCCGCTATTTTAGTACTTAGGGCAGAATTTTGTTGTATTTGTTATGTTTAAACCCTGATGAAGGCTTAAAAGTTAAGCCGAAACGTAGGTAATAATAAAATGATATACACCTCCATTGTTTAGTCGTGTGGTTCCACTTACTCCTTTATTTATTGTTCTCATATCTTATAATAGTTAGACTATGGTCTAGTTGTTCACGTAAATATTGCCTAATGCATATGGCCAAACGTCAAGGGAATACTGACGATCAATATCTTTGTCACTACTGTAGTCTGTATAAGTATTACAATTGTGGTTACAAATGCACGTCTGGTTCGCGAATAAGGCCTTCTGCTGGCAGATCTCGTAGGACGAGATCTCACTATCCCGCGAGTCGTGTAGACCAATCAGAAGCGTCCTTTATGTTGACAAAGTTGGCCGCCTCGTTCTGGAATCCGAATCGCTTATGACGTAGACAATATTGGGAATCACGACACTTTCATGTTAACACCTGTTATTAAGTCAATATTGGGATTGCTGCTATCATTTTTTTCTCGATGTCTTCTTTACCTGACTTGGCAACGGTGATACATACGGACTGTTACGTTAAGATTATTATTCTGGTATTCATTATTTGGTTTTTGTCTATTGTTCAGTCGACAACAACATCTTTTCGCATGATGACCGCCTGATTCCGATCTTTCTCACAGGAATCCGATGTTGGATGAAACCCCACAAGTGCAGATGTAACTTTCTAACGCACCTGTTCCATGGTTTGTTTGAAACAAGGTCGAATACTAACATTTAGTCAATACATTTAAACCTGCAAATTGTCTTATGTGCGTGTATAAGTAATAAACATCTCATGGGTATGCTTGATGTGAGGAAAACACAATGCGTTTAAATCATTTTACACTTGTTACGGTCTTATCGGTTATGGTTGTATATTGTATGTGCTATAATAACCTTGATAAACGGTGCATAAAGATTTCGAGTTTGACAATGCTTGGCAAGTTTGACAATGAATGTAGCAGTATTACTAGTTAGGGAACCAAAACATCCTACATGATTCTCGATTAAGAACTTGGCGGTATAAGTTAAAAATATGACCAAATATGATAAGACAATGTGGCGAGTTGCTTTTAGAACTATGTGATTGTAATTTAATTTGTAACCGGTTAAGACATAAACAGTGAGCAGTTGAACTTCCTCCTCTACAAGTAACATCCATACATCACCACATATGTATGATAAATATATTAGATTAGTGGAAGAACACATGTTTTGCAGCAAGTACGAAGTTCATAGTTTGATATTCAGTTTCGAACTGCATGCGAATATCAAGCCAGCAGTGAGTTAGTTACTCGACGTTCTGTCGTAAATTTCGAGCGGGTGTCCAATGTTCATGCCGGCTGCGAGTTCGTTATACACTCAACCGCTTTAAAAACGCACCACTATTGAAAATAATCAAATTTTGTCAAAATACTTTTTTTACTAAAATTGATAGTTTACAGGGTTTGTTCAGTTCATAAGCTTGACCTAAATAAAGAAAACGAATTTTTTTCATTCGAAATAGCCCGCCCAGAGAACTTTTTTTGATTTTGCATGTTTTGCGCGTGCAGCTCGATCGCGTCGACATGTGTGATCAATATTAACTCTAAACTGTACGCTGATGGTTTAAACATTGAAAAAAACAGTATAAACAATATTTGCTAATGGCATTTTTATGCTGCGAATATCTCAAATATTTGTTCTCGAGGATTGTGCCTTCGACTGCAACTAAAAAGAGCCTCGGTGTCTTAGCATAGCGGTTCAGCTGCCACCATACAATGATTGTGGGCTTAGAACATCGATTCCTAGCGAATGGCACAGTCACAGACCGACCTGGATGAAACCAGCTAAAGGTATTGAGCCCGAGCTAGGAGGAAACATGACACAGGTTGTGTCACTGTAATTGGTTCCGCATGGCTGCACACAGTTTAAAAATTATGCTGGGTGTCAATCAACAAGCCAAACGTACATTAGTGTATTTTCATAATTATTCCTTTCAAAATTGTCAATAAAAAAGAAAATTATTTTAGTACATTTTTTAATGAGTGTTCTCCCGTTTAGAGCCTAAAGTCCCAACTTTTTGTCTTCAAGCTCCTTCATAGTGTTGATTTGAGGTGCCATAGAAGCACAACGGGATATGTCCTGACAGTATGATGCTCATAACCAAGACTTCAAGTTTAAATAAGGCTTGAATCCATCTAAGGTTTACATAATGCGCATATCTGAACCGCACTCGGTCGTATGGTATAAGCCAGACAGCCATAGCCACATAACATTTATAATTCAAGTTAAGCGTTGCTTGAATGGTGGGAACCATCACGTCAAACATCATTCTATCCTATTACGTAATTAATGTTATGCTTTAGGAGGAGAAACCACGTACATGCATCAATGTAGCGGGCTCTTATACTTGCTTTTGAAAGTGTGACTTTCACTTCCATGGGTCTCCGTGTTATATATGTCATAATTAATTTCAAACTCGTAACAATGACATGAAAATCACACATCTCGTTGAAATTAGACTCAAGATTATTAATCTGAAAATAGATAACCATAAATTAACGTTTTCATCACTTAAACCGATATTTCATATGTGGTGCGTTTTTAAAGCGGTTGAGTGTACAACTTAACCAGAAGTTGAATTTCAAACTAGGTTCGATTACGCTATGAGTTCATTATAAGCGAATTCATTATTCAACTTGATAAGAATTCGAAGATCAAATTAGGTTTAAAGTTGCTGTCAGCAGTAAGTTTGTTATTCAACTTGATTAGAAGTCGAATTTCTAACTAGGTTCGAATCTTCTACCAGCAGCGAGTTCGTTATTCAACTTGATAAGAAGTCAAATTTCGAACTAGGTCAATAAACCTGTACCTCGTGTTTTGCTTAGGTTTAATCGAACAAGACTTTACGTTGTCAAGGACAAACAACGTAACAAACATAATTTACCCCTAATATATGAATGAAACTGCATGCCATACGTTGTCCATAAAGTTAAAGTAACAGTTAAAGATATAGACAACTTGAATCGCAGATTTAATTTGCAGCTACTGCCACCTTGATACATGCCATATCACCCATATATGCCTAATCATTTCGAATAGAAATACCTTCGACATTTATTTAATTCTCCTAAATTACAAATCAAAGCGCGGTATCTCGTACTGAAAAAATACCTAATTATGAAAATGTAATGAAGATTAATTGATAAAATCGGAATAATAACTGAAGTTACAAAAACAATGGTAAAAGCAATAACAACAGAAGTAGAAGCACTTGTAAACTTATAACCAAACAGGAAATCACACACACCATAACAAGAATACAAAGGCAAAAGTCCCGGGGACCGTACAAAATCGCACTAAAAGTGATGAATGCTTCGGCAGATGTTACTGTCTGTGTGGACATCATGTTTGACCTCATCCGACAACTCGATAATACAGAAGAAGAGTGCCGTAGAGAGCATACCCTAAGCTACTGATGGCGAGAATTTCTGTTATTATACATGTTTATACTAGTTAGGCACGGTACGAGGGAGGTGAGGACAACAATACGTTAGATGAACTTGTCCAGTGTTCTTCCACTTCATCGACTTTAAAAAGGCGTTCGACACGGTTGAGAGATGTACTATAAACAAAATGGCATGAGGAAATCAGACAGGGACGGTAGCACTCAACATAACCAGCCGAGCACGGGAATCAATAACACCACAACACAACTACACTGAGCAATGCCCATACATAAGCCAACGAAACAAGGCATATATCTGCAGCATTTACGTCAGTATGTTTACACATGCAACCAATGGCACACTTTCTGAAGTTATTAAAATATTGCTTCATCAGAATTGTAAAGAATATCGAATCATGCAAACTTTTGCAAGTTACATCTACATGACATGTTTAACTCAAATCATTGCTACTCCAATATGCCTAATAAGTGTAGTTTAATATGAACGAAAACTGTTTCTTCCTGTTTAAGGAGGGAGATGAAATGAATAGTGAGTTAAAGAAGAGTTCCGTCATGAAAAATGTTTACAAATTGCGGACACCAGCTGTGTCGCTAATAAACATCTAACGGATGACCTGATTGCTAATTGAGATACTATAAATCACCGATCTGCAGCTGAAAGTGAATGTCAGTGGTTATGGGAAGACTGTAATAAATCGTTCAAATATTGTAGAAACTATTAATATTCGTTATGTCTTTTAAAAAAGGATAATAAGAAAAATTAAACAGGGAAGGCAACACTCTACTTAACCAGACGAGCACAGAAACCAGTAATAACAAAGCACAACACAACTACACGGAGCCAAGCCCACACCCAACCAAAAGAAATGAAATTGCGTTTCGTGATTTGGTGAATTTAGTATTTTCAGTACCAAGCTATATAGCAAGTCAGTTATTCGTTGTGGTTCGTAGTTGCTGTTATTGTTGTTGTTTTCTTCCACGACAACGTGTCTATGACGAAATGTATGGCCGAGAACAAACAACATATGGATATCTCCCTACAAATATGACCAAGTAGTATTATAGGCATGTTTATCAGCATGTGGTATTGTACACCTGTTATGTTTGTTTTCCCGGAACAAACCTTCAGTACAGATATGATCATTGATTAATGTATTGTTTTCCGTGGAATACATTGTCTTGTTCAATCAATTTAGTACCACCCACTTTTTAATTATAGCATTCATACATTGTTTATGAAATGAATTCTAATATGTGCGTGAACAACATTGATAAGTTACAGTACCGCGGTCAGAATGGTCCGATTTCCCAATAGGCATATCGTAATACTTATGAAGGGCAACATGTCACTATAGTACAGTGTGCAATCATTCACTACCTAGATTATAAGATAATAAATGCGGCTCGTTCAAAATACGTGTAAATTTGTAGTATTTGGAATTATAGGGGACCACCTCTTGTAAAAGACCATATAGACTCGAACTATGGAAAACTATCATCATACAGCATACATGTATATCTGTGTCAGTCGGGTGGTTGTAGGTTGTTCTTGTGGCATACGGTAATATGATTATGGTTTGTTCTTTGTCTGCCTGTCAGCACTCAAGTTATATCTAATTGGCAAAGACGACAGACCGTCAGAACATATTGTCGTGTTTGTGTTGCTGTTCATTTTCATTTTACATGTACACGTTTTATGTTGTCGTATTGACGTGGTGAGTTGTCGTTTTCATTTGTTTCTCGCCAAACGGTATTATTTTTCGCAATAATCGGGTCAGTGCAGTGCCCAAAAGTGCCCAAAATGAGACATTCGTTCGTTAACAGTAAGTCCAACCGGTGTCAGTTTTCATATCGCTATTTCATATGTCCTTCTCGCGATATGTATACGATACTCTGTACTAAAGGGTCATAAACTAGGGACCGCGTGTAGTCTAACGAAATTCATAAACACACCGGGTCGTCCAAAGAATATGATGGAGGTCAGTCCAAAACAGTTTCAAAACAACATATTAGGGAATGTCTGCGTTTGTAGTAAAACTGTATTACGAAAATTACTAGTGTTTGTGGCATGTTTTGCCTTTATCACTTGTGTAACAAAATTAACGCAAGTAATGTTTCGATTTCAATATTTAATGTTTTATCAGTATTTATTTGTGTGTTCGAACTGGGTTCATTATCAAACGAAGCAGGCAAGTTCAAATACTGAATGCACAAACACTGTAGCCGATGATACTGTTCGTATAGTGCAACACTATGGCTATTGATCAGTTTGTTTGTACAACCTGTATGTTTCTCAGCTCCTATATCTCCAGATTTATCTCCTACTGCTATACAGATTGTTTGCAGTAATGCCAAACAAGATAATTTCTCCTGAAGGGAGACAATCATTTTACATTGTTTAACCAACAGCTGAAGCTGGATGGCCTCCCGCCATTTATTGAACATCGATCACAACTAATAAAGAGTACAACACTCCATGTGAAAATAAAGACGTGTTTATCACAACTGCTAGTACCTCTATAGAAGTGACTTTCTAAACAATTTGCATGCTGTTAAAATGTTAAACATATTACACGTAAAGCAACAGATAAGGTGAAAGCATTCAACATTATGTACAACGGGTTTCACAATAAGGAATCTGTATGATGTAAGATTGAGCTTGGAAGCAAATACTTGCTTCATTGAGAGGTCCAATATCGAATTATATATTTATTTCACCGATTGACATTACAAAATCAATTTCATTTCAGAGTATGCTTCAATTTCTCTTACATGTAGAGCTGCACAATAATTGGTTAAATTGATAAAATAGAAAATATTAAGGCGAAAAATGGAACATCGCGATATGTTAAAAAGTAAAGACATGTGTAAACATGAATGCACAAACCATTCCTATCAACCCTTCCCACTTGGTAGCCGGGAATTTACAAGTGATCCTTTTCATGCAAAGGACATTAATTTCAATACGGTTTAGTGCCTTAAAATAGTCTACTGGACAAAGTAGTGTATATATCTCTTGTCTGTTATTGTGTCTGTAAGTCTGAATGGCCTCCAATTATAATACAGGTAACTGTATCATGGATAACAAACAAACAAAATGTAAATTCTATATTTTCTATATAATATTATATATAATAATTGAGCCGTTCTCCAGGAAAACCGGGCTTAATGACATTGTATTGTAATTATGCAATAAGATTTAGAAAAATGTCTAATGTGAGAAAAAACGTGTGTCCTTTGATTTCATATTTAAGTAGTTGGATAGTATAGTACTATCCATTAGCTTCAAATTTTCTTTAAAATTGTGTTAAAACAACTTCTGTCGTTGCTATGGTGATCGTTTTCTAAACTAGTAGATCTTTATATACCCACAATTTTCTATTCGTTATGTATTTACCAATTATTCAACTACCTGAGATTATAATTACGTTATGATGACGTATCCAGTATTTTGAAAAGAAAATTGTGAAACGAGTAACATATGACTGAATTTTTTTTATTTAGTTTGGATACAAGATAACAAAACTAAAGTCAGTTTTCATTAGTAACAAGGCCAATGTTTTGTCCGTTCTATGATACATAAGAGTATTGTTGGTACCGTTGTACCAATAACCGGGCCATTATGTTAATAATTTATACCGTGACCTGATCGAGTGGGTGTAATGAATATGCTTTCAAGAGATTGAGTACGTTTGTACTCTGTTTTAAAAATATGTACACTGTGAACAGATTCCCAGAACCTACAAATCAAATATTAAACAAGTATAAGTAGGTATTTCAGTATTCCTAAATATATTCTGTATGTTGTTAAAACGTGAACTGATATATGAGGGTTTCAACCCACATACAATTTCAAAATACTAATATTTAGATCTATCAAATATTTATTAGTTTAGGGTACAAAAAGTACATGTAAGATCGAAGACAAATGATTCGTACAAAAAGATCCTAAAATTTCTATTAGAAGTCTTAATTTCTCAATATTCGTCATTTTGACCCTAGCCTATTTTCTAGCTAGCTGGGATATTTATTTCGAATCCATTAATTGTCCTCTATTTTATTAGTCTGTGCACTATTCGCATCTGTTCATATTCCGTCATACAATTAAATGCTTGTGTACGGCAATGTAGGTAGTTTTTGTGGCTATGTTTTTTTCTACGCCCAGGGGGTACTTATTGTTATTTGGGGTTTTGCAGGCTCCCGCTGATATATTTCTCGGGGTTACTAGTTTGTCCGTTATGTTTAATTGGTGGTTTATATGCTTTTTATGCTTTCAGGCTTTCATTTACCTATGCATTTCCTCTGCTCTCTTTTTAATGCCCTTCCCCTTATCATAATTTGTATTTTGCGGAGATGCTGTGTGAGAGACTTTTTAATTAGGTGACTGTGTCGTTTGGTCATATACTAATACGTGCCAATTAGACCATTAGCTAGTTCTAATCGCCATGCGCAAAATAGGAGCATGCCAGTCATGGTGGTTTAAAGCTTGAAACGGACGACGTTTTGATGTGTGGTGACCTAGCGGGAAACCCTTTAAGGTTAAACATGGTATTTATTTAACGTTGAGGCGTACCAGTCACAATTCCAACCACAAGTTGAGCAGGGGTGAACAATTTTAGAATTCTAACCTTATTACAATTACTCCGTATTTTACATATATCATTCATCAAAGGTTGTCTTTGCTAATTCTTTCAAAAATAACAGGGTCCACCTTCTGATGACTATTCAGGTGAACGACATGATCCAGAAAATGGTGATTAACGTTCACGCTTACGTTTAAATGATAAGTTTAATGCAAGTAATTCAAGTAATGCATTCCACCTAAGGATAGTGCATGGTCACGCTGATGTAATGTTTAACGAAGGGTTCAAATATACGGATGATGCTATTATAGAATCTATAACGGCAACTAGTGACTTACAAAGCTCAAGGAGATGTTCATTTATTGACATGTGTCGGCTTTAGAATTCCAAGGAGTTGCTTCCTTGTGCGTCGTCTTGAATTCGGCAACTAGGACGAATGAAATGGCAAATGGGAAGCAATACATGTATATAGAAATCGCAATTTACATAATTTATTGTAAGCATATACTGATAAATGGATGTTATCAGCAAATATCTGTTCTTTATCTGTTTTTGTCCTTATTATGTTTTTATTGGATTAAACTCTAATAATTAATGTAGACTACAATTCATTCACAATTTAAAACTTTAAAATTTAAATGAATCAGTAATATGTTTACCCGTCGTTTTCATAGCATTGTCCCATGTAATAAACTCAATATCAATTGATAATTATAAAACAATAATACACTCGTACAAAATGTTATAATACTAATAATAAACACTTAGTCTTGACCAATTTGGCGAGAAACTAAATCTGGCAAGATAGTTCATAAAACATTACAGTCAATGTATTAGTTTAATGTTCTATCCATGAATTGTTTTGATTCCAGGTTTGAGACGAAGGGTGGGTCAGATTGTCTATGTCCTGCTACATGGTGTCACCCGAGAAACATAGTTGGATGGATTGTTTAGCTTTTCGCGCCAACACTAGCGGATGCCTTGCATCTGATACATTCCGTCTGAAAAGTGAATTTATCAAAGGGTTACATAAGTCTGACATATGGCTTGATGGATACCGAGATGATTGACCGTGGGCGTCGATAAACAGAGAGATGACAGGGCCTCAAGTAAATTAATTATATAGTTAGCTATGTTTGTAATTACCAATCTCATTGAATTCAATTCGAATAATAGATAGAATGAAACATTAGTTTAACACGCATCATTTACTAATAAAAATGCACTTGTTTGTCTAATAACGGGCCTCGGTTTAGGTGTAATCCACGACTGGGGTCTCATTTTCGCCATTTACTATTACAAATGTTTATAAATTGAATAAACACCTACTTTAGCATAATATAAATACAGCATTTAGTGTGTTGTTCTGTATACTTGATAAAATGATAATGTATTTAAACTGATTAATTCTTAATTCATAAACCCCCCTTTGGTGACTCATTGTGAGAATTGGTGAATGATGACAAGGTAGCATCACTCTGATTTTGTTATGGTATGGTTCGGAGAACAAGAAAATGCAAAAACATTTTGTAAAGACGACATTGCACGGTTACCTCAAGATATGCTGTTTTATTCTATCGGACTAAAACATCACATGATGCAAATACACCGCACAGTGACACACGTAACCGAACAAAAAAAATGTACAATTCCTCGATGCAAGAGCTTTAACGTGTAACGGATTTGCCAGTTTTAAAAAAGACGATGTACCCAGTATATAAGCAACTTATCACTAGAGTATGTGAAGACGGTTGCATTGAACAAGTACATATGTTATTGCCTGGCTTAAATGTAAGTCATGCAGCAAGTGGGAACGAAAATGAAGAACAAATATCATTTGAAGTGTCACAATTGATTGAACACCACATGTAATATGACAGGAATATCGGAAGAATACATACTGAAGAGCGTGCAGAGGTGAACGATAAAATACGTGCAATGCTCCTTTTGTTATATGACTTGAATTGAAACAGTGCTCATATTTGTCAAGATCGATATTTGCGTCAGAAAGTGCCATTAACTGGCAGGCTTGCGTTCATCTGATTATTTGAAACGTATATAAACTGTGGCGCATTTAGCTTCGTTTGATTCTGTAGTTGGGTTAATACATATCAGCTAAAAAGTGGTATAATAAATTGTTTAGTCAAACATTACGTCAGATATCACATATTATGTACATATTGAAGTGATACCATTTGAACAAGAACTATGGAAATGTATTGGTGTTTGAACGTGTTTTTCTTACTGTTGTATCTACGGATAGCGCATGGTCACTCTGATGTGATGTTTAAAGAAGGGTTTACATATACGGAAGATGCTATTATAGAAACTATAACGGCAACTAGTGACTTACAATGCTCAAGGAGATGTTCATTTATTGACGCGTGTAGGGCGGCAGAATTCCAAGTAGTTGCTTCCTTGTGCGTCGTATTGAATTCGGCAACTCGGACGAATGAAACGACAAATGAGGAGCAGTATACTAAAATTGTGAGTAAATTTTTTATGTTCAATATGTGAATAAGCAACATTATTTCTCTAAATAGATCAAACAAGAAACAAAATATAAACATTAAAATATTGCAAAATACAATACAAAGGGCTGATAACCAAATGATTTGGTGGAAAATTAGCAAGAGAAATGATTAAATTCATTTCAAAAAATCATATGAGAAATCGACCGAAATGGAAACCTGATATTGAGTAGAATAACCGCCACAGTTTAAAATGATAATGAACGTAGCATTTCAATGTTGTGTGTATGATATCTTTTGTTTCCAGGTTTGCGACGAAGGATGGGTCCAATTTTCTATGTCCTGCTACATGATGTCAGCCGAGAAGTACAGCTGGGCGGATTGTGTAGGTTTTTGTGGCAACAATAGTGGCTACCTTGCCTCAGATACATCCCGTCTGGATAGTGACTTTATCAACACGTTTAGAAATGCTGGTATATGGCTTGGTGGACAACGAGTGCTCGGACAATGGGGTTGGGTTAACGGAGGTATATGGGATTATACAAATTGGTTGCCAGGGGAACCATCAGATAACGTTGGTGGTACTTGCCTTACGTATTTCGCAACCGAGACCGGGTGGAATGATTATAATTGCGATAAATTGCGAAAATGCATGTGCAAAAAATAGGAACTATCAATAAATGCGTCCTAGGACAGTTATGATTAAGAATGTTCATTTTCCCCATGAAGTCTCCGCTTTCTTCCATCCTTACGTCTGCTACAATATCGTCACAGCTCAATATCTTTTTGATCCCTACATCTGTTTCAATGAAAATCATAACTTGTACCAAATGTTTACCTTATTGTGACGACGTGCAAAACCAACTCTCCAACCGCGTGTTGACTAAAGATAATCGTTGTTAAAGAACCCGGTGTGGTGGTCTCTTTACTGGTCTCTTTACTCTTTACTTTTTTCCAGATTTTTTCATTGTGATCTTTGCTTTGGGTTTGTGTAAGTGTTGTATGTGCTTGTGGTTTGTGATCTTTTCTTGCAGTGTGTTCCTTTATGTGCCTTTCGTGATCTGCTGTTTTCGTTGAATACTTTTTGTACCTTCCGGTTTAGTGTTACCGGTATCTTTTGGGATCAGTTTGGCACTGCTGTGTCAGGTACTTGTATTCCTATCGCCGTATTAACAGCTTTCTCTTTTCCATCTGCTATACTCGTTGATCTTCCACACTATGGTTGATGCCGTGTTGTTCTCATCTGTAAGTTGTACTGCGTTGTGGGATTGATGTGGATTGAGCGGCACACCAACCTAATTCATCAACATTGTAAAACTGAAACTCAAAATTAGACTTAAAATTGACAACATTTAAAATCACTGACATATCTTTGCAATTAGAATTAACCATGTGAAATTTTATATGAGTGTTTGTCATTACCCTTTGAATATATGCACATGTAAACCCTTTTAGCAAAATCGGTTCATTTATAACAGTGCGAGAGTGCGAATAGAATATTTAACAATGTTAAGTCAAAGTTTGATTTTTAGAACTACAGTGTTTATTAATAAGGCACATGGTAAAATGCCTTTTCCATTTCGAAAAGGGTTGTGAGGATATGTCCCCGATGATAATTCTTGGGGTCAAACATTTGAACATTGTCACTTGTTAATGGCCTTGGTGGTTCTGGGTGTTGTAACTGATCATTCTGCTTAATGTCGTACGATGCTAGACTAAACTTGTGGGATATTTGCATTTGCTCCACTCTACGTTTCGTCATAATGCCAAGGACACCTCGTACAAGTATTCTTAATGAGGTAACCACGTCAGACGGGACTCTAGTATTATCACAGAATGGAAGTAGAGAATGTGATGCAGAACTCGTAGCTTGTGAGGGTGTAAGCATGTGTGTTTATGACGGTTATCATTTCGTTATTGGTACTGCTATGGTGAATGTTTACATGTTGTTCGTCCATCGTTGCACCAAACAAGGCACAAACGTAGCGACCACAAGTAGGACACTGTTGTTGAGGTACTGGTTGACCTGGCCTTACGGAGCGCATGCTTCCCCCTGGCAACAACAAGAAGAGATTCTTCTGATACCTTTGCACCGACAGTGATGAGATAACGCCAGTGGGGACGGTCAAGAGCATGGTATTCCCAAGTTGTCATGTCAATGTTCATTTGATTGAGGGAATACTTCAGGCTGTCTTTGTATCAGTATTCTTTTCTTTTGTTCAACTTCTATTCTCTTTCTTGATTCGAGCTCAACAAATGGGTGTTTCGGAATATTGAATAAGGCATCCTATATACATGACCAGCTCATCTCGTCTGACTTTTCTGCAGCAGTGTGTAGTTTGTTAGCATATTTGATCGTTCTATGAGTTCAGTATCTGGAACTTTGTCTTGCCATCTGATGTTCAGTATTCTGCAGAGACATGCAGCATGGAAGTGCTGTAGCTTGCGAGTGTGACTACTGTTTGTTGTCCACGCTTCACCGGCATTTAGATGAGAGGTGATGACAACCGCTTTGTAGACTTTCAGTTTTGTCGCAGGTGTGATCCCCTTCCTTTCCCATAGTGTAGGTCGCAGTCCGCCGAATGCTGCACTGACCTTGGATATTCTGTCGTCTATGTGCACGCAGCGTGATAGTGTGCTGCCAAGGTAGGTAAACTTGTTAACAGCCTGGAGATTGGTTCAGAGTAGATTTTTCGTGATTCTGCTGCATCTTTGTGTCTGTGGTAGCATTGAGTGCACAGACATCGGCAAAAAGAAGGTCCCTTATTGTACTATGGCTTACTTTTGTGGTGGCTTTCAGACGCCCGATGTTGAATAGACTGCCGTCAGATCTGTATCATATGTCTACACCGGAATCAGCTTATGTACAGACATCAGTAAGCGTAGCAGAGAACATGAGCGAAAACAGCGTCAGTGCCAAAACACAGCTCTGGTTGACTTATTTGGTGACCGGGAATTATGTTGAGGCCTGGCCTTCATCAAGGACATGAGCCATCATCCCGTCATGAAACTGTCCGGTCATTGTGATTAATGTTGTAGGGCAGCCATATGTTGCCATGATTTTCCAGAGACCTTCACGACTGACTGTGTACATGACCATCGTCAGGTCCACAAATGTGGAGAAGAGATATTGATGTTGCTCTTGACACTTATCTTGCAGTTGGTGTGTAGAGAATAGCTTGTCTACTGTTCCTCTCCCAGCTCTGAGGCCACACTGAATATCTGGTAGTAAGCCTTGCTCAAGGTGCTTGATAAGACGGCTCAGCAGCACTATAGCTACGTTCTTCTAAGCGAACGTTTACATACATACAGCAAAATATTACATAATTTATTTAAATCAAACAATACCTCTGACATATGACATCAAGCACCACATTGGATTAGGTTTGCGACTGTTCGTATTCAGGACTTAAAAAACGCTACAGTATTTTCATATTTTACAAATGCGTTTTAGAATAATAATACTTGGACCATCAAACCATCGTTATGGAATGATTAACGAGATTGGGTTTACTGGAATCAACTGTGCAGTTACGAAGGAGTTTGGTTATTGACTTTCTTAAAAGCTTTTTATCTCACCAAGCAATCAATTTTGTAACTAGTGCACCTTAAGTGCCTTATATATAATGTATTGCCTCTCTAACGTTACTTATACTTAACAACTTTTCTAAGTCCTCATTTTTAGTTATCCATATCTTTTTTATTATATACAATGAAATGACAAAATTCCGCACGTAAAGTTTGTACAACAAAGTCATAATAATTCGCGTATCGAACTGGTCGTACATCACGTGGTTTGTACGTCACAAGATTGACGTGCGTTTCGAGCTTTTTTGACGCCACGTGTTTACATATACCTTGAGTGTATTCCAAATGCCTTCATTGTATGACCTATGACTCACCTCATATGGAAAACAGTTTATATTTTTTTTTAAATATCACAGTTATGCGTTGAATGATATCAGAAAAATATGAAGTGACGTCAGTACGGTACAGAGTAGCATTTAGTTTCGATAATCATGACTTATTACCATAACATCCACGTCTGATATCTTTGCAACGTATACATGCCTATTTGAGAGTTTAATTCACGGCAAACGTATTGTTTGCTCGTGTTATATTGATTGCAAGAGCATTTAGCATTTTTATTGGGACGTCATGATGTAAATTCGATCTACGTCGAAGACACCTGGCAACTTTTTGTTCAGATGGTCAGATTTTAATGAGTATCTTCATTCAACAATGCTTCCCACTCGCGTCTTTGACTGTCAATAGAAATATAAGACTCAATGGTGGTCATCCTAGATATCACAATGTGTATTTGCGACTTTTACTTTCTTGCGGTCTTATGTTATGCGTGTGCCAACTCAATGAATGTCAATCAAACTCAACTTTTTAATTTACAATTCTGCAAACCTATAACCCAAGAAAGTTCTAGCCAAATTTCATTGAGCTACATACACGTTTGACAAAGTTATCTTCAAAAATATAAGTGTGGACTTAGAAAAGTTGCTAAGTATATATCTGTTGGTTTAGTGCAAATGTACGCACCACAACCATGAGTCAATCGTAGTCAATTTGTTGTTTATATTTAACGATAATTAAAAAAAGGCTTAGGGCTACCGGTGGCTTTGTAATAAAAAGTATCTTTTATTTTCTTGTTCATCTTATCATTGTGTAAATTTCGTCAACCATGGACATAGTCAAACACATTTTAGCTCGCCTATCACAAAGTGACCATGGGAGATTTTGTCACCGCCCTTCGTCCGTCAAAAACGTGCTTGTGTAGACACTAGACGTCACAAATGTTGGCCTAATCACTAAATGTATTAAACTTTGTCACAATGATCATCTCAACAATACTTGGATCAGGTTCGATATTGGGACCACTAGGGTAAATAACTAGGTAATTAGGTGAAATCACAGAAAACCTTTGTGTAGTCACCAGAGATCACAATGTTTGCCTAATATTTATGAAACTAATTCAACATGAGCATTGCAACAAAAGCTTGGTCAAATTCGATTTGGATCATTTGGGGTAGAAAACAAGGTCATTCGGTCAAATAATAGACGAACATTGTGTAGTCACCTGGGTACTATTTTATCAAAGCATTTACGGTAAACGTAAACTTACGGTCAAATTTGAATACATGATAATTCTATAACTGCTACAAATTTTGGTAAAGCGATAACTATTATCGACAGTTAATTAATTTAGTTAATGATTTCAAACAAGATATTTCCTCCGCTTGCACATGCAAAAGTATAATAAGGAATTTAAATTTGGGCGTAAGTTTAAGATTGTCGTAAATTCTTTGATTAAACAGTACCCTGGGTACTATTTTATCAAAGCATTTACAACGGCAAGCATAACTCTTTAAAAAGTTTTCCATAATGTTTTCGGTCATTTTTGCGCGGATGCGTTTTACTAAGATACGTTGTATCACTTTCTGTTGTTCACGTGTTGGCTGGTTTAGAACTACGCAAAGGTTGGACAACCGTCACTGCGGTATAACGTACACCGGATATTGCTAGCAAGATGAGTAATATTATCAATTTTCGCGACATTCTAGTGTTGACAAGGGTAAGTTCAGAGATGATTGTTAGTTTTTCTGAGTGTTTTAATGTACATTTCATACAAAACTATCTTCTCCATAACTTTTCCTAGCCTGTGCAACCGGTAAATTGCCAGGAATTCCTTTAAAGGGTGATTAAAAGACCAAACTTGTATCGTTACTCACACAGAAAGTAAGCTCGATCTGTCGAAATAAGATGTTTTTGTTTATATTTTTTGTTAAAATACTCAACTTGAATCGAGCGAATTGTCATTTTTGTTACAAAGATTATATTGCAAATGTAGTATCCGAAACTAATCGAAAATGACGGTGCATTGCGAGAATAAATGCAGGTGTTAGTGTACAGAGTATTGCTATATAGTTGCTCTCTGGTGTACGGAGTATTGCTGTTTGGTGTACAGAGTATTGCTTTTACTTGCAGTGACTATTTGTCACTCAAATCGAATAAATACAAGGTATAAGCAGCGTTCTTTTATAAAAAATAACTTATATTATATATATATATGTACCTATTAGATTCGATTGTATGGACTGCAATTAATGTAACAAGTTAATCCTAGCTCCAAGTTCTCCCTGAATTTTAACGGAAACTTCTATTAGTAACCGTGTATTTCACATACAGTAAAGAGTCATAGCTGAGCAATTGCATTTGACAAACACAAAACTACTACAATGTCCAATACTTTGAATTAGCAACGTTGAACGTAAATCATAGCAAAGGAACCTCATTACAGTATCTGAAATAGTTGAGAGATTATAAAATAAACCTTAATAGTGTGTACATTTTGTATATATTGATATGAATGCCCGTATTTGCCATTCGACCATAAGTATGACTCTCAAAGAATTGCATATATCCAAGCTAATTTGTACTACTCACAAGAAAACTTTATGCATAAAAATCAGCATTCTATATTGTTAATCGCATTCATCTGTCTGACGGTTGAAATATTTTAACATAATCATTTAAGAATATTCTTATTGTATCGTATAACCCATAACACATTACCATATTTGTAAGCAGACGTAATAATGCGATAAAACTGTCCATTGACATACTTTATTTACTCATTTTATTATGCCATACTCTCCGTATACTAACGTTGAGCTTATGTGCAATACTCCGTACACTAAACAGCAATACTCCGTACACGCACACGTATCTGTTTTGGCGTGTATCTTAGTTGTTTTTCGAACAATATTTATGAAATTTGGTCACAACATTTTGGAGTTCAATATAAACAAAATGGCCAGTTCAAAAAATCTACAATTTGGTATTACAGCCGTTCCAGAAGCTCGTAAAGTCCTGCTGTCAATATTTGCGAGTGAGTAACGGCATAATGCTGGTTCATTTTAACCTTTATGTGAATATCTGATATACGATAGTGTGCTATATAGTTACCAAAATGCCCGAAGAAGTTAAAACTCATTTGGGATGTGCATAAGAAGTCAGTAATTTGGAAAATTTCTTCTCTAAACTCACCCTGGTCACCATTTCATGTCCTTTTGATAATTGATATTATTACTCACTTTACGAGCAATATCCGGTGTACGTTATACCGCAGTGACCGTGGTAAATGAACATTTTACAGGTAAATTATTTACCATATTCAGATATTCTTAAAGATTGTTCACTTCGTGCTGTAAGTGCCGAGCTATGACGCTTATGTACTTAAAATATGCTGTAGAGCCCAGTGTATAACATGGTAAAAGTCATTTGAAACTTTCTTTGACTGATGAATGCGTAACCTATGTTAAAATATTCTTAACAATCACTATTTCCCAGACATAATACGATTCCTTACTCCCATGAGTACTGTTTTACTAACAGACTTTCGGTGCGTTAATTGCTCTTGTTTCTCTTACGCAAAGTGCGTTTTACTAATCGATCGAAAGTTGTTAATTATTTATATACATTAATTTACATAAAATGGTAAAAATAGTGTACATCAGCCGGGCCACAATATCACCGACATCTAGAGTGTGAATTGTTACAAGACTTGTAAATAGATTCAGTGCCCCAACCAACTACACCACTGGCAACAGCGACATGGAAAGCAAATGGACTGACATCAAGAATACCTATTTAGACAGTACAGAAACTGTGATTGGTAATAAAACCAGAAAAGAAACAAAGAATGGCTCACATCTGAAACTTGGGATCACATAAACAAACGTAAAAAGACCAAAGAGAAAGTGATACTAGTATTATCCAACATGACTACAGGAACATTGATAAAGAAGTACGGAAACGTACTACGAAAGGTTTCATTGAACAACAAGCTAGTGAAGGAGAGTCAGCAGCAACAGGAGGAGAGATTAGCGCTGTCTACAAGATTACCAAACGTCTTTGTGGTCATACCTACATACCACCTACAAATATTTAAGGCAAGGCAGGAAACATTTTAACCTCATGAGTAAAAACAAGCTAACAGATGGATAGACACTTCAAAGAAAATTTTAACCATGCAGCTCCGGAAGAATAAAATGCCTACCATCCTAGCACCAGACAGTCAATAAGATATTAATACAAGCATTCAAACAGAAAACAAAATACTCAAAGCCATAAAATCACTGGAAAATGGGATTAATCAGATAGTCACCATAGAAGCAAAATTCCCGAAAGCTGTTACCACGATAGCTACAAAAGTACTTCGTGAACTATTTAAAACCATCTGGGAAAGTAACATCATACCCGAAGGCTGGACAAAAGGAATAATTGTCAAAATACCACACATTGTGACTTACTTACCAACACTACATCAGAAAGCCCCAAGTATTTAGTCTGGAGTTGGAAAAGGTCATAATGGATTTGTTTACCCTCGCCATCAGGAGATCCCATATGGGCGAGCTTTCGCTATGTTTAGTTACCGCAGTACTTTTCTACAGTGAAAGTCTCTGTGTGAATCTGTGTCGGACAAGGCTGAATCATCTCGCCTATATACTCTTCCTCGTCACAGTGGACTGGATCGTGGAACAAACAACTGCGGATAAACCACGTGGAATATATAGGACCTCCATTCAAAATCTTGAAGACCTCGACTTCGCAGACGCCCTATCCTCAAACCTAACTAACATTCAAGGTAAAACGTACAGACTCCACAAATTTGCTGCACAAACAGTAGAACTGTAGAAAACACACCCATGGAATATGTCGCAGACTTCATTTATCTTGACAGCCTGGTAAGCAAAGACAACAGCCAGATAAGCAAGGACAACGCATTCCATTAAGACACCAATGCCATACTGGGTAAAGCCAGAATCTTCTTTGCTATCCTACGACCAATCTGGAAATCTAACTCGCGCTATTGTCGTTGACATATTTTCGGCATTTTCGTGGTAAAGGAATACTTACTTTACAATGTACCTTACAACTGACAGGCAGCTGGTGTATTTTAAAAATGGTGTCTGGGTCGTCCCCGTCAGATACCTTATACTGGTTGTCCTTAAATTGTCTCTCGCATGTTCATTTCAGTGTAGTTATCATAATGCAATTACGTTCCCAACGTTATTGACGGCTCTAGGCTGTTTGCGCGTGTGCAAAATTTATTCCACTGCACATCATACAACAAAATCGTATTAAATGGAATATTTAATCAACCGTCGGTACCCACCATATTGAGTAATCGTGTGTGTTACAAGGATTAAATCAATTAGAACTAAAAAGTAAAATTAATGGTAGTCAGGTAGCAAACTTCCTGATCTTCATCAGCAAATCACCATCATGATTAGAACGCTAATGTGTTGTTATATGTTTCGCTTAAATGGTTGGTAACTTGTACTGAATAATGCATGTTTTTAAAATGTTTTACCCGATGAGCACGATGATCAGAGACCAATGAGAGTACATGTGGCTAGGTTAGGATGAGAAGGTCGTAACGACCTTATATCACATGACGTTGTATCCAGGTCGGATATTATTCAGTAACGACTTGATTAACGGCAACAATCGATCTTTATGGAGTGGTTCGAGTTCTGTGTGTTACGTCATAGCCAGTACGTATAGACGTCGCGCACGGTCTTGCGTCGTGGAAGCGTAACACGGAAAGCGTAAATTTTAACGTCAAAATAATATTATGCGAGCAGTCATTTTCATCGCGTTGTCTTGAAAAAACTACTTAAGTGATCTGTATTAAATCCAATGCATTGTTCATGTATATATCAACGATAATAGTACTAAAAAGAATACGAATATAACTTGTAATTTTATTAAATAATTTTTATTAAGAACGTCGGAAACGGGTTTAATAATGTTTTACGGTTCTTTCTTCAAAAATAAGATCTTTAATTTAGTAGTAATCTTCATCTTTAATTTATTACTCGTAAATAACCACTATAGGTTTTATTACTCTATTTAGGAAACAATGCGCTGGCATAGAATGAGAAGGTCGTAACTACAAAATCGATATTTAGGGAAATCAAGAAAACCAAACTCTTTACTTATGGTAAATCAAGCTGTTTCAACATCAGTTTGTTCAGCATCACACCGTTCAACCCGATACATAGAAAACAGTTGGCACATAGAAGACAGTTGTCAGTGTTTATGTACGCAAAACTCGCGGAAGTAAGTATTGCTTGTTTTTATATTCCTTTTGCAGGGTCTGAACAAAACAAAGTGTGTACATTTATTCGCAGTTAAAAGAGGTGTCAGTATACAAAATTCTGAGTAAAACCGTGAATTATTTAGGGAGAAATCATGAAAAATGTATGCGATTTTTAACAAAAAACGCGTTATTTGAAACTTTGATCCCCAAAAAGGTATTTTTTGACAAATCCTTACCATTTGACTTATACCATGACAAAATTACATCCATTCCCCGTCTATATGCAGATTTACACACTTTTATTCGTCCTTTTCGCCGAGATATAAGAGTTTAAACATGACATGGTGCCATATTTTTGAGAACAATGGAGACAGTTGATGATTAAAAAAAGATAACATAGAAATCAGTCGCAAGGGTATAGATGATAACAATGAAGACAGTCTGAACGCAACGTTTTTGGAGCGCAATAACATTGAAATAATTTCGGTATACTTAAGTGCCAATGTGTATAACTGGAGTTTTATAATGCGCTACCAAACTACCAATGCTCTTTTTTATAAATGCCATTCACACTCTTCGCGCATTCTCAAAATTTGAGCAAACTGCTGTCACCACTATAATAATGTTTATAAAAACGAATGATCGAGTATGAGAAGTCTTAAATCAATTTCTATCACTAATACTATATAGTTCCTCAAAAATAAATACAAATGATATTAGAAATAATATACTTGAAAAAATATACAAGTTATACACCCTACTCAAAATCGGCTGTCATCCACACAAAATATATAATTTAAAAGCTTCTCATAATTAGTAACTAGTCAAAACATCTTAAATGTGTTGTTTATATGTAAGCAAATAATTTGGAAAAAGAACCCATAAATGCGCGAGAGTGCTATGCTGCTTTGATATTCAAGTTTTCGACAGAGTTCGTGTCGCACACAAGAAGTATTTTACGTGACACTGTTTTGTGGATGCGATAGCAACGCTTACGCTTGTGGTAATTTATAAATTATTTGAACCAGTATGTTTATTAATATAAGCACTATCGATAAATACACATATTTTTTTACCAAAATACACGAACAAAAACTATACGTCAGTCTATTTCAAGCATGTGCCTTAACGTACGGGACATTTATGTTGTATTCTTACGTGAAAGCCACAACTCGTTTATTTATTAAGGAATTGTCATTTATTTCTTGTTATATGTCTGGCACATGTCGGATTTAACAATGAATGAAGAAAAAATGCATCTTAGTGCGAAAAAAAGTTTTATGTGACTGTATACTTACGTGACGGGTTTTTAAAAAAAACGTGATTACAACGATAAAAATGATAAGGAATATATCTTATTCTGTGCCATTGTGACACATTTGATGTTTACAGTCAATATATGCATGGAAATACCACATAATTAGAATGACATTGAATTTTTACGGTACATATACCACGAATGGTCTATTATTTGCTCATCAACAGAAATGGTCAACAATTGACATATGGGGCATAATAAATATTTACTCTTGAAAGACATTGGTGTACCTCAATTTATATTCTAGAATTATTCCGATAGTGTATTCTATTGTTTGTTCAGCATGATCTTGTTCGTCACGTAAAATACAATTTAGTGTCACGTAAAATTTAATTTCAATATTTTGATTTCTTTATGAACCTACGTTTGATTTTTACATTTGATGACTTATAACATGGTTTTAGAGTGTATTACCTTAAAACAACTAGTATTTATTCAATCTACATGTAAATCAAGCTAACTATTTGACTTTTGATATTAGAAGAGTAAAAATGTGTTTAATTTTTTGTGTCTGTGCAGTTACATAAAGTGTACTAAATTACTGCAATTATTGATTTTGATGAGAAGCAATGCTATCTGTTACATTTATAAAATATAAATTAAGTTATTAGCTTTCACAACTTGGCAAAAAAGCGTAAATTATGACAGCAATCATGTGTTTGATAACCGTAAAACTTTCGTCACGTAAAATACAAATAAAAATCCAGAGTTATTTGAGCCAATATGACAATTGATTATTGGCATGCTGGCAATGCTTTATTTAATATTAATAAAAACGAAATATTCACTGTACAATTTGGAAGAGCTCGTGTCTCGTTGGAAACAAATGATTTTTTTCAACTTCCCAGACGACTGCACATGACTTTCATGGAAGCACCTAAAAAGAAAAAATAACCATAATTAGGTACTGGATATATTTCAGAAATAATGTGTGATAAAACTGAGTTATGTGTACACAAGTTTTGCTTCCAGAATAAAGGCTTGACGTTTGTTAATTGCTGTTGAAAAATATGTTTCAAGACTGGTATTTTACATGACAGTATATAGATGTTCAATGGTGACGCTATAAGCCATGCTTAGCATTTTAAACTGTAATTTTAACAGATAAATCGTTCGTAGATGCTTAAACAACCTTAAGTTAGCATCAGTTTTGTTCCAAATTAGTCTTTCGTGCTATTTTACCCCTACAATAGTATTTTACGTGACAATATTTCATTCCACACGCAATCTTATCCCTATTATCACTATATGCATTGATTTTGTTTTTTGTAAATTGTTTACCAAAAACTGTCATAACATGGGGTCAAAATTGTCTCTACTGCACAACTTGTAGCATTTTATTATTGTATTTATGGATAACTTGCTTTCGTATTTTACGTGACGAACACGTCAGTACAATGCATGTACCAACACATGTATATTTAGCCGGGTTTTATTTAGATGCGTATGTCAAATTATAAGGTAGTGTCATAGGTTCCAAGTCAGATTGGTGACAGTAACAATAATACCCACACGCTGTTCTACTTCTAATTCAAAAATGATTTAAGATATATAAAAGTAAAATATAGTATAAACGAAATAGCATGTTATGATGTACATACCGGTTTCATAAATGTATTGATAGTATATTGTTTTTGAAGAGTTGGTATGTGTAAATATGTAGTACTGGAGTTAAAAAAATAACACAACCATTAATTAACTTCTTTGTTGTGTTCTCTAGGGTAGTACGTATGCTGTACATGCTATCATAACGTAAAATACACAGGCGAAAACACAGGCTTCTTTCCAACAGCGACATAGAAAAACACGCAATCTTGTTCATGGTGCCATGTATGAAAAATGTTCCTCAAGGGGTTCGACTTTCATGTCCGATAGACGTTTTTGATATATTTAAAGGTCAAATTAACATACGCTTCTTCATAGATCTAAAAATGTCAAAATCATGACAAATCGTTGTCAATCGGAGAGGATGTTTGTGAACGTGGAAAAACGTGACGGAAGTGCGTTTGTCAGAAAGCTCTCCGACCTTACCACGTTTATTTTAAACATGTTCAAAACAAGCATATATATTGCGTCCCGATTCATACGTTGAGTCAGGTCTGTGATGAGTGTGAATGGCATTTATAAAAAAAATCGTTGGTACTTTGGTAGCGCATTATAAAAATCCAGTTATACACATTGGCACTTAAGTATACCGAAATTATTTCAATGTTATTGCGCTCCAAAAACGTTGCGTTCAGGCTGTCTTCATTGTTATCATCTATACCCTTGCGACTGATTTCTATGTTATCTTTTTTAATCATCAACTGTCTCCATTGTTCTCAAAAATATAACACCATGTCATGTTTAAACTCGTATATCTCGACGAAAAGGACGAATAAAAGTGTGTAAATCTGTATATAGACGGGGGATGGGTGTAATTTCGTCATGGTATAAGTCAAATGGTAAGGATTTGTCAAAAAATACCTTTTTAGGGATCAAAGTTTCAAATAACGCGTTTTTTGTTAAAAATCGCATACATTTTTCATGATTTCTCCCTAAATAATTCACGGTTTTGCTCAGAATTTTGTGTACTGATACCTCTTTTAACTGCGAATAAATGTACACACTTTGTTTTGTTCAGACCCTGCAAAAGGAATATAAAAACAAGCAATACTTACTTCCGCGAGTTTTGCGTACATAAACACTGACAACTGTCTTCTATGTGCCAACTGTTTTCTATGTATCGGGTTGAACGGTGTGAGCATGACAAATTCGTATTTTCACGAAAATAGGCTCATAAGAATCGCCTTGTGAATTTTACAAACTATTTCACAATTACCAACAGCTATGTTTGACGTCTCACGTTCAAATGTAATATGTCATCTTGTTCGTTATTCATTTGCGAACACATATGGTATCTTCACGTAAAATTTGACCTTAAATCGACTTCTTTAAGGTGAAATATCGCACACTGCATCAAGACAAATGTGACGCAGTAACACGACGTTTTTCAACAAAAATCTCAAGAAAAATGCCTATCATAAATTTTCAGGAAGGTATTTATCTATTTTGAAATTATGGCCGAAAAGTGCATTTTAAAAGCTAGTTAAATATTGAAAGAAATCCGATAAAAATTAAGCTCTTTACCAATTTTCTTCCAGTTCACATACCCTAAAAACGTAAAAAGACGGAACATCGTGCGCGACGTCATAAAATTATACGTACCATGTGTAGTATAAGGTATTGAGTTTTTCCAATAAATCAATGCGTATGATGCGTTTTTAGTAGAGATGGGACCGAATACCAAAATCAATATTCGAATATTCGAAATTCATATTCGAATATATTCGAATATTCGTTCAATTTTCGATGTCAAAGTATTCATTCATTTTTTTTCACTTCCCTACAGTAGGCTTTTGAACAAAAGTTCCATTTGCGCTCTTATGCAAGGCTAATATTTCTTTTTGATCCATTGGTATACAATCAACCTGATTGGAAAGTAATGAACATGTTTTTATCTACAAATCGTCGTATTTCTTTACCTTTCGGGCTTTAGGGACGTGTTTATAAAGTTTTAATAAGTTTCCTTGATGAAGATTGTAAAAATTTGTACGACTACGTAGTTTTAAAAATCGTTCTCATCATCCAATGGGTGCTTCACTCTGTTACTGCAGACAATGTGTTGACTTCTTTACTGACAACTACAACTTTATTCATCTATGCAAACAGCTAATCATACAGTGGACGAACTCCCTGAATTAAAAAAATCCCACATGTTTGTTAGGTAATTAATTTAGCCTGCAAAATCTGTGTTATTACGACGCTTGCATACCGACGAAATGGAAGCGTTTCGGGTGTCTAAAATGCAGTCGTTTTACGGAGGTATTTTGGAGAAGTGTGATACTGTTTATTCAGAGTATACAGTTAATATATCGATGACCATGTCATAAAAGTGTCAATTAGGGACTTGATCATACATATCACAAATTATGTTGTTTTTTAGCATACGAAAATAATTGGAATTTACATGTATCAATTTTTGGTGAAATTGAATTTATTTCTTTATTTTTTACGAATATTCGAATATTGAAATTGGATTCGAATATTCGTTCAATTTTCGAATATTCGGATATTCGGTCCCATCTCTAGTTTTTAGTGTCATATGATATAAAGAATCTATCACTCGTTGTCAATTGATATATTTATATTAAACTCGTTCATGAAATATTTAAAACTTCCAAAACACGTTTAATATAAATTTATACCAATTGTCAACTCGTGATAGATCCTCTATATAGTACTGATTCATATCGGCATTCTGCACGATAGGGTGCTTCTTAATATGGGCATATTTTAATGAAAATAAGAACTTGTCAAGTTGACCAAACTGGATTGAAAAGACTTGTTTTCCTATAAGTGAACAGTATTTTCAGACAGAAGGTTCTTGTTTTCTCACAATATTGATTTTTCACTTACGACCTTCTCATTCTAAGCCAGCTATGTATGTATGTATTGTATGAGTGTATTTTCTATGTGGTTTATTTATTGGTTACTTGTTACCAATGAGTATTTTTAAATTACATTGTTAATTATATTCATGTATTTACTTATTCATGATTGTATGTACTGATGATATACTTAAGACATAAGCATCCGCATGGTTCTTCAGTATTCGTGCTTTTACCATGTCATTCCTAAAATGTGAAATACAAACACGTTTTAGTTCAAAAGCTAACTAGAGTCTTGTCATGCAGAAAAATTATAACGCAGTTAAACGCCATAACTATTCCATTGATCAAGGTTTTAGCGTAAACAGTTGAGCTTACATTCTGATTGTGGTTCGTGATGTTAAATTCAAATGCACATGTAGAAAGGAAAGAGAAAATCGCACAGAGTATGCAACACTCAACTTAAACAACCAATGACAAAAACGTAGAGTGAATCAGACGGGTCCACATATATCGTCTATGGAAGTCGGTAAGTACCACAGGTAACAGTTTTCTGTATATAACACATTTGGTTCTGTTTTCGTTTTAGTCTTTATCCATTATACAATCACCTGTGATCAGTACATGCACTACATAAACTATTTTGGAAACTGCCGTTTTACATCTACTTGTATCAGCTCTAGAACAATGACATACTGGTTGTAAAATAAGAAACAAAACATCGAATGTGTTCTACAATAAAACAAGAAAGATACCATAAGCTACTAAAGATGTACAACAATCGTCGAGGCGTGACCTCTATAGAGATAGAATACTAAGTGTTTACTAGTCACGCCTCGAAGATTGTTGTAGATCTATACCACATAGAATAACAGCATGTTGTTAGCACATTCGTCACGTGATAACAATGAGTATGTTTCAATTGATAGTCATGTCAAGTGACAAAACATTGTAATTGTATCCATCAGCACTACTGTACCAGATGAAATGACCACAAGAGACTAATGGATAAAAACATTGTGCACGATATCTGGTAAGTAAATGAAGATTGGGAACAGTGTCGGTCCCAGGACGCTCCCTTGCGTAGGCCACTTTTCAGAGAGGATCTGGAACAGACTTGTTGGTTATGATCAAACAGAACATACTTATAAATTCCAGCCGAGCACTTTCCTCGTATACCATATGCATACAACTTATTCAACAATATATGGTGAGACACCGTGTCAAAAGCAAAGTCTAGGCATATGCAATCAACATTTACAGGGGCGGGCATGTCAGAACAGACCCTGTACGCAGCATACCCCCATAAGTAAGCAAATGAGTAACGCAATAGTGAATCTGTCGAAATTCATGTTGATGAGTTGAAAAAATGTAGCAGTGTTTTTCTTGTAATTTTGGGAAAGTACCATGCAGGTACCAGTCAAATTTGGATTTTTTTGCGCATAAAAGTAGACCTTATATATAGACATTTTAATGCCTTAATAAGTGAGTTTGTATACATAATAGTTGAGATACTGTTGAAAAGGGAGCAAAATAATGGAAAGTTCTGCATGTTTTTCTAAAAATTGTTGTAGCTCCGTGCAGAATCATTGTTAAGTTTTTTTGTTTTGGGAACCGTTTTTACTTGTAAATTGGGAAAAACGTTCATTATACCTTACATATATATGGGTAGAAATCTACTTTACAAACGAGGGGACACGCAGGGTTGTTTGATTCCAAAGGTTATATAACAACATCATGTAAAAAAAGTCTCAACGAGTTTGCATGAGATGCCATAAACATCGATATGTTGAGTGATAAATCATGAGGTTGAATTTTTTGGTTGTGGATGGAGACGTCCTTATCAATATTCACACTCCGTATCAACCACTCGGTAGTATGTACCTAAGATGTATGCATACATTCAACTTGCATACCCACCATGATTCTAGAATCTGCAAATGTTGAAGAAGGGAGCTACCTTCGCTTTCGTTCAGTCTGAAGGCAATGTAATACAAAACAGCAAAAATGGTGTTTGTTGTTGTTAGAATAAGAACAACCAATCACAATTTACACATTTTGGTTATCAAGTGTCTGAGACTGATCACTGTGTAAACATTAATGAGCACATATGTATGTGTACAAAGTTCACATAAATTAGTGCACATTAATGTGCACATATTACTTAGTACATTTTCATGTGTACAAATTCACATAACTTAGTGCAGATTACTGTGCAGACATAAATGTGTACGCATTTATGTGTACAAAGTTCACATAACTTAGTGCTGACTGATTACTGTGTAGTCATTAATGAGCACATATGAATGTGTACAAAGTTCAAATAACTCAGTGCACATTAATGTGCACATATTACTGAGCACATTGTTATGTGTACAAATTCACATAACTTAGTGCAGATTACTGTGTAGGCATTAATGTGTACACATTTATGTTTACAAAGTTCACATAACTTAGTGCACATGACTGTGTAGACATTAATGAGCATATATTCATGTGTACAAAGTTCACATAATTAAGTGCACATGAATGTGTTCATATTACTGAGTACATGTTTTAGGTGTACACATTCACATAACTTAGTGCAGATTACTGTGTAGAAACTAATGAGTACACACTTATGTTTACAAATTCACATAACTTAGTGCAGATTACTGTGTAGACACTAATGAGTACACATTTATGTGTACAAATTCATATAACTTAGTGCACATTTCTGTGTAGACCTTAGTGAGCACATATTTATGTGTACAAAGTTCACATAACATAGTGCAGATGACTGAGTACATACAGAACAACAAACTTTCTCTATTTTAATAACATTTTAAGGTCTTAGACTGAATTTCAAATAATTTCCATAGGTAAAGTACTTAATTAGAATATATTTAGCCAAATGCTAATACTATGATATAGATAATAAGTAAATATTAATCTAATATGCAATGAGTTGATACACACTTTATTAAATATATATGATGATGACGTTGAAAAACGAATACAATGCATAGTTGCCACTTCTCTTGAAATCGGTGGGTCTATTGTCAATGAACAAAGGCGTCTACACAATGGCCCCTATGACGTAGGTAGGGTTGATATTTATGTACACTTTCTACCGTTATACACACTATATATGCATGTGTGTTGTTAAATTTAAGAGTGCATTGTTTTATACAATTATGGAATCCTGCATGTTCATCATTTGGCCTACATTTTCGCGCAATTAGTCAAAAAGTCCAAATATGCCTCACTTAATATGTTTTGATTATATCGATGGCTTAGAATTAGAAGGTCGTAACTACCAAATCGATATTTTGAGAAAACACGGAAAAACTGTCTGACATTTACTCTGTACTTATGGGAAAACAAACTTTTACAACTTCATTCTGGTCAACAAGACAAGTTCAGATTTTTATGAAAATGGGCTCATAAGAAGCGGCTTGCGATGCTTATTCTAAATATGTATGAATCTTAAAAGGTCGTAAGTGGCACTTACGACCTTCTAATTCTAAGCCATCGATATAGCATGCTGACTGGTAAAATACCAGGGGAAGTAACTCGAAAAACATAACATCTATAAACCGGTATTAACTCCCTTGAACTGACCATCAACGTTCACGAATAGCAAAACTCACAGTACCACACTGCACAATGAACAGTACACAGTAAATAATACAAAGTACACATAACTTAGTGCACATTAATGTGCACTATTACTGAGTACATTTTCATGTGTACAAAGTTCACATAACTTAGTGCACATTAATGTGCACATATTACTGAGTACATTTTCATGTGTACAAATTCTCATAACTTAGTGCAGATTACTTTGTAGACATTTATGTGTACAAAGTTCACATAACTTAGTGCAGACTGATTACTGTGTAGTCATTAATGAGCATATATTCATGTGTACAAAGTTCACATAACTTAGTGCACATTAATGTGCACATATTACTGAGTTCATTTTCATGTGTACAAATTCACATAACTTTGTGCAGATTACTGTGTAGACATTAATGTGTACACATTTATGTGTACAATGTTCACATAACTTAGTGCAGACTGATTACTGTGTAGACATTAATGAGCACATATGTATGTGTACAAATTCACATAACTTAGTGCAGATTACTGTGTAGACATTACTGTGTAGACAATTATGTGTACAAAGTTCACATAACTTAGTGCAGACTGATTACTGTTTAGACATTAATGAGCATATATTCATGTGTACAAAGTTCACATAACTTAGTGCACATTAATGTGCACATATTTCTGAGTTCATTTTCATGTGTACAAATTCACATAACTTGTTGCAGATTACTGTGTAGACATAAATGTGTACACATTTATGTGTAAAAAGTTCACATAACTTAGTGCAGACTGATTACTGTGTAGTTATTAATGAGCACAAATGAATGTGTACAAAGTTCAAATAACTCAGTGCACATTAATGTGCACATATTACTGAGCACATTGTTATGTGTACAAATTCACATAACTTAGTGCAGATTACTGTGTAGGCATTAATGTGTACACATTTATGTGTACAAAGTTCACATAACTTAATTCAATGTTATATCAGTAAATAGTCTAAAATGCGAAAGTTCTATCCAATAGAAATACTCAATAAGGGTCCTAAAATACTACAATAATAATGAATAAGCTAAGCCAATGACTCAATTCAATAGATAATTAAAGCAAATAAATAGCCAAACTTAATCCGAAATAAAATGAAAATATGTCCTAACCCTGAGAAAGTCAAATCTGATCTGCCAAATAACAAAGAATTTTCCCTTTTATACCCTCGAATTCCGCATCCGCGGAATTTCCGCCGACTGCAGAAATATTGCAGGATCGGCGGAATGTCGCGAAAGATACGCAGAATTCCGCCAGAATTCTGCGATAAAAAACCTTATTATGAATGAACATCAGTTAAACTTGGCTATAAATATACATAAAAACATCTAATACAACAAATTACCTAAAAGATGACATTTTCCAAATGTAGAAAAAGCAAACAAACAAGTTTGACAGATGTAGGAAATCGTAATCTCACAACGTAAACAAACGCTGAGTACAATAAAAGCGCACGCGCACGCGCGATACTACGTCACGTCCGGTTTAATTAAATGACAACAACAACATGTACATTTACGAAGATAAATATACGTTATAACAGCCTAAATGAACAATATGGGAACGTGGCAATAACCTGGTCAGTACTTAAACTATAAATATTATGAAATGTGTCTAAGATCGTATCCTGACACAGAATAATAACACTAAAATAGACTACTAAGCTACGGACATGACCATACCCCACCCACCGGCCGTAAACAAGCGGTAAACACAAGCAGACTTTGAATGGAAATGGTAGCGAGTATAAACAAAAAATAGATAGGTATGAATAGGTCACACACAGGGTACTGCAATATACGCACACCGTTCAACCCGATACATAGAAAACAGTTGGCACATAGAAGACAGTTGTCAGTGTTTATGTACGCAAAACTCGCGGAAGTAAGTATTGCTTGTTTTTATATTCCTTTTGCAGGGTCTGAACAAAACAAAGTGTGTACATTTATTCGCAGTTAAAAGAGGTATCAGTACACAAAATTCTGAGCAAAACCGTGAATTATTTAGGGAGAAATCATGAAAAATGTATGCGATTTTTAACAAAAAACGCGTTATTTGAAACTTTGATCCCTAAAAAGGTATTTTTTGACAAATCCTTACCATTTGACTTATACCATGACGAAATTACACCCATCCCCCGTCTATATACAGATTTACACACTTTTATTCGTCCTTTTCGTCGAGATATACGAGTTTAAACATGACATGGTGTTATATTTTTGAGAACAATGGAGACAGTTGATGATTAAAAAAGATAACATAGAAATCAGTCGCAAGGGTATAGATGATAACAATGAAGACAGCCTGAACGCAACGTTTTTGGAGCGCAATAACATTGAAATAATTTCGGTATACTTAAGTGCCAATGTGTATAACTGGATTTTTATAATGCGCTACCAAAGTACCAACGATTTTTTTTATAAATGCCATTCACACTCATCACAGACCTGACTCAACGTATGAATCGGGACGCAATATATATGCTTGTTTTGAACATGTTTAAAATAAACGTGGTAAGGTCGGAGAGCTTTCTGACAAACGCACTTCCGTCACGTTTTTCCACGTTCACAAACATCCTCTCCGATTGACAACGATTTGTCATGATTTTGACATTTTTAGATCTATGAAGAAGCGTATGTTAATTTGACCTTTAAATATATCAAAAACGTCTATCGGACATGAAAGTCGAACCCCTTGAGGAACATTTTTCATACATGGCACCATGAACAAGATTGCGTGTTTTTCTATGTCGCTGTTGGAAAGAAGCCTGTGTTTTCGCCTGTGTATTTTACGTTATGATAGCATGTACAGCATACGTACTACCCTAGAGAACACAACAAAGAAGTTAATTAATGGTTGTGTTATTTTTTTAACTCCAGTACTACATATTTACACATACCAACTCTTCAAAAACAATATACTATCAATACATTTATGAAACCGGTATGTACATCATAACATGCTATTTCGTTTATACTATATTTTACTTTTATATATCTTAAATCATTTTTGAATTAGAAGTAGAACAGCGTGTGGGTATTATTGTTACTGTCACCAATCTGACTTGGAACCTATGACACTACCTTATAATTTGACATACGCATCTAAATAAAACCCGGCTAAATATACATGTGTTGGTACATGCATTGTACTGACGTGTTCGTCACGTAAAATACGAAAGCAAGTTATCCATAAATACAATAATAAAATGCTACAAGTTGTGCAGTAGAGACAATTTTGACCCCATGTTATGACAGTTTTTGGTAAACAATTTACAAAAAACAAAATCAATGCATATAGTGATAATAGGGATAAGATTGCGTGTGGAATGAAATATTGTCACGTAAAATACTATTGTAGGGGTAAAATAGCACGAAAGACTAATTTGGAACAAAACTGATGCTAACTTAAGGTTGTTTAAGCATCTACGAACGATTTATCTGTTAAAATTACAGTTTAAAATGCTAAGCATGGCTTATAGCGTCACCATTGAACATCTATATACTGTCATGTAAAATACCAGTCTTGAAACATATTTTTCAACAGCAATTAACAAACGTCAAGCCTTTATTCTGGAAGCAAAACTTGTGTACACATAACTCAGTTTTATCACACATTATTTCTGAAATATATCCAGTACCTAATTATGGTTATTTTTTCTTTTTAGGTGCTTCCATGAAAGTCATGTGCAGTCGTCTGGGAAGTTGAAAAAAATCATTTGTTTCCAACGAGACACGAGCTCTTCCAAATTGTACAGTGAATATTTCGTTTTTATTAATATTAAATAAAGCATTGCCAGCATGTCAATAATCAATTGTCATATTGGCTCAAATAACTCTGGATTTTTATTTGTATTTTACGTGACGAAAGTTTTACGGTTATCAAACACATGATTGCTGTCATAATTTACGCTTTTTTGCCAAGTTGTGAAAGCTAATAACTTAATTTATATTTTATAAATGTAACAGATAGCATTGCTTCTCATCAAAATCAATAATTGCAGTAATTTAGTACACTTTATGTAACTGCACAGACACAAAAAATTAAACACATTTTTACTCTTCTAATATCAAAAGTCAAATAGTTAGCTTGATTTACATGTAGATTGAATAAATACTAGTTGTTTTAAGGTAATACACTCTAAAACCATGTTATAAGTCATCAAATGTAAAAATCAAACGTAGGTTCATAAAGAAATCAAAATATTGAAATTAAATTTTACGTGACACTAAATTGTATTTTACGTGACGAACAAGATCATGCTGAACAAACAATAGAATACACTATCGGAATAATTCTAGAATATAAATTGAGGTACACCAATGTCTTTCAAGAGTAAATATTTATTATGCCCCATATGTCAATTGTTGACCATTTCTGTTGATGAGCAAATAATAGACCATTCGTGGTATATGTACCGTAAAAATTCAATGTCATTCTAATTATGTGGTATTTCCATGCATATATTGACTGTAAACATCAAATGTGTCACAATGGCACAGAATAAGATATATTCCTTATCATTTTTATCGTTGTAATCACGTTTTTTTTAAAAACCCGTCACGTAAGTATACAGTCACATAAAACTTTTTTTCGCACTAAGATGCATTTTTTCTTCATTCATTGTTAAATCCGACATGTGCCAGACATATAACAAGAAATAAATGACAATTCCTTAATAAATAAACGAGTTGTGGCTTTCACGTAAGAATACAACATAAATGTCCCGTACGTTAAGGCACATGCTTGAAATAGACTGACGTATAGTTTTTGTTCGTGTATTTTGGTAAAAAAATATGTGTATTTATCGATAGTGCTTATATTAATAAACATACTGGTTCAAATAATTTATAAATTACCACAAGCGTAAGCGTTGCTATCGCATCCACAAAACAGTGTCACGTAAAATACTTCTTGTGTGCGACACGAACTCTGTCGAAAACTTGAATATCAAAGCAGCATAGCACTCTCGCGCATTTATGGGTTCTTTTTCCAAATTATTTGCTTACATATAAACAACACATTTAAGATGTTTTGACTAGTTACTAATTATGAGAAGCTTTTAAATTATATATTTTGTGTGGATGACAGCCGATTTTGAGTAGGGTGTATAACTTGTATATTTTTTCAAGTATATTATTTCTAATATCATTTGTATTTATTTTTGAGGAACTATATAGTATTAGTGATAGAAATTGATTTAAGACTTCTCATACTCGATCATTCGTTTTTATAAACATTATTATAGTGGTGACAGCAGTTTGCTCAAATTTTGAGAATGCGCGAAGAGTGTGAATGGCATTTATAAAAAAGAGCATTGGTAGTTTGGTAGCGCATTATAAAACTCCAGTTATACACATTGGCACTTAAGTATACCGAAATTATTTCAATGTTATTGCGCTCCAAAAACGTTGCGTTCAGACTGTCTTCATTGTTATCATCTATACCCTTGCGACTGATTTCTATGTTATCTTTTTTTAATCATCAACTGTCTCCATTGTTCTCAAAAATATGGCACCATGTCATGTTTAAACTCTTATATCTCGGCGAAAAGGACGAATAAAAGTGTGTAAATCTGCATATAGACGGGGAATGGATGTAATTTTGTCATGGTATAAGTCAAATGGTAAGGATTTGTCAAAAAATACCTTTTTGGGGATCAAAGTTTCAAATAACGCGTTTTTTGTTAAAAATCGCATACATTTTTCATGATTTCTCCCTAAATAATTCACGGTTTTACTCAGAATTTTGTATACTGACACCTCTTTTAACTGCGAATAAATGTACACACTTTGTTTTGTTCAGACCCTGCAAAAGGAATATAAAAACAAGCAATACTTACTTCCGCGAGTTTTGCGTACATAAACACTGACAACTGTCTTCTATGTGCCAACTGTTTTCTATGTATCGGGTTGAACGGTGTGATACGGCTAATTTAATGGTTTTAGCTCATGTCTAGGCTTTTGTCAATACCTACAGTTCTGTATACAACGATGCAACAAACATATCTGTTACTTAATTAAAACTGAAAATATACATTTTCAATAGTTGACATATATACGGCTAATTTAATGATTTTAGCTCATGTTCAAGCTTTTGTCAATGGTCTATCCGCGCGTACGGACGGGTAGACAGTTACATTTTATTAAATGACCCCTCATATTTTAGGCCATATTGTTAAAACTGAAGATATTATTTTTAACTGTTCACATAATAAGGTACATACACTACTATGAATTCCAATCGTGCGCAAGCTTTTGACCACGTTCAACCAACCCGTACGGACGGATAGACAGTCAAATAGTATTAAATGGCCCCTCATGGAGTAGGCCATGGTCATACCTACCCAACGATGTATCAACCATTTCTGTAACGTAGTTAAAACTGAAGATATTGATGTTAAGAACACATGCCGAACAGTGGCGGAAGGCACCAGTTGATCATTGAAGGGATGCCAAGTCGTCAACGTATATATCCCGAATGACAGCAGAAGCGATGCCGTCAGTCTGCCGACAAGTTGAGATAGTAGTTTGGCATCGTCTATATACATCGGTAACCTTTCTTCAATCTATATGCATCGATTCGTAAACCCTTTCGCATAATCCGCAACGTTACCGTGCAGTTTCCGCACGATCGGGAAACATTCAGGACTAACTCCTGAACGGTCTGCCTTCAGTCGGGACACATTCGGCTACTTCAGATAGGCTTCGGTATGTATAAGGCGTGTATACCGCAACCATTCGTATACCGATCCCTGAATACTTCCTGAACAAGCACCATGACAAAGCTCCGCCAATTTGTATTGATAAATGATCCCGAATCGAGCAGATTGTAATCGGCATCCCTTCCACATAGCATCAGGGTCTAGTGGACAGCAGGTCTTACGTGTTCGATGTTATACGTTGGGTTGAATGCCTCTGGGATGTACTTCAATTTTCATCGGAAACATCAGGAGTATAGGGAACCATCATTAGCCATTAGGGGAAACTATGTAATTCTACATTGCCAAGGAGGAATTCCTCAGTGTGATGTAGGTTTGGCACACATGCTAGGTTCCGTATGGTGATATGCATTGGAGTTATCCTGGTGCTTTAGACCTGCCATCCACAAAGCCCCGATGTGATGAGGGACATCCTACTGCATTTTGCTAGTTTAACAAACCCTTTCTGTATCATTTATGAAGAAATGGGTAGAACTTTGCCATCAACTGAATAAGGATGTATTCTCAGATTGGTAAACAGAATAATGTTGAATAAATTATGAAACCTATTTGGTAAAAGAAGCTTATTTTTAATTCTTATATGCTAAGCATAGCCTTTATTTGTCAGTCAACTTTCTGCTGAATATGGCAAGCATATGTATGCCTCTACCCGGATTTGAACCTGGGTCACCGGATTAAGCGACAAGCGCGCTAACCACTGAGCTACGGAAGCCACATGAATGGTACATGAATGTTCTGGAATAAAACCCTGAATGTTTCACGACTACATGGAACTTTTGCAGTTACATTTCCTAACATACTGAGGCTGAATAGGTCATGGTCCCCCCCAGGTACTACTTCACCATACCCTACTTTGTAGTATATTTCACCGTACCTCGATTTTCAAATTATACTTGTGGGTACACCGTTACGCTTACAGGTATCCCTTTTTTACTAATAAAAAATGATTTTAATGGCTGAATATAACATCAATGGATGAAACTTAGCAGAGGAGATTCAATTGGGTAGACTTTGACCCAAAATATAATTTTGATTTTACCGTCAAATTTAAAAAAAAAATTCAATGTTGTAAAAACCGATCACGTGACTGCGCTTTGAACGAAATGAAAACACTAATGTTCCTGGCGAAATCTACAAATTTAACAATGATTAAAATTGTTAAACAAAACAAATTGCAGTCCCTGGATGCAAGCCCCAAGTACATTAGGCCCGCAGAAATATCCTAATAATTATATATTATAGCATGAATGGCTGCTATTATAATCATTTGGAGTATTTCTTTATCAAGGTTTAAGTATTGGAATACTTCTAATTATACTCGAGATTTGTTTATAATGATAAAATTTGCTATTTTACTATAAAAACATTATAAATGCACTTAATATACAGTGTAAACCTTCTCAAGATAGACTACTTGAATGCTTGTATTAAGCATATTATAGTCTTAACATAAATGCAAAACTGGACCAACTTAAGTTGAACCAGTTTTGCCCCAAAGAAATTGCTTGGTGAGAGATAGACCATTTTTTTAATTGGATATTATGCAATAATTAATTACAGTAGACTCCTAATATTTTTACAGAAGATGTATTTCAATATGATATTCAAGAATATGTAAAAAAGTGATTTTGTGAAAAAATTGAGTTAGACCGGTTTTGCTCCATACCCTCGATATATTGTTTCTAGCGACATATTTAGGAGTAGTATGAAATGTGGTCATGTGGAATACTAATTTGCTATATGGAAAAACTTGCATAATTACTAAACTGGTACCAAACAGGCACACATTAAATATCTATGGAATGTCTAAGCACGATTTCTCTTTAATACATCTTTGAGAGCGGTGGATAGTTGGATACATGCTTCGGCATCTAGATGTTTCACATGATATACTCCACCAAAGTGTATATTGGTGCGTCGCATATCGGAATTGGCTTCATCACCCATATGAGACAAAAGTCTCCACAAGGAGACGCGAATGCAGCCGTTCTGTAACTGTAAAGTCTATTTTACGTGACACTGTTTTGTGGATGTGATAGCTATATATGTCCACATATTACTTCAATTAACTAAACTAGGTCGTTTACAAATATTTCCTAATGATAATTGAACATATTGTACAACAAAACATGCACAAGTCATTAATAATTTCGTCTATTTCATGTTCGAACTATACCGAGTAATTCATGTTGTATTCTTATGTGGCGCCCACAAATCGCTTATCTATTACGGAATATATAAACGTTAATAAATATAGAGTATGAACCATACTAGTATTACGGAATGATTATTGTTTATTCCCGATTTCATTAATGACATCATCTGAATTATACTGTATGAAAAATTACATCTTCTGATAGCGACAATAGATAAAAAAACATGCTACAAAGACTACAAAACGTTTTACGTGTCTCTCTCTATATATATACAGTTAAATGACTTTTATTTTTGTTAAAATAAGGTTGACAACGCTATAAAAAGAAATACATCTAATGCTGTACCATATTGACGGATTTGGATTCTACAATTAATATGTAAACGAAAATACTGCATAATAGGCATGAGGTTGAAATTTTATGGTACATATACCATGCATATTTTATTATTTGCTCGTCAACAGGCATAATCAATCGTTGACATATGGAGCATACTTTATTTTTATTTTTGACAGAAATTGGTAAATTGTCAATCATTGGGATAATTATTATGTGGCATACTTTATATTTATTCCTGAAAGACATTGTTTTTAATCAATTATTATTCGATTGTTATGCAGATAATGGATGTCTACGGCTTTGTCAGTAAGATCTCATTCGTCACGTAAAATACAATTTATTGTCACGTAAATTTTAAGTAAAATACTTAATTGTATTTGGATTTCTTTATTGACATATTTTTGCTTTTTTTATTGGGGATTTACATCACAATTTCAGAATACGATACGTTTCAATAACTAGTATGTGTATAGTTGACATGTTAAACAATCAGTATTAAAACATTTGATGTTGTGAGAGTAAAAAAGTATAAACTTATCGGTCAGTGCAGTTACATAAACTGTAACAAATTACTGCATTTAGCGATTTTGGTGAGAGGTAATGCTATCTATATCATTTTTTATATATACTTCTTGATGACCTTTCATTACTTGGAAAATTAGTGTATGTCATGACAGCAATTCCGTGCATAATGACCGTATAATTTTCGTAACGTAGATTACAAAATCATTCCAGAGTTGTTTGCAGAAATATAACAATTATTTATTGTCATGTGTGCAATGGTTATTGTCGTACTTGCTCATTTAATTGTTATTATACAATATTACCTTTCATTTGATATAAGAAGAAACAAAAACTTCACATGTTTAAAGACCCAATATGTATTTTGAAACAGACGCATGCTTTCAAAACTTTCATATGACTGAACAGGACTCACGTCGAAGCAGCAAAGAAAAAAAATGACATGTTACTGGAGAGATTTAAGAAATAATACAATATTATGATATGACTAAGCACAGGAGTTTTGCTTGTTTGATAAAGGTTGAACATTTGTTAATTATTGTGAAAACGTTTAAGGGTTTGTATTTTACGTTACCGTAAAACATATTCTATTTTAAAGCTCTAGACAATGCTTACCATTTTAAGCAGTATGACGAGGGTTATTCTCAGCAGTTCAACTGTTGCCATTTTAATAACCTCTGGACATTATGCTACCTAAGGAAACATTCGTTCGAGTCTCCCTGGTGACACTTATATCTCTCCTGAGGATGAGGCAGTGAATATCTGTCTACGGCGCCCAAAAATACATATACTTACCTAGCAAGTACCAATTTTTACATTGGTAAAGTAGAGCATGCGGGACCCCTGGATCCCAAAGCGCGCACCCTACATCTACACCGCCGCTTTCAAATACGTCTTATAGGGAAATCGTGGTTAGACATTCCATATACATTTAATTTGTTTTGTTTTAGTCTTGTGTATTATTCTAGTTTGTTGCTATTGTAGTATTATTCCTGACCCCATTTCATAATACTCGAAAACATACCACAAAAGCAATGTATGCATTAATTTGATTTTTGGCACACTTTTACCATTTTATTTTACTTTTATTATGAGGCCGGAATTGTCTCTTAAGCACAACTTGTTTCATTGTATTCTTTATCGATAGATAAGTTTATTTTGTATATTACGTGACGAAAACTTCGGTAAAATCGTGTACCGGCATTTTATATTTAGCTGGTTTTGTTTTAAAAATCTGCCATATTATCAAGTAGTGCCATTTGTGCTGACTTTGATTGGTGAATAAAACATTGAATATCCGCACGCTTTTGCACTAATAATTCAAATATGATGTACGATATATGTATGTCAAATAGAGTGTTAACAAAAGTGCATTTAATGATATACATACCGGTTTCATAAGTATGTTGACAATTTAATGTTTTCACAGAGTTGGTGTAAGAAGAAATGTAGTATTTTTAATAAAAAGAAGTATTGAACTTCTTCCTTATGTCCTTTATGCTAATTAATAAATCTGGTACATATACTATCGTAACGTAAATTACTCTGGTGAAAACAGTGATTAAAAACGGCATAGAAAATGCATAGGATTTATGATGTGCCAATAATTGAAACATGTTCACATAGGGGATCGACTTTCATGCCCTACGAAAATATGGACGTTTATAAAGAATTTAAATATCAACTTTTTCTATTCTTCCATATTGACTCAAATTTCGGGAATGTGTGACATTCTCTTATTATAGGTGGCGGTTCTGAGACAATCTACAAGAATTAAATTAAGAAAAGTGAGTACATATCGATTGTAGTTTGTTGAACTATCACACACATATCTGATTTGAAATAAAAGTGTGAACAATCAAATGATCATGCAACACAATACAGTTGTCATGTATGGATACGCTTGTGTAACGTAAATTACAACATAATGAAGACATACGGAATGAATTTTACTGCAAAAGACAAACGTTTTTACACAAAACAAATAGCAACTAAATAAAAGAGTTCAGGTGTCTTGCAAATCTTTTCAGACAGTATACATGTATAGTTGACGACTGTGTTTTGTCCGTTTATAACCAATTTTAGCATTATGTATGCAGTATTAAAGTACCCTATCAATACCAATTACATGAATATATCGACCCAAAAAACGTTTTGTATGTTTAAAATATAATAATTTATCAAAATATATGAAAATTGATCGGAATTCATAATGTATGTTTTGTTAGCACTAACTGATTGATGGTCAAATGCGTAGAAAATGGCTGGTAACGTAAAATACAGGCTTGTATTGAACAATAGAAAAAAATCACAGATACCTCTTTAACTTTTTCGTGCAGTTTAAGTAACTGACTATAAAAGTACATAGGTATATGTTTGATTTCTAATGATTATCCATTCCAAAAATAACGATATATCAATAACGTTGGGTCGCGATTTTTGACAAAATCACCAGAAACAACAGTAAATATTAAAAAAACGCGAAGTTGCCAACAATCAAGAAATGGTTTTATGAAATCCCCAGACTCTCTTCTATCCAAATATATAAGTCTTGAGCTTGAAAAAAATCTTTAAGATAAAACGTTACGGCATCTCGGTCCATAAGGTTCACTATTCATTATTGGTAATTTATTTGTTTATCATGATGTAATTGACCCTATTGATGAATTAACTCTTAATCCCTTATTTATTAGATTATTAATAATTTAGTTTGCCTAATTACTTCTTATTTGTTTAGATGTTTAGTTATTTACATGTATACCGATGGAACATGAACTTTAAGATTTTTAATAAGGGGGGTAATTGCGTATGGCTTGTGCTTCCAATTAAGTCAAGGGAGGTAACTAGATTTGGGTCGTAACCTTGGTTACTACCCATCATGCATTGTAATCATGGATGTCTATCTATCTATCTTCCTGATAGCCAAACCCCTGCTGGGGACTTAGGCTTTGACACGCGTCAAACTGACAAAGAATGTTAATAAGGATAAGAAATAAAAGTATAAAAGATGTGAGAAAGAAGAAAGGTTAAAAATAGGTTAAAAACAGGGCATGTATTATTTAGGGAGAGGCATGTTCAATACGGCTAACAGCCGTGCTGAACTCGGGTGTGGGAAGGTCAATGATGTCAGGGGGTAGAGAGTTCCAGTGTATTATTGTTCTAGGGAGGAAGGAGAATTTATAGTAGTCTGTTTTTGCATGTATCTGTTGGAATGTCTGAGAGTGTGATGTGCGTGAGGACCGGGTGCTAGGGATGAGACAGTTTGGACGTGGGAAAGCAACCCGGTCATGTAAGATGTTGTGTAGCATAGTCAGTCGTTGGTCGATACGTCGTTGGTCAAGGCGTCTCCAGTTTAGGGTAGTCATCATGTCTGTGACACTGGACGTACGACTATAGTCTCGCTTGGTCCAACGAGCAGCTCTACGCTGTATGGCCTCAAGTTGCTCAATGAGGGTAGCTGTATGTAACGATGTACCGGAAATTTCACGGCATGTGTTTTACGGATAGAATTGTTGCGTTTTCCAGCTTATATTTCGTTGGTTTATGGGTCATGGTTAAGTAATTTGCATTAAATCGCTTTATTGGATGTGGAGGTACTGATTTGGGTCTGGTTGACGTGTTGTCACACCATATTTATCGAAATAAGCTGGATTCTAAAATTGCGGAAGTTGACCTGGGCGAAATGGCCGGAGAGTTGCTGAGATTCGGATACACCTTTCGGATATATATGTATTCTACTGGCAAGCGTCTTTAAATCCGGACAATCCTTTAAATCCGGACGGTCTCAAAAACGCTTTTTGTGGCCAATAATTTAAAACATCCGTTGTCAATCATTTAAACGCTTGGTTTTTGACAATACTGAGAAGTTACAATGAGTAAACTTAAATATTTAACAAGAAAAGCTGAAATTATTTTCGTCTGCACTCGCAAAGCTTGTTTACATGCGGGGGAAGTCAAAAATGTCTTCACTGCGCATGCGCAATATTACTGAACGGCCCTGAAATGTAATCTACGGCCCTTGTGCTAAATTTAGAGGTAAGCTGACGAGTTGTTTGTTATCAGTTTAATTACGAAAATATCTCTTTAATAAATACCTGCCGAGAGTTAAAACGTCGTACAACGTCAATTTGTATCCAAAATGCCCGCTACGGAAAGCGTTGGTTTTCTATTTTGCCGTTACAAAATTGACATCGATTTTTTTCAATATTTAAGGGAGATAACCCCTACAAGTTATGTATTTTGAATGCGCGAGTTCTTCACCTTAAAAATTATCGTTTAACGATATATAGAAGTAAAATGTGTATAATTAAAAACGTAACATCACGCTGTCCGGATTATAGGACCTGTTAGGCTTAAAAAAATAGTTGATAAAGTGGCCTTTATAGGCCCCATAAAATCCACTTGACTTCGTTTTAGAAATAAACAAATTAGCTCTACAGTTGAGAGACGAACCTAGCTTGGTTCAGATGAAATTTCAAAAATTAGATTTACATATTTTCCGAGTATTGTTTAAAAATATGCAAAAAGTGTCCGGAATGAGGACTCCTGCCAGTATGGCTTACAGGACGGAATTCTACAGTATATCGCTTTAATGGATATGTATGTGCCGCTACGGCTTGGGTGGACGGGTTGTCGCACCCTTTTTACCGGACGGGGCCTGAGTTGGAAGCACTGGAGTTAACTAATTTGGAAACGTTGGGAAGTGAATGCGGTTCGGATGCCTTATTTCGGATACAGAAGCAGTGACTGATGAAAGAACTACTGGGTGGAGGATTGGTGGATTATACCCGTATATAGATGGATTGGAGGTCGTAGAAGATGGGGACCAACATGATTCGGGTATTCGTTACTATTATGAGTTAAGTACGGGCATGTATCGATGTGTTATATTGTTGGTTGTGAATTTTTCCAATCAACATATAAGTATGTCACTGCTTGCTTAGTAAATATCAACTAATCGAACCGCTCAATGGATCTAAATGCATTAAGGGGATGCTGGCACGGTATGATTATGGTATGTCATAGTTTATTGTTATGAGACTTATTTTTGTTAATGGGCTTGGACTTGGGATACTGTACTTAGTGGTCTAACCATGCCAACCTGTGTTAAGCAACCACATTCCATCGTCATGATTACATTTTGTTATTACATATTTTGCTTTATTGCAATTTACTTTATTCCTAACACCTATGATTATATGCAGTTTTAGTCATTTTAGGTGATTATTGTTGGACCTCTGCATAGCGGCAACCTGTTCCTATTTTATCTTTGAACTTGTTAGTACATATTAATTTTTATTTTTAAATTGATTTATCCATAACACCTATGAGTGTATGCAGTTTTAGTTATTTTTAGGTGCAGGGATTTCCCTGATGCAGGTTTTCTGCGTCCCTGACGCAACTTTGTGGCTTGGGACCCTCATTTCTGCATTACTGTGCATCCTTGGGACTCCCAATAGGATCCCTCGAATAGACATTTTTATTTCAGTTAGGACATTTTTCTTTCTGCTATTTATTGCACTAAGTCTTGTAGTGCGTTGAGCAATCTGCATTTGCTGTTTTATTTATTTATAAATTTGATACTCACTAATAATGAGCTTGAAATGCATTACTGATAGTGAAGGGACCCCCAAAATTTCTCAGGGACTCCCTAAATATAAATTTTAAGGGTCCTGCCACCCTCGTATATAAAATCCTAGGGAAAACCCTGAAGGTGTTTATTACGGGACCTCTGCATAGCGGCCACCTGTTCCTATTTTATTTTTAAAGCATAACAACCGATACGCCAACCCGTCCCAGGCAAATAACACTAGTATCGTCCTCGCATTGAGGCTCCGTCTTCTTAAGGAAGATATTTTTACCATTTTGTGTCATTTTACCCACAACATGTTGGCATATTGATCTTATACTTAGATATTTAAGACTTTTAAGTATTTTACAGAGCTACAGATAGGCTGTTAACCATGGTATTTGAATTATAAATTTTCTTTGAAGGCCAATTATGTCCCAAGTGGAAGATATAAGAGTAAGCAGTTATAATGGATCCAAAAATAGGAAGGGGTGAATTAGTGAAAAACAGTATATAAAAGATTTTTAACATAATGAGTTTGATTAATTATCCAAACGAATTTGTCAAAGTTCATTCAATATTGAAATTGGGGGGCAAAATACCCCGTGGACCAAAACCTTGTCTGTAGCTCCGATGTTATATTAATTTTATGTCGCCTATTATGGATTGACAACTTTGGTACCGTCCTCGCATTGAGGCTCTGTCTTCTTAGGGAAGATATTTGTACCGTCTGTCACCTTTCCCTAATAGACTGCCTAATTAAGTTTATTTTATTGGTATAATTTGATTGTTTATTTATGCCTTTAACTTATATATTGATTTATTTATGCATTTATTAATTTAGTTTGCTTTATTTATTTCTTGGTTTGTTGATTTAACCCTTAGTTTGTTTATAGTTGGCTTCCCGTCAAGGGTTGGTAAGAGGGGTATCGTCCTCACATTGAGGCTCCGTCTTCTTAAGGAAGATATTTTTACCCCTATCTTATTTACCCTCGACAGGTTGCCTACTTGAGTAAGATAAACATTATGCCTGATTCTGAGTTATAATTTATCTTCATATCCGGTGTTTCGGATGTATTTAAAGAGCGCTAGCCTGACCCTTTGCGCTAATTTACTTGGTGGATTAAAAATAGAATGTTTGTTGACAATTTGTAAGCCAGCATCCAAAAGCTCGGCTTCTAGTATTTTCCTATGGTTGGTATGCAACGGACACTCAAAAACAAAATGTTCAAATGTTACTGGCTGATTGCAGTTTGGGCAATTGTCGCCATTGGGTTTTCTTTCAGCACCCAGATAGCTTGCCCCTAATTTGAGTCTAGTAAATATCTTATCGTGTAAAGGATTGTTACTATATGTCTTTAATTTGGTTGGTAGATGCTCAGAATCAAACATACTCTTATCATATTCACTTGAGTTCCAGTATTTCTTAAATTCCTGTTTTATTTTAGATTTAATGGCACTGTATGACTCTGATAAGCTTAACTGTAAGGGTACAGTGGTGCCTTCTGTACATGAAAGTTTGGCTGTTTGGTCAGCCTTTTCATTCCCTTCTAGTCCTACATGGCTGGGGACCCAGACTAACTTGACCGATTGGTTATTGTTTTGAATCTGGTGCAGAAGATTCAGAACTTCGGACATTATTTCTGGCCGGGTACTTGAAATCCCTGTTTTAATGGACATGAGACTACTTAGACTGTCACTAAATATAGCTGAGAATTGATACTTTTTCCGTAGGGTCCAGAGCAATGCCATTTGGATCCCTATTAATTCACAGGTATAGATAGAGGCCTCTTTGGGGAGTTTGATACCCTTATTTACCATTGTTTCATTATCTGGTGACCTGACATACATGCCCGTCCTGGTGTTATCCAGGGTTTCATCCTTACTACCATCAGTGTAAGTTTGGAAATAATTAGAGTAATTATCTTCAATATGCTGCCTGCATATTTGCAGGTTGTAACCATTGGTATAGCTTTTGGACGTAACCTGCAGTAGGTCTAAGTCGGGAATATTATTACTTATATCAGGGGGATCATAGTACACCGGTGGTGCAGCTACTAGGTTCTGAACATTATATGCCTCGATGTATTCCCTAACTTTTTGTGAGTATGGGACTTTAAATGTAACATATTTGGGCTTTACCGTGTACACCTTGTGCTCATATATTGGGTCTTTAGTGACCATTTCATTGATGGGCAAGTTTGATCCTAACCGGCCTGACCTAACCCAGTATTTGAGCATGCTCTGTTCCCGTTGGAATCCTAGTGGGAGTTCGCCACATTCAATTAATAGGGGTAGCCTGGGGTGTACCTGTATGTGCCAGTAACTATCCTGAGGGCCTTTAATTGCAGTGTTTGTAACCTATTGAGGTCCGCCTTACTGGCAGAATTATAAACTATGGAGCCATAGTTTATTTTCCCAAGTATGAGGGCCTTATAAACTCTGTGCAGACAACTTTTGTTTGATCCCCATGAGTTCCCTTTAACTACCCTTAGCAATTGACAGTCCTTATTGCACCTTTTAATTAATGAGTCTCTATGCTCCTTCCAAGTTAGGTACTTATCAAAGATCATACCTAAGAATTTGGCAGTTTTATTATATTGTAGTTCCTGATTATTTATAGTTAATTTAGGAAAATCAATAACATCCTCAGGGGCTTTTCTCATCTGCTTGTGAACTATCAGAACTTGCGTTTTTGCTGGGTTGATTTTAAAACCAAATTTATTACTCCAGTTTTGGATGCAGTCTAAGGTTTTTTGGGCTCTTTTTACCGCTAATTGGGGGCTTTTTGAAGTTACCCAAGTTGCAGAGTCATCAACAAATTGTGATAGTTCAGCTTTTTCGCAAGGCAGTCGGTCTATACCGTTGATTGGTCCATTAAGTTTTTTAATTTCATCATGGAGTGTATTCATGAAGACACTAAAAATGATTGGTGATAATACACTCCCTTGCGGGCAGCCATTAACTAGTTCTACTATTTCTGATTTGTGGCCATTCCATCGGACTTGAATTTTTCTAGAACTTAAGAAAGATGCCAGCCATTTTAACATTCTGCCTTTAATACCTATGTCTGCCAAATATTTTAGGGCGCCACCATTCCACATTTTGTCAAAAGCATTGCTGAGATCTAAAAAGATAGCCACTAGGTACTCATTACTTAATTGTGCCCTGTTACAATCTGCCTCTAAACGGACTAAATTGTCTTCGCATGAATGGAATGAACGACAACCTGATTGGACGTTTGAAATAAGGTTGTTCTGTTCTAAATGGTTGCACAGTCTATTTTTGATCATTTTCTGCATTAATTTGGTAAATGTAGATGTTAATGATATTGGGCGATAGGAAGCTGGGCTTTGTTTATCTTTGTAAGGCTTTAGTAGCGGGATAACTATTGCCTTACTCCAATCCTCAGGTATAGAACCAGACTGCCATGATTGATTATATAAGTTTAATAGTGACTTTTTGGCATCTATTGGGAGATGTCTTAGTATTTCATAGTGAATACCATCGTCACCTGGCGCGCCATTTTTACACCTAATTATAGCCTGCTCTAGTTCTAACATATTGAAATCCCTATTATACTTTAGATTTTTATGGGGATATGGGAGGTTTAGAATTACAGGTATTACAGGTTTTGTTTTACGCTGAATAAACTCATCTGAGTATCCTTCATTACTACTCGTGGCCTGGTAATGTTTTGCCAGGGAGTTAGCCTTTTCTTCATTATCTGTGACAATTTGTCCATTAAATAACATTGCGGGCTCGCTCTCTGGGGGTTGGCCTTTGATTTTCCGAATAAAATCCCACAGCTGTTTGGATTTGGTTTCAGTATTGATAGAGCTGCAAAAACTTTTCCAGCTCTCTTGCTTAGCTTTTTTGATTGTTGTGTCTGCCTGACTCCTTAATAATTTCCAATTTTGGGCATTACTTTGGGTCTTATGTTTATTGAACTTATGGTAGGCAATCTCCCTGGCTTTTATTGCGGTATCACACTCAGCATTCCACCATATTACTAACTTCTTTGGTTTGATCACTTTTGCCTTAGCTTTTGGAATAGTTTGTTCTAAAATGTTATTAAGTTTGTCAAAATAATCAGTGAACACCTCATCTATAGACTCAGAATCAGTTAAAGTGTGAAGTTGTTCATTACATAATTTCTGAAAATCCTTCCAATTTTCTTTGGAGGCTTTATGTAATTTCCATTTATCAACTGTAATTTTGGCATTGTTTCTGTAATTGAAATCTAGCGTTGTTAAGATTGGCAAGTGATCACTACCACAGGAGTTGTTGAATACTAAGAAGTCTGCCCTCGTTCTTAGATTGTCTGATACCATAGCTAAGTCCAATGCTGAGTTTAAGCCTACAGCAGTTGAGCTTATTCTCGTAATTTGATTGTCGTTAATTATTTGAAGGTTATTATCCTCACAGAATTTAATTAACATATCGGCCTCAGTGTCTGTACGGAAATCATTGTCTGGGTTCCATAGTGGGTGCTTAAGGTTGAAATCCCCCATGATTACTGTATTTTGCGTTATCTTATTTAACCCCTTTTGCAGGTTATCTTTATTATGAAGTTTGCCCTCTTTAATATAACAATTGTAAATGTTAATATTGGACATTAACCCATGAACAGTGACCATTTGAGTTTCAAAAACATTCTGATTCTTAACTTCAGTATATGAGTAAGGGATTCCATTTCGGACATAAATACATAAACCACCCCATCCTGAAACATCATATTCCCTGGGACAGTTAAGCGGAGCTTGGTACCCTGTCAATTTAAGCGGAGCACTGTTTGCCTTGTAGTGCGTTTCCTGTAAACATATGATATCTATTTCTGAAGTGGAGTTATTAATGAATTGTTGGAACCCTTTAACTCACCTGCCCTCTTAAACCACCCGTATTCCATGACAAGACACTGAGGCTCCTATGTGTTATAGGATTATTTGTGTTAGCCATTATTTAACGGGGGTGGTCTTTTACTAGGGGGTTTTAGTTTAGATTATTCCTTATTTAGGTTACTTTATTGTTTTAAACTATTGGTAAGTCTTTTAACCTTAGTAGCTTTTTTTTACTCCTAAGCCTATTTCCTATTTTTGCTGGTGTGGGTTCCCCAATTAGTTTCCCGTTTCTAAGTTGTTTCCCTTTTGGGTCATCCAAGTTAGCTGAGGTGGATGTGTCCCTGGAATTTGGGGAATATGTTTGTTGTACAGTGGGTTCATGAACCTCGGAACTGCACTCGGGTACTTGCTGGGATTCCTCTTTGGCAGGAGGTTGGGCCAGGGGGGTGGGATCCTCAGTTAGTGGGGTGTTTGTTGCTGTTCAGCGGATTCTTGAACCGCCAAACAACACTCGTGGTCTTTTTGGGATGCCTCTTTCGTAGGGGCTTGAACTGATGGGGTATGATTCTCAGTTAAAGGGGTGTCCGTTGACTGGACAGCGGGTTCCTGAACCGCCGAACAGTACTCCGGTACTTGTTGGGATGCCTCTTTGGCAGGGGTTTGAGCCAAGGGGGTAGTTTCCTCAGTGAGGGGGGTGACCGTGGGCTGTACAGCGGGTTCTGAAATAGCCGAGTAGCTTTCAGGGACCTGATGGGATGCGTGTTGGACGGGAGCTGGGTCTGAGGGGTTACTTGCCTCAGGAGCCTGGGTTTCTGTTTGCTGTACAGCGAGTTCTTCAACCGCCGAACAGCTCACAGGGGTTTGCTCTACCATAGTTGGGCATGGCGTTACCTGGTTCGCGGGTTCTTCAACCGCTACACAGGTTGTGGTAACTTGGACTGCCTTAGGAGTCTTATTTATTCTACGTCTCTTAGCCTTTGATTTAGTTTCGGTTTCAATTTGAGTTTGAGCCTTATTTACAGTTTGAGTTTTAGTTTGCTTGATCTTATCTTGATTGCATTGCTGCTTTATTTCATTAACAAAGGATTTTAAGATTTGCACAATTTGTGCCTCATTTTTACCTATTAGTTTAGTTGCTGTAATTTTAACCCTATCATTAGTTGACTTTTTTTATGTAGTTTGAAGATTTTTAGGTTTTTTAGTTTTGCTTCTAATCTTGATTTGATTTTGAGATTTAGCTTGCTCTTTAGGTTTATTTTGCGTTTGATCCTGGCTTCTCTGCTTTAAAAATCCCTTATATGATTTGCATCCTTTGTATGCTGCACTGTGGTTTCCCTGGCAGTTAGCACATTTCTTGACCTGGGAATTGCATTCAGTATGGGTGTGGGATCCCGCACAATGGGGGCAGATGGCCTTTTTGGTGGGGCAGTGAACATTACTATGTCCATGCTTTTGACAAATGGTGCACCGGATGGCCGAGGGGGCAAGTGGGGTGACTTTATGCTTCATGAAAATTCTAGGGGCTTTCTTGGAATTGAACGTAACTAGAACAGTATTTGGTTGTCTGCCCTTTTTGACAGCAACTACCTCATTTCTTTTCAAGAGAATGCCTCTCTGTGTCTGGTTTCCCGGTATCGCCAGTACTCCCTTTCCTAACTCATTAACCCTATTGATGCTTAGATCTAACCCATTTGGGACCTTAAGATATCCTGAACCTAACTTGATAGGCTCATGCATGGGCATAGAGAACAGTAATTTGGCCCCACTTTTGACCCTGGACTGTTGGAACGTTTTAAGTACATTCTGACACACATCTCCTATAACCTTATTCTTTTTCCCCAGCAGATCACCTATGATCTTAATGTGCATTAAGACATAACCTAGAGTCATTGTAGTTTTGGAGTTTAAGTTTGATTTTTAAAATTTAAGTTAAATTTAATGAATTTAAATTTAATTTTAAATTTTAAACCTAAACTTAATTATGTTATGTACATGTAGCTACAAACGGTTTTTATTTCTCAACTTAATGATATATATTTGTGACTCGCACTACCACAGGGGGGGGGGGGCATTATGGGGCCAGACGGGTTTTAAACATGTTTCCCAATAACACAGACCGAACATACATTTGATTAAGATATATATCAAGCGTTATATTTCACAGTAACCCCATATTGTACCCCTTATTGTAACACGTGTCATTTTGTATAATCAGTACATCACAGAAGCCGCAGCGGACGTCAACAATCTAAACATGATATGTATGCTGTAAATTGGAATGTTAACTTGCATGAAATGCATGCGCTATTTTTTAATAGTGGGTCAAATATAAAGCACAATTATCATAAAAGAAATCTCCATGGGGTTTATATACAGCGTGGATCTTCAGAAGTGTCATACATTCTTGTGTACAGTATGCACATATCGGGGGTTGTAACATGCCAAAAGCGGGATTACAATCATTTACAATCTGATATATTGTAAATTTATCTGGCCCATTTGATGTTTAATTTAATTGTTACTGTACTTATTATTGTGTATTAAAATGTGCGAATAATTCTAAATCGGTATGTATGCATTCATTTTGATAATTCTTCCTAGTACGAACCTAGATACACGTATCCATCTCCCGCTGTGTACCCTAACAAGAAGATATATAACGGCAATTAAAATAATTACGCACAGTTGAAATCAAATGCCTATGATGTAGATTTTATAATTTCGTGTTTTAACTGTGTATCGATTTGCTTTATGAGTAATTATTGCAAAAATACTATACGCTGGATATATCTAAAAACTAGAGCTTCGTAGCGAACTGCTTTATAGTATATATACTGCTTATAAGATAAATTCTTTGTTAGTGTTGTTCTGTCCACTTCAATATGGAACAACGCATATGGCATTCTAACAAATATATCGAAACGTGTCCTTACCCAGTGCTAGCATCGTGAATTTCTCACAATACAAGCAAGATTATATGCTGTACATGTATGAAGCGAATTCCACTGTTGGTAAACTACTTCCGTAATATATTAACGATTACACATCACAAAATAATACTTGTATGAGAGTTCAAAGCACGCGCCTTGTTTGCGTTTATAAAATAAAAACAACAGTTGAGTAATTAAGTGCGTAAAAACGAATTCATATATTTTCAGTGAATGTTCGTAATAAGCCATGTTGTTTTTGTTGTTGTTGTTTATTTTGTGATCCTTTTTGAAAATGACTAGGGTTCGTGTTAATTCCCCGGGGTATTAGTTCGCAGAAAAAAATCCCAACATTTCACTGGTCCTGCGGGGAAGCTGGAAGGTAAAATACGGCCGTATCCCCGTCTATTTCTATAAGTCCTTTACTATTAACGACATAAACTACCAACTACGAGTCATTCCGTAAGAATTGCCGATATGCAGCTAAAGCCCTTTCTTACGAACAAAATTATTTTATTTTCGTTAAACGGAATACTTTGCTTATGGTCTGTTACAAAAACTAGCAGAATAATAACTATATATACGAAATACTGACTGTTGCGCGTAAAATTTCGTAAGAATAGACATTCCTATTTTAACATCAGTGCTGAAAGACGCTCAGCAGAAAACTTAACAAATTAATTAAAATAGAGGTTCTTGTAAACATTCAACATAATTCCATGTATAGATTTTCAAAATCAATCACATGTGTACACACACGTGTCAAGCGTCTAAGTCGCGTGAAATGATCTATTATAATATTACACTCCCTGAAACTGCGGCGTTTGTAACGTATAACACGCCCGGTGGTTGAAGTCAGTAATGTCCATATAAGCATGGGGTCGTTTTGTTTCTTACATATTGAAGGGATGGCAACACATGTAATGCTTAGAACATGCCACATTAAAGTCATTGCTGGCACTGATCACGGATTTAATCCGATATAATCAAATTTACTTACAATGAGAAGGAACAGTTCCACACAAGTACGCCATGTCTTTTATAAGACATACTGGAAATGTGTTACTATAGTTAAATTAAGAAATTGTGTCGTATTTGAACTTTAATTAACAAGTATTCAAAACAACATCGATCATATCCTACTTTATTTGGTGATGTACATGTGTCAGTTTTAATCTGACCGATCTTATCATGATTGCGTTATCAAGCTGTGCTAACTCTACGGGAATTCGGAGAGTAAATTAATGTACTATATCTAATAAAATATAGATCTTACTAGGATTATGTAATGTTACATAATAGGGAGGGGCTTATTAAAAACGGCAAAGATAATATTGCTTAAGTCACCTGTGGGAGGAGCTAATTAGATATCCACTAATAGGCATTATGACTGTATATTATGTGGGAGGAGCTTATTGATTCTTTATGTTTGAAGTATGTTTGCATTTAATGCCACACTTGTACATATTATAATAATTAACGACCCATTAATGTATTAATTTGTAACATTTTTCGTCGAGTCGAAAGGATATATAGTATAAACGTATATGATATTTATTTACGGTCTTTTAAGCCGCGGGTGTTCGCTCACTATATATTGGATTTGAATATCATTGAAAAATAAAATGTCAACGTGCTTTGACATGCTAAACGCCATTACTTTTATCAGATTGGATACAAAAAAAAACAAACAAATAACGACTGCTTTACTTGACTTTGACAATATATTAAAGTTCCGTCACGTAAGATCGTTCGATATCGCAAAAACAAAACATAACGGTCTTTTCAAGTCGCCGGCGTTGGCTTTTTCCTAATGCCCTAGTCAGCTCCGTACTAGTTCGTTTTTCTGAACTTGCTGGACGTCCATACGGAGCCCGTACGGATATCCAGGCTCGTACGAGCATCGTACGGATTTTCACAATTCGTAGAGGACTCAGGATCTGGTGGACACTATATATAGGTGGATATATTCGCATTTATATGTTCTTTGAAAATCTCTTGGATAAGGAGAATTATACAAACCAATAATAAATGGATAAATATAGCAAGTACGCTATTTAGCATTGACAAATTAATAAAATGTAGCACTCGTTACCCTATACTAATAGTAAATACATTAAAAAAACACATTTTGGAAAGATGTGTTTAAAGCGTTAGTTAAGTATAATGAACATCAGCCACTTAAGGAAATAGATTTATTAGCTTATCCTTTATTTTATAACCCTAAAATCTTGGTAGGGGGCAATACTATATTTTATAAAACCTGGTATGAGGCTGGAGTGCAAACAATAGGAGACCTTATGAATGAGGACGGTAACGTACTAAGTCTAGAGGAATTCAACCTGAAATTCAGTCTCCAAACTAACTTTGTTCAATATTATGGAGTAAAACTATCTGTAAATAAATGCCTATTAGAATACAAAAATAAATACAATACAATGCTTATTAAACCATTCATTCCGCCGTGTTTCAAAGACATTCTAAAATTTAAAAAAGGTACACAACCTATGTACGATATAATGACACAAACTCAAGTAATGCCATCGAGCAAATCAAAATGGATGGAAAAACTAAATATGAATTTTGATGATAAAGATTGGCTCGCAATTTTTGCTATACCGTTTGAAATTACAAGTGATTCTAACATTCAGTGGTTCCAATATAGAATAATACATAGAATCCTTGGAACTAATTCATTCTTATTCAAGATAAACATTAGGCAAAACGAACACTGTTCTTTTTGTAAAACATCATCAGAAACAATTGAACACTTATTTTGGCACTGCCCAGTAACCACACAATTTTTAAAAAATATGTGTTTGCATAATACAACTGTTACAAACTATTTAAATAGAGAAAATTTTATCCTAGGAATACGAGACAAAAACAAAACAGCCTTAAACCTCTTATTCTTCTACACCAAAAGATTCATCTATAACTGTAGATTAAAAGATACAGTTCCCACTATTAATTACGCTAAACAATATATCAAGTACCAATACAACATATTAAAATAATAATACTTTTATTACCTCCAGAGTTGGAGAGCTCATACATTAGATACAAAAGTATACATGAAAATGTACATAGAATGCATATATACAAAAAGTCATGTAAAACAAACGATGCATACAATCACTAAATATTAGTGAAGGGTTTTATAATTGCATGTGCGAAACAGAAAATTAGTGAATATTTGTCGTGTATCTGCAATGTTGTGGATGTCGAGACTTTTGCCCGAGATCATTTCATGACACTGTCTTGTACATGACTTTTTGACGTACACTAAAAAGTTATCTGGACCAAGTAGTGTGTGGATCTCGTACCACAGTTTGTTTCTTTCACTTTCATAATAGGGACAGTGATATACATTATGATATATTAAATCATTCACCATATGGACACATTTGGCACACAACTGAGGAATCGAGAACGATGTTATTCTAGCAAGCGTATTGACCGCACATTCAAGTTTATTTCTGTTATATGGATGTTCTCTTATATCTCGCCAGTACGTACAGGAACGATTTTCAAATATTATTTCTTCAGTTATTAGGTCACTATGTTTGACGTTGATCCGCTGTATTCGATGTTGGAACTCTTTGCCGTAGACGTTTTTGATTAGCAGTTGTTTCCACTGCAATTTCGAAGGAAATTCCCCGAAATTGATATAGTCCAGTAAAACGTCGTACAATAGATAGTTTTTTAAGATGCGGAGAATGTCCGGAATAAATCCAAGCACTTGACGTTCATCATTTATACAGTGAACCAGTCTGGTAATAAATATTTGTTTCGATAAGTAGTTCGTCGGAAGTCTGCATAGTTGGTCAAAAAATTGTAGCTTTTGATAATCGACTTCGGTTTCAATCGGAGGAATACCAAACAGGCTAAGGGAAATGTCTGTATCCGTATATGGCGGGAAGTTTTGCATTAGCTTAACACAGAAGCGATGTGAACGTTCTAAAGTTAGCATACTTGCAGCTGATATATTATTCCACAGGACACACCCATATAGGGCTTTAGGCAACACAACATGTTTATATATAGTTCTCCAATCTCCATGTAGCTGGACTGAGGCTTGTGGAATTAAATGAATTATTCATAATGCTGAAGAGAGTACAGCGTAACTTTTTGCAGGATTCACTAACGTTATCGGAGATACACATGAATTTGTTGAGCTCTATACCAAGATGAGTATATTGTTCTTCTTCCATTATCTCATTGTTACCGAGGTACCATTTTCTGTTATGTGTACTATATGACTTTGCTGTTTCGTTAAAAACTATAATGGAGCACTTCGCCGGGTTGTACAGGTACCGCCATTTATTTGCGTACGTATTACATATGTCAAGCATCTGCTGGAGTCCGGTCTTGGAGTATGATATTAGAACCATATCGTCTGCTACTGTAGGGCTGGAGATTGTCTTATTGTATACACAAATACCCTTTTCACTGTTTTCAAGTTCCTTTATTAGATCGTTTATGTAAAGTAAGTATAAAAGTGGTGAGCTGCAACCTCCCTGTCTTGTACCTTGTAGTATAGGGAACCAGTCTGATATTTTTGACTGATTACAGACGCGACTTTGCATGGATGTGTATAAACTACGAATTACCTTGTAGAATGCCATATCGATCGTGGTTGTTGCTAGTTTAAACATTAGTCCATTGTGCCAAACTCGGTCGAATGCTTGTCTTGCATCGAGAAATGCTACAAATACTTTGCTGTTGTTTTCTTTCCCATAGAGAATGCATTCTTTGAGTAGAAACGATGTCATCACGCAACCGAGATTTTTCTGAAACCCACCTTGTTGGGTATTAAGAATGTTTAGAATATCAGGCTCAATTTTGGCAAGAACAGTAAATTCGAACAGTTTCAACACGCATGATGTTAGAGAAATAGCTCTGTAGTTATTTGGTTCATCTTTCCGTTTCTTACCGCCTTTATGTATAGTTACGATAGAAGCTTTATTCATTTCAGGAGGAACGTAACCATGTGCAAGCATAGCAGTGAAAAATGTACTTATGACACGATTTAATAAGTAATGCCCGTGAATCAAGTGTTCGTAATACACATTGTCAATACCACAGCTTTTTCCTCGTTTACATTTAGTGATTGCATCATCAATATCGTCCACACATACGGAAATATTATGGATGGTGTTTGATTGATCATCAGCAGCATTTACAGTGTCGTCTATCGTAGATTTCCAATCATTATCATATAAAACATTTGTACTTGGGGTATATAGATTTTGAAAATACAATTTCCATTGATTCGTTATTGATTCAGGGTCTCTATAGATAACACCATCAAAATTCATTTCACATCCAGTTTTATTTGTATGTCCTTTCTTACGTTTCTTCATGTAAGTCCAGAATTTTTTATTATCGAGTTCGGCTAACCCATCTATTTCATCGTCTTGTTCCTTCATATATTGTGCTACATGGTAACGATGACGTTTCCTAAACAAGCGTTTTGATGATTTATAGTTTGAGAACGAAGCGTTGTTCGATATACGTGGTTTACCATTGCTAGTCCATACTGAGTGAGCACGTTTTAGTTCTTTATTAAGCGTGGTAAGTTCTTCACACCAGTACGGTTTGAGGAAGTGCTTGAACTTGCGTTTCCGAATCGCCAAGGATGAAGCGGTTGAAATGCAGTTGACTAGATCTTCGTAGAATTTATCGATGTCGTTATCATTATTTAAAGATCTATTTAGTAAGTTACTAGATGCTAAATTCTCTTCGAGCAACGTCTTGTATTGATCTATTTCATAATCACTTACTTTCGGCCAGTTTATGTATTGATTATTACAAGCTGGATTATGTTGATTGTTTGTATTGTGCATGTACAAGACTAGTGTGCATGTAATGGGTCGGTGACGTGATACATTTAATGCATGGTCATCTATTATTTCACACGATGAGATACAGTTCTCTTTTTCAACAGGAACTAAAATATAGTCTATACAAGATTCATGCTTGTTATCATATGAAACAAAAGTACTAGCTGCACCAGTACATATATCTAGATTGTAAACAGCCGATAGACCCGTGTCTTTTAAAAAGTCAATGAAGTATTTATCTCTTGAAGACATGTTTACTTTAATACATTTAGTATTAAAATCCCCCATAAATATAACAGTACCATGATCACGGTATTTACACCAAAGGTTATACAATTTGTCTATATACTCTCTAAACATAATTACAGAATGGTTGGTACAAGGGAGGTAAACTTGAAATAGGTATATGAACTGGTGTTTAGCGTATTGATATTGGATACCGACAATACGGTCATCATCAACATTTAGTGAAGAAACATTATTGTCATGCTTAACATGCCACAATATGGCAACACCACCTTTACCAACTCGTCTCTTGGTTGGGATTTCTAGAGATTTGTCCGATACGCCATAAGCTCGGTAGTCACTGTGTACGGAGTTTAAATATACATGTTATGGTTATACAGCCAGTGCTCCGATATGCCAACGAAGTCAATAGAGTTTTGGTTGAGTGTATCACATAAGTAACCACAGCTCGTCATAAAGCCAGTTACGTTCCAGGAAAGAAGGTTGATATTCATAGACATATTGAAACTTTCTATACATTTAGAATATGGCGTTTCTAACTCTAGTCACAGTTAGCTAACACTTGGTATTTATTATGATCTGTGTTAGAATTGTAAGAGTTGTAAGCATCTCTTGTTTGACTATCATGGGACGGTTGACGTTGTATAAACCGGGGAGGCACTTGTTTGGTTGAACGACGTGAATTCATCTGACTGCGAGATAGCCACTCTGTGCAATATATATTTTCGGGCCAGAATGAGTTATCTAGCAGCATATCAGAGTTAGAGTCTGCTTCAACGTTAAGGCGGATGATCACTTCATCGTCAACTCGTTTTTTAGGGAAGATCCTAATCAGCGAAACTTTTGGGCCTCTACGGGACACGTACTCTTCTATTTTATCGTCGGTAATTGTATTGTTGAAGCCATTTACAAAGTAGCGTTTGGTTTTGCGTTTAACGCACACATTAAAGTCCTCGTCACCATCTGGGTTTGATGAGGCCTGATCCTTGTCTGCAGTCAGTGTATCCGAACATAGACCAGTTGGATGAGACTGATTGTCCGAGGCACTTGCATATAGATATGATGGTCTTAATAGAGAAGGGATTTTAGGTTTCACAAGTCGGTTGCCACGGTTGTAAGTAGGAAGGTATGCGTGATTGGATTCTGGTGGTGGTATTTGGTACAGCCTATTTCCAACAAAAGGGACACTCATTAGAGGCAACGGTCTTATTAATTCACACTGGATACCAACGTCAACCGTGTTTATATGTACCTTCGCTGTGCGGGTCATTCCTCTACAAACTTCAGAGTAAGTTGGATTTATTTCCCTCATTTGGTGATTAGGATAATTAACTGTTTTATGACCATCCGGTTGATTTTGTGAAGATGCAGTCGTGTAGTGCGTATCATTTGTAGATTCACTGAACATACATGGAGCTTTGTCTATTGTAACGATTTCTTCTCGGTCCAAAAATGATTCGAGATTGTCTATTTTCTTGGTTAGAGATTCGACTTGGGTTGTAGTATATACATTAGATTTTGTTAGTGTTTGATTGGCAAGGGACACTTCATGCAATATACTGTCACTGCACGACTTAAGCTCATCTTTAAATAATGACAGAGATCTCTTTATGTCCAATATCTGAGTGCATCTCATTTTCTCTGCGGCTATTGCAGACTGCTTTAAGAGCACCATTTCACTTTGGAGCGTACTCATGGTATCTTTGAGCAATTTAAGTTCGTAGTCGCAGCTGCAAACTCTGTCTTGGGTAGGCTTAGCCATCGGGACTGGGGTACGCATAGCAGGTGAATTCTGTACGGTATTATTGTTGCCATGTTTTCGTAGCGATCTAATTGGTGTATTCCCGTTAGGAAGATCACTGGATGTGGATGTACTTATGGTATGGCGTGATCGGGTGCTAAGGATGTCTTTGATTAGGTTAAAATCATCGCCTTCAAGGACACTTAAGATAGTGTGAATGTCGGTGGCTAATTTGACTGTCACTGGTTCCCCTTTCTTTGTCCACACACGGCGTTTAATGTCACTTTCTGTGCCGAATGGGTATTCGTCGCCTTCACGTAATATGCAAAACAACATAGACCTTGTTTTACTGAGATTTGGTTCACAATTAGAGTACTCTTTCAATATTGTGGTAATGAACAAGTCAGTAGGTAGGTCACGGAATAATGACACTAAGTGATTATACTCAAACAATTCATCATTCGTTTCATTACTTTCCGGTAATTGGTCAGCATTGTCCATAGTGTTGGGGTCGAACGGTATTTTTAATTCTGTGTTGTCGTCAATCATGATAGGTTGGTATTCCATTGTTCACAAGAATAAGACCCTTGAGGCAAAGATCAACTGTCATAAATTTTGTTGGGTTTTTTTGGTGAGCGATTGGTGAGCGAATAATAGATTAACTATTCAATCCTTTGTATCACCTTTGTCTTTTAGATTTCCATCAATTAAAGTTTTATTAATTAGCAAAACAGAAAAATGTTACCATCCGTATGGAATACAGGTTTCACTGATTCATTACATATAACTTTTTCTAGAATCAAGCTAGTATTTCCAGCACAATGATCGATAATCCATAAATAATCCAGGAGACATAGAAAACACGTCTTGACCGTTCGACCTTATATATATTTGCCGGGACTTTGAAATTTGCTCGAAATAAGTCAGGTGCTCGTAATATCGATGCTCGTGTTAACGAAGTTTTACTGTATATGTTTGCCAGATTTCAGCAGATTGCTGACTGGTTTATATACGAAAAGGCTATGACCGACATTTTAAGATAAACATATCATGCATTGAACAGATTATTAAATGTTTTATTCTCGATGGTAAATAGCGTTAGCAAACGAATCATGTGATGCCCCAAACCGGAACCAGAATATTATAAGAAAAATATAAGAATGTCCCATTGTCAAAGTTGAGTTCTTACCATTTTCCCTAAAAACTGAGGAGAGAGTGTTAGTTTATATGTATCATATGCACCATCTATTACTATACATGTATTTTATATAGCAACATGTTTACAATGTGTAAAATTGTTTAATATTTCTGACATTCTGTAAATTTGACAGTGCAATTATGTGTAAACAACTATACATTACATAGTATCATAATTATGTACTAATCCAGGTATTTACTAACTCAGAACTTGTAAGGTGTGTACTGGGATGTCCTCGACCCAGACACACCTATTGACGAGGAAAATAAACTAATACTCCACCTAAAAAAAAAAACAAAAAAAAAAAAAAATATATATATATATATATTCTGTACAACACGTACAATATCCGTACGAGCTGTGACCAGATGCTAAGAACGTATGTTGTACAATTAACGTTTGAGTTAAAATATTTTAGACTCGTACGAGTTGGTAAATCCGTACGAGCATTCTGACCGTAGCATTAATTATAGTAAAATGTATCAATATGTGTAACTCTTCATCGCGCGGAGTAGGAAATAATGTCGCGTTAACCATATACTAGTAATACTAGTAAACAGAGACAAATGAATCGATAATAAATAATCTACCCAACTTAATGTCAGAACTCATCGATGACTTTTTATTTGTGTTTCATGGCGTTTTATTGCATTTAAATTATTTGTGGCCTTTCGTGTTACACAAAATAATGATTTACCAAAACGATACAATTTTGTTCACTAAACTACTTAGTACTATGTACATGTGTGCTCTGATGTGTTTTGAACTAACACGAATGCATTTTGTAGCGTACATGTATATCAAGAGCCGATACAACGGTATAACTTAATATAACTATTGGTGATGTATTTAGGATTGCTTTTATAACAAGTTCTTCTTTAATAATTAAAAACAACACGTTTCTAGTAATTCTGAAAATAAAAACGAAAAATTGCGTACAAATAGTATGAAATTAATCGTAGAATGAATACAAATACATTATAAAGACTAACACCACCACAATACACCGTGTTATCACGGTCCAACGTGTATTCACCGCGTTTACACTGTGATGTCACAGTGGAAATTGTCACCGCGACCGTCCACCTTAATTAACAGTCTGAATGTTTTTGTGTGGGTTCACGGTGACAAATTTTTCGTTGTCACCTCGAGTCGCCGCCACCGTGATGGGTGGAATTTAGAAAACCCTCCTTGCGTGTACTGTACCCAATGATGTATCAACCATTTCTGTAACGTAATTAAAACTGAAGACATTATTTTAAAATGTTGACATAATATGGCCCATCCTATGATTTCAACTCGTGTGCAAGCATTTGTCAAAGGTCAATCAGCCTGTAGCCTACGGACTATTAGACAGTCGGATTTTATTAAATGATCCCTCATATTGTAGACAATAGTCATACCTACAGTTCGGTATGCATTGATTTATCAGACATGTCTGTAACTTAGTTAAAACTGTAGATGCTACTGGTAAAAATAATATGGCCCTTGCTACGATTTGAACTCGTGCGCAAGCTTTTGTCAAAGGTCAATCAGCCCGTGCGGACGGACAGACATGATGATTATATCATATGACACCTCATATTGTAGACAATAGTCATACCTACAGTTTAGTATGCAATGATGTATCAATCATATTTGTAACTTGTTTAAAACTGAAGATATTCATTTTTAATAGTTGACAAATGTAATTGTATTAATAACCCTTCATAGTGTAGTCCATGACTATACCTACCCAACGATTTATCAACCCTCTCTGCAACAACGTACTTAAAACTGAAGATATTATTTTCAAATGTTAACATAATATGGCCCATTCTATGATTTCAACTCGTGTGCAAGCTTTTGTCAATGGTCGATCTGCCTCTACGGACAGATAGACAGTCGGATTTCATTAAATGACCCCTCATAGTGTAGGCCATGTCTATACCTACCCAATGATGTATCAACCATTTCTGTAACGTACTTAAAACTGAAGATAGTATTTTTAAAGGTTGACATAGTATGGTCCCTTTTATGATTTCAACTCGTGCGCAAGCTGTTCTCAAGGTTCAATCAGCCCGTACGGTCAGATAGAAAGTCCGATTTTATTAAATGACCCTCATGTTGTAGACAATAGTCATACCTACAGTTCAGTATGCAATGATGTATCAAACATATCTGTAACTTAGTTAAAACTGAAGATGTTACTGTTTAAATGTTGACATAATATGGCTCATGTTATGATTTCAGCTCGCGTGCAAGCTTTTGTCAAAGGTCGATCAGCCTGCATGGATGGATAGACAGTGGGATGTTATTAAATGACCCCTCATAGTGTAGGCAATGACTATACCTACCCAACGATGTATCAACCATTTCTGTACCGTACTTACAACTGTAGATATTATTTTTAAATGTTGACATAATGTTGCCCATTCTATGATTTCAACTTGTGCGCAAGCTGTTTTCAAAGTTGAATCAGCCCGTACGGTCAATAGTCATACCTACAGTTCGGTATGCATTGATTTATCAGACATGTCTGTAACTTAGTTAAAACTGTAGATGCTACTGGTAAAAATAATATGGCCCTTGCTACGATTTGAACTCGTGCGCAAGCTTTTGTCAAAGGTCAATCAGCCCGTGCGGACGGACAGACATGATGATTATATCATATGACACCTCATATTGTAGACAATAGTCATACCTACAGTTTAGTGGCTCATGTTATGATTTCAGCTCGCGTGCAAGCTTTTGTCAAAGGTCGATCAGCCTGCATGGATGGATAGACAGTGGGATGTTATTAAATGACCCCTCATAGTGTAGGCAATGACTATACCTACCCAACGATGTATCAACCATTTCTGTACCGTACTTACAACTGTAGATATTATTTTTAAATGTTGACATAATGTTGCCCATTCTATGATTTCAACTTGTGCGCAAGCTGTTTTCAAAGTTGAATCAGCCCGTACGGTCGGATAGAAAGTCCGATTTTATTAAATGATCCCTCATATTATAGACAATAGTCATACCTACATTTCAGTATGCAACGATGTATCGAACATATCTGTAACTTAGTTAAAACTGAGTATGTTACTGTTTAAATGTTGACATAATATGGCTCATGTTATGTTTTCAGCTCGTGTGCAAGCATTTGTCGAAGGTCAATCGGCCCATACGGACAGACAGTCCAATTTTATTAAATGACCCCTCATATTGTAAGCAATAGTCATACCTACAGTTCAGTATGCAATGAGTTATCAATCATATCTGTAACTTGTTTAAAACTGAAGATATTCATTTTTAATAGTTGACAAATGTACGGCTCATTTAATGATTTTAGCTCATGTCCAAGCTATTGTCAATGGTCTTGCAGCCCATACGGACGGATAGACAGTCAAATTGTATTAATGACCCCTCATGGTGTAGGCCATGGCTATACCTACTCAACGATTTATCAACCGTGATATCTGTAACTTAGTTAAAACTGTAGATATTCCTGTTTAAATGTTGACATAATATGGCTCATGTTATGATTTCAGCTCGTGCACAAGCATTTGTCAAAGGTCGATCAGGTTGTACGGACAGATAGACAGTCGGATTTTATTAAATGACCCCTCATAGTTAAGGCTATGACTATACCTACCCAACGATGTATCAACCATTTCTGTAACGTACTTACAAATGAAGATACTATTTTTAAATGTTGACATAATATGGCCCAGTCTATGATTTCAACTCGTGCGCAAGCTGTTGTCAAGGTTCAATCAACCCCGTACGGTCGGATAGACAGACCGATTTTATTTAATGACCCCTCATATTGTAGACTATAGTCATACCAACATTTCCGTATGCAATGATGTATCAAACATATCTGTAACTTAGTTAAAACTGTAGATGTTACTGTTTTAACTGTTGACATAATATGGTACATAATATGAATTCCACTTGTGCTCAAGCTTTTGTCAGCGTTCAATCAGCCCGTACGGACGGATAGAGGTCCGATTTTATTAAGTGAACCCTCATATTGTAGACAATGGTCATACCTACAGTTCAGTTTGCAAAGATGTAACAAACATAACTGTAACTTAATTGAAATTGAAGATATTCATTTTCAATAGTTGACATATATACGGATAATTTAATGATTTTAGCTCATGTCCAAGCTTTTGTCAATGGTCTTTCAGCCCGTACGAACGGAAAGACAGTCAAATTGTATTTAATGACCCCTCATAGTGTATGCCATGGTCATACCTACCCAACGATGTATCAACAATTTCTGTAACGTACTTAAAACTGAAGATATTATATTTAACTGTTGACATGATATGGCCCATGATATGATTTCAACTCGTGCGCAAGCTTTTGTCAACGTTCAATCAGCCCGTACGGAGAGATAGACAGTCCGATTTTATAAAAATGACCCTTCATATTGTAGACAATGGTCATACTTACTGTTCTGTATGTATACAGCGATGTATCAAACATATCTGTAACTTGATTAAAACTGAAGATATTCATTTTCAATAATTGACATAGTGCTAATTTAATGAGTTTAGCTCATATCCAAGCTTTTGTCAATGGTCTATCCGCGCGTACGGACGGGTAGACTGACAGAATTTATTAAATGACCCCTCATATTGTAGGTCATGGTCATACCTACCCAACGATGTATCAACCATGTTTGTAACGTACTTAAAATTGAAAATATTATTTTTAACTGTTGCCATAATTTATAGCCCATGCTATGATTTCAACTCGTGCGCAAGCTTTTGTCAAGGTTCAATCAGCCTGTACGGTCGGATGGACAGTCCGATTTTATTAAATGACCCCTCATATTGTAGACAATAGTCATACCTACATTGCAGTATGCAATGATGTATCAAACCTATCTGTAACTTAGTTAAAACTGAAAAAGTTACTGTTTTAATGTTGACATAATATGGCTCATGCTATGATTTCAGCTCGTGTGCAAGCCTTTGTCAATGGTCTATCAGCCCGTACGGACGGATTGACTGTCAAATATTATTAAATGACCTCTCATATTGTAGGCAATAGTCACACCTACAGTTCTGTATGCAATGAAGAATCAAACATATCTGTAACTGAATTGAAACAGAAGATTTTCATTTTTATTAGTTGACATATGGCTAATTTAATGATTTTAGCTGATGTCTAAACTATTGTCAATGGTCAATTAGCCCGTACGGACGAATAGACTGACAGATTATAATAAATGACCCCTCATATTGTAGGCCATGGTCATACCTACTCGACGATGTATCAACCACATCTGTAACGTAGTTAAAACTGAAGAAATTATTTTTAACTGTTGACATAATATGGTACATACTATGAATTCCACTCGTGTGCAAGATTTTGTCAACGTTCAATCAGCCCGTACGGACGGATAGACAGTCCGATTTTATTAAATGACCCTTCATATTGTAGACAATAGTCATACCTACAGTTCTGTATGCAACGATGTATCAATCAAATCTGTAGCTTATTTAAAACTGAAGATATTCATTTTTAATAGTTGACATATATACGGCTAATTTAATGTTGTTAGCTGATATCCAAGCTTTTGTCAATGGTCTTTCTGTCCGTACGGACGGATAGACAGTCCGATTTTATTAAATGTCCCCTCATAGTGTAGGTCATGGTCATACCTACCCAACGATGTATCAACCATTTCTGTAAAGTACTTAAATGGGCAGATATTATTTTTAACTGTTGACATAATATGGCCCATGCTATGATTTCAACTCGTGCGCATGCTTTTGTCAAGGTTCAATCAGCCCGTACGGACGGATAGACAGTCCGATTTTATTAAATGGCCCCTCATATTGTAGACAATGGTCATACCTACAGTTCAGTATGCAATGATGTATAAAACATATCTGTAATTAAGTTTAAACTGTAGATGCTACTGGTTAAATGTTGACATAATCTGGCCCATGCTATGATTTCAACTCGTGCGCAAGCTTTTGTCAATGTTCAATCAGCCCGTACAGACGGATAGACAGTCAGATTTTATTAAATGACCCCTCATATTGTAGACAATAGTCATTCATAATTGAGATGCCTCGGTAGATCGGGGTCTGGTATGTTGTTTAATAGAGGGTTGATCAATAAATATCCAGAAAATGATTCCTCTGTGTTTCTTTTCAATGTCTGTTTGAGTGTAATTTTTAACTGTTCTGTCGTCTGTTTATTTCTTGTTTCTCCCAACAGCCTGGTTTCAAATGATTGGATTGTGGGCAAAACCTACGTTCGTGTTTCCTCCTAGGGCCTTATTCGCCAACGTTATAAGTCTAAAATCAGACTTAGACTTTACATTGTCAAATGTTCTTTTCGCTCTCATGTTGCTATAAATGTACCGATTTTGGTATACATGTTCAGTGGGTGACAACAAATAGTCAGATACAATTTCACACGATTAAATCATATTTCAAAGAAATGCCAGTGATTATGAATAATGACATTTTTAAGTCTAAGTCTGAATTTTAGACGTACAACGTTGGTGAATAAGGCCCCAGAGTGGAGCAGGATTGTAGAATTGTGACTGCTTGTCCGTCCCACACTGACATCCTGCTGTTTCCACGAGAAGTCTTTGATGGACGCAGTGTATCTTGACGTGTGCGTGGGTATATTCAAAAGTAATGTCACCGGTGCTATAAACTCGTGCATAATGTCAGTAAAACAAGACACTTTTCACACCATTACTCGAGTATAATCTAAATATGAGTTAATGAAAGTCAATAATATTTGGGGTAAAAAAACATAAAATCATACAAAATATAAAACAGAAACATGAATTATGGAATCTATAACCAACGTTGCCATTAATACTTTTATTTGATGAAAGGATATTGTGATATGTATGTATTGGCGTATAGTTTAATATATCTAACATATTTTTCCATGCTGTTGCGCAAAATGCGATATTTTGGGACAAAAAAAAGCTAGAATCATTTTTATAAAAGAAAATTTTATGAATATTAAAAAATATCGTAATTTTCGTGTGCGGTGAAATGACGTCATAGGTTACTATGTATATTTTGAATGTACATACAATCCAACTAGGATAATCGAGTTGCACATTATATATCAATCAGAATTGAATTACTGCACATTTTGATATCGTTTTTATGCATATCCGCCAAACAAAAAATAAACCAGGGGAGGAGTGACATTACTTTTGGATATACCAATGTATTTAATTTAAATGATCCCGAGTTATATCCAGAGTGTTACGGTACATCGTTTTCACTTCCGTCGGAGACATAAGAATTAACAACAATTATCTGACAGAATTGAGAAACTGAGTATTAGGTTCACTACCTTGACTTATGGACAGCTAATGCAAAACCTTTCAACAACACAAGGGTAAATACTTGTTTCCTTCTATTTCGCTATAACTAAGTGAAATATGTTTTGGGCAATTGTATCATGATCGAAAGTTTATACAATATTCAATGCGGTGAAAACAAGTTTTTGATGTCACAATTTTAACGTCGAATAAAACGTTCCTATCAAGTTTTCAATGTCAATTTAAACGTCTAATGAAACGTTTTTATCACGTCGCTGTTTGATTAATAGGCGGGTTCTCTCGTAAACTTTCCGCAAGAAACAACTTTCAAAAACTCTGAGAGGCGAATTCACCGATCTGTTGACAATAGTTATCAATCTGTCCTGTGATGAGAAGACTATCAAGCCTAGGTGGAGGTTGAAGAGGTTTGAAGATTTTGTTTATATCTTCATAAGATAGAGGCTTCTCTCCCCCTGTATACTTTATAACCATGTCAATCAGAACTGTCGTCATTCGGCAGACTAATAGACCTCCTGCTAGCAAAGGGTCATAATTCTGGCAAAAAATCATCACAGCGCAAATTCCTTCCTTCAGGCACATCTGCATGTTGAGGTTGTTCATGTGTTTAAGTTAGAAGGAAATCCTTAAAAGGATTTGCGTCCACCAGAATCCGTCTATGGACAGACAGACAAGCTGAAAACAGTATACCCCCTTGCAACATACGTTGTGCAGGGGGTATAATAACATCAAATATTATCCAGAAATGAGAATAAAGGGGAGACAATCCTCAAAGTCATAGAGCAAGATATCTTTACAGTTAACTCAACATATTAGTTCCTTACTCCATGGATACGTTAGTTACTGTAAAATCATTAATGTTCGTGGGGGTAAATTTCGTGGATTTCGTGGTTCACCTCAACCATGAACTTTAATCCCAACGAACATTAATTTCCAGATCTCAAATCAAGCACTCATTTGAACATGTTTTATTCTTCATTTCAGCAACAACTTGATGACAGATAAGTCCAGGGAAGTTATACTGATGATAGACCTATTTTAGTGCTTTTTATGTATTTCTATATACTAAATTAATAAGGAATATCAAGGGAAGCAACTCGGAATTACCACAGAACACTTCTAGATGATATAGATTTACCACAGAACACTTTTAAGTCACCGATGTCAGATAAAAATATAGGAATATGATAATATTTATACGAGTAGACATGATTCTTTAATTTTTATTAAATGTACGTTTTTTACACTCCTTCAATTGAGATGAATTCAGATTGTTTTTACAAGTTTACAATATATCTTTGGTATTTGTATAAAATCATAGGTTGCTTCATTAATATAAATAAGTGTGTAAAATACGTCATTTATTTGTTAATTTTTGGGTACGTAGTTGTTATGATATGGACAACTCTTGTATTTCTATTTACTATGATAACACTAGTTACCTCCCTTGTCATATATATATTGCATGTCTCTACAATCCCTAGTCACTCTCTGTTAAGAAATCACTGAATAAATATAGTTAGAGCACAACTGTACTTGTAGTTCTATGAACCCAAACACGAATATTAAACATGGTGTCAGAAGTAGTTACTAATTTATAGTAATTTATAAATTATTGGATTACATATTGAAAGTGATTGGACTAAAGACGAATTTGTGTTTTTATTGGATTAATATATTAATATTAACATAACATTCAAAAATGGAGCTGACAGGAGTCCCTGAGCCCAAAATGAATTGGGATTCATCAAGCCTACCGGTAGAATGGACAAATTTCAAAGATCATGTAGATCTTATATTCAATGGTCCATTAAAGGGAAGGTCTAAAGAGGAACAATGCACATACTTGCTACTGTGGATTGGTCAACGTGGCAGAGAAATCCACAAGTCATGGAATTTGTCACAGGAAGACAATAAGGATATTGATAAGTTATACGATAACTTTAAGGCGTATGTAGAGCCAAAGTTGAATTCGGTTTTCAAGCGATACCAGTTTAATAACATTGTTCAAGGAGACAATTCCTTAGAAGAGTTTTTTACGAAACTTCGAGTCATGGCAAGTGACTGCAAATTCTCCAATAAGGAAGAGATGATGCGTGATAGAATAGTCTTTGGTGTCGCCTCGGATAAAATTAGAGAAAGGCTATTAAGTCTAGGTGACAAGTTGACATATGAAAAAGCAGTGGAAATAGCTCAAAGTCATGATTACGCTCAGAAACAATTGCATTCGATGAACGCACAGACTGGATCTAGTTTAAATAATGTTCATCAAGTCAAGAAAACATACAAACCGAGATTCCAAACCAAAAATGTGGACAAATGTACCAAATGTGGAAGAAACCACCAAAAGGACAAATGCCCAGCAAAAGGACAGCAATGTCACGAATGCAAAAGGTGGAACCACTTCGCGGCACAGTGTTTTAAGAAGAAACGTGTACACACTGTAGAGGATCAAACGTCCGACAAGGAAGACTTCTCAGTGGATGCGCTGGATATGCAAGGTCAGATATTTGCTAATATTCTGGTAAATGCTACTCACACGATTTCATTTAAATTAGACACTGGTGCTAGTTGTAATATTTTGACAGAATCAGCATATAAATCTTTGAAGCTTAAGGGTCCATTGGCTAAAACAAACTCTGTATTATCTGCTTATAATGGCACAAAGCTAGATCTCCTAGGGAAACTCAGCCTGAAGTGCAGATATAAGGCTGTTGTAAAGAATGTTGAATTCTATGTGGTCCGCAAATGCAGATGCCCCATACTTGGTGTTCAAACATGCATAGATTTCAATTTGTTGAAAATTGTTATGTCTGTTGATAACCCCAATACACCCCTGATTAAGCAGAAGGTGTTAAAAGAGTACAAGGATGTATTCAATGGTATTGGTCGCTTACCGGGATCTTGTTCTATCAAAATTGACCCCAAAGTAGACCCAGTCGTACATCCTCCTAGGCGTGTACCTGTTCCGATACAAGAATTAGTTAAGGCCGAGCTAGCTTCTATGACGAAAGCTGGTATCATAAAGAAGGTCACAGAAACCCCTACACCATATGTAAGCTCAATGGTGGTAGTAAATAAGCCCAACTCGAGTAAGGTCAAGATCTGTCTCGATCCTAAGGACTTAAACAAGGCAATTATGAGACCATACTTTCCAATGAGAACATTGGATGATATCCTCCCACAACTGTCATCAGCCAAGGTATTCACTAAGATGGACTGTAAATCAGGTTATTGGTCATTAGTCTTAGATGAAAAGTCATCATATCTGACCACCTTCAATACATTTCTAGGCAGGTATAGATATCTTAGGTGCCCTATGGGTTTAAAGAATAGCCAGGACTTATTCCAGCAGAAAATGGATGAGTGCTTGGAGGGGCTGAATGGATGTGCAGTTATAGTGGATGATTTATTAGTTTATGGGGACACAGTTGAGGAGCATGATAGAAACCTCAAGCTAGTACTGGATAGATGTCGCGAGAAAGGCATTAGGTTAAATCCGGACAAACTCGAAGTAGGTGTACCGGAAGTTAAATATTTTGGTCACGTCCTTTCATCAGAAGGTCTAAAGCCCGATCCCCAGAAAACTATGGCCATTATGAAAATGGAGCCTCCCCAGAACAAAGCTGAATTAGAAACCATTATGGGTATGGTTGTCTATTTGTCTAGATATGCACCCCACTTATCTGAGATAACTCAGCCATTAAGAGAAACTTTAAAGAAGGATGTAGTGTTTCACTGGGATGAACCCCAGCAAACCGCATTCCAGACAGTTAAAGATGTTTTAACTCAGTCTCCAGGTCCAGTGTTGACATACTTTGATCCAGATCCAAAAAGGTCATTAGTACTGCAGTGTGATAGTTCAAAATACGGGACTGGTGCTTGTTTAATGCAAGACGGTCGACCTATTGGTTATGCTAGCAAAACACTGACAAAGTCCGAGGTCAACTGGGCACAAATCGAGAAGGAAATGTTTGCCATAGTGTTTGGTTTAAACAAATTCCGACAGTATGTATACGGGCGCAAGGTTTTAGTCCAAACTGATCATTTACCTATTCTGGCCATATGGAAAAAATCTCTGCATGCAGCACCTCCTAGGTTACAAAGGATGATGTTACAGTAACAAGGTTATGATATTGATCTTGAACATAAGGCAGGTACCCAGATTCCGCTGGCAGATACCCTTAGTCGTAAGTTTCTACCTGATACATACCCAGATATATCCGAAGCCACAAATTTACATGTGAACTTCGTTATGGACAAATTACCCTTCAGTGATACTAAACTGAATGAAATAAGGTCACAAACTGCTAAAGATAGTGAAATGCAAACCCTCATAAGTTTGATCCTTGATGGATGGCCTGAAAAACGTAGTGATTGCCCGACCCTATTGTTAGACTACTGGAATTATCGTGACGAACTCTGCGTCATAGATGGTCTGATTATGAAAGGTCATCGAATTGTAATACCCTTTAGCTTGAGAGCTAATATGTTAAATGTCCTTCACACAGGTCATTTTGGTATCGAGAAATGTCTTAGACGTGCTCGAATCACAATGTTTTGGCCCAAACTATCATCGCAGATAACTGACAAGGTAAATCAATGTTCAATATGTATTGAACATCGTGGTTCCAATCAAAAAGAACCATTGATATCTCATGAAGTACCTGAACGTCCATGGCAAAATGTTGCCAGTGATGTATTTACATGGGAAGGTCATGATTATTTGCTTATAGTTGACTACTATAGCAATTTTATTGAATTTGAGAAAGTAACAAGTACAACAAGTACTTCGGTTATTAAACAATTCAAACGTTGGTTTTGTAGATACGGCATACCTGAGAAAGTGATCTCAGATGGTGCTAGTTACTATACATCTAGAGAATTTGAGTTATTCACTAAGGAATGGGACTTCAAACATATATGTTCTAGTCCACAGTATCCCCAATCTAATGGATTGAGTGAATCTGCGGTTAAAATCGCAAAACAAATGCTTAAGAAATCCAAGGCAGCAAATCAAGATGTATTGATTTACATGCTTGAATACCATGCCACCCCTTTAACACATGGCTACACCCCTGCAGAATTATTCATGGGCAGAAAAATTAGATCATTCTTGCCTATTCCTAAAGAACAATTGATGGGAAACAAGCTTAATTATAAGACGGTCAATGTTAAACTGAGAGAAAAACAAGTGGAACAAAAACGTCATTATGACAAAAATGCCAAGTCCCTACCCCCATTACACATAGGTGAACCTGTACGATTACAACAGGATAAATGGGAACCAGTTATTGTTACTCAAAAACACAATGATAGGTCGTACACTGTCCGTACACCTGATGGTGCGGAATATAATAGGAATAGACGTCATTTGTTAAAATCTAATGAAAAAGATTTCAAGTACAATCAGAATACCCCTGATGTAACTATCCCCTGTACCTCCCCAATGGAAAATGAGTCATGTCAAAGTACTTCAACAAGCACCAATTCAGAAGTAAATTCTCAGAGTGATAGCAATAAACCAGACAAGGCAAATATCCAATCTTCAACATCCGGTCAATTAATGACTAGCCAATCTGATGTTTATGTAACAAAATCAGGTCGAGTGGTGAAACCAAGGATAATCAACTCTATGTGAAAGTAACATGTAATCAGTTAAATACAATCAAGTGTTGTGAACATGAATTAAGTGTATTTATTTACCAATCAACACTACGGACTTAAGATCATTATCTAAAGTGGAGTTTACAATGTTTATAATACTTCCTGGACATACATCAAACCAGATGTGGAAACTGTTAAAATCCAATTAGTGCCAATATTGACACTTGAGGAATCCAAGATAATATTGATTTAATCAGTTATAAGATCTATTCATGAAGACACTTTGTTTATAGTAGGATTACATGATAACCTAGAAAATTCATTTATTCTTAAGAAGGGAGATGTTATGATATGGACAACTCTTGTATTTCTATTTACTATGATAACACTAGTTACCTCCCTTGTCATATATATATATTGCATGTCTCTACAATCCCTAGTCACTCTCTGTTAAGAAATCACTGAATAAATATAGTTAGAGCACAACTGTACTTGTAGTTCTATGAACCCAAACACGAATATTAAACAGTAGTTATTAGTGGCGAATAATGAGTAGGCATCCGTCAGTCGCAGCGACTATGGAGTAGCGCCATCTTGAGAAGTTGTTGATGAGCATCTTCTTGTGTGGCTGAAGATTATTAGTATTTGTATTTGTATAAAATCATAGGTTGCTTCATTAATATAAATAAGTGTGTAAAATACGTCATTTATTTGTTAATTTTTGGGTACGTAGTTATTAGTGGCGAATAATATAGTTGAAATAAATTGATGACGGAAAAATTATAACTGGAGTACCAGTCAATTTTTAGCCAATCAACACCCGTGATTTCTGTTGAGCGCTAATTCCAGATTGCAGGAAATCTCTGCCATTTTTTTTAACAAATAGTCTCATGCTATCTACAAAACAAAGACACGTAAGTATTATATTTAGTAAATACAGCACTATTTCATTTACATCCACTATTAACAATGGCTTAGAGATGACTAATTGCCGGACGGTCGCGACAAACCTCTATTTTTTTCTGAAAGGGAGTGGCTAGGATCCACAGACTATGATTACGGAACGAGTCCTAGGTAGGGCTGTCAAGAATTACGGAAGTTTTTATTCCGAGTGCAATTAAGCGTTAAATTATACAAATATTGGTATATTTATTGACAAATTAATAGAAATATCAGAATATTAATTATGCTTCGAATTTTACTTCGCTCATTTTTTGTCTTTGCATGGGAAGATAGAGTAGCAACAACCAACCATTTTTATCCATGAATAAATCTGTACAACTGAATGCATTTTTAAAAAGTGCTAGGTGTGAGAAGTAAGAAAATATAAGGTTTATGAGTATAAAATGGTGATTTAGCTTTTTACAGAGGTTCAAAGTTGTCAAAAAGTGTACTAGAAAATGACCTCATTTTCATTTTTAGAATTTTTTCAACCTCACTGGAATTTTCACCTCAAAAGACTTAAAACGCACCAATAAGTATGCTAAATGTGTGTCAATTCTATTGATTGCACAATATAAACCATTATTTTACTTTTTTGTGATGTTACACCTGCCATTTCCGCAATTATTAACATTGCCTTTTAAGTAAAAAACATTAAAATCGAAGAAAGTAAAATTTATAATATAAAAGATATATTTTGAGCAAAGAGTGGATAAAACAGTTGTAATGCAAACAAACATGCATTTTTAGAAACGAGTTCGAAAATATTTAGGGCGAAAATTAATGTTGGTACGAATAATATTGGGTGCGAAAAGGATGGTACGAAAATATTTGGGACGAAAACGATTATCTCATTTCTGGCTCAATTCTTTCGTAAAAGTGAACAAAGTTGTGATGTATTATTAAAATACGACCTGGAATACACAGATTAAGAGAAACAACTGGAATTATGGGTTGTTTAAAGTTATTATGAACAATATTCCAAACATCATCGTGTTTAGTTGTTGTTGTTGTGGTTCTCAAAGTGAAAGTAAATTACCTCCCTTGTCAAAGTTTCATCATCAGAATTCGGCATTTTTACGCCCAGAATTCCTTTAAACTTTACTTGAAAATGATGAATTGATGATTATTCTTTAAAATGAGCATAGATTTACTTGCGTTTTCGTCGTTTTAAGAAAAGAAATCTGAAACTGAAAATTGCCTTTTTGATTTTTTTCATGAAAAATCTTCCGTCTGGCATCAAAATTACTCAAAACGTGAAGTTTAACCTTTCATCTAGGCATATACGGGTATATTTGCCTCCATAAACCTTGCATTTGTTCGTATAAAGGCGTTGAAAAAAGGTGGTATTCCGAGGTCAGAAATCCGTGACATTTTCAAAATTACCTCCCCTGTTTAAAGGGGGGGTTGGTTGTTGCTAGATAGAGGCAGTCTGAATGTTTATAAATTAATTAAGGCAGTGGCTACGGAACCGTAGTCGGTTCCCTAGCCAATTACTCTAGCGAACCCGAGGATTATCTAGGGAACCGTCATTGATTTTCTATATCGATATGTTTTACCATATATATATCCTAGTGAAACCCCATGAAGCCGGCGTATCCATGGTACCGGTGTATGTAATTTTGTCATGAATATGTAGATTCTTTTTCTCGTGACATTGCATGCAGGATTGTTTACAATAACTGAAGAGTAAATTAAATAAATAAATACGAAATGGACCAATTTCTGAATGAAATCACAACAAAAACTTAAACCATACCTTCACTACGAGTAAATCCTTATTTAATTGGCAATGTTTGACATGCATGTATTCAATGCTCGCTTGTTTATTTATCAAACATAATTTTGACAGCCATGACATCATCCATTGATAAAAAGGGTCGTGTGCAACTTTTGGCGGGAAAAAATCAACTTGTCAACAAACTGGACCAAATTTACTTGGAAAATGTTATTGTTGCACCGGCAACATGGGGTTATCTCCCTTTCCTGAAAATTTGACATGATGTTTGTTTACATGTATTTTTTTCGGATTCCAAAGGTCATTTGATGTGATTTTGCAGTTTTATTAAAGATTAAAGGTCATTTTAGCAGTTTCCAACAAAATATGCGTTGAGGAGTTTGTTGTTGTTGTTGTAGTTCTATTACGCTATTGACGTAGCGAAATGGTCTCTTTGTGCTTCAGTAAAACTCTCTTGTCAGACATCGCGAAAGCCGTCGGACCGTCGGACATGTCTGGTAAATTTTGGGACGGTCCGACAAGATGTAGCAAGTTTACAAGACCGAGTGTCCGGTAAAAATACAAGTCAACAATGTTCCCCATTCGCATACATCGCCAAAAAGTACGTGAAAAAACGGAATTTAGCTCATCCGGAAGTTTACATAAAACCAATTTGTTTGCGCGTGCGTAAAAAGTGCTCGTTTGCACACGACCCAAGCACTGTTGTTCTACATCTATTTTTAGAAACGTATTTATAACGACACCTAGGATTGGTTCAGTGCGTCCACATGGTTTAATCAGGGTCAAATTCCCACAAGTTGCATGTAATTTGTAAACAAACGTGATATTTACCGTAAGGCATAAGATGGCCGCTAGCTAGATATCGTATTGTATGATCGTAAAAAGTTGTATTGTAAAGCAATATTCCGTTGATATCCGTTGATTGCCGCTTGATTTAAGTCGTAAAAAAAAGTTACGCTGTTGGAAATTATGCATTTGTCCCCAACCATTTTCGACCCAAATGTAAATAAATACGTAGACTACTGTATTTTCTTTCAAGTTTTGAGTACTTTTAACTAATTTCACCCCCTTTTTTGTTTGGCAGTCGTGAAAACACTCCTGCCCCGAAAAAGGAGTGGAAACACTGGTCAATGACATAGGCCTATATGTAATTGATTTGTTATGTTGTTTATAAATTGCAATCAAGTAGTGAAATCACTCAGATTTAGTTTTTTTAATTCCGGTCCTGTAAACTTTGGTTCGGTCTGGTAAAACATTTCAGTTTACCAGACCGAATGTCCTGTAAATTTCTTGGGTCTTTCGTGAAGTCTGTCTTGTGCTTTTTCTATGTGCTTCAGCTCTTGATACTTCGGTTTCGCTTTACAGTCTTTTGGTTCTGGTTAAGTACTGACTCATGGCACCTATGAGTTTGCTTCTTCCTTCGTCTCCAATACCGTCGATTTCTCCAACCAATACAGATAGGGATAAATTCCCCCACGTTATCTGCAGTCCGTTCAAAATCTCCTCTACCGACCGTTCTAGTATATCTCTATCTTCGACAAATTTGGCACACTCGTATATATAGTGGTTCACTGTTTCTGGTACTTGGCAAGTGTCACACAAGTTATCATCATTATTCATGATTTTGCTCCAGTGGTCCTTGAGTTTTGTTTTTCCACTGATCAGCTGATTGATGATGCTGAAAGTATACCTGTAATTTTCACCAATACAATTCCTTGTTCCAGGTTCAGTGTAAATCTCTTGTAGCATGCCTATTTTTTCCGAGTTGGAATAGCTGATTTGTGATTTATTTTTATTTTTATCAATTTTGTTTGATACATCGGCTACATGAGCTTCAAGGCTATATTGGGGGCCGAAACATGTGTAGATATTGGGGGCCGAAACATGTGTAGTTTTGGCGCTTTTATCAACAATGTACAGAAGTAATGACCGAACAGTCTGTTAAGAATATTTTTCGTTTAATACTGTCGAGTAACCTGAATTTATGATACCCTAGTAAGCGTTATAGTGGAACTTCTTTCAATATCCCCATTGATATTTGAGTTATGACGTCATTAACGGGAAAACCGAATAAATGAATGTTTGAGTTACCTTTTAATGCAGGAATTAAACTAAAATCATATCATTTGCGTAAGAAATAAGATAATTTAACGATCCATCGCAAATTGCGCCAAATTTTGTAATGCCAAATAGTTCGACTCGATTACCTTTGAAATAAATTTAGCTTTCTAATGATATGAAGTTTATTATGATATATTTCCATTATATTATACATGTGATTGATTATGTGCCGTTTTTTTTTCGAAAAAACTTCTAAAAGTGTATGTTTTAAAATCAATATGCGCACATTGTTTATATAATTATGCAAATTAAAGTTATATTAAGGCCAGAACTTTTTAATTATTTGGTTTACGGGAGATTTTTCAGAGCACAGCATAAAGAGGAGGAAATAAAAATAAAATTATAATGCGAAAAACGTAGTATCGGGAAAAAAATTAAAAATAAAAGATTAAAAATGGCTCGTTTTTTTATTTCTCAAAAAGTAATTTTTCATGACAAAAATGTACTGTTCTACACAGTTTTATTAAAGTATTCACACTTCCTATAGTATTCAGGCTTTCTGGTACTAATTTGTTTTGAATATTACAGGTTGATTATAATATTTTTTTGAATATGGTAATGCAAGGTGTTTTTCTGGTATACATGGTGTTTTTCGGGCATGTACATGGTATACAAGTCACGAGAAAGTACTGGATGTTTTCGTGTTTCTGTAAGCTTAAAAGGTATGCCTTATTCCTATAAAACCGTGGCTACCTATTGATTCCGTGGCAATGTAAATAATGAATTTGGCGAAACAGTGAGGGTCCAAATTTTCATGGATGGAAACATTGGTCCGATTTGTGCAAGAAAATGCAACTAGAACAGCTGAAAATCCTTACTTGAGCCTTAAAACGGTATTATTTCACCGATAGTCAAATAGTAGTGAAGTTTTGCAAACACGAGAATAATTTTTTTCACATTGCTTCATTTAGTGACGATTTCTCGGTGAATTTTAATCAGCCTCCATTTTTGTTGCATCATCTGACATTCACCTGGGAACCAGCTTCCAAATCATGCACTTTGGTCATGAAATTGATTGCCTAAGAGCTATTTTTAGAACATCTAAATTTAGCCACGCTTTCAATAGGAACTTTCTGGAATATTTAAATGCTGGAGGTCACTATGTAAAACGTGCGTGTATTTGTAAACAAACTTGTTTACTATTAATTTTGGAGTTGGACTGTGTGGGAATTAGCCATAGGAAGAGTTTGGGTAATTTTTTTAGTTCTTTTGAATAAATGCACACTGCGCATGCGTAGTTTTGCTGATTAAGAACCACGATAATACAGGAATAAGGCATACAAGTGAATTTTCAAAATATATCAGAACCCCTGTGTTAAAATTGTTAAAATGTAACTGGTTTTGTAGATTGTATGAACCGTGTATTATTCATAAGTTTATAAACAATAAATATGTTTAAACAATAAAACTTTTCGTGTTACATATCTTCACCCATAATACCTCTGACATCCATAAAAATAATGAATATAGCTGAACTTGACGTTTGTTTACAAATCTCATCATGAGTGACAATTTCATAGCATCACAGTGCGAAGCTGTGTCAGAATGCCTTTCAATGGTAGATTTTTATACGCCCGTTGAAAAACGGGACGTATTATGTGAACACCCTTGGCGGGCGGGCGTGCGGCGGCGTCCAATATTTGTCTGTACTCTAACTCAAACAATTTTTGTCCGATCGTCTTCAAACTTGCTGACAATGCTTATGGGTGTAATATCCAGGCCAAGTTCGATTATAGGCCAAATCGGTGCAGGCCTTCTTGGGTTATGGTCCTTTTACCTAAAAAATGTGAAATTGGCCTTGTCTGTACTCTAGCTCATTCAGTTTTCATCCGATCGTCTTCAAACTTGCTGACAATGCTTAAGGGTGTAATATCTAGGCCAAGTTCGATTATAGGCCAAATCGGTGCAGGCCTTCTTTGGTTATGGGCCTTCTTTAACCAAAAAAATGTGAAATTGGCCTTGTCTGTACTCTAGCTCAAACAGTTTTCATCCGATCGTCTTCAAACTTGCTGACAATGCTTATGGGTGTAACATCTAGGCCAAGTTCGATTATAGTCCAAATCGGTGCAGGCCTTCTTGGGTTATGGTCCTTCTTTAACCTAAAAAATGTGAAATTGGCCTTGTCTGTACTCTAGTTCATTCAGTTTTCATCCGATCGTCTTCAAACTTGCTGACAATGCTTAAGGGTGTAATATCTAGGCCAAGTTCGATTATAGGCCAAATCGGTGCAGGCCTTTTTTGGTTATGGTCCTTCTTTTACCAAAAAAATGTGAAATTGGCCTTGTCTGTACTCTAGCTCAAACAGTTTTCCTCCGATCATCTTCGAACTTGCTGACAATGCTTATGGGTGTAATATCTAGGCCAAGTTCGATTATAGGCCAAATCGGTGCAGGTCTTCTTGGGTTATGGTCCTCCTTTTACCAAAAAAATGTGAAATTGGCCTTGTCTGTACTCTAGCTCAAACAGTTTTCATCCGATCATCTTCAAACTTGCTGACAATGCTTATGGGTGTAATATCTAGGCCAAGTTCGATTAAAGGCCAAATCGGTGTAGGCCTTCTTGGGTTATGGTCCTTCTTTTACCAAAAAATGTGAAATTGGCCCTGTCTGTACTCTAGCTCAAAGAGTTTTCATCCGATTATCTTCAAACTTGCTGACAATGCTAATGGGTGTAATATCTAGACCAAGTTTGATTATAGGCCAAATCGGTGCAGGCCTTCTTGGGTTATGGTCCTTTTACCAAAAAAATGTGAAATTGGCCTTGTCTGTGCTCAAACTCAAACAGTTTTCATCCGATCGTCTTCAAACTTGCTGACGATGCTTATGGGTGTAATATCTAGGCCAAGTTCGATTATAGGCCAAATAGGTGCAGGCCTTCTTGGGTTATGGTCCTTCTTTTACCAAAATAAATGTGAAATTGGCCTTGTCTGTACTCTAGCTCAAACAATTTTCATCCGATCGTCTTCAAACTTGCTGACGATGCTCATGGGTGTAATATCTAGGCCAAGATAAGTTTAAAGAAGATTGTTCAAAAATGTTTCGACATAATATGGGCTTTTATTTCATAATCAATATTTTTTCACTAGCACAACCAAGACGGGCGTATTTTGTGACATTTTGGCATCTTGTTTAAAATTTGTGGTACCCTCAGATATCCATATAGATTTGTCATTAAACTTGATACAAACCTTGCACCGTTAACGAATCACCCCGCTGTTAAAAATTTAGTGAGACCCAAAAACGTTTTCATTGCTATGCAATACATTTGGAAAAACCAAGCTCTTGAATCATTAAGATCATTACATCATATAGCGTGGTTCCGATTTTTATTGCTTAAACTACTGCAAGGTGACGGGAACCAGTAGATAATTAGATTCTACTTTCATTTCTAAAAATAGATTTCTAAAAAATAGATCTTTGTTTTCCGAAATTGACAAGAGAAAAGAAACAAGTTTGAAGATATAAAATGCAGTTACGCCTGATTTCATCAAGGGATTCGTAAATATAAAATTTGATGCGTATTTGGTACTCTTTGAATCTGACAAACATGCGTAATTGGCTAATTTTAATTCGTAATATACGCGAATACGCACGTTATCTGTACTCACTGTGATATATTTTTAGCTCACCTGTCACAAAGTGACAAGGTGAGCTTTTGTGATCGCTCTTCGTCCGTCGTCCGTCCGTCCGTCCGCACACACGAAAGCTACATTAGGTGGTCGGAGGTGTGGCCTAACACAATAGAAATCTATTCAATTCATTCCGTGACCACTTAATTCTTTTGTCCTTTAAGTGGTCGTTCCTTTGATCTTAAACAATGGAATGACCACCTAAGGTAGCGATCGTGGGGACGTCCGTCGTCCGTCGTCCGTTCACAATTGCTTGTGAACACACTAGAGGTCACAAATTTAGCCTGATCATTATGAAACTTGATCACAATGATCATCTCCATAAAATCTAGGTCAAGTTCGATATTGGGTCATCTGGGGTCAAAAACTAGGTCACTAGGTCAAATCAAAGGAAAACCTTGTGAACACATTAGAGGTCACAATTTGAGCCTAATCTTTATGAAACTTGATCACAATGATCATCTCTGTAAAATCTAGGTCAAGTTCGATATTGGGTCATCTGGGGTCAAAAACTAGGTCACTAGGTCAAATCAAAGGAAAACCTTGTGAACACATTAGAGGTCACAATTTGAGCCTAATCTTTATGAAAATTGATCACAATGACCATCTCTATAAAATCTAGGTCAAGTTCGATATTGGGTCATCTAGGGTCAAAAACTTGGTCACTAGGTCAAATCAAAGGAAAACCTTGTGAACACACTAGAGGTCACAAATTTAGCCTGATCATTATTAAACTTGATCACAATGATCATCTCCATAAAATCTAGGCCAAGTTCGATTTTGGGTCATCTGGGGTCAAAAACTAGGTCACTAGGTCAAATCAAAGGAAAACCTTGTGAACACATTAGAGGTCACAATTTGAGCCTAGTCTTTATGAAACTTGATCACAATGATCATCTCTGTAAAATCTAGGTCAAGTTCGATATTGGGTCATCTGGGGTCAAAAACTAGGTCACAAGGCCAAATCATTGAAAAACCTTGTGAACACATTAGAGGTCACAATTTGTGACTAATCTTTATGAAAATTGATCACAATGATCATCTCTATAAAATCTAGGTCAAGTTCGATATTGGGTCATCTGGGGTCAAAAACTAGGTCACAAGGCCAAATCATTGAAAAAGCTTGTGAACACACTAGAGGTCACAATTTGAGACTAATCTTTATGAAAATTGATCACAATGATCATCTCTATAAAATCTAGGTCAAGTTCGATATTGGGTCATCTGGGGTCAAAAACTAGGTCACATGCCTTTGAAGGCCAAATCATTGAAAAAGCTTGTGAACACACTAGATGTCACAATTTGAGCCTAATCTTTATGAAACTTGATCACACTGATCATCACTATAAAATTTTGGTCAAGTTCGATATTGGGTCATCCTGAGTCAAAAACTAGGTCACGAGGCCAAATCATTGAAAAAGCTTGTGAACACACTAGAGGTCACAATTTTGATCTTATCTTTATGAAACTTGATCACAATGATCATCATTATAAAATTTAGGTCAAGTTCGATATTGGGTCATCTGGGGTCAAAAACTAGGTCACGAGGCCAAATCATTGAAAAATCTTGTGAACACACTAGAGGTCACAATTTTGACTCTATCTTTATGAAACTTGGTCACAATGTTTATCTCTATAAAATCTAGGTCAAGTTAGATACTGTGTCATTTGGGCCAAATCTAGGTCACTAGGCCAAACAGGTGAGCGACCCAGGGCCCTTTGGACCCTCTTGTTATACGTTGACGGCGCTAAATTATTTTTTCGGAACTTGAACGGGACAGTACGGCGATAATAAAAAAATAAAAGCTCGATTTCAAATTTTATTTTTATTCTGGTTTCTCAGTTCTTGGATACGGCGCTCCCGTAAACCAAATAATTAAAAAGTTCTGGCCTTACCGATCAGAGAAAAGAATAAGCTTTATAACAACGTCTGAAGTGCATTGCACAGGAACCATAACTCTCCCTTACTTAATTTTTTAGTTATTCCCCAGTCTTCACAAAAAACATTTCGAAGTACTAGCCAGTCGGGCTACCAACAAGGCAGAACTTACCAGCCCGAGAAGAAATTTACTAGTCCGAACATTAAATGATCAAAAGTAGGTTTTAATATCTGTAAACGTTTTAATACTGTTTTAATGACTACAATGCAGAATTATCATTGTCCCGACTCAAAATTGTTAGTAAAAAAGTTGCACTTTGGATTTTTCTTGTCTTTTGATTGGACATAAGTAACTAAAAGGTAAATTTCCTGTGTTTCATTCCAACCTTTCGTAGAGGATATCTTTTACTCCATATCTCATAATACATACAAAGTGTAAACCTAGAAATTATTTCACATGATTTAAGTTCATGGAGTTTGTGAGTGATTGAAATTCGTGAAACTGAATAGCCATGAAAGTGTCCTAACATGTATTAACACAAAAATTTGTCGTTTTTGATTGAATTTCAGTGCGTTTGAGTGTGAAGTTAACAATGTCATATTTAGTTTAAAATACATTTAAATCCAACCATCTTATGATGTTTGAGAGAGTTTAACACAGGTAAAAATAACTTGTGCAAGGTAAGAACATTGATAAAGCGGCAATTATATAACAAACCGGCAATGTATTTCATAGATTGTTAACCAATTAATTTGTCACTATACGACTTGTGTTTTGCAATGTTAGCTGGGAACTTTAAATCGCGCTACTTTGTAGTGGTGAATTTGCCAACGATCAGTAAATGCGAAAATTAGTATTTGCAGAATTAAATAAGTTTACAGTATAACAAAATAAGATAAGGAAATCCCTGGAAAAAGCCACTTGTAATAAACCCAACCCCCTCAAAAATTCTATCTACCCCTTTTCCCCCTCCCCAAATCCCCCAAAAATGGGCACACCAAGTGACGCACTCACTATACAAAGCGTAAAACAAACAAAAATACTCCGAGGGTAAACACCTTGGAACGGTCTGGTGAGAACTGTAGGAGACTTAAACTAGTTTAAACAGCGCCAACCTCACACTACCCTATTACAATTGGTTACCAGTAGGGGACTTTCATTGCTTGGCAAAAGTCTTGTTTAAATAGCTTTATGAAGCATGTGTGGTAATGTCCTACAAGTAAAATAGGTAAAAATTGCATATTAAATTCATTTGATTAAGTTTAAAGTTTGAACAAGAAAAATCTCCTGTATTTCATTAAAATCTCCTGCATAGGCTTCAGGAAAATATGGCATGCATACATGCCATACGCACACACAAATTCTTTTCCCACAAATTCTTTTCCCGGGGCTGCTAATGTCAACATCGCAGCAGCGGACGATATTTTTGAAAAATAAGTACTGCTTTGTTGATTTTGATAAAGAAAATTCTACCTGAATCAGGGTTTTCCCTAGGAATTTTCATAGGAGGGTCTCAGGACCCTTAAGGTTTATATTTAGGGAGTCCCTGAGAAATTTTGAGGGTCCCTTCTAAACGGTATGCATTTCAAGTTCATTATTACAGTGTGTATCGAATTTATAAATAAATAAAACAGCAAATTCAGATTGCTCAATGCTCCACAAGACTTAGTGCAATGAATAGCACAAAAACAAATGTTCTAACTGAAATGAAAATGTCTATTCGAGTGATCCTGTTGGGGGTCCCAAGGATGCACAGTAATGCAGGAATGAGGGTCCCGAGCCACAAAGTTGCGTCAGGGACGCAGAAAACCTGCATCAGGGAAATCCCTGCTGAATCCTTTTAAACATGCTTCTGAGTGATTTGAGACAAAAATATATGATTTATAATACTAAACAAAGCAAGGAGAGCGTTTGTCCGGTCGTTACTGGCGGCTTGTCATCACTTGTGACTTCTTTGCCAGTAAACTGTACTTTACACCTAAAGTGAGGTTTTTGCAAACACAATGATATTTTTAGCTCACCTATCACAAAGTGACAAGGTGAGTTTTGTGATCGCTCTTCGTCCGTCGTCCGTCCGTCGTCCGTTCACAATTGCTTGTGAACACACTAGAGGTCACAAATTTAGCCTGATCATTATGAAACTTGATCACAATGATCATCTCCATAAAATCTAGGTCAAGTTCGATATTGGGTCATCTGGGGTCAAAAACTAGGTCACTAGGTCAAATCAAAGGAAAACCTTGTGAACACATTAGAGGTCACAATTTGAGCCTAATTTTTATGAAACTTGATCACAATGATCATCTCTGTAAAATCTAGGTCAAGTTCGATATTGGGTCATCTGGGGTCAAAAACTAGGTCACTAGGTCAAATCAAAGGAAAACCTTGTGAACACATTAGAGGTCACAATTTGAGCCTAATCTTTATGAAAATTGATCACAATGACCATCTCTATAAAATCTAGGTCAAGTTATATATTGGGTCATCTAGGGTCAAAAACTAGGTCACTAGGCCAAATCAAAGGAAAACCTTGTGAACACACTAGAGGTCACAAATTTAGCCTGATCATTATGAAACTTGATCACAATGATCATCTCCATAAAATCTAGGCCAAGTTCGATTTTGGGTCATCTGGGGTCAAAAACTAGGTCACTAGGTCAAATCAAAGGAAAACCTTGTGAACACATTAGAGGTCACAATTTGAGCCTAATCTTTATGAAACTTGATCACAATGATCATCTCTGTAAAATTTAGGTCAAGTTCGATATTTGGTCATCTGGGGTCAAAAACTAGGCCACGAGGCCAAATCATTGAAAAACCTTGTGAACACATTAGAGGTCACAATTTGTGACTAATCTTTATGAAAATTGATCACAATGATCATCTCTATAAAATCTAGGTCAAGTTCGATATTGGGTCATCTGGGGTCAAAAACTAGGTTACAAGGCCAAATCATTGAAAAAGCTTGTGAACACACTAGAGGTCACAATTTGAGACTAATCTTTATGAAAATTGATCACAATGATCATCTCTATAAAATCTAGGTCAAGTTCGATATTGGGTCATCTGGGGTCAAAAACTAGGTCACATGCCTTTGAAGGCCAAATCATTGAAAAAGCTTGTGAACACACTAGATGTCACAATTTGAGCCTAATCTTTATGAAACTTGATCACACTGATCATCACTATAAAATTTTGGTCAAGTTCGATATTGGGTCATCCTGAGTCAAAAACTAGGTCACGAGGCCAAATCATTGAAAAAGCTTGTGAACACTCTAGAGGTCACAATTTTGATCTTATCTTTATGAAACTTGATCACAATGATCATCATTATAAAATTTAGGTCAAGTTCGATATTGGGTCATCTGGGGTCAAAAACTAGGTCACGAGGCCAAATCATTGAAAAATCTTGTGAACACACTAGAGGTCACAATTTTGACTCTATCTTTATGAAACTTGGTCACAATGTTTATCTCTATAAAATCTAGGTCAAGTTAGATACTGTGTCATTTGGGCCAAAATCTAGGTCACTAGGCCAAACAGGTGAGCGACCCAGGGCCCTTTGGACCCTCTTGTTTTCATTGCTTCAATTTGATAATGATTTCACAGTGAATTTTATTCATTCTCCATTTTGTTAAATCATCTGATCTTCACCTGTGAACCAGCTTCCAAATCATGCACTCATGAATAGTCGCTGAATATCATCAAGAGCGATTTTCTTCATAACTGTAATTTTTAACCTGCATCAATTTCGGATAGCATAAAATTCGGACAAGTTATATCCCCGTACAGCCTATGTTCGATCAGTTTACTAAAATCACTGGACGCATATTTTTATACAAGAGCGAAAATTATTGCAAACGATTAAATAGTAAAAAGTAGTCATTTTTACAATAATTCTGTGAAATAAAGTTCTGTTTCATCAAAACATTGTTTTTAAATCGGCAAAAGTTTATCGGGCGGCCATTTTGTTTAAATTCCAGATACACCGCCTATATTCGATCAAAGGGAAGCAACTCGTATAAGCATGTCAGTTTCATTACACTGCACAAATAAAATAGCGCTGCACACTAATTTCAACTATTTATTACTCGTTTACAAGCACAACTTTTAAAAATAAGGACTCTGAACAGAAATTAAGCAGTGTTAAATATAGTCACCAGTCGTAGTGTCTTTACTTTTCTACGTTTTCCTGAGTTTTCACAGTTGCCGTGCTCCAGATAATATTTAGGTGCAATGAGTTGTTCACTCCCTGTTTTCAAAACTAATGAGTGAAACACTCAGGAGACAAAATAGCAATAACTTCGGCTTTAAACACATAGAGTGTTAGTCACATTGAATAAGTAAGCAATAAACAGTCCCTATTCCAAATGCCTGTGCTGTCTCATTGGGATATGTCCGGTAGCTATAAACCCTTATCAGTATATTGACAAAAGTGGAAATAAAATTCATCCATGTTTTTTCCATGAAAAGGATGTGTTAATGAACTGTGAAACATTTATATTCAATGATCTTCATTCAATTTCTTTTTAGCTCACCTGTCACATAGTGACAAGGTGAGCTTTTGTGATCACTCTTCGTCCGTCCGTCGTCGTCGTCCGTCAACAATTGGCTTGTGTACACTCTAGAGGCAACAATTTTGATCCAATCTTCATGAAACTTGATCAGAATGTTGTTCTCTATGCAATCTAGGCCAAGTTCGAAACTGGGTCATGTGGGGTCAAAAACTAGGTCAAATCTTAGAAAAATTTGTGTACACTCTAGATGTCACCAATTTGTTCCAATCTTCATGAAACTTGGTCAGAATGTTGTTCTCAATGAAATCTAGGACAAGTTCGAAACTGGGTCATGTGGGGTCAAAAACTAGGTCACTAGGTCAAATCTTATAAAAACCTTGTGTACACCCTAGAGGTCACCAATTTGATCCAATCTTCATGAAACTTTGTCAGAATGTTGTTCTCTATGCAATCTAGGCCAAGTTCGAAACTGGGTCATGTGGGGTCAAAAACTAGGTCAAATCTTAGAAAAATTTGTGTACACTCTAGATGTCACCAATTTGTTCCAATCTTCATGAAACTTGGTCAGAATGTTGTTCTCAATGAAATCTAGGACAAGTTCGAAACTGGGTCATGTGGGGTCAAAAACTAGGTCACTAGGTCAAATCTTATAAAAACCTTGTGTACACCCTAGAGGTCACCAATTTGATCCAATCTTCATGAAACTTTGTCAGAATGTTGTTCTCTATGCAATCTAGGCCAAGTTCGAAACTGGGTCATGTGGGGTCAAAAACTAGGTCACTAGGTCAAATCTTATAAAAACCTTGTGTACACCCTAGAGGTCACCAATTTGATCCAATCTTCATGAAACTTGGTCAGAATGTTGTTCTCTATTAAATCTAGGCCACGTTTGAAACTAGGTCATGCTGGTCAAAAATTAGGTCAATATGTCAAATCTTAGAAAAACATTGTGTACACTCTAGAGGTCACTGTTTTGATCCAATCTTCATGAAACTTGCTCAGAATGTTGTTCTCTATGAAATCTAGGCCAAGTTTAAACTGGGTCATGTGGGGTCAACAACTAGGTCACTAGGTCAAATCTTAGAAAAACCTTGTGTTCACTCTAGATGTCATCAATTTTATCCAATCTTCATGAAACTTTGTCAGAATGTTGTTCTCTATGGAATATAGACCAAGTTTGAAACTGAGTAATGTGGGGTCAAAAACAAGGTCACTAGGTCAAATCTTAGAAAAACCTTGCGTTCACTCCAGAGGTCGTGGTTTTGATCCAATCATCTTGAAACTTGATCAGAATGTTGTTCTTTGTGAAATCTAGGCCAAGTTTGAAACTGGGTCATGTTGGATAAAAAACTAGGCCACTAGGTCCAATGTTAGGAAAACATTGTGTTCACTCCAGGGGTCACTGTTTTGACCCAATCTTCATGAAATATGGTCAGGATGTAGGTTGTACTGATACTTAGACCAATGTGCAACAGGTGAGCGACCTAGGGCCCTCTCGTTTTAAACTTGTTTTGTGAATTGAATTACATGGTACATTACAATATCGACTTGAACTAACCATGAAACTCACATTTTTCGCGTGTTGTCAATTGCTTCTGCAGTGCCCAAGCTAGACGCTTTAAGCAGGGCGCGACGCCCTGTTGCCTTTTTGTCACGCCCTGTTGTGCCCTTTTGTGATCAATACCGCCCTGCCCTTTGTAAAGTACTTATGTGTATAAAGAAATGTGTCAAACGAGTAATAAACAAAGTGACACGTTGTATATATTGACAAGATACCCTGAGATATGTCAATCACCCGTAAAACATTATCTAATTAGGAACGTCGGGTGGAGCATATGTCTCTTTGCATCCACTGTCAGCCAATGAGATCTCGCCTCGTGGGTAATGCGTAACATAGTAGTGCGTAATAGTAACATCGAAAACTTTTCTAGTTCAGTTTCAATAAAAAAGTTATTCATTCTGTTTAATACTTATTCGAAAATATTGTTGCAAAATAGTCAGTGACAAATTTATGCCTAACTCAGACCTAATTTACTTACGTAAATTAATAATGATTAGAATCCCTTAACATGTTAAAATCCCAGTAAATCATGTGTGCCATCCAAAATAAGTTTAAACCACGGGACACACAATATTTCGTGGTATTCATAAATCCACAATGAAAAGTGAAGTCTGTGAGTTACTCAAGTTAGGATGACGTCATTATGCATAACTCAACGCTTGTATCACTGTACAGTGTACTCGCTAATTTTGACCGTTAATAAAAACAAACTAATGAGTCAATCACGCTTGGAAATGATTGGGTGTTTTATAAATCACTGACTAGTTAGCTTTAATAGATCAAGAACGTAAAGAAAATATTCCTACATGGATATTTATGCTCCCCGAAAATTCGGGGGAGCATATAGTTGCCGCTTTGTCCGTCCGTCGTTCCGTCCGAATATTTTTGTCCGGAGCCTATCTAAAAAAATATGTGAGATATCATCATGAAACTTCATAGGTGGATAGATCTCAATGAGTAGAAGTGCAGTGCTCAAGAACCGCAACTCTACATAACATATTTTTGGAGTTATTGCCCTTTGGTTTTTTCATACTTAGTTTTTGTCCGGAGCCTATCTCAAAAAGTATGTGAGGTATCATCATGAAACTTCATAGGTGGATAGTTCTCAATGAGTAGAAGTGCTGTGCTCAAGAACCGCAACTCTACATAACCTATTTTTGGAGTTATTGCCCTTTGTTTTTTTTCATACTTTATTCATACTTAATTCTTGTCCGGGCCATAACTCCAACAGTATTTGAGATATCAATTTGAAACTTCATAGGTGAATATATCTCAATGAGGAGAAGTGCAGTGCTTAAGAACCACAACTCTACTTTACCTGTTTTTGGAGTTATTGCCCTTTGTTATTTTTCATACTTTATTCATACTTAATTTTTGTCCGGGCCATAACTCCTACAGTATTAGAGATATCAATTTGAAACTTCATAGGTGAATATATTCCTTCGAATGGCAGTGCAGTGCACAAGAACCATGACTCTTCATTACATATTTTTTAGTTATTCCCCTTTGTAATTTTTCATACCTTATTCCTGTCTATGCCATAACTCGACAGTATTAGAGATATCAATTTGAAACTATATACGTAAATAGATCTCATTGAGGGAAAGTGCAATGGCTAAGAACCATAACTCTCTTTTGCATATTCTGGAGTATTTTTTCTGTGACAAACATCCCATGGGGAGCATCACCCGTCACTGACGCCTCTTGTTACTGGATTGTTAGCGGTGACGAATTCCCGAGTAAGTTCTGCTATTTCAAGGCAAATTACTCTTCGAATTATGCTAGATTATAAATTGTATCAAACTTTTGTGTAAACAGTCTATAAACACATACTCCTTAATTGATTTACAGGTGGGTTATAAATTAAATAACACATACTCCTTAATTGATTTACAGGTGGGTTATAAATTAAATCCAAACGATATACTTTCGAATTCTACCAATGTCGAGTTTCCAAAGAACATGCCTTTAAATTCATATTCCGCGCTGATAATTCCTTGATAAAAATATTACAACAATTCCAACACAAGTAATGATTCAAACTGTTCTCGGTAAAAGGTTGTCAGTTTCAATTATCAAACGCACATGCCGCGACAATTTCTACATCAAGGTCGTTTGATGGAACCAACGCGGGTAATTTCAAAGAAGCGGTCTTCCCATTCGATGAACTTTGATCGTGCCACATGTGAAAGTTATGCTGTAAATTGTATTCGATATCCGTGCGTTAAATTTGAAAATATGACTGATGCATCTGATTTTTAGCTCACCTGAGCACGAAGTGCTCAAGGTGAGCTATTGTGATCGCAAAATGTCCGTCGTACGTCGTCAACATTTTGACTTGTAAGCACTGTAGAGGTCACAGTTTTGATCCAATCTTCATGAAACTTGGTCAGAATGTTCTTCTCTATGAAATCTAGGCCAAGTTCGAAACTGGGTCATGTGGGGTCAAAAACTAGGTCACTAGGTCAAATCTTAGAAAAATCTTGTGTACACTCCAGATGTCACTAATTTGTTCCAATCTTCATGAAACTTGGTCAGGATGTTGTTCTCCATGAAATCTAGGCCAAGTTCGAAACTGGGTCATGCCGGGTCAAAAACTAGGTCACTAGGTCAAATCTGATAAAAACCTTGTGTGCACCCTAGAGGTCACAGTTTTGATCCAATCTTCATGAAACTTGGTCAGAATGTTCTTCTCTATGAAATCTAGGTCAAGTTCGAAACTGGGTCATGTGGGGTCAAAAACTAGGTCACTAGGTCAAATCTTAGAAAAATCTTGTGTACACTCCAGATGTCACTAATTTGTTCCAATCTTCATGAAACTTGGTCAGGATGTTGTTCTCCATGAAATCTTGGCCAAGTTCGAAACTGGGTCATGCGGGGTCAAAAACTAGGTCACTAGGTCAAATCTGATAAAAACCTTGTGTGCACCCTAGAGGTCACCGTTTTGATCCAATCTTCAAGACACTTGGTCAGGATGTTGTTCTCCATGAAATCTAGGCCAAGTTCGAAACTGGGTCATGCCGGGTCAAAAACTAGGTCACTAGGTCAAATCTGATAAAAACCTTGTGTGCACCCTAGAGGTCACCGTTTTGATCCAATCTTCAAGACACTTGGTCAGAATGTTGTTCTTCATGAAATCTAGACCAAGTTCGAAACTGGGTCATGTGGGGTCAAAAACTAGGTCACTAGGTCAAATCTTAGAAAAATCTTGTGTACACTCCAGATGTCACTAATTTGTTCCAATCTTCATGAAACTTGGTCAGGATGTTGTTCTCCATGAAATCTTGGCCAAGTTCGAAACTGGGTCATGCGGGGTCAAAAACTAGGTCACTAGGTCAAATCTGATAAAAACCTTGTGTACACCCTAGAGGTCACCGTTTTGATCCAATCTTCAAGACACTTGGTCAGAATGTTGTTCTTCATGAAATCTAGACCAAGTTTGAAACTGGGTCATGTGGGGTCAAAAACTAGGTCAATAGGTCAAATCTAAAAAATCCTTTTGTATACTCTAGATGTCATCAATTTTATCAAATCTTCATAAAACTTGGTCAGAATGTTGTTCTCCATGAAATCTAGGCCAAGTTTGAAACTGGGTCATGTGGGGTCAAAAACTAGGTCACTAGGTCAAATCTTAGAAAAGCTAGTGTTCACACCAGAGGTCACAATTTTGGTTGTATCTTCATGAAACTTGGTCAGAATGTATTTCTCTATGGATTCTAGGCCAAGTTCAAAACTGGGTCATGTGGGGTCAAAAACCAGGTCACTAGGTCAAATCTTAGAAAAACCTTGTTTACACTCTAGATGTCATCAATTTGATCCAATCTTCATGAAACTTGGTCAGAATGATGATCTCTATGAAATCTGGGCCAAGTTTGAAACTGGGTCATGTGGAAAAAGTTCCAAATTCAATAATGCTTGATTCTACACAAGTACAACTAGTCGGTACTAAACCCATCAGCAGTCAAACCAAAGTATGTATTTCAGGAACTCTACTTTACCTACTACTCACAAACATTTTAGTACAAAATTCAAATCTAGGCCACATAAGTATTTTGAGTTCATACTACAACAATCTTGCTAACAAAGCCAACATTGCAACAAACTTGAGCGCTTAAGGGCCAATGGCCCTCTTGTTTCTGAATTTACCAACTTTGCTGATTTAGTTCACTCGCGAACATTCATGATTGAAATCGTGTCGACGAAATGTATTAAAAAAGAATCGAATGGTGTTGGTATGATTCGAGTTTTAACACAATTTATTACATTCAAACATATCAATCATTTTACGTGTTTTGGCTACAATTGACCGTGAATAGAATAAAATACGACATGCAAGTTACAGTATTTCGGATACGTACATATTTTCGGACAAGCTCGATCTTTAATCAAATATTACTACTACACTATGTAGCAAGAATGTTATGAAGATGTAAATTGTAATTTTGTTCTTCTTTGGGGGGGGGGGGACAGTATGAATGCTGATTGTATCACTCATAAATATAGGTTAAGATTCATCACAAAACAATTAAGCTGCCTAAAAATGACAAATTGATATAAAAATAAACATTTTTATTGGTAACAAAAAAAAGCAGGAAAAGTAGATCCATAGTTCAAATCAAAATTTTCCCCAAACCGACTTGCAGGAGGGGGCTACCCCCGCACTCCCCCACTCTTAGCTCTGTGACTCTGATTGATTCATCAGGACTCCTACTTTTTGCAAGAAGGAGTCCTGGGACTCTGATTTTTACTTAGATTTTGGCTGTTTCCTGTGTTGACTCAGTTTGTACAAGTGCCTTCATACCCTTTCATTTGTTAAGTAGAAAGACCACAATTCCTACCAGAAAACATGGGAGATGCCATGTGCAGAGTCTAAACATTCAAAATTTTCTTGGGGGAGGACATAGAAATAGGTTGCAGGTGCCATGAAAACTTGCCCAGAATCTTTAATCGGACATGCATAAATACATGAAATATACCAACCTAACACTTTGTTTATATTGTTGTAGAGCTTTCCAACGGAGGAATTTCCAATCACTGATGGTGTCTAGTTTGATTGATGGTCACACATGGATGATGAAGGACTGAACATATTTGAAACATTGCATTGTAGATCTACACTCCACATTCAGGTAATTGCAAGAAGTGTTTTAAATTTACTTGACTAATTTGGAAGCAAATCATTCGTTCTCAATGAATACGGTAAGGCCTGAATTAAAAAAATACCTGGTTTGCCCTTTACCTACCCTGAATTTTTCAAGGGCGAGGTGGTAGGTCTGAAAAATATTTTATTTAGGTTGTGGGCCTGAAGACTGAAATCGTGTGCCTGTGGTTTTTAATTTCTCTTCAGAACGGAATTTTTCTGTACCAATCTACTCTAAATAAATTCACAAGCGATGTGCCGCTTTAGAAGTCGTTTGAAGTAATCGCCAAAGAGGTTAAATGTTTGACGATAAAAGATGTCTAAGAGACCGGCAGCACGCCTAAATACACTCAACCGCTTTAAAAACGCACCACTATTGAAAATAATCAAATTTTGTCAAAATATATTTTTTGCTAAAATTGATAGTTTACAGGGTTTGTTCAGTTCATAAGCTTGACCTAATTAAAGAAAACGATTTTATTTTCATTCGGAATACCCCGCCCAGAGAACATTTTTGATTTTGCATGTTTTGCGCGTGCAGCTCGATCGCGTCGACCTTTGTGATCAATATTAACTTTAAACTGTAAGCTGTTGGTTTACACATTGAAAAAACAACATAAACAATATTTGCTAATGGTATTTTTATGCTGCGAATATCTCGAATATTTGTTCTCGATGATTGTGCCTTCGCTTCCAACTGAAAAAAGCCTCGGTGCCTTAACATGACGGTTCAGCTGCCAACATACAATGATTGTGGTCTTAGAACATTGATTCCTAGCAAATGGCACAGTCAAAGACCGATCTGGATGAACTAGCTTAAGGTATTGAGCCAGAGCTAGGAGGAAACATGACACAGGTTGTGTCACTGTAATTGGTTCCGCATGGCTTCAGACAGTGTCACAATAGTGCTGGGTGTCAATCAACGAGCCAGAAGTACATTATTGCATTTTCATAATTATTTCTTTCATAATTGTCAATAAAAAGGAAAATTATTTTAGTACATTTTTTAATGAGTTTTCTCCCGTTTAGAGCCTTAAGTCCTAACTTTTTGTCTTCAAGCTCCTTCATAGTGTTGATTTGAGGTACCATAATTGCACCACGGGATATATCTTGACGCTCATAACCAAGACTTCAAGTATTAATAAGGCTTGAATCCATCTCAGGTTTGCATATTGCGCATATCTGAACCGCACTCGGTCGTATTGTATTAGCCAGATAGCCATAGCCACATAACATTTATAATTCAAGTTAAGCTTTGCATTAATGGTGTGAAACATCACGTCGAACATAATTCTATCCAATTACGTAATTAATATTATGCTTTAGGAGGAGATACCACGTGCATGCATCAATGTAGCGGGCCTTTATACGTGCTTATGAAATTGTGACTTTCACTTTCATGGGTCTCAGTGTTATCTATATCATAATTCATTTCAAACTCGTAATAATATCATGAAAATCACACACCTTGTTGAATATAGACTGAAAATTATTAATCCGAAAATAAATAACCATAAATTGACGTTTTCGTCACTAAAAACGATATTTCATATGTGGTGCGTTTTTAAAGCGGTTGAGTGTATAGGAATAGGTTGCAGGTGCAATGAAAACTTACCAAGAATCTATAATCGGACACGCATAAATTACGTATCAACAAAAATTTGCAGCATTTCTATTTTATGCGTAGTTTACTAGAAATTATTGCACCAGCATTTTCTATGGAATAACAGATTTAGATTTATATAATTATTATGTAAGTAGCTTTTCTTCATATTCATATTTGCACTTCAAAATACGTGGCACGTTCGATTGACGTTCGAATGAAAAAAATTAAAACCACAAGGATTTCCCAAATAATTTCGAAGAAGAGGGGGTATATTTTTTTGCTAGCCTGTCTGTCGGTAGACCAGTTAGTTTCCGATCGATAACTCGTCAACGGATTGACCGATAGGCCTGATACTTCACAGGTGCATTCGCCTTGGACAGTAGATGAACCGTATTGAAACTGGGGTCACTTGGTCAAAGATCAAGGTCACTGTGGCATTAAGTGTGAAATTGTGAATGTCTGTCTGTTGTCAGTAGACCAGTTAGTTTCCAATCGATAACTCGTCAACGGATTGACCGATAGGCCTGATACTTCACATGTGCATTTGCCTTGGACAGTAGATGACCCCTATTAAAACTTGGGTGACTAGGTCAAAGGTCAAGGTCACTGTGGCATTTAAGTGTGAAAACCGTTTCCGATCGATAACTCGTCAATGGATTGACCGATAGGCCTGATACTTCACAGGTGCATTGGCCTTGGACACTAGGTGACCCCTATTGAAACTGGGGTCACTAGGTCAAAGGTCAAGGTCACTGGCATTTAGTGTGAAAACCGTTTCCAATCGATAACTCGTCAACTGATTTACCGACGAGCCTGATACTTCGCAGGTGCATTGGCCTTTGACACTAGGTGACCCCTATTGAAACTGGGGTCACTAGGTCAAACGTCAAGGTCACTGTGGCATTAAGTGTGAAAACCGTTTCCGATCGATAACTCTTCAATGGATTTACCAATAGGCCTGATACTTCACAGGTACAGTCGCCTTGGACAGTAGATGACCCCTATTGAAACTGGGGTCACTAGGTCAAAGGTCAAGGTCACTGTGCCATTAAGTGTGAAAACCGTTTCCGATCGATAACTCTTCAATGGATTTACCGATAGGCCTGATACTTCACAGGTACATTCGCCTTGGACAGTAGATGACCCCTATTGAAACTGGGGTCACTAGGTCAAAGGTCAAGGTCACTGTGGCATTGAGTTTGAAGACCGTTTCCGATCGATAACTCATCAACGAATTTACAGACGGGCCTGATACTTCGCAGGTGCATTGGCCTTGGACACTAGGTGAACCCTATTGAAACTGGGGTCACTAGGTCAAAGGTCACTGCGACATTGAATGTGAAAATTAGTTTCCGATCGATAACTCATCAACGGATTGACAGATGGGCCTGATACTTCACAGATACATTTGCCTTTGACAGTAGATGACCCCTATTGAAATGTGGCACGAAATTTCTGTGTCAAGGCCCTGTTTGGGGGGCATATGTCTCCGACTGCGGAGCTCTTGTTTTTTTTTGAGTCAGCAGGATTTTTTCAGGTCGGTGAAGGGCAGACAAACTTAATTTTAATTAAGCCTAATGAGCCTCTGGGCACTTGTGAAATATATCTATGTTTACAAGAAATGTTTCAAATATGTATACTGACCAGATGAGAAAAAACATGGTTTTTATGCCCCCATACAGGGCTTGACACTAACTTTTTAAGGAAATAGAAAATGAGGTAGTCCTTGAAAAATATAGGTAGTCCTCATGTTAGTACATAAAACATTTTTGTCAACTCATTTATTCAATGTCTTTTAATTATACTAAAATACAAACCCCCACCCGTATTAACAGACAGTGTATGGTTTGCTACCCTTTGCCACAAAGGGGCTTTCGGTACATGATTAAAATGTCCTACACACCTGTCAAATTACGGTATGGTGTCAAGAAGGATGTGATTTTCTTATCTTCAAAATTAAAACTAATAAGATTGGTCAAAATAGGAATGTTTGAAATGATGTCTACATATTTTTTTTACATCGGTACGAAAATAGTTGGAGACGAATGCTTACCGGTAATCATAAAAAGCATTAAATTACTTAATATTCAGGCTAAAATCAAGCGGGAATCAATGGATATCAGTAAAATATTGCCAAAATACATAAAACAAATCGTTCCGATCGAAAATATTAAACCAATCATCCCTGACGAATTCGCTGTCTTGTTTACATGCAACATGTGCGCAGTTGACTTTAACTAAACCATGTGGACGCGCTGAACCAAACGTAGTCGCTGTTATAATAAACACGTTTCTAAAAATAGGCGTGCATTGATGCGCACACGCAAACTAATTGTTTCTATTGTAAACTTCCGGAAGTTCTTCACATACTTCTTTGCTGATTTTTGGCGAAACTTAAGCAAAAATGCGTCGGACAGAAGGACCGTCGCAGCCCTACATTCTGTCGGACCTTCCACCAAATATGCCAAGAAGACCGATGGTCCATGTAAATTTGGCGATGTCTGCTATGATCATTACCGACTCAACGCATATTTAATAAGAGGAAAGACGCAAATTCCGGTTTCGTTTACATTCGCAAACGGCTGTTTTAATTATTCAATTTACGTTAATTGGTCAAAACAAAGAGGTTGACACAAACGATGGGTCAATTTTGAGATAGCCCAACTGGATACCCAGCTTTGATACCTAGGTAGTCCTTTGAGAAAATAGGTAGCCTCAGGCTAACGGACCATCGTTAGTGTCGAGCCCTGCCAAATCGATTGATTGGGACATATTTGGTATGTAACATCATCTAGTCTCACTTGTGTAAATGATTTCTAAGGTTACCAAATGTGCATTTACACATGTGAGCGACCTAGGGGCTCTATCTCTTGTAATAAGTGAAGGGTTAAATTTGGCATCCTTGAAATGTTTGCTTTTGCTTTTTGTAGGCCTAAGATGATACATTACCAGAGATTGATCCATCTAAACAGTTCTACTTAGGTCAGCGCCACAGGTGATGCCATGCTGTCAAAGGTCATTGGTGCTACATCATTAAACATTGGGTTTTTTGCCAGTGATGGGCCTCACTGAGATGTTGTGTTGGATCTTCAGCAAGAACATGTCACTTCAGAGGGCCAATACTAGGTAAGATTATTTAATGTAGCACACAAGGTGTGAACAGACTGAATGTTTACTCTGACTTAGAATGCGAGAGGATACTACAGTATGTATTCTTCACAAGGGATGAAGTCTGTGGGATTTGTGTCTATATTCTGAATGTTAATCCCCTGTATGAGATTCATTGTGTAGACACTGCCTGTTTGCTTTGTTCCTTGTTGAAGATGCAGGTTGTAGGTGGTGCGTGCTAGGCCAGAGTGAAAAATAAGTCCTGTGCATATCCTGTGGGCTACATACCTTGCAGTCTGCTACACACTCGGTACACATGTATGCTATACCTCTTATAAGAGACATGTAGACACATGTGTACAACATGTGTGCAACAACGCGTAGTAGGCATCTAAAATGCTACACTCCCTCTCTTAATGCATCTAAAATGCATCGCCATTTCTCTTAATGCATCTAAAATGCATCGCCATTTCGCTTAATGCATCTAAAATGCATCGCCATTTCTCTTAATGCATCTAAAATGCAACACCCCCCCCCTCTCTTAATGCATCTAAAATGCAACGCCATTTCTCTTAATGCATCTAAAATGTACACCCCTCTCTTAAAGCATCTAAAATGCGACAGGCCCTTTGTAGACACATCCGGAGTGCTACATCCAATGTGAGAGACGTCTCAACTTCCCCCACCCTCTACCATGTGTGCATCCACTGCAGGACACACACACTAGTCTTTCTACTTCTCTTTCTTATTTCTTATAGGTGTGTCAAAAGTTTGAAATTGGACACCAAAGGTAAATTACTACTGGAATTCTTGAAAATTCTATTTTAGTACATGTATGTTGAAATTTATTTCTCTGTAGCTATGTTCATGGTTTCAAAATGCGTTTTACATTTTAAATGTGGTTCTTTTTTATTTATTTCATGAAGTTAGGACAAAGTTAGGACAAAGTTAGGTTCGCTACTACATTAAATCAGAAAAACCACAACGCAACTATCCTAAGCAACACCCACACATAAGCCAAAGAAACAATCATAGACCCAAGTCCCGTATTCTGGACATGATCATATGGCAACAGTAAGACCTGACCCTGTCTCAAGTTTCATGTTACATTTAAAAAGAGAAATAAAGGCATTGGACATGTGAATGAGGTTTCAGATATCAATCTTGTTTCAAATAATTGTTGTAAAAATAAATACCTCGCTTCTTAGGATAAAATAATGTAAGGTAGGTTTATGGAACTTTCAGAACCTATTTTTACTGAAAGTTTCATAATAGGGTTTATTTAACTATTCAATTAGTGGTGGTATGTTTAGTGGAATGTTTTCTTTGACACTTATGTTGGATTTTATATTAAGGTTTAGGGTAAGGATCTATGTTAAACAAATTTTTATTATTTTAAAATTATTCAAAATACTTTTAATCAACATACCACCTTGCATAAGGGGCGTTATGATCTGGAGCTCAGCAGCTGTCAACCTTTTTATCTTCAGTTTGACACTGTATTTTAGCTCTTGAGCATTGGTTATTTAAATCCTTTGAATCAATAGTCTATGGACTTTTGGTCAATGTTGATGAGATACAGTGGTAATAATTAGGCTTTATGTGCATAGCTTGTAGGTTTAGGTGATAAGTAAATGAAATTAACCATTCACAAATTGGTTAATTAATCATGTTAGGATTATGATATAGCTATGCTCAACATACCCCCCTCCCAACCCCTTCAAGTGTAGTTATAACTAAATTATAGGCAACTGTAATTGTGTATAGGGATCATGTAATGGTTCCATTATCCATAAGGAGTGACGCATTAAGAGCTTGTGAGGATCATAATTTAACCTTCCATTTATTTCATTTAAATAAGGTCATGTTCAATGCAAAAGCTTTCAACTTATTTTTTCAATGTCCCACCTCAATACTTCAGCATATTTTTCTGCATATAGTGTGTCAATTTCTCTTCAACTGTATATTTTCTTGTTTTAAATAATACAGGTTTAGGGTCATAAGGTTTAGTTAATGTAGGCATTTAGCTATTGAGGTGGACTTAGGGTCATATGATCATTGCTCCTTTGTACAAGGTCTAAAGGCAGAGAAATTGTCAACCCTCATGCCTCTGTTAGGATATTTTTTTTTGCATTTTCATACTTTGTTGTAATCATGAACATACTTACTACTGAAATAGTCTATGCATGTTTATCTAATTCAGCTCAAAGATCATTATTCGAATGTCTAATTACTGTTCAAAAATTAACACTGAGAGCATTAAATTAGTATTTACTTGATTGGTTCCAATTACTTCTTAACTGGTACTCTCATCATCTTGAAAAGACACCCAATGGTCTGTGGCTGATATGCTGTTTGCCCCTTTACTAAGTCTTCATTTCTAAACATGTGCCTTTTGATTGCTAAGTGCTAGCTTGTCTACACCAAGTGTAGAAAGTGTCCGGTTTCATGCTAGGCATTGTCATACCAAAGACAAAATAAAAATGGTACCAGAAATTCCCTTGCTTGAGGCTCGAGAATTTCTGGCTTCTCTTCTCTTTCTCATACCCGCGATGAACTACAACAAGAAATAAACATACAAAAGGCCACAGAATCAAACACAGCAGAACTGATGTGACAATAAACACAATAAGCATTAACTGAATAAACACAATAAGCGTTAACTGAATAAACACAATAAGCGTAAACTCAATAAACACAATAAGCGTAAACTCAATAAGCGTTAACTCAATAAACACAATAAGCGTAAACTCAATAAGCGTAAACTCAATAAACACTAAGCGTAAACACAATAAGCGTTAACTCAATAAACACAATAAGCGTTAACGCAACATACATATAAATATATAAAATGTACCTAAATAAGTAAATATTAATAAAAATGTGTTCGGTCGGTTTTCATGTCAACAGGTCTGTGAACCTGATGCGGAGTGATACACTTCATATTCAGGGAGATGGCTTGTTGACATGAAATATACCGACCTAACACTTTGTTTATATCGTTGTAGAGCTTTCCAATGGAGGAATTTCCAATCACTGATGGTGTCTAGTTTGATTGATGGTCACACATGGACGATGAAGGACTTAACATTGCATTGTAGATCTTAACTCAACATTCAGGTTAGTGCAGTAAGTGTTTTAAATTTACTTGACTTATTTGGAAGCAAATCATCTGTTCTCAATGAATATGGTAAGGCCTGAATTAAAAAAATACCTGGTTTGCCCTTTACCTACCCTGAATTTCAAGGGCTGAAAAATATTTTATTTAGGTTTTTGGCCTGAAGACTGAAATTGTGTGTCTGTGGTTTTTAATTTCTCTTCAGAACAGAATTTTTAGGTACCAATCTACTCAAAGTAAATTCACAAGCGACATGCCGCATTAGAAGTCGTTTGAAGTAGCTCACAAAAACGTTTAATGTTTGCCGATAAAAGACGTCTATGAGACCGGCGGCACGCCTAAATATAGGAATAGGTTGCAGGTGCAATGAAAACTTACCCAGAATCTATAATCGGACACGTATAAATTACGTATCAACAAAAATTGCAATATTTCTATTTTAGCGTAGTTTACTTGAAATTATTGCACCAGCATTTTCTATGGAATGACAGATTTAGATTTATATAACTATTATTTAAGTACCATTTCTTCATATGCATATTTGCACTTCAAAATACGCGGCGCGTATGATTGACGTTCAAATGAAAAAAATAAAACCGCAAGGATTTCTCAAATAATTTTTTTTTGAGTCAGCGGAATTTTTTTGGGTCGGTCGGTAAAGGGCAAACAAACTTAATTTTAATTAAGCCTAATGATCCTTTGGGCACTTGTGAAATATATCTATGTTTACAAGAAATGTTTCAAATATGTATACTGACCAGATGAAAAACAACATGGTTTTTATGCCCCCAAATCTATAGATTGGGACATATTTGGTATGTAACATCATCTAGTCTTACTTGTGTAAATGATTTCTAAGGTTACCAAATGTGCATTTACACATGTGAGCGACCTAGGGGCTCTATCTCTTGTAATAAGTGAAGGGTTAAATTTGGCATCCTTGAAATGTTTGAAGTTGTTTTTTGTAGGCCTAAGATGATACATTACCAGAGATTGATCCATCTAAACAGTTCTACTTAGGTCAGCGCCACAGGCGATGCCATGCTGTCAAAGGTCATTGGTGCTACATCATTAAACATTGGGTTTGTTGCCAGTCATGGGCCTCACTGAGATTTTGTGTTGGATATTCAGCAAGAACTTGTCACTACAGGGTCGATTCTAGGTAAGATTATTTAATGTAGCACACAAGGTGTGAACAGACTGAATGTTTACTCTGACTTAGAATGCAAGAGGATACTACAGTATGTATTCTTCACAAGGGATGAAGTCCGTGGGATTTGTGTCTATATTCTGAATGTCAATCCCCTGTATGAGATTCATTGTGTAGACACTGCCTGTTTGCTTTGTTCCTTGTTGAAGATGCAGGTTGTAGGTGGTGCGTGCTAGGCCAGAGTGAAAAATAAGTCCTGTGCATATCCTGTGGGCTACATACCTTGCAGTCTGCTACACACTCGGTACACATGTATGCTATACCTCTTATAAGAGACATGTAGACACATGTGTACAACATGTGTGCAACAACGCGTAGTAGGCATCTAAAATGCTACACTCCCTCTCTTAATGCATCTAAAATGCATCGCCATTTCTCTTAATGCATCTAAAATGCATCGCCATTTCTCTTAATGCATCTAAAATGCATCGCCATTTCTCTTAATGCATCTAAAATGCAACACCCCCCCCCTCTCTTAATGCATCTAAAATGCAACGCCATTTCTCTTAATGCATCTAAAATGTACACCCCTCTCTTAAAGCATCTAAAATGCGACAGGCCCTTTGTAGACACATCCGGAGTGCTACATCCAATGTGAGAGACGTCTCAACTTCCCCCACCCTCTACCATGTGTGCATCCACTGCAGGACACACACACTAGTCTTTCTACTTCTCTTTCTTATTTCTTATAGGTGTGTCAAAAGTTTGAAATTGGACACCAAAGGTAAATTACTACTGGAATTCTTGAAAATTCTATTTTAGTACATGTATGTTGAAATTTATTTCTCTGTAGCTATGTTCATGGTTTCAAAATGCGTTTTACATTTTAAATGTGGTTCTTTTTTATTTATTTCATGAAGTTAGGATAAAGTTAGGACAAAGTTAGGACAAAGTTAGGACAAAGTTAGGTTCGCTACTACATTAAATCAGAAAAACCACAACGCAACTATCCTAAGCAACACCCACACATAAGCCAAAGAAACAATCATAGACCCAAGTCCCGTATTCTGGACATGATCATATGGCAACAGTAAGACCTGACCCTGTCTCAAGTTTCATGTTACATTTAAAAAGAGAAATAAAGGCATTGGACATGTGAATGAGGTTTCAGATATCAATCTTGTTTCAAATAATTGTTGTAAAAATAAATACCTCGCTTCTTAGGATAAAATAATGTAAGGTAGGTTTATGGAACTTTCAGAACCTATTTTTACTGAAAGTTTCATAATAGGGTTTATTTAACTATTCAATTAGTGGTGGTATGTTTAGTGGAATGTTTTCTTTGACACTTATGTTGGATTTTATATTAAGGTTTAGGGTAAGGATCTATGTTAAACAAATTTTTATTATTTTAAAATTATTCAAAATACTTTTAATCAACATACCACCTTGCATAAGGGGCGTTATGATCTGGAGCTCAGCAGCTGTCAACCTTTTTATCTTCAGTTTGACACTGTATTTTAGCTCTTGAGCATTGGTTATTTAAATCCTTTGAATCAATAGTCTATGGACTTTTGGTCAATGTTGATGAGATACAGTGGTAATAATTAGGCTTTATGTGCATAGCTTGTAGGTTTAGGTGATAAGTAAATGAAATTAACCATTCACAAATTGGTTAATTAATCATGTTAGTATAATGATATAGCTATGCTCAACATACCCCCCTCCCAACCCCTTCAAGTGTAGTTATAACTAAATTATAGGCAACTGTAATTGTGTATAGGGATCATGTAATGGTTCCATTATCCATAAGGAGTGACGCATTAAGAGCTTGTGAGGATCATGATTTAACCTTCCATTTATTTCATTTAAATAAGGTCATGTTCAATGCAAAAGCTTTCAACTTATTTTTTCAATGTCCCACCTCAATACTTCAGCATATTTTTCTGCATATAGTGTGTCAATTTCTCTTCAACTGTATATTTTCTTGTTTTAAATAATACAGGTTTAGGGTCATAAGGTTTAGTTAATGTAGGCATTTAGCTATTGAGGTGGACTTAGGGTCATATGATCATTGCTCCTTTGTACAAGGTCTAAAGGCAGAGAAATTGTCAACCCTCATGCCTCTGTTAGGATATTTTTTTTTGCATTTTCATACTTTGTTGTAATCATGAACATACTTACTACTGAAATAGTCTATGCATGTTTATCTAATTCAGCTCAAAGATCATTATTCGAATGTCTAATTACTGTTCAAAAATTAACACTGAGAGCATTAAATTAGTATTTACTTGATTGGTTCCAATTACTTCTTAACTGGTACTCTCTTATCATCTTGAAAAGACACCCAATGGTCTGTGGCTGATCCCTTCTGTAAATCTGCCATGGAATTCCATGGGAAAAAGAGCGGAAATCGACGGAGTATTGGAACGAGGGATTTTGTGGAAATTGATGTAAAACAACGGAAAAATGGAAAAATGAGGGATTTATATCAGATATTTCCGCTCTTTCACGTAAATTTACACCAAATGCCATTGATGATGGTAAACCACGGAATTTGATGGGAAACGACGGAGTATTGGAACGATATTCCGCTCTTTTACGTGGATTTACACCAAATGCCATGATGATGGTAAACCACGGAATTTGATGGGAAACGACGGAGTATTGGAACGATATTCCGCTCTTTTACATGGATTTACACCAAATGCCATGATGATGGTAAACCACGGAATTTGATGGTAAACGACGGAGTATTGGAACGATATTCCGCTCTTTTACGTGGATTTACGCCAAATGCCATGATGATGGTAAACCATGGAATTTGATGGTAAACCACGGAATTTGATGGGAAACGACGGAGTATTGGAACGATATTCCGCTCATTTACGTGGATTTACACCAAATGCCATGATGATGGTAAACCACGGAATTTGATGGGAAACGACGGAGTATTGGAACGATATTCCGCTCTTTTACGTGGATTTACGCCAAATGCCATGATGATGGTAAACCATGGAATTTGATGGTAAACCACGGAATTTGCTGGGAAACGACAGACTATTGGAACGATTCCAGCAAATATTCAAGATTCACACTGCACGCTTGAGTCACCTTAAACCTATATAGAAAGAATTTAAAAAACAATTACATATGGTCAATATTTTACTTACGTCATTTGAATCAAAATAAAATGTTTTCCAAAGCAAGACAAGGCTATTAGTAATGTCCCATTCATTGAAAATAAAATAAACAACTGCTTCAATGTTTTGTTGCGTTCTCAAAGTTTTGTATAGGATCTTATCACAAATTCTCAGGCACATATTCTTCATGTTCTGTATCCATGGCATTTTTCTGTTGGTCATTTTGAATTGACCTCTCAATTGTCTTGCATCATGACTGAAAATCAAATTGAACAGTTACATATACAATGTATCTTAATTAGAACCAAACTGAAAGGCGTTTAAAAGAATGCTCATTTTAATGTTTATGTTATTTTTTATCAATGCAAAAGATATATTTTATTAGAGGATTTGATTGTGTTATTAAACAATATAAGTTAGGTGTAATATGATATCATGCAACTCAGTGTTTATTTGACCAACTCCTCTTAAACTCAATATATTTTACCTTTTAAGGAACAGTATAAATCTCTGCAATGTCTACAGTAACTTTGGTTAGTACTGGCTGCAATACTGAAGAAGCCACACTTTTGTCAGTGGTACCATCTGAGTTTTGACCTGAAATGTATTATAGAAAAAAAACTATAAATTATAAATATTGCACATTTTTCAACCTGGCACATTGGTTTCATTTCTTCATACTGTTGTACTATTGCAAATTGTTTCATTCTGAAGGTGCAATGCTGTATTTACTAAAAAATGTACTTTGCAACAATATTAAAGGACACTGTGATCAATTAAGCCAGCATAATTTTTCCAATGATAATGGCTGCATGCACACTGAACATGTGGCTTTCATTTCCCTTTGTCTTAGTGCATGGTTGATTAAGCTTTAGGTTTGTTATTAAATAATATAAGAAGGCAACACATGCAAATAAAATATCAATGTCTCAATTAATTATTAAATATCAACACATCTTACCTGGTGTTTAATTTGGCTGCAATCCTTTTCATTCTGTTCTCCAGGTTTTCAATCACCGATTGGAATAAACTATGGAATGTCTCCCAAAATGTTGTTAAGTCTATTATTAACTGATATAATTTAGCATCCTTATACAAATATTGTTCCTGTAATCAAGAATATGTTAATTTATAAAGCACTGTACACACATATTTGTTTTAGTTTGTTAACCATCACACTATAGCCTCCAAACATTCAAATCTGGTAACATGTATATGGACCAGTCTCCAGCCAATGGCTAATCAGATTCAGTTACAGCTGTGAGGCACACTTGGGGGTGAAATGGTCAGTTGGTAATTGTATACATACCAGCACATGTATTATTCTGCCTATTGGTGCCCCTGTACTCATGTTACAATACTACAGAAATTGGCTTATCAGCAGATCTAATTTTAGAACATTCTCACATTGACCAGCAGGGTGTTATAATCTATAAAGGTTACTATGATAACAATCCTAGGTGAATAGAATCAGTGGCTCCATAGAATGTGATTGAAAAAAAAATCAGTTTTATGAATTAGGTATTAAAACAATTATCAGCAATTCTGAACTGGGCATTTCAGTGTATCTTTTTCTTTATGACCAGTACATAATTCTTTTTAAATAATTAATGCTGTTTCATACTTCATGATCCTTTTAATCTAATTTCTAAAGAAATTCAATTTACTAATGATTTAACTATTGTATTAATAAGCACTATTTATCAATTATAAAAAAATGTATAAATTATATATACACATGTCCCAGTTTTTACAGAATTTTTATATAAATGCCTTATTTAGTCTGAAAATCATTAAATCAAATTAATATAATTTTCAGATTCTTCATTTTAAGTTCTTTGTTTTGAATCCCATTGTGCAGGGGAAAATAGTTTAGATTATGGCTTTATGACTTTTTAAAACATTTTTCATGTTTCTGGACTTAGAATTTTTCACTCCCAACACTGCATAAGAACTTCTAGTACAAGTCTGATAAAAATGTCTAAGTGTTTTCCATCGATTTCCGCTCCTGAAAAATGACTAAGTTCAACTTTCCGTCATTTTCCATGGATTTTGATGGTATTTGAGGGAAGAAATAAGTGAAAAGAGCGTAAAAATAATTTTCCACTCTTTTCCACTGTGTTTTACATCAATTTCCATGGATTTCCACGGATATCCATGTAAAATGAGGGTAATTCATGTAATTTGATGGCAGATCTACAGAAGGGATATGCTGTTTGCCCCTTTACTAAGTCTTCATTTCTAAACATGTGCCTTTTGATTGCTAAGTGCTAGCTTGTCTACACCAAGTGTAGAAAGTGTCCGGTTTCATGCTAGGCGTTGTCATACCAAAGACAAAATAAAAATGGTACCAGAAATTCCCTTGCTAGAGGCTCGAGAATTTCTGGCTTCTCTTCTCTTTCTCATACCCGCGATGAACTACAACAAGAAATAAACATACAAAAGGCCACAGAATCAAACACAGCAGAACTGATGTGACAATAAACACAATAAGCATTAACTGAATAAACACAATAAGCGTTAACTGAATAAACACAATAAGCGTAAACTCAATAAACACAATAAGCGTAAACTCAATAAGCGTTAACTCAATAAACACAATAAGCGTAAACTCAATAAGCGTAAACTCAATAAACACTAAGCGTTAACACAATTAGCGTTAACTCAATAAACACAATAAGCGTTAACGCAACATACATATAAATATATAAAATGTACCTAAATAAGTAAATATTAATAAAAATGTGTTCGGTCGGTTTTCATGTCAACAGGTCTGTGAACCTGATGCGGAGTGATACACTTCATATTCAGGGAGATGGCTTGTTGACATGAAATATACCGACCTAACACTTTGTTTATATTGTTGTAGAGCTTTCCAATGGAGGAATTTCCAATCACTGATGGTGTCTAGTTTGATTGATGGTCACACATGGACGATGAAGGACTTAACATTGCATTGTAGATCTTAACTCAACATTCAGGTTAGTGCAGTAAGTGTTTTAAATTTACTTGACTTATTTGGAAGCAAATCATCTGTTCTCAATGAATATGGTAAGGCCTGAATTAAAAAAATACCTGGTTTGCCCTTTACCTACCCTGAATTTCAAGGGCTGAAAAACATTTTATTTAGGTTTTTGGCCTGAAGACTGAAATTGTGTGTCTGTGGTTTTTAATTTCTCTTCAGAACAGAATTTTTAGGTACCAATCTACTCAAAGTAAATTCACAAGCGACATGCCGCATTAGAAGTCGTTTGAAGTAGCTCACAAAAACGTTTAATGTTTGCCGATAAAAGACGTCTATGAGACCGGCGGCACGCCTAAATATAGGAATAGGTTGCAGGTGCAATGAAAACTTACCCAGAATCTATAATCGGACACGTATAAATTACGTATCAACAAAAATTGCAATATTTCTATTTTTAGCGTAGTTTACTTGAAATTATTGCACCAGCATTTTCTATGGAATGACAGATTTAGATTTATATAACTATTATTTAAGTACCATTTCTTCATATGCATATTTGCACTTCAAAATACGCGGCGCGTATGATTGACGTTCAAATGAAAAAAATAAAACCGCAAGGATTTCTCAAATAATTTTTTTTTGAGTCAGCGGAATTTTTTTGGGTCGGTCGGTAAAGGGCAAACAAACTTAATTTTAATTAAGCCTAATGATCCTTTGGGCACTTGTGAAATATATCTATGTTTACAAGAAATGTTTCAAATATGTATACTGACCAGATGAAAAACAACATGGTTTTTATGCCCCCAAATCTATAGATTGGGACATATTTGGTATGTAACATCATCTAGTCTTACTTGTGTAAATGATTTCTAAGGTTACCAAATGTGCATTTACACATGTGAGCGACCTAGGGGCTCTATCTCTTGTAATAAGTGAAGGGTTAAATTTGGCATCCTTGAAATGTTTGAAGTTGTTTTTTGTAGGCCTAAGATGATACATTACCAGAGATTGATCCATCTAAACAGTTCTACTTAGGTCAGCGCCACAGGCGATGCCATGCTGTCAAAGGTCATTGGTGCTACATCATTAAACATTGGGTTTGTTGCCAGTCATGGGCCTCACTGAGATTTTGTGTTGGATATTCAGTAAGAACTTGTCACTACAGGGTCGATTCTAGGTAAGATTATTTAATGTAGCACACAAGGTGTGAACAGACTGAATGTTTACTCTGACTTAGAATGCAAGAGGATACTACAGTATGTATTCTTCACAAGGGATGAAGTCCGTGGGATTTGTGTCTATATTCTGAATGTCAATCCCCTGTATGAGATTCATTGTGTAGACACTGCCTGTTTGCTTTGTTCCTTGTTGAAGATGCAGGTTGTAGGTGGTGCGTGCTAGGCCAGAGTGAAAAATAAGTCCTGTGCATATCCTGTGGGCTACATACCTTGCAGTCTGCTACACACTCGGTACACATGTATGCTATACCTCTTATAAGAGACATGTAGACACATGTGTACAACATGTGTGCAACAACGCGTAGTAGGCATCTAAAATGCTACACTCCCTCTCTTAATGCATCTAAAATGCATCGCCATTTCTCTTAATGCATCTAAAATGCATCGCCATTTCTCTTAATGCATCTAAAATGCATCGCCATTTCTCTTAATGCATCTAAAATGCAACACCCCCCCTCTCTTAATGCATCTAAAATGCAACGCCATTTCTCTTAATGCATCTAAAATGTACACCCCTCTCTTAAAGCATCTAAAATGCGACAGGCCCTTTGTAGACACATCCGGAGTGCTACATCCAATGTGAGAGACGTCTCAACTTCCCCCACCCTCTACCATGTGTGCATCCACTGCAGGACACACACACTAGTCTTTCTACTTCTCTTTCTTATTTCTTATAGGTGTGTCAAAAGTTTGAAATTGGACACCAAAGGTAAATTACTACTGGAATTCTTGAAAATTCTATTTTAGTACATGTATGTTGAAATTTATTTCTCTGTAGCTATGTTCATGGTTTCAAAATGCGTTTTACATTTTAAATGTGGTTCTTTTTTATTTATTTCATGAAGTTAGGATAAAGTTAGGACAAAGTTAGGACAAAGTTAGGACAAAGTTAGGTTCGCTACTACATTAAATCAGAAAAACCACAACGCAACTATCCTAAGCAACACCCACACATAAGCCAAAGAAACAATCATAGACCCAAGTCCCGTATTCTGGACATGATCATATGGCAACAGTAAGACCTGACCCTGTCTCAAGTTTCATGTTACATTTAAAAAGAGAAATAAAGGCATTGGACATGTGAATGAGGTTTCAGATATCAATCTTGTTTCAAATAATTGTTGTAAAAATAAATACCTCGCTTCTTAGGATAAAATAATGTAAGGTAGGTTTATGGAACTTTCAGAACCTATTTTTACTGAAAGTTTCATAATAGGGTTTATTTAACTATTCAATTAGTGGTGGTATGTTTAGTGGAATGTTTTCTTTGACACTTATGTTGGATTTTATATTAAGGTTTAGGGTAAGGATCTATGTTAAACAAATTTTTATTATTTTAAAATTATTCAAAATACTTTTAATCAACATACCACCTTGCATAAGGGGCGTTATGATCTGGAGCTCAGCAGCTGTCAACCTTTTTATCTTCAGTTTGACACTGTATTTTAGCTCTTGAGCATTGGTTATTTAAATCCTTTGAATCAATAGTCTATGGACTTTTGGTCAATGTTGATGAGATACAGTGGTAATAATTAGGCTTTATGTGCATAGCTTGTAGGTTTAGGTGATAAGTAAATGAAATTAACCATTCACAAATTGGTTAATTAATCATGTTAGTATAATGATATAGCTATGCTCAACATACCCCCCTCCCAACCCCTTCAAGTGTAGTTATAACTAAATTATAGGCAACTGTAATTGTGTATAGGGATCATGTAATGGTTCCATTATCCATAAGGAGTGACGCATTAAGAGCTTGTGAGGATCATAATTTAACCTTCCATTTATTTCATTTAAATAAGGTCATGTTCAATGCAAAAGCTTTCAACTTATTTTTTCAATGTCCCACCTCAATACTTCAGCATATTTTTCTGCATATAGTGTGTCAATTTCTCTTCAACTGTATATTTTCTTGTTTTAAATAATACAGGTTTAGGGTCATAAGGTTTAGTTAATGTAGGCATTTAGCTATTGAGGTGGACTTAGGGTCATATGATCATTGCTCCTTTGTACAAGGTCTAAAGGCAGAGAAATTGTCAACCCTCATGCCTCTGTTAGGATATTTTTTTTTGCATTTTCATACTTTGTTGTAATCATGAACATACTTACTACTGAAATAGTCTATGCATGTTTATCTAATTCAGCTCAAAGATCATTATTCGAATGTCTAATTACTGTTCAAAAATTAACACTGAGAGCATTAAATTAGTATTTACTTGATTGGTTCCAATTACTTCTTAACTGGTACTCTCTTATCATCTTGAAAAGACACCCAATGGTCTGTGGCTGATATGCTGTTTGCCCCTTTACTAAGTCTTCATTTCTAAACATGTGCCTTTTGAGTGCTAAGTGCTAGCTTGTCTACACCAAGTGTAGAAAGTGTCCGGTTTCATGCTAGGCGTTGTCATACCAAAGACAAAATAAAAATGGTACCAGAAATTCCCTTGCTAGAGGCTCGAGAATTTCTGGCTTCTCTTCTCTTTCTCATACCCGCGATGAACTACAACAAGAAATAAACATACAAAAGGCCACAGAATCAAACACAGCAGAACTGATGTGACAATAAACACAATAAGCATTAACTGAATAAACACAATAAGCGTTAACTGAATAAACACAATAAGCGTAAACTCAATAAACACAATAAGCGTAAACTCAATAAGCGTTAACTCAATAAACACAATAAGCGTAAACTCAATAAGCGTAAACTCAATAAACACTAAGCGTAAACACAATTAGCGTTAACTCAATAAACACAATAAGCGTTAACGCAACATACATATAAATATATAAAATGTACCTAAATAAGTAAATATTAATAAAAATGTGTTCGGTCGGTTTTCATGTCAACAGGTCTGTGAACCTGATGCGGAGTGATACACTTCATATTCAGGGAGATGGCTTGTTGACATGAAATATACCGACCTAACACTTTGTTTATATTGTTGTAGAGCTTTCCAATGGAGGAATTTCCAATCACTGATGGTGTCTAGTTTGATTGATGGTCACACATGGACGATGAAGGACTTAACATTGCATTGTAGATCTTAACTCAACATTCAGGTTAGTGCAGTAAGTGTTTTAAATTTACTTGACTTATTTGGAAGCAAATCATCTGTTCTCAATGAATATGGTAAGGCCTGAATTAAAAAAATACCTGGTTTGCCCTTTACCTACCCTGAATTTCAAGGGCTGAAAAACATTTTATTTAGGTTTTTGGCCTGAAGACTGAAATTGTGTGTCTGTGGTTTTTAATTTCTCTTCAGAACAGAATTTTTAGGTACCAATCTACTCAAAGTAAATTCACAAGCGACATGCCGCATTAGAAGTCGTTTGAAGTAGCTCACAAAAACGTTTAATGTTTGCCGATAAAAGACGTCTATGAGACCGGCGGCACGCCTAAATATAGGAATAGGTTGCAGGTGCAATGAAAACTTACCCAGAATCTATAATCGGACACGTATAAATTACGTATCAACAAAAATTGCAATATTTCTATTTTTAGCGTAGTTTACTTGAAATTATTGCACCAGCATTTTCTATGGAATGACAGATTTAGATTTATATAACTATTATTTAAGTACCATTTCTTCATATGCATATTTGCACTTCAAAATACGCGGCGCGTATGATTGACGTTCAAATGAAAAAAATAAAACCGCAAGGATTTCTCAAATAATTTTTTTTTGAGTCAGCGGAATTTTTTTGGGTCGGTCGGTAAAGGGCAAACAAACTTAATTTTAATTAAGCCTAATGATCCTTTGGGCACTTGTGAAATATATCTATGTTTACAAGAAATGTTTCAAATATGTATACTGACCAGATGAAAAACAACATGGTTTTTATGCCCCCAAATCTATAGATTGGGACATATTTGGTATGTAACATCATCTAGTCTTACTTGTGTAAATGATTTCTAAGGTTACCAAATGTGCATTTACACATGTGAGCGACCTAGGGGCTCTATCTCTTGTAATAAGTGAAGGGTTAAATTTGGCATCCTTGAAATGTTTGAAGTTGTTTTTTGTAGGCCTAAGATGATACATTACCAGAGATTGATCCATCTAAACAGTTCTACTTAGGTCAGCGCCACAGGCGATGCCATGCTGTCAAAGGTCATTGGTGCTACATCATTAAACATTGGGTTTGTTGCCAGTCATGGGCCTCACTGAGATTTTGTGTTGGATATTCAGTAAGAACTTGTCACTACAGGGTCGATTCTAGGTAAGATTATTTAATGTAGCACACAAGGTGTGAACAGACTGAATGTTTACTCTGACTTAGAATGCAAGAGGATACTACAGTATGTATTCTTCACAAGGGATGAAGTCCGTGGGATTTGTGTCTATATTCTGAATGTCAATCCCCTGTATGAGATTCATTGTGTAGACACTGCCTGTTTGCTTTGTTCCTTGTTGAAGATGCAGGTTGTAGGTGGTGCGTGCTAGGCCAGAGTGAAAAATAAGTCCTGTGCATATCCTGTGGGCTACATACCTTGCAGTCTGCTACACACTCGGTACACATGTATGCTATACCTCTTATAAGAGACATGTAGACACATGTGTACAACATGTGTGCAACAACGCGTAGTAGGCATCTAAAATGCTACACTCCCTCTCTTAATGCATCTAAAATGCATCGCCATTTCTCTTAATGCATCTAAAATGCATCGCCATTTCTCTTAATGCATCTAAAATGCATCGCCATTTCTCTTAATGCATCTAAAATGCAACACCCCCCCTCTCTTAATGCATCTAAAATGCAACGCCATTTCTCTTAATGCATCTAAAATGTACACCCCTCTCTTAAAGCATCTAAAATGCGACAGGCCCTTTGTAGACACATCCGGAGTGCTACATCCAATGTGAGAGACGTCTCAACTTCCCCCACCCTCTACCATGTGTGCATCCACTGCAGGACACACACACTAGTCTTTCTACTTCTCTTTCTTATTTCTTATAGGTGTGTCAAAAGTTTGAAATTGGACACCAAAGGTAAATTACTACTGGAATTCTTGAAAATTCTATTTTAGTACATGTATGTTGAAATTTATTTCTCTGTAGCTATGTTCATGGTTTCAAAATGCGTTTTACATTTTAAATGTGGTTCTTTTTTATTTATTTCATGAAGTTAGGATAAAGTTAGGACAAAGTTAGGACAAAGTTAGGACAAAGTTAGGTTCGCTACTACATTAAATCAGAAAAACCACAACGCAACTATCCTAAGCAACACCCACACATAAGCCAAAGAAACAATCATAGACCCAAGTCCCGTATTCTGGACATGATCATATGGCAACAGTAAGACCTGACCCTGTCTCAAGTTTCATGTTACATTTAAAAAGAGAAATAAAGGCATTGGACATGTGAATGAGGTTTCAGATATCAATCTTGTTTCAAATAATTGTTGTAAAAATAAATACCTCGCTTCTTAGGATAAAATAATGTAAGGTAGGTTTATGGAACTTTCAGAACCTATTTTTACTGAAAGTTTCATAATAGGGTTTATTTAACTATTCAATTAGTGGTGGTATGTTTAGTGGAATGTTTTCTTTGACACTTATGTTGGATTTTATATTAAGGTTTAGGGTAAGGATCTATGTTAAACAAATTTTTATTATTTTAAAATTATTCAAAATACTTTTAATCAACATACCACCTTGCATAAGGGGCGTTATGATCTGGAGCTCAGCAGCTGTCAACCTTTTTATCTTCAGTTTGACACTGTATTTTAGCTCTTGAGCATTGGTTATTTAAATCCTTTGAATCAATAGTCTATGGACTTTTGGTCAATGTTGATGAGATACAGTGGTAATAATTAGGCTTTATGTGCATAGCTTGTAGGTTTAGGTGATAAGTAAATGAAATTAACCATTCACAAATTGGTTAATTAATCATGTTAGTATAATGATATAGCTATGCTCAACATACCCCCCCTCCCAACCCCTTCAAGTGTAGTTATAACTAAATTATAGGCAACTGTAATTGTGTATAGGGATCATGTAATGGTTCCATTATCCATAAGGAGTGACGCATTAAGAGCTTGTGAGGATCATAATTTAACCTTCCATTTATTTCATTTAAATAAGGTCATGTTCAATGCAAAAGCTTTCAACTTATTTTTTCAATGTCCCACCTCAATACTTCAGCATATTTTTCTGCATATAGTGTGTCAATTTCTCTTCAACTGTATATTTTCTTGTTTTAAATAATACAGGTTTAGGGTCATAAGGTTTAGTTAATGTAGGCATTTAGCTATTGAGGTGGACTTAGGGTCATATGATCATTGCTCCTTTGTACAAGGTCTAAAGGCAGAGAAATTGTCAACCCTCATGCCTCTGTTAGGATATTTTTTTTTGCATTTTCATACTTTGTTGTAATCATGAACATACTTACTACTGAAATAGTCTATGCATGTTTATCTAATTCAGCTCAAAGATCATTATTCGAATGTCTAATTACTGTTCAAAAATTAACACTGAGAGCATTAAATTAGTATTTACTTGATTGGTTCCAATTACTTCTTAACTGGTACTCTCTTATCATCTTGAAAAGACACCCAATGGTCTGTGGCTGATATGCTGTTTGCCCCTTTACTAAGTCTTCATTTCTAAACATGTGCCTTTTGAGTGCTAAGTGCTAGCTTGTCTACACCAAGTGTAGAAAGTGTCCGGTTTCATGCTAGGCGTTGTCATACCAAAGACAAAATAAAAATGGTACCAGAAATTCCCTTGCTAGAGGCTCGAGAATTTCTGGCTTCTCTTCTCTTTCTCATACCCGCGATGAACTACAACAAGAAATAAACATACAAAAGGCCACAGAATCAAACACAGCAGAACTGATGTGACAATAAACACAATAAGCATTAACTGAATAAACACAATAAGCGTTAACTGAATAAACACAATAAGCGTAAACTCAATAAACACAATAAGCGTAAACTCAATAAGCGTTAACTCAATAAACACAATAAGCGTAAACTCAATAAGCGTAAACTCAATAAACACTAAGCGTAAACACAATTAGCGTTAACTCAATAAACACAATAAGCGTTAACGCAACATACATATAAATATATAAAATGTACCTAAATAAGTAAATATTAATAAAAATGTGTTCGGTCGGTTTTCATGTCAACAGGTCTGTGAACCTGATGCGGAGTGATACACTTCATATTCAGGGAGATGGCTTGTTGACATGAAATATACCGACCTAACACTTTGTTTATATTGTTGTAGAGCTTTCCAATGGAGGAATTTCCAATCACTGATGGTGTCTAGTTTGATTGATGGTCACACATGGACGATGAAGGACTTAACATTGCATTGTAGATCTTAACTCAACATTCAGGTTAGTGCAGTAAGTGTTTTAAATTTACTTGACTTATTTGGAAGCAAATCATCTGTTCTCAATGAATATGGTAAGGCCTGAATTAAAAAAATACCTGGTTTGCCCTTTACCTACCCTGAATTTCAAGGGCTGAAAAACATTTTATTTAGGTTTTTGGCCTGAAGACTGAAATTGTGTGTCTGTGGTTTTTAATTTCTCTTCAGAACAGAATTTTTAGGTACCAATCTACTCAAAGTAAATTCACAAGCGACATGCCGCATTAGAAGTCGTTTGAAGTAGCTCACAAAAACGTTTAATGTTTGCCGATAAAAGACGTCTATGAGACCGGCGGCACGCCTAAATATAGGAATAGGTTGCAGGTGCAATGAAAACTTACCCAGAATCTATAATCGGACACGTATAAATTACGTATCAACAAAAATTGCAACATTTCTATTTTTAGCGTAGTTTACTTGAAATTATTGCACCAGCATTTTCTATGGAATGACAGATTTAGATTTATATAACTATTATTTAAGTACCATTTCTTCATATGCATATATGCACTTCAAAATACGCGGCGCGTATGATTGACGTTCAAATGAAAAAAATAAAACCGCAAGGATTTCTCAAATAATTTTTTTTTGAGTCAGCAGAATTTTTTTGGGTCGGTCGGTAAAGGGCAAACAAACTTAATTTTAATTAAGCCTAATGATCCTTTGGGCACTTGTGAAATATATCTATGTTTACAAGAAATGTTTCAAATATGTATACTGACCAGATGAAAAACAACATGGTTTTTATGCCCCCAAATCTATAGATTGGGACATATTTGGTATGTAACATCATCTAGTCTTACTTGTGTAAATGATTTCTAAGGTTACCAAATGTGCATTTACACATGTGAGCGACCTAGGGGCTCTATCTCTTGTAATAAGTGAAGGGTTAAATTTGGCATCCTTGAAATGTTTGAAGTTGTTTTTTGTAGGCCTAAGATGATACATTACCAGAGATTGATCCATCTAAACAGTTCTACTTAGGTCAGCGCCACAGGCGATGCCATGCTGTCAAAGGTCATTGGTGCTACATCATTAAACATTGGGTTTCTTGCCAGTCATGGGCCTCACTGAGATTTTGTGTTGGATATTCAGCAAGAACTTGTCACTACAGGGTCGATTCTAGGTAAGATTATTTAATGTAGCACACAAGGTGTGAACAGACTGAATGTTTACTCTGACTTAGAATGCAAGAGGATACTACAGTATGTATTCTTCACAAGGGATGAAGTCCGTGGGATTTGTGTCTATATTCTGAATGTCAATCCCCTGTATGAGATTCATTGTGTAGACACTGCCTGTTTGCTTTGTTCCTTGTTGAAGATGCAGGTTGTAGGTGGTGCGTGCTAGGCCAGAGTGAAAAATAAGTCCTGTGCATATCCTGTGGGCTACATACCTTGCAGTCTGCTACACACTCGGTACACATGTATGCTATACCTCTTATAAGAGACATGTAGACACATGTGTACAACATGTGTGCAACAACGCGTAGTAGGCATCTAAAATGCTACACTCCCTCTCTTAATGCATCTAAAATGCATCGCCATTTCTCTTAATGCATCTAAAATGCATCGCCATTTCTCTTAATGCATCTAAAATGCATCGCCATTTCTCTTAATGCATCTAAAATGCAACACCCCCCCTCTCTTAATGCATCTTAAATGCAACGCCATTTCTCTTAATGCATCTAAAATGTACACCCCTCTCTTAAAGCATCTAAAATGCGACAGGCCCTTTGTAGACACATCCGGAGTGCTACATCCAATGTGAGAGACGTCTCAACTTCCCCCACCCTCTACCATGTGTGCATCCACTGCAGGACACACACACTAGTCTTTCTACTTCTCTTTCTTATTTCTTATAGGTGTGTCAAAAGTTTGAAATTGGACACCAAAGGTAAATTACTACTGGAATTCTTGAAAATTCTATTTTAGTACATGTATGTTGAAATTTATTTCTCTGTAGCTATGTTCATGGTTTCAAAATGCGTTTTACATTTTAAATGTGGTTCTTTTTTATTTATTTCATGAAGTTAGGATAAAGTTAGGACAAAGTTAGGACAAAGTTAGGTTCGCTACTACATTAAATCAGAAAAACCACAACGCAACTATCCTAAGCAACACCCACACATAAGCCAAAGAAACAATCATAGACCCAAGTCCCGTATTCTGGACATGATCATATGGCAACAGTAAGACCTGACCCTGTCTCAAGTTTCATGTTACATTTAAAAAGAGAAATAAAGGCATTGGACATGTGAATGAGGTTTCAGATATCAATCTTGTTTCAAATAATTGTTGTAAAAATAAATACCTCGCTTCTTAGGATAAAATAATGTAAGGTAGGTTTATGGAACTTTCAGAACCTATTTTTACTGAAAGTTTCATAATAGGGTTTATTTAACTATTCAATTAGTGGTGGTATGTTTAGTGGAATGTTTTCTTTGACACTTATGTTGGATTTTATATTAAGGTTTAGGGTAAGGATCTATGTTAAACAAATTTTTATTATTTTAAAATTATTCAAAATACTTTTAATCAACATACCACCTTGCATAAGGGGCGTTATGATCTGGAGCTCAGCAGCTGTCAACCTTTTTATCTTCAGTTTGACACTGTATTTTAGCTCTTGAGCATTGGTTATTTAAATCCTTTGAATCAATAGTCTATGGACTTTTGGTCAATGTTGATGAGATACAGTGGTAATAATTAGGCTTTATGTGCATAGCTTGTAGGTTTAGGTGATAAGTAAATGAAATTAACCATTCACAAATTGGTTAATTAATCATGTTAGTATAATGATATAGCTATGCTCAACATACCCCCCTCCCAACCCCTTCAAGTGTAGTTATAACTAAATTATAGGCAACTGTAATTGTGTATAGGGATCATGTAATGGTTCCATTATCCATAAGGAGTGACGCATTAAGAGCTTGTGAGGATCATAATTTAACCTTCCATTTATTTCATTTAAATAAGGTCATGTTCAATGCAAAAGCTTTCAACTTATTTTTTCAATGTCCCACCTCAATACTTCAGCATATTTTTCTGCATATAGTGTGTCAATTTCTCTTCAACTGTATATTTTCTTGTTTTAAATAATACAGGTTTAGGGTCATAAGGTTTAGTTAATGTAGGCATTTAGCTATTGAGGTGGACTTAGGGTCATATGATCATTGCTCCTTTGTACAAGGTCTAAAGGCAGAGAAATTGTCAACCCTCATGCCTCTGTTAGGATATTTTTTTTTGCATTTTCATACTTTGTTGTAATCATGAACATACTTACTACTGAAATAGTCTATGCATGTTTATCTAATTCAGCTCAAAGATCATTATTCGAATGTCTAATTACTGTTCAAAAATTAACACTGAGAGCATTAAATTAGTATTTACTTGATTGGTTCCAATTACTTCTTAACTGGTACTCTCTTATCATCTTGAAAAGACACCCAATGGTCTGTGGCTGATATGCTGTTTGCCCCTTTACTAAGTCTTCATTTCTAAACATGTGCCTTTTGATTGCTAAGTGCTAGCTTGTCTACACCAAGTGTAGAAAGTGTCCGGTTTCATGCTAGGCGTTGTCATACCAAAGACAAAATAAAAATGGTACCAGAAATTCCCTTGCTAGAGGCTCGAGAATTTCTGGCTTCTCTTCTCTTTCTCATACCCGCGATGAACTACAACAAGAAATAAACATACAAAAGGCCACAGAATCAAACACAGCAGAACTGATGTGACAATAAACACAATAAGCATTAACTGAATAAACACAATAAGCGTTAACTGAATAAACACAATAAGCGTAAACTCAATAAACACAATAAGCGTAAACTCAATAAGCGTTAACTCAATAAACACAATAAGCGTAAACTCAATAAGCGTAAACTCAATAAACACTAAGCGTAAACACAATTAGCGTTAACTCAATAAACACAATAAGCGTTAACGCAACATACATATAAATATATAAAATGTACCTAAATAAGTAAATATTAATAAAAATGTGTTCGGTCGGTTTTCATGTCAACAGGTCTGTGAACCTGATGCGGAGTGATACACTTCATATTCAGGGAGATGGCTTGTTGACATGAAATATACCGACCTAACACTTTGTTTATATTGTTGTAGAGCTTTCCAATGGAGGAATTTCCAATCACTGATGGTGTCTAGTTTGATTGATGGTCACACATGGACGATGAAGGACTTAACATTGCATTGTAGATCTTAACTCAACATTCAGGTTAGTGCAGTAAGTGTTTTAAATTTACTTGACTTATTTGGAAGCAAATCATCTGTTCTCAATGAATATGGTAAGGCCTGAATTAAAAAAATACCTGGTTTGCCCTTTACCTACCCTGAATTTCAAGGGCTGAAAAACATTTTATTTAGGTTTTTGGCCTGAAGACTGAAATTGTGTGTCTGTGGTTTTTAATTTCTCTTCAGAACAGAATTTTTAGGTACCAATCTACTCAAAGTAAATTCACAAGCGACATGCCGCATTAGAAGTCGTTTGAAGTAGCTCACAAAAACGTTTAATGTTTGCCGATAAAAGACGTCTATGAGACCGGCGGCACGCCTAAATATAGGAATAGGTTGCAGGTGCAATGAAAACTTACCCAGAATCTATAATCGGACACGTATAAATTACGTATCAACAAAAATTGCAATATTTCTATTTTTAGCGTAGTTTACTTGAAATTATTGCACCAGCATTTTCTATGGAATGACAGATTTAGATTTATATAACTATTATTTAAGTACCATTTCTTCATATGCATATTTGCACTTCAAAATACGCGGCGCGTATGATTGACGTTCAAATGAAAAAAATAAAACCGCAAGGATTTCTCAAATAATTTTTTTTTGAGTCAGCGGAATTTTTTTGGGTCGGTCGGTAAAGGGCAAACAAACTTAATTTTAATTAAGCCTAATGATCCTTTGGGCACTTGTGAAATATATCTATGTTTACAAGAAATGTTTCAAATATGTATACTGACCAGATGAAAAACAACATGGTTTTTATGCCCCCAAATCTATAGATTGGGACATATTTGGTATGTAACATCATCTAGTCTTACTTGTGTAAATGATTTCTAAGGTTACCAAATGTGCATTTACACATGTGAGCGACCTAGGGGCTCTATCTCTTGTAATAAGTGAAGGGTTAAATTTGGCATCCTTGAAATGTTTGAAGTTGTTTTTTGTAGGCCTAAGATGATACATTACCAGAGATTGATCCATCTAAACAGTTCTACTTAGGTCAGCGCCACAGGCGATGCCATGCTGTCAAAGGTCATTGGTGCTACATCATTAAACATTGGGTTTCTTGCCAGTCATGGGCCTCACTGAGATTTTGTGTTGGATATTCAGCAAGAACTTGTCACTACAGGGTCGATTCTAGGTAAGATTATTTAATGTAGCACACAAGGTGTGAACAGACTGAATGTTTACTCTGACTTAGAATGCAAGAGGATACTACAGTATGTATTCTTCACAAGGGATGAAGTCCGTGGGATTTGTGTCTATATTCTGAATGTCAATCCCCTGTATGAGATTCATTGTGTAGACACTGCCTGTTTGCTTTGTTCCTTGTTGAAGATGCAGGTTGTAGGTGGTGCGTGCTAGGCCAGAGTGAAAAATAAGTCCTGTGCATATCCTGTGGGCTACATACCTTGCAGTCTGCTACACACTCGGTACACATGTATGCTATACCTCTTATAAGAGACATGTAGACACATGTGTACAACATGTGTGCAACAACGCGTAGTAGGCATCTAAAATGCTACACTCCCTCTCTTAATGCATCTAAAATGCATCGCCATTTCTCTTAATGCATCTAAAATGCATCGCCATTTCTCTTAATGCATCTAAAATGCATCGCCATTTCTCTTAATGCATCTAAAATGCAACACCCCCCCTCTCTTAATGCATCTAAAATGCAACGCCATTTCTCTTAATGCATCTAAAATGTACACCCCTCTCTTAAAGCATCTAAAATGCGACAGGCCCTTTGTAGACACATCCGGAGTGCTACATCCAATGTGAGAGACGTCTCAACTTCCCCCACCCTCTACCATGTGTGCATCCACTGCAGGACACACACACTAGTCTTTCTACTTCTCTTTCTTATTTCTTATAGGTGTTTCAAAAGTTTGAAATTGGACACCAAAGGTAAATTACTACTGGAATTCTTGAAAATTCTATTTTAGTACATGTATGTTGAAATTTATTTCTCTGTAGCTATGTTCATGGTTTCAAAATGCGTTTTACATTTTAAATGTGGTTCTTTTTTATTTATTTCATGAAGTTAGGATAAAGTTAGGACAAAGTTAGGACAAAGTTAGGTTCGCTACTACATTAAATCAGAAAAACCACAACGCAACTATCCTAAGCAACACCCACACATAAGCCAAAGAAACAATCATAGACCCAAGTCCCGTATTCTGGACATGATCATATGGCAACAGTAAGACCTGACCCTGTCTCAAGTTTCATGTTACATTTAAAAAGAGAAATAAAGGCATTGGACATGTGAATGAGGTTTCAGATATCAATCTTGTTTCAAATAATTGTTGTAAAAATAAATACCTCGCTTCTTAGGATAAAATAATGTAAGGTAGGTTTATGGAACTTTCAGAACCTATTTTTACTGAAAGTTTCATAATAGGGTTTATTTAACTATTCAATTAGTGGTGGTATGTTTAGTGGAATGTTTTCTTTGACACTTATGTTGGATTTTATATTAAGGTTTAGGGTAAGGATCTATGTTAAACAAATTTTTATTATTTTAAAATTATTCAAAATACTTTTAATCAACATACCACCTTGCATAAGGGGCGTTATGATCTGGAGCTCAGCAGCTGTCAACCTTTTTATCTTCAGTTTGACACTGTATTTTAGCTCTTGAGCATTGGTTATTTAAATCCTTTGAATCAATAGTCTATGGACTTTTGGTCAATGTTGATGAGATACAGTGGTAATAATTAGGCTTTATGTGCATAGCTTGTAGGTTTAGGTGATAAGTAAATGAAATTAACCATTCACAAATTGGTTAATTAATCATGTTAGTATAATGATATAGCTATGCTCAACATACCCCCCTCCCAACCCCTTCAAGTGTAGTTATAACTAAATTATAGGCAACTGTAATTGTGTATAGGGATCATGTAATGGTTCCATTATCCATAAGGAGTGACGCATTAAGAGCTTGTGAGGATCATAATTTAACCTTCCATTTATTTCATTTAAATAAGGTCATGTTCAATGCAAAAGCTTTCAACTTATTTTTTCAATGTCCCACCTCAATACTTCAGCATATTTTTCTGCATATAGTGTGTCAATTTCTCTTCAAATGTATATTTTCTTGTTTTAAATAATACAGGTTTAGGGTCATAAGGTTTAGTTAATGTAGGCATTTAGCTATTGAGGTGGACTTAGGGTCATATGATCATTGCTCCTTTGTACAAGGTCTAAAGGCAGAGAAATTGTCAACCCTCATGCCTCTGTTAGGATATTTTTTTTTGCATTTTCATACTTTGTTGTAATCATGAACATACTTACTACTGAAATAGTCTATGCATGTTTATCTAATTCAGCTCAAAGATCATTATTCGAATGTCTAATTACTGTTCAAAAATTAACACTGAGAGCATTAAATTAGTATTTACTTGATTGGTTCCAATTACTTCTTAACTGGTACTCTCTTATCATCTTGAAAAGACACCCAATGGTCTGTGGCTGATATGCTGTTTGCCCCTTTACTAAGTCTTCATTTCTAAACATGTGCCTTTTGATTGCTAAGTGCTAGCTTGTCTACACCAAGTGTAGAAAGTGTCCGGTTTCATGCTAGGCGTTGTCATACCAAAGACAAAATAAAAATGGTACCAGAAATTCCCTTGCTAGAGGCTCGAGAATTTCTGGCTTCTCTTCTCTTTCTCATACCCGCGATGAACTACAACAAGAAATAAACATACAAAAGGCCACAGAATCAAACACAGCAGAACTGATGTGACAATAAACACAATAAGCATTAACTGAATAAACACAATAAGCGTTAACTGAATAAACACAATAAGCGTAAACTCAATAAACACAATAAGCGTAAACTCAATAAGCGTTAACTCAATAAACACAATAAGCGTAAACTCAATAAGCGTAAACTCAATAAACACTAAGCGTAAACACAATTAGCGTTAACTCAATAAACACAATAAGCGTTAACGCAACATACATATAAATATATAAAATGTACCTAAATAAGTAAATATTAATAAAAATGTGTTCGGTCGGTTTTCATGTCAACAGGTCTGTGAACCTGATGCGGAGTGATACACTTCATATTCAGGGAGATGGCTTGTTGACATGAAATATACCGACCTAACACTTTGTTTATATTGTTGTAGAGCTTTCCAATGGAGGAATTTCCAATCACTGATGGTGTCTAGTTTGATTGATGGTCACACATGGACGATGAAGGACTTAACATTGCATTGTAGATCTTAACTCAACATTCAGGTTAGTGCAGTAAGTGTTTTAAATTTACTTGACTTATTTGGAAGCAAATCATCTGTTCTCAATGAATATGGTAAGGCCTGAATTAAAAAAATACCTGGTTTGCCCTTTACCTACCCTGAATTTCAAGGGCTGAAAAACATTTTATTTAGGTTTTTGGCCTGAAGACTGAAATTGTGTGTCTGTGGTTTTTAATTTCTCTTCAGAACAGAATTTTTAGGTACCAATCTACTCAAAGTAAATTCACAAGCGACATGCCGCATTAGAAGTCGTTTGAAGTAGCTCACAAAAACGTTTAATGTTTGCCGATAAAAGACGTCTATGAGACCGGCGGCACGCCTAAATATAGGAATAGGTTGCAGGTGCAATGAAAACTTACCCAGAATCTATAATCGGACACGTATAAATTACGTATCAACAAAAATTGCAATATTTCTATTTTTAGCGTAGTTTACTTGAAATTATTGCACCAGCATTTTCTATGGAATGACAGATTTAGATTTATATAACTATTATTTAAGTACCATTTCTTCATATGCATATTTGCACTTCAAAATACGCGGCGCGTATGATTGACGTTCAAATGAAAAAAATAAAACCGCAAGGATTTCTCAAATAATTTTTTTTTGAGTCAGCGGAATTTTTTTGGGTCGGTCGGTAAAGGGCAAACAAACTTAATTTTAATTAAGCCTAATGATCCTTTGGGCACTTGTGAAATATATCTATGTTTACAAGAAATGTTTCAAATATGTATACTGACCAGATGAAAAACAACATGGTTTTTATGCCCCCAAATCTATAGATTGGGACATATTTGGTATGTAACATCATCTAGTCTTACTTGTGTAAATGATTTCTAAGGTTACCAAATGTGCATTTACACATGTGAGCGACCTAGGGGCTCTATCTCTTGTAATAAGTGAAGGGTTAAATTTGGCATCCTTGAAATGTTTGAAGTTGTTTTTTGTAGGCCTAAGATGATACATTACCAGAGATTGATCCATCTAAACAGTTCTACTTAGGTCAGCGCCACAGGCGATGCCATGCTGTCAAAGGTCATTGGTGCTACATCATTAAACATTGGGTTTGTTGCCAGTCATGGGCCTCACTGAGATTTTGTGTTGGATATTCAGCAAGAACTTGTCACTACAGGGTCGATTCTAGGTAAGATTATTTAATGTAGCACACAAGGTGTGAACAGACTGAATGTTTACTCTGACTTAGAATGCAAGAGGATACTACAGTATGTATTCTTCACAAGGGATGAAGTCCGTGGGATTTGTGTCTATATTCTGAATGTCAATCCCCTGTATGAGATTCATTGTGTAGACACTGCCTGTTTGCTTTGTTCCTTGTTGAAGATGCAGGTTGTAGGTGGTGCGTGCTAGGCCAGAGTGAAAAATAAGTCCTGTGCATATCCTGTGGGCTACATACCTTGCAGTCTGCTACACACTCGGTACACATGTATGCTATACCTCTTATAAGAGACATGTAGACACATGTGTACAACATGTGTGCAACAACGCGTAGTAGGCATCTAAAATGCTACACTCCCTCTCTTAATGCATCTAAAATGCATCGCCATTTCTCTTAATGCATCTAAAATGCATCGCCATTTCTCTTAATGCATCTAAAATGCATCGCCATTTCTCTTAATGCATCTAAAATGCAACACCCCCCCTCTCTTAATGCATCTAAAATGCAACGCCATTTCTCTTAATGCATCTAAAATGTACACCCCTCTCTTAAAGCATCTAAAATGCGACAGGCCCTTTGTAGACACATCCGGAGTGCTACATCCAATGTGAGAGACGTCTCAACTTCCCCCACCCTCTACCATGTGTGCATCCACTGCAGGACACACACACTAGTCTTTCTACTTCTCTTTCTTATTTCTTATAGGTGTTTCAAAAGTTTGAAATTGGACACCAAAGGTAAATTACTACTGGAATTCTTGAAAATTCTATTTTAGTACATGTATGTTGAAATTTATTTCTCTGTAGCTATGTTCATGGTTTCAAAATGCGTTTTACATTTTAAATGTGGTTCTTTTTTATTTATTTCATGAAGTTAGGATAAAGTTAGGACAAAGTTAGGACAAAGTTAGGTTCGCTACTACATTAAATCAGAAAAACCACAACGCAACTATCCTAAGCAACACCCACACATAAGCCAAAGAAACAATCATAGACCCAAGTCCCGTATTCTGGACATGATCATATGGCAACAGTAAGACCTGACCCTGTCTCAAGTTTCATGTTACATTTAAAAAGAGAAATAAAGGCATTGGACATGTGAATGAGGTTTCAGATATCAATCTTGTTTCAAATAATTGTTGTAAAAATAAATACCTCGCTTCTTAGGATAAAATAATGTAAGGTAGGTTTATGGAACTTTCAGAACCTATTTTTACTGAAAGTTTCATAATAGGGTTTATTTAACTATTCAATTAGTGGTGGTATGTTTAGTGGAATGTTTTCTTTGACACTTATGTTGGATTTTATATTAAGGTTTAGGGTAAGGATCTATGTTAAACAAATTTTTATTATTTTAAAATTATTCAAAATACTTTTAATCAACATACCACCTTGCATAAGGGGCGTTATGATCTGGAGCTCAGCAGCTGTCAACCTTTTTATCTTCAGTTTGACACTGTATTTTAGCTCTTGAGCATTGGTTATTTAAATCCTTTGAATCAATAGTCTATGGACTTTTGGTCAATGTTGATGAGATACAGTGGTAATAATTAGGCTTTATGTGCATAGCTTGTAGGTTTAGGTGATAAGTAAATGAAATTAACCATTCACAAATTGGTTAATTAATCATGTTAGTATAATGATATAGCTATGCTCAACATACCCCCCTCCCAACCCCTTCAAGTGTAGTTATAACTAAATTATAGGCAACTGTAATTGTGTATAGGGATCATGTAATGGTTCCATTATCCATAAGGAGTGACGCATTAAGAGCTTGTGAGGATCATAATTTAACCTTCCATTTATTTCATTTAAATAAGGTCATGTTCAATGCAAAAGCTTTCAACTTATTTTTTCAATGTCCCACCTCAATACTTCAGCATATTTTTCTGCATATAGTGTGTCAATTTCTCTTCAAATGTATATTTTCTTGTTTTAAATAATACAGGTTTAGGGTCATAAGGTTTAGTTAATGTAGGCATTTAGCTATTGAGGTGGACTTAGGGTCATATGATCATTGCTCCTTTGTACAAGGTCTAAAGGCAGAGAAATTGTCAACCCTCATGCCTCTGTTAGGATATTTTTTTTTGCATTTTCATACTTTGTTGTAATCATGAACATACTTACTACTGAAATAGTCTATGCATGTTTATCTAATTCAGCTCAAAGATCATTATTCGAATGTCTAATTACTGTTCAAAAATTAACACTGAGAGCATTAAATTAGTATTTACTTGATTGGTTCCAATTACTTCTTAACTGGTACTCTCTTATCATCTTGAAAAGACACCCAATGGTCTGTGGCTGATATGCTGTTTGCCCCTTTACTAAGTCTTCATTTCTAAACATGTGCCTTTTGATTGCTAAGTGCTAGCTTGTCTACACCAAGTGTAGAAAGTGTCCGGTTTCATGCTAGGCGTTGTCATACCAAAGACAAAATAAAAATGGTACCAGAAATTCCCTTGCTAGAGGCTCGAGAATTTCTGGCTTCTCTTCTCTTTCTCATACCCGCGATGAACTACAACAAGAAATAAACATACAAAAGGCCACAGAATCAAACACAGCAGAACTGATGTGACAATAAACACAATAAGCATTAACTGAATAAACACAATAAGCGTTAACTGAATAAACACAATAAGCGTAAACTCAATAAACACAATAAGCGTAAACTCAATAAGCGTTAACTCAATAAACACAATAAGCGTAAACTCAATAAGCGTAAACTCAATAAACACTAAGCGTAAACACAATTAGCGTTAACTCAATAAACACAATAAGCGTTAACGCAACATACATATAAATATATAAAATGTACCTAAATAAGTAAATATTAATAAAAATGTGTTCGGTCGGTTTTCATGTCAACAGGTCTGTGAACCTGATGCGGAGTGATACACTTCATATTCAGGGAGATGGCTTGTTGACATGAAATATACCGACCTAACACTTTGTTTATATTGTTGTAGAGCTTTCCAATGGAGGAATTTCCAATCACTGATGGTGTCTAGTTTGATTGATGGTCACACATGGACGATGAAGGACTTAACATTGCATTGTAGATCTTAACTCAACATTCAGGTTAGTGCAGTAAGTGTTTTAAATTTACTTGACTTATTTGGAAGCAAATCATCTGTTCTCAATGAATATGGTAAGGCCTGAATTAAAAAAATACCTGGTTTGCCCTTTACCTACCCTGAATTTCAAGGGCTGAAAAACATTTTATTTAGGTTTTTGGCCTGAAGACTGAAATTGTGTGTCTGTGGTTTTTAATTTCTCTTCAGAACAGAATTTTTAGGTACCAATCTACTCAAAGTAAATTCACAAGCGACATGCCGCATTAGAAGTCGTTTGAAGTAGCTCACAAAAACGTTTAATGTTTGCCGATAAAAGACGTCTATGAGACCGGCGGCACGCCTAAATATAGGAATAGGTTGCAGGTGCAATGAAAACTTACCCAGAATCTATAATCGGACACGTATAAATTACGTATCAACAAAAATTGCAATATTTCTATTTTTAGCGTAGTTTACTTGAAATTATTGCACCAGCATTTTCTATGGAATGACAGATTTAGATTTATATAACTATTATTTAAGTACCATTTCTTCATATGCATATTTGCACTTCAAAATACGCGGCGCGTATGATTGACGTTCAAATGAAAAAAATAAAACCGCAAGGATTTCTCAAATAATTTTTTTTTGAGTCAGCGGAATTTTTTTGGGTCGGTCGGTAAAGGGCAAACAAACTTAATTTTAATTAAGCCTAATGATCCTTTGGGCACTTGTGAAATATATCTATGTTTACAAGAAATGTTTCAAATATGTATACTGACCAGATGAAAAACAACATGGTTTTTATGCCCCCAAATCTATAGATTGGGACATATTTGGTATGTAACATCATCTAGTCTTACTTGTGTAAATGATTTCTAAGGTTACCAAATGTGCATTTACACATGTGAGCGACCTAGGGGCTCTATCTCTTGTAATAAGTGAAGGGTTAAATTTGGCATCCTTGAAATGTTTGAAGTTGTTTTTTGTAGGCCTAAGATGATACATTACCAGAGATTGATCCATCTAAACAGTTCTACTTAGGTCAGCGCCACAGGCGATGCCATGCTGTCAAAGGTCATTGGTGCTACATCATTAAACATTGGGTTTCTTGCCAGTCATGGGCCTCACTGAGATTTTGTGTTGGATATTCAGCAAGAACTTGTCACTACAGGGTCGATTCTAGGTAAGATTATTTAATGTAGCACACAAGGTGTGAACAGACTGAATGTTTACTCTGACTTAGAATGCAAGAGGATACTACAGTATGTATTCTTCACAAGGGATGAAGTCCGTGGGATTTGTGTCTATATTCTGAATGTCAATCCCCTGTATGAGATTCATTGTGTAGACACTGCCTGTTTGCTTTGTTCCTTGTTGAAGATGCAGGTTGTAGGTGGTGCGTGCTAGGCCAGAGTGAAAAATAAGTCCTGTGCATATCCTGTGGGCTACATACCTTGCAGTCTGCTACACACTCGGTACACATGTATGCTATACCTCTTATAAGAGACATGTAGACACATGTGTACAACATGTGTGCAACAACGCGTAGTAGGCATCTAAAATGCTACACTCCCTCTCTTAATGCATCTAAAATGCATCGCCATTTCTCTTAATGCATCTAAAATGCATCGCCATTTCTCTTAATGCATCTAAAATGCATCGCCATTTCTCTTAATGCATCTAAAATGCAACACCCCCCCTCTCTTAATGCATCTAAAATGTACACCCCTCTCTTAAAGCATCTAAAATGCGACAGGCCCTTTGTAGACACATCCGGAGTGCTACATCCAATGTGAGAGACGTCTCAACTTCCCCCACCCTCTACCATGTGTGCATCCACTGCAGGACACACACACTAGTCTTTCTACTTCTCTTTCTTATTTCTTATAGGTGTGTCAAAAGTTTGAAATTGGACACCAAAGGTAAATTACTACTGGAATTCTTGAAAATTCTATTTTAGTACATGTATGTTGAAATTTATTTCTCTGTAGCTATGTTCATGGTTTCAAAATGCGTTTTACATTTTAAATGTGGTTCTTTTTTATTTATTTCATGAAGTTAGGATAAAGTTAGGACAAAGTTAGGACAAAGTTAGGACAAAGTTAGGTTCGCTACTACATTAAATCAGAAAAACCACAACGCAACTATCCTAAGCAACACCCACACATAAGCCAAAGAAACAATCATAGACCCAAGTCCCGTATTCTGGACATGATCATATGGCAACAGTAAGACCTGACCCTGTCTCAAGTTTCATGTTACATTTAAAAAGAGAAATAAAGGCATTGGACATGTGAATGAGGTTTCAGATATCAATCTTGTTTCAAATAATTGTTGTAAAAATAAATACCTCGCTTCTTAGGATAAAATAATGTAAGGTAGGTTTATGGAACTTTCAGAACCTATTTTTACTGAAAGTTTCATAATAGGGTTTATTTAACTATTCAATTAGTGGTGGTATGTTTAGTGGAATGTTTTCTTTGACACTTATGTTGGATTTTATATTAAGGTTTAGGGTAAGGATCTATGTTAAACAAATTTTTATTATTTTAAAATTATTCAAAATACTTTTAATCAACATACCACCTTGCATAAGGGGCGTTATGATCTGGAGCTCAGCAGCTGTCAACCTTTTTATCTTCAGTTTGACACTGTATTTTAGCTCTTGAGCATTGGTTATTTAAATCCTTTGAATCAATAGTCTATGGACTTTTGGTCAATGTTGATGAGATACAGTGGTAATAATTAGGCTTTATGTGCATAGCTTGTAGGTTTAGGTGATAAGTAAATGAAATTAACCATTCACAAATTGGTTAATTAATCATGTTAGTATAATGATATAGCTATGCTCAACATACCCCCCTCCCAACCCCTTCAAGTGTAGTTATAACTAAATTATAGGCAACTGTAATTGTGTATAGGGATCATGTAATGGTTCCATTATCCATAAGGAGTGACGCATTAAGAGCTTGTGAGGATCATAATTTAACCTTCCATTTATTTCATTTAAATAAGGTCATGTTCAATGCAAAAGCTTTCAACTTATTTTTTCAATGTCCCACCTCAATACTTCAGCATATTTTTCTGCATATAGTGTGTCAATTTCTCTTCAACTGTATATTTTCTTGTTTTAAATAATACAGGTTTAGGGTCATAAGGTTTAGTTAATGTAGGCATTTAGCTATTGAGGTGGACTTAGGGTCATATGATCATTGCTCCTTTGTACAAGGTCTAAAGGCAGAGAAATTGTCAACCCTCATGCCTCTGTTAGGATATTTTTTTTTGCATTTTCATACTTTGTTGTAATCATGAACATACTTACTACTGAAATAGTCTATGCATGTTTATCTAATTCAGCTCAAAGATCATTATTCGAATGTCTAATTACTGTTCAAAAATTAACACTGAGAGCATTAAATTAGTATTTACTTGATTGGTTCCAATTACTTCTTAACTGGTACTCTCTTATCATCTTGAAAAGACACCCAATGGTCTGTGGCTGATATGCTGTTTGCCCCTTTACTAAGTCTTCATTTCTAAACATGTGCCTTTTGATTGCTAAGTGCTAGCTTGTCTACACCAAGTGTAGAAAGTGTCCGGTTTCATGCTAGGCGTTGTCATACCAAAGACAAAATAAAAATGGTACCAGAAATTCCCTTGCTAGAGGCTCGAGAATTTCTGGCTTCTCTTCTCTTTCTCATACCCGCGATGAACTACAACAAGAAATAAACATACAAAAGGCCACAGAATCAAACACAGCAGAACTGATGTGACAATAAACACAATAAGCATTAACTGAATAAACACAATAAGCGTTAACTGAATAAACACAATAAGCGTAAACACAATAAGCGTAAACTCAATAAGCGTTAACTCATAAACACAATAAGCGTAAACTCAATAAGCGTAAACTCAATAAACACTAAGCGTAAACACAATTAGCGTTAACTCAATAAACACAATAAGCGTTAACGCAACATACATATAAATATATAAAATGTACCTAAATAAGTAAATATTAATAAAAATGTGTTCGGTCGGTTTTCATGTCAACAGGTCTGTGAACCTGATGCGGAGTGATACACTTCATATTCAGGGAGATGGCTTGTTGACATGAAATATACCGACCTAACACTTTGTTTATATTGTTGTAGAGCTTTCCAATGGAGGAATTTCCAATCACTGATGGTGTCTAGTTTGATTGATGGTCACACATGGACGATGAAGGACTTAACATTGCATTGTAGATCTTAACTCAACATTCAGGTTAGTGCAGTAAGTGTTTTAAATTTACTTGACTTATTTGGAAGCAAATCATCTGTTCTCAATGAATATGGTAAGGCCTGAATTAAAAAAATACCTGGTTTGCCCTTTACCTACCCTGAATTTCAAGGGCTGAAAAACATTTTATTTAGGTTTTTGGCCTGAAGACTGAAATTGTGTGTCTGTGGTTTTTAATTTCTCTTCAGAACAGAATTTTTAGGTACCAATCTACTCAAAGTAAATTCACAAGCGACATGCCGCATTAGAAGTCGTTTGAAGTAGCTCACAAAAACGTTTAATGTTTGCCGATAAAAGACGTCTATGAGACCGGCGGCACGCCTAAATATAGGAATAGGTTGCAGGTGCAATGAAAACTTACCCAGAATCTATAATCGGACACGTATAAATTACGTATCAACAAAAATTGCAATATTTCTATTTTTAGCGTAGTTTACTTGAAATTATTGCACCAGCATTTTCTATGGAATGACAGATTTAGATTTATATAACTATTATTTAAGTACCATTTCTTCATATGCATATTTGCACTTCAAAATACGCGGCGCGTATGATTGACGTTCAAATGAAAAAAATAAAACCGCAAGGATTTCTCAAATAATTTTTTTTTGAGTCAGCGGAATTTTTTTGGGTCGGTCGGTAAAGGGCAAACAAACTTAATTTTAATTAAGCCTAATGATCCTTTGGGCACTTGTGAAATATATCTATGTTTACAAGAAATGTTTCAAATATGTATACTGACCAGATGAAAAACAACATGGTTTTTATGCCCCCAAATCTATAGATTGGGACATATTTGGTATGTAACATCATCTAGTCTTACTTGTGTAAATGATTTCTAAGGTTACCAAATGTGCATTTACACATGTGAGCGACCTAGGGGCTCTATCTCTTGTAATAAGTGAAGGGTTAAATTTGGCATCCTTGAAATGTTTGAAGTTGTTTTTTGTAGGCCTAAGATGATACATTACCAGAGATTGATCCATCTAAACAGTTCTACTTAGGTCAGCGCCACAGGCGATGCCATGCTGTCAAAGGTCATTGGTGCTACATCATTAAACATTGGGTTTGTTGCCAGTCATGGGCCTCACTGAGATTTTGTGTTGGATATTCAGCAAGAACTTGTCACTACAGGGTCGATTCTAGGTAAGATTATTTAATGTAGCACACAAGGTGTGAACAGACTGAATGTTTACTCTGACTTAGAATGCAAGAGGATACTACAGTATGTATTCTTCACAAGGGATGAAGTCCGTGGGATTTGTGTCTATATTCTGAATGTCAATCCCCTGTATGAGATTCATTGTGTAGACACTGCCTGTTTGCTTTGTTCCTTGTTGAAGATGCAGGTTGTAGGTGGTGCGTGCTAGGCCAGAGTGAAAAATAAGTCCTGTGCATATCCTGTGGGCTACATACCTTGCAGTCTGCTACACACTCGGTACACATGTATGCTATACCTCTTATAAGAGACATGTAGACACATGTGTACAACATGTGTGCAACAACGCGTAGTAGGCATCTAAAATGCTACACTCCCTCTCTTAATGCATCTAAAATGCATCGCCATTTCTCTTAATGCATCTAAAATGCATCGCCATTTCTCTTAATGCATCTAAAATGCATCGCCATTTCTCTTAATGCATCTAAAATGCAACACCCCCCTCTCTTAATGCATCTAAAATGCAACGCCATTTCTCTTAATGCATCTAAAATGTACACCCCTCTCTTAAAGCATCTAAAATGCGACAGGCCCTTTGTAGACACATCCGGAGTGCTACATCCAATGTGAGAGACGTCTCAACTTCCCCCACCCTCTACCATGTGTGCATCCACTGCAGGACACACACACTAGTCTTTCTACTTCTCTTTCTTATTTCTTATAGGTGTGTCAAAAGTTTGAAATTGGACACCAAAGGTAAATTACTACTGGAATTCTTGAAAATTCTATTTTAGTACATGTATGTTGAAATTTATTTCTCTGTAGCTATGTTCATGGTTTCAAAATGCGTTTTACATTTTAAATGTGGTTCTTTTTTATTTATTTCATGAAGTTAGGATAAAGTTAGGACAAAGTTAGGACAAAGTTAGGACAAAGTTAGGTTCGCTACTACATTAAATCAGAAAAACCACAACGCAACTATCCTAAGCAACACCCACACATAAGCCAAAGAAACAATCATAGACCCAAGTCCCGTATTCTGGACATGATCATATGGCAACAGTAAGACCTGACCCTGTCTCAAGTTTCATGTTACATTTAAAAAGAGAAATAAAGGCATTGGACATGTGAATGAGGTTTCAGATATCAATCTTGTTTCAAATAATTGTTGTAAAAATAAATACCTCGCTTCTTAGGATAAAATAATGTAAGGTAGGTTTATGGAACTTTCAGAACCTATTTTTACTGAAAGTTTCATAATAGGGTTTATTTAACTATTCAATTAGTGGTGGTATGTTTAGTGGAATGTTTTCTTTGACACTTATGTTGGATTTTATATTAAGGTTTAGGGTAAGGATCTATGTTAAACAAATTTTTATTATTTTAAAATTATTCAAAATACTTTTAATCAACATACCACCTTGCATAAGGGGCGTTATGATCTGGAGCTCAGCAGCTGTCAACCTTTTTATCTTCAGTTTGACACTGTATTTTAGCTCTTGAGCATTGGTTATTTAAATCCTTTGAATCAATAGTCTATGGACTTTTGGTCAATGTTGATGAGATACAGTGGTAATAATTAGGCTTTATGTGCATAGCTTGTAGGTTTAGGTGATAAGTAAATGAAATTAACCATTCACAAATTGGTTAATTAATCATGTTAGTATAATGATATAGCTATGCTCAACATACCCCCCTCCCAACCCCTTCAAGTGTAGTTATAACTAAATTATAGGCAACTGTAATTGTGTATAGGGATCATGTAATGGTTCCATTATCCATAAGGAGTGACGCATTAAGAGCTTGTGAGGATCATAATTTAACCTTCCATTTATTTCATTTAAATAAGGTCATGTTCAATGCAAAAGCTTTCAACTTATTTTTTCAATGTCCCACCTCAATACTTCAGCATATTTTTCTGCATATAGTGTGTCAATTTCTCTTCAACTGTATATTTTCTTGTTTTAAATAATACAGGTTTAGGGTCATAAGGTTTAGTTAATGTAGGCATTTAGCTATTGAGGTGGACTTAGGGTCATATGATCATTGCTCCTTTGTACAAGGTCTAAAGGCAGAGAAATTGTCAACCCTCATGCCTCTGTTAGGATATTTTTTTTTGCATTTTCATACTTTGTTGTAATCATGAACATACTTACTACTGAAATAGTCTATGCATGTTTATCTAATTCAGCTCAAAGATCATTATTCGAATGTCTAATTACTGTTCAAAAATTAACACTGAGAGCATTAAATTAGTATTTACTTGATTGGTTCCAATTACTTCTTAACTGGTACTCTCTTATCATCTTGAAAAGACACCCAATGGTCTGTGGCTGATATGCTGTTTGCCCCTTTACTAAGTCTTCATTTCTAAACATGTGCCTTTTGATTGCTAAGTGCTAGCTTGTCTACACCAAGTGTAGAAAGTGTCCGGTTTCATGCTAGGCGTTGTCATACCAAAGACAAAATAAAAATGGTACCAGAAATTCCCTTGCTAGAGGCTCGAGAATTTCTGGCTTCTCTTCTCTTTCTCATACCCGCGATGAACTACAACAAGAAATAAACATACAAAAGGCCACAGAATCAAACACAGCAGAACTGATGTGACAATAAACACAATAAGCATTAACTGAATAAACACAATAAGCGTTAACTGAATAAACACAATAAGCGTAAACACAATAAGCGTAAACTCAATAAGCGTTAACTCATAAACACAATAAGCGTAAACTCAATAAGCGTAAACTCAATAAACACTAAGCGTAAACACAATTAGCGTTAACTCAATAAACACAATAAGCGTTAACGCAACATACATATAAATATATAAAATGTACCTAAATAAGTAAATATTAATAAAAATGTGTTCGGTCGGTTTTCATGTCAACAGGTCTGTGAACCTGATGCGGAGTGATACACTTCATATTCAGGGAGATGGCTTGTTGACATGAAATATACCGACCTAACACTTTGTTTATATTGTTGTAGAGCTTTCCAATGGAGGAATTTCCAATCACTGATGGTGTCTAGTTTGATTGATGGTCACACATGGACGATGAAGGACTTAACATTGCATTGTAGATCTTAACTCAACATTCAGGTTAGTGCAGTAAGTGTTTTAAATTTACTTGACTTATTTGGAAGCAAATCATCTGTTCTCAATGAATATGGTAAGGCCTGAATTAAAAAAATACCTGGTTTGCCCTTTACCTACCCTGAATTTCAAGGGCTGAAAAACATTTTATTTAGGTTTTTGGCCTGAAGACTGAAATTGTGTGTCTGTGGTTTTTAATTTCTCTTCAGAACAGAATTTTTAGGTACCAATCTACTCAAAGTAAATTCACAAGCGACATGCCGCATTAGAAGTCGTTTGAAGTAGCTCACAAAAACGTTTAATGTTTGCCGATAAAAGACGTCTATGAGACCGGCGGCACGCCTAAATATAGGAATAGGTTGCAGGTGCAATGAAAACTTACCCAGAATCTATAATCGGACACGTATAAATTACGTATCAACAAAAATTGCAATATTTCTATTTTTAGCGTAGTTTACTTGAAATTATTGCACCAGCATTTTCTATGGAATGACAGATTTAGATTTATATAACTATTATTTAAGTACCATTTCTTCATATGCATATTTGCACTTCAAAATACGCGGCGCGTATGATTGACGTTCAAATGAAAAAAATAAAACCGCAAGGATTTCTCAAATAATTTTTTTTTGAGTCAGCGGAATTTTTTTGGGTCGGTCGGTAAAGGGCAAACAAACTTAATTTTAATTAAGCCTAATGATCCTTTGGGCACTTGTGAAATATATCTATGTTTACAAGAAATGTTTCAAATATGTATACTGACCAGATGAAAAACAACATGGTTTTTATGCCCCCAAATCTATAGATTGGGACATATTTGGTATGTAACATCATCTAGTCTTACTTGTGTAAATGATTTCTAAGGTTACCAAATGTGCATTTACACATGTGAGCGACCTAGGGGCTCTATCTCTTGTAATAAGTGAAGGGTTAAATTTGGCATCCTTGAAATGTTTGAAGTTGTTTTTTGTAGGCCTAAGATGATACATTACCAGAGATTGATCCATCTAAACAGTTCTACTTAGGTCAGCGCCACAGGCGATGCCATGCTGTCAAAGGTCATTGGTGCTACATCATTAAACATTGGGTTTGTTGCCAGTCATGGGCCTCACTGAGATTTTGTGTTGGATATTCAGCAAGAACTTGTCACTACAGGGTCGATTCTAGGTAAGATTATTTAATGTAGCACACAAGGTGTGAACAGACTGAATGTTTACTCTGACTTAGAATGCAAGAGGATACTACAGTATGTATTCTTCACAAGGGATGAAGTCCGTGGGATTTGTGTCTATATTCTGAATGTCAATCCCCTGTATGAGATTCATTGTGTAGACACTGCCTGTTTGCTTTGTTCCTTGTTGAAGATGCAGGTTGTAGGTGGTGCGTGCTAGGCCAGAGTGAAAAATAAGTCCTGTGCATATCCTGTGGGCTACATACCTTGCAGTCTGCTACACACTCGGTACACATGTATGCTATACCTCTTATAAGAGACATGTAGACACATGTGTACAACATGTGTGCAACAACGCGTAGTAGGCATCTAAAATGCTACACTCCCTCTCTTAATGCATCTAAAATGCATCGCCATTTCTCTTAATGCATCTAAAATGCATCGCCATTTCTCTTAATGCATCTAAAATGCATCGCCATTTCTCTTAATGCATCTAAAATGCAACACCCCCCTCTCTTAATGCATCTAAAATGCAACGCCATTTCTCTTAATGCATCTAAAATGTACACCCCTCTCTTAAAGCATCTAAAATGCGACAGGCCCTTTGTAGACACATCCGGAGTGCTACATCCAATGTGAGAGACGTCTCAACTTCCCCCACCCTCTACCATGTGTGCATCCACTGCAGGACACACACACTAGTCTTTCTACTTCTCTTTCTTATTTCTTATAGGTGTGTCAAAAGTTTGAAATTGGACACCAAAGGTAAATTACTACTGGAATTCTTGAAAATTCTATTTTAGTACATGTATGTTGAAATTTATTTCTCTGTAGCTATGTTCATGGTTTCAAAATGCGTTTTACATTTTAAATGTGGTTCTTTTTTATTTATTTCATGAAGTTAGGATAAAGTTAGGACAAAGTTAGGACAAAGTTAGGTTCGCTACTACATTAAATCAGAAAAACCACAACGCAACTATCCTAAGCAACACCCACACATAAGCCAAAGAAACAATCATAGACCCAAGTCCCGTATTCTGGACATGATCATATGGCAACAGTAAGACCTGACCCTGTCTCAAGTTTCATGTTACATTTAAAAAGAGAAATAAAGGCATTGGACATGTGAATGAGGTTTCAGATATCAATCTTGTTTCAAATAATTGTTGTAAAAATAAATACCTCGCTTCTTAGGATAAAATAATGTAAGGTAGGTTTATGGAACTTTCAGAACCTATTTTTACTGAAAGTTTCATAATAGGGTTTATTTAACTATTCAATTAGTGGTGGTATGTTTAGTGGAATGTTTTCTTTGACACTTATGTTGGATTTTATATTAAGGTTTAGGGTAAGGATCTATGTTAAACAAATTTTTATTATTTTAAAATTATTCAAAATACTTTTAATCAACATACCACCTTGCATAAGGGGCGTTATGATCTGGAGCTCAGCAGCTGTCAACCTTTTTATCTTCAGTTTGACACTGTATTTTAGCTCTTGAGCATTGGTTATTTAAATCCTTTGAATCAATAGTCTATGGACTTTTGGTCAATGTTGATGAGATACAGTGGTAATAATTAGGCTTTATGTGCATAGCTTGTAGGTTTAGGTGATAAGTAAATGAAATTAACCATTCACAAATTGGTTAATTAATCATGTTAGGATTATGATATAGCTATGCTCAACATACCCCCCTCCCAACCCCTTCAAGTGTAGTTATAACTAAATTATAGGCAACTGTAATTGTGTATAGGGATCATGTAATGGTTCCATTATCCATAAGGAGTGACGCATTAAGAGCTTGTGAGGATCATAATTTAACCTTCCATTTATTTCATTTAAATAAGGTCATGTTCAATGCAAAAGCTTTCAACTTATTTTTTCAATGTCCCACCTCAATACTTCAGCATATTTTTCTGCATATAGTGTGTCAATTTCTCTTCAACTGTATATTTTCTTGTTTTAAATAATACAGGTTTAGGGTCATAAGGTTTAGTTAATGTAGGCATTTAGCTATTGAGGTGGACTTAGGGTCATATGATCATTGCTCCTTTGTACAAGGTCTAAAGGCAGAGAAATTGTCAACCCTCATGCCTCTGTTAGGATATTTTTTTTGCATTTTCATACTTTGTTGTAATCATGAACATACTTACTACTGAAATAGTCTATGCATGTTTATCTAATTCAGCTCAAAGATCATTATTCGAATGTCTAATTACTGTTCAAAAATTAACACTGAGAGCATTAAATTAGTATTTACTTGATTGGTTCCAATTACTTCTTAACTGGTACTCTCTAATCATCTTGAAAAGACACCCAATGGTCTGTGGCTGATATGCTGTTTGCCCCTTTACTAAGTCTTCATTTCTAAACATGTGCCTTTTGATTGCTAAGTGCTAGCTTGTCTACACCAAGTGTAGAAAGTGTCCGGTTTCATGCTAGGCGTTGTCATACCAAAGACAAAATAAAAATGGTACCAGAAATTCCCTTGCTAGAGGCTTGAGAATTTCTGGCTTCTCTTCTCTTTCTCATACCCGCGATGAACTACAACAAGAAGTAAACATACAAAAGGCCACAGAATCAAACACAGCAGAACTGATGTGACAATAAACACAATAAGCATTAACTGAATAAACACAATAAGCGTTAACTGAATAAACACAATAAGCGTAAACTCAATAAACACAATAAGCGTAAACTCAATAAACACTAAGCGTAAACACAATAAGCGTTAACTCAATAAACACAATAAGCGTTAATGCAACATATATATAAATATATAAAATGTACCTAAATAAGTAAATATTAATAAAAATGTGTTAGGTCGATTTTCATGTCAACAGGTCTGTGAACCTGATGCGGAGTGATACACTTCATATTCAGGGAGATGGCTTGTTGACATGAAATATACCGACCTAACACTTTATTGTTGTAGAGCTTTCCAACTGAGGAGTTTCCAATCACTGATAGTGTCTAGTTTGATTGATGGTCACACATGGACGATGAAGGACTGAACATATTTGAAACATTGCCATATAGATCTACACTCCACATTCAGGTAATTGCAGTAAGTGTTTTAAATTAAATGAAACTGTTGATTGAGTTAATATCAGTTTGGAAAACTTTACATTTCTATATGACTGTATAAGCCCCATAAGTACGAGACTGAATGTCTGGTAAAATCTGGCAAGTTTCGCAATGTCTGGCAAAGTAATTATCCTACAGTTTTCATACTTCATATAGGTATACAGGGTGTCCAAAAAGAAAGAATACAGTTTGGGGGTATTTTTCATCAATTCATAATGTTCTGTTATTGCAAAGAAATTTAGTTCATGGTTAGACAAAAGATGTAAGTTTTTTCTGGTACCAATATGAAAATTGTAACTCAAATAATTTTTAAAAAGATTTTTAAAGAAGTACCTTATTTTGACTGTTACGTCATTTTGACTTAATTTACCAGGTTTCCACAAGTTCTGTCTGTCTCATGTTTCCTTCTTTTGCACCCATTCTATAAAAGTGTTGATTATATTTACACATATTTCTACAAACTGGTCTTCTTGAATTGCATTTTGATGTTGATCAGAAGAAAAGTTGTGTATATTAGCATTTGATTGTACATAAGCGATTTCGGATAGCGCAAAAGAAAAAACGCTACATGGATTTAGACCCGGGCTGTAGGCTTGGTCATTCTGTGCATCCTCGAGAGCTGCATTCAGATCCGCCGACTAGATGTTTTTTCTCAGCTGAAATTTCTGCTATTCAATGCACTTGCGGTTCATTGAGCAATCATTATCATCTTTGCACTTCATTAATTTTATATCAAGCGACTATTACATTCATCAAAACCTTAACCAAAAATGCTTGCTTTTACATGGAAAATCAATAAATTATTTCACTGAACCTTATATATTCGATATCTTGATTAGAATCCAGAGGACAAATTTAACTGGTGTAACTATTTATTTTTATGGATATTTCAGACACCAGTGAGCGAGTCTGTGATTAGTTCAGTCTCATCATCAGATTAGTGATGTTACTGCAAGCAGTGAATCTATGATGTCCAGTATGATGTCATCTACATCAGAAATGTTCAAGTAAGTCACATAAATTTTGCTGAGTATCACAATCTCTTTACATACCCTTAGGTAAAGTGATTAAATCAGGTCAATATTTCTTTATGCCCAGCATCCATTGATGCGGAGGCATATAGTGATTCACCTGTCTGTCGGTTTGTTAGTTTGTCCGTTCATTACAAAACTTTCAAGTTAATTGACTAAGCTAGTTATTATGGACCAGGCTACCAATGGCGCTTAAGTGTTTACCGAAAGAAGTTTTGTTTTGTTATTTTCACATTAGGTACATGGTCAACATGTTATGACATCATATTCTATTTATAGATCAATGACCTCTGATGCAGCTATCAATTCCTCAAAGTCGTCTGAGAACTTGAACAACACAACATCAGAGGGCGGGCCAGATCGTAAACTTACGTTACCCATAAAACCACTCCAACCTGATCAGTACAAGTTTGTGTTTGCCCCTGAAGTAGAAGAGGTTAGGGTCAGAAAAACCTTGTGTACACTCCTGACGTCATGGTTTTTATCCAATCTGCATGAAACTTGGTCAGAATGTTGTTCCCCATGAAGTCTAGGCGTAGTTTGAAACTGGGTTATGTGGGGTAAAAAACTAGGTCACTAGGTCAAATAATAGAAAAACCTTGTGTACTCTCTAGATGTCACCAATTTGATCCATGGTCAGAAAAAATGTTGTTCTCCATGAAATTTAGGCTAAGTTCGAAATTTGGTCATGTATGGTAAAAAAATAGGTTAAATCTTAAAAAAAACTTGGGTACATTCCATAGGTCGCCGTTTTGATCCAATCTTAATGAATTATGATCAGAATGTAAGTTGTATTGATACCTAGACCAATGTGCAACAGGTTAGCGACCTATGTTGATAATGATCCCGAAGGGTTCCCGAAACGAGCACATTGTAATTGGCATTCCTTCTGCATTGCATCTGGGTCTAGTGGACAGCAGGTCTAAGCCATCATAACTTTTATAATATGTAGGTACATGTATGGCTATTTATACTGACTCTCATATGTACTTATACTAGCCTAGTTGTGCATATTGATAGGAATTTTAGGTTGGTTGACTATTGCTGTATTTATCGACCTTCGTGGGAGATGCTCTGTTTTTGTGTCAAAAACTTTTCAACTGTGTTAAAGAATTTTGTCATAAATGAGTGCAAGGTACACATAGTTGACTGTATTATTAATTTGTTCACAGATCCAAGTTCAAGTGGAGGACAATACTTAATAAATATACTACTGGTATCATTTATGTACCTAGTGATTTATTCGCACCAGTTATTAACCAAGAACTGTCACTATTGGTTAATCTTCACCTAAAGATATGCCCGTGTTTGATGTTGATGTAAACAATAATAATCTCAAAGTAAGTAACATTCTTAAAATTTGCTATTTTGTAGGGATGTCAACGGTTAATTGGCCAACAGTTCAAGCGTTCGGTTATCCGTTAGAAAAATCGCTTACCGGTTAATCACATTTTTTTAAAAAGTTTTGAACTTTCATTGACAACAAACCGCAAAATAATCCAGTCGTCGGTCAAGTTTCATACTGGTCGCATTCAGTGTTCCCATAAATTGAATAAAAATCCAAGTCTGCAGGGGGTCATTGTTTATAATCCGCAATAACAACTCGACATGTATAATACTATATAATAATAATGTTGACCGCAGATTGATGACACGCAATGTTTTTCACACGTTTCATTTCGATTTTATTTACACAGTTACATAATTATGAATAGATTACCATTAACTAGACACAATATATGCTTTATATTTCAATCGAACCAACAATTAAGGATTGTTGAACTTTCATTAAATAGCTCGAGCATTTTAAGCTTAAAAAGTACCGCGGTAAATCGCTTTCCGTTGATAGTGTTCTCCCTTTGAACGACTCTTCAATCTCCGATATGTCAAAACAAGATTTTGCAACCACAGTACTTCGGAATCAACGCATAATCTCCCGCGAATTTTACGCAACAGCTTTGAGAAAACTTAATTCTTATCATTTAAAATGTAATTCTATACGCTCTCAAAGTAATAATATATTTAACGTCTGCGTAATTACGCTGTATTACCGGTGTCAGGGGAAAATGTTGCTCGTCAGAATAACGTCTCTAGCAAATATATGATGCGTTATTCGGTTAACCGTTCGGAAGATTAAAAGGTTAACCGGTTAGCAATCTGACCGAATAGTTACATCCCTACTATTTTGTTATTGTGTTGACAGTGCTGTGTTGAGAAATTAAACATTGGGTGCTACATAAACTTGGTCAGATAAGTTTTAAAGAAGTCCAAAAGTGTTTAGCCTACAGAAATATCTACTTATTGTGTAAATATATTATTTGCCTATAATTTTAATAGAACTTTGGTTATGAATAGATCGTGGACATTGATTAAGTTTGGCAGATAATTTTCTCAAAGACTATCAAAGGTATCAACTTGAAACTCCACTTTATCATTAACCATCATGCCAAAAGTTCATGCGGACATACACAGGCTGGTGACCCCGTGACATGTTCAGTATTTATGGAATTATCTGCCTTTGTTTCGATTGAATGTTTGAAATTTGAGTCATTTTTGTTACTACCAAATATGAGAAAATCAAACTTCAAGATCTTGTAGACAGTGTTTTATTCATTATTTTCCAGGGTATCATTGGTGAGAGGCGAGACAGTCAGTTCTTTGATATCAGTATTGATGGACAAATAGTCCTAGCATACTCGCCATTGTGGCTGACGAACTAGAAAATGGCTAATATAATGTACCGGTAAGTTCTTTCCATATGCAAACAATGAATTTCTACAGGGCCTTCAATATTCCTGATTTATCCGGAATTCCTGATTTATCTATCCTGAAGAGCTATAACTTTTGACCTAAATAAGTTAATAACTTAGTTGATGAATAAAATATCTTAATAAATGACAAAATTAATGTTCAGTATGTTCTACTCTGAAGGATTCTATTAGATTAAAACTCTTTTATGCAAAAATGTGATTGCAGGCCTTTTGATTGGCAAAAATTGTGGTAAAAAAGTGTATCATATTCAGGATTTTTACTTTGCGTCTGTTGAAACCCCTGTTTTCTTGTCATGTGCAGGATTTTTAGCTCATCATATATTTAGGCCAAGTTTGATTGTAGGCCAAATCAGTGCCGGTCTTCTTGGGTTATGGTCCTTCTTTTACCAAAAAAATGTGAAATTTGTCTTATCTGTGCTCTAACTCAAACAGTTTTCGTTGGATCGTCTTCAAACTTGGTGACTACACTTATTGGCATAATATCTAAGCCAAGTTTAACATTTTACACGTCTTCATGTTGTGTGTACTTTTTGGTGCATACCGTAATGAAATAATGACATTGATGCACTTGTGTTGAGTCATTGGTGTGTATTAAATCTTGCTATGCATCTCACTCGACTTGTGATCTTGCAAGATACAGATAAATCAAGCAAGGACCAACATGCACCGGTACTCTATACATATACACATCTAATAAAAAAAATTAATTAAGAAAGATATCTTTAATTCATGACCTATAATGCAAAGGTCATACAACAGAAGGTTGACAAAAGCATTCCTATAAATTAGTATGAATATATATTAGTTTAAAGATGATGGGTTAAAAATGTTTTGACATAATATGGGCTTTTATTTTATAATTGATATTTTTTGTCACTAGCACAACCGAGACGGGCATATTTTGGGACATTTTGGGACTCTTGTTTTATTTGCACAGGTTTTAAACTGCGATCAACAAAGTATTTTATTATAATTCTTTGTGCTGCACATTTCCGTGACGTCGCCATTTTAGAAAAACGCAAAAACTATGAAGCAAGGAATAACATTCATGGCTTTGTGGTTATTGGTTCCATCAATGTTTGAATTAACACAATCATGAAGCAAACATTGACTTTCGTGCCTATATAATTTTAAAAGCAAAGTTTGCAACTGGTTTTATGTGAGATTGTCTTGAATAAACACTATTTCATTTTTATGAAAAATAATTGAGTGTGCGCAGGCCCTTGCCAACCAGTATCAGTTTATCAAGTTTAGTAGCAAATTTACACCAGGAAATCATTTCTAAGAATCAGATATATGTTACATTGAATTGACCAATAATGTGTGAAAAGTTTGAAGGAAAATAACACTTGGCGTTTAAATGGGAGACAATGTTTACGACTTTTACAAACAACCCTTGTACAGTGTGTTAAGAAAGTATTTGGCAATCTATTATCACCTGTTTAATATTTACAGCTGATCATTGTGCAAGGTATGCTAACCATCGTCATTAATAGGAACCAGAATGCACCACAATACTTGGACATTGGTGGATACTCACACCAGATTCCTGCTGACTTTCCACCTGGCGATACTGTCATAACTCTACCATCTGTTGATGATGATAATGTATGAGGGTTGTTTATTTAATAATCGGACAATTGCCATAGTTTCACACCATTGTTGTGTGGTTAAGTGTGTGCTGTAAGTTGAGCATGAGATGTTCGAGTTGGAGTTCACGTTTATAGGTTCTACAAATAACCAAGTAGTTGTCCTCAAAATAATGTTTTATTTTACACAAGTATTGAAAACAGACAGTCAGAGTGGAAATGTATATCTCAATACACAATTATTTAAATACACAATAATTAAAATACACAATTATTAAATTACTAAGTTCTTTGGGAATTATCAAACTCGCTTTAATTGGCAGTGAGAGGTACGGAATGCCAAAACAAAATAGTTAGATTGAAGTTTAGATTAAAGTTAAGATAAAATATATAAAAGTGCTACATTAAATCAAGTACTTACATAGATAAGTAAAACTTAGAACAATCAAATAATGAAATAATTAAAGTATATTAGAAGTAAAGTAAAAGTGACTTACCTACAAATAACCAAGTAGCTGTCCTCAAAATAACGTTTTATTTTACACAAGTATATAAAAACAGACAGTCAGAGTGGAAAAGTATAAAGTCAAACCTCTCTGCCTGTTTATATACCGAAGGACAAAAACCGGACATTTGGTAAGCACTCAAATACTCATTAACACAAATTGAAAATAAGTAAGTGGTTAGGATATAAGAACAGATTGTACCTAAAGATATATTAAACTCATATTGGCTTTTATTTGTCTGCTTATAACTTACATTAGATTTAACCATATGTATAATTATACCTTTAAAGAATAATTAATAGGACATATAGATCCGGTCTTCGAATTTGGTCACTAGCCCGAAGCCCGAGGCTAGTAAAAACTGGATTGGGCTAGTAATTGTCTCTAGGTGACTAGTCAAAAGTCTAGTGAAAATTAAAAATAATTTTAATAATTTAGTGGTCTGACTAGTAAATTTCTTCTCGGGCTAGTAAGTTTTGCCATGTTGGTAGCCCCACTGGCTAGTACTTTGAAAAGTTTTTCGTGAAGACTGTAGATCTGTCCAGAAGGTACCAATTGTGCAGATGGCATTTATCTGGCAGTATAACAATATTAATAATTAATGTACTATGTATAATAAAATAATCAATAAATTTCCCTTATGACAATAGCACTTGATTGGAACATACGATTGTAGTAAAATTTGAAAACATGAAATAACTTAAACTTAACTTAAAAAGTTACTATAGTAACCCCACAAACGACTACCCGGCCCAACTCAAATTTGTAGTGGCATGTAGAGTGTTAATTATATTGGGGTTGCGGTATTATTGCATATTTTTTGGAGAAAACTACAGACAACACTATGTATGCATCTAGGTCGTGTAACATAATATTTGATGTCAATTCCGTATAGATTTTTGCATTCTAATGGCAAAGAGCTTCTGTGAATATCCCAATAAACTCAAATTTTATTTTGTTCTGTATTGTTTTTGGCTGCTTCTTAGGCAACTCTGCTGGAAGCTTCAATTACCCGTGTGGTTCTTGGGTTGTAGAATCGGACCACTGTTTTCTCCCTTGCAAGTCGTAAGAGGCGACTATAAGGGAGAGCATAGGTAAATATGCCCTATGCTCCTAGGTAGTCTCCTACAGTGTGTGTAATGAGCACTTAGGGTGTTCCCATGGGAATGTTTCTTACAGAGGATATATCATGCATGTTGAGTCCACATGCTATTGTCTCTATCACAAACGTACCACAAAGGTTGGTTCTATAGGAGGTGCAACATACGAGCTTAATCCACATGGGTGTTCCTCTGTATGAGTTGTGGCCTACAGAATAAACCTACAATGGGTGTCTTTAACATGGGATGTGGCTAACAGGGTGTGTCTAAAAAGTAGGTCTCATACAGGGGGTGAGACCTTCCTTCCAGACAACATCCCTGTATGCTCCATTTCATGCTAAAGACACCCATTGTAGGTTTATTCTATAGGCCACATCTCATACAGAGGAACACCCATGTGTATTAAGCTGGTATGTTGCACCTCCTATAGAACCAACCTTTGTGGTACGTTTGTGATAGTGTAAGGTCCTGACCCTCAATGGCCGCTATCAGCATAGATCGGATATGTAAGTCAGCCATGCATATCAAATGTGTGTCATCATCATTCTTCAGACCTCTTTTTGTGTGCTTAATGGTCTTTGGATGCGACTTGTGTGGTAAGCTGCGTGTTGTGTGCTGGTCACCTTCATTCAGCCTCCACCACTGGCTAGCTCAGGCTAAAAGGAAGCGTAAACGTTCTCTGCCAGTACATAGCCTCTCCTTAGACAAGCTCCTTGCAGTGCCTTCCCGTGGCAGCACATGTCAATTGAGCCCTTTGTGGCCTCAAGCTGAACTGCAGGAGACTCGGAGGTGGTCTGCCCCCAGACATGCGGTATTCTAGGTCCACTGTAGAGTGGACATGCCCTGATGCCCATGAACAGACCTCCAGCTATGGGTAAATAGCTTTACTGCCTTGCGGAAAACCAGGGATGATTGAAGGCTAAGGGAAACAACCCTGACAGAAATATTGTTTAAGACGTAAACAAATGCATAATATGTACCTAGTGGAAAAAATCATCTGCAGATGGAAACTGTCTATTTGATGCCATATTAATGTACATCATAATTTATACCTAATAAATATCAAACCATGCATCAAAGTCTCAAAGTACATGCATGAGCTTCAAAAACTTCAAACAGAGGACAGCTTCAAATGTAAAACAGGATATTTAATAATAAAAACCAGCACGTGCGAAAAACCAGCACGTGCGAAAAACGGAATGTTGTCCAAACCAAACAAATAATTTGGTCCCAAAATTGAGGTCATATAATATGGTCATTATTAAGAGGTTATATTGTGTGGTTGATACAGAGCTACTGTACTGCATGGTCACCATATAAAGAGGTTTTAAAGTGTGGTAACTATTGAGGTCGCACTATCCTTGGGGTGAGGCTGTACTCATGGGTCACTTTATGGAGGTGGTACTGTGTGGAAATCTAAACCCCGCGTAATTATCACCAAAAATATATAAATTTTACAAAGGGAGACAATGCATCAAGGAACTTTAAGAAATAATCCAACATTACTTTGCAAGACGTACAAAACCACACATTGTGTCGCTTCTGTAAATTACGGTTATAATAAATAGACTATGACATGTATAAAGTATGGTTAGAAATTGGATATTTGTAAAGAACGTGTTTAAATCTCTATGCATGCATATCAATATCGTTTGAAGGTTTGAATTGTAAGCCGTTTCATCACACTTGTTCAATTTCAATAACTGTTTTGTTTGCGGAACGTGTAAATGTTTGCCGTTATCAGTATGTTTGGTTTATTGCGTTTCTTTATCCTCACCACCGGATAATCCTTATGGGTGAGGCCTCCAGAAGACTTATAGTTTTGGGAGATAGTGCATTCTACAGAAGATGCCCTAATTCCAGAAGCATCCCTGGTTCTTTTTGCATGCCATATTTATAGCACCCATACATGGGATCTCGGTTTTAAGTCTCACCCAAAATACTATCAGTAATTTTAGATGGCCAGCCTGGGATTCGAACCCACAACCCCGAGATCAGTAGTGACTATTATACTCGTACTCTAAAGTTTACCTCCCCTTCCATGTTTACCAACAAGGTTTTAATTTGGAGGTCAAGGCCGTTAGAGCGAATTCAAGACACCCAGAATTCAAAAGGATACAATTAACGCGAAATATTTGACACCGTGAAATATACCTGCTATACAGTATGTGGTCCTTGTTATACGCCCGAAGGGCCGTATTATGTTATCACCTCTGTGTCCGTCTGTCCGTCTGTCTGTCGTTAGCAATTTCCCTTCCGCTCTGTCACTCTTGAACCTCTTGAAGGATTTTAAAGAAACCTGACACAAATGTTCACCACATCAAGACAACGTGCAGAGTGCATGTTCTGGAGGGGTCGCTTTAAGGTCAAGGTCACACTTAGGGGTTAAAATGTCATATGACTTTGTTTCCCTTCCGCTCTGTCACTTGAACCCCATGAACCCATTGCACGATTTTAAAGAAACCTGACACAAATGTTCACCACATCAAGACGACGTGCAGAGTGCATGTTCTGGAGGGGTTGCTTTAAGATCAAGGTCACACTTTGGGGTTAAAGGTCGTATTACTTTGTTTTCCTTCCGCTCTGTAACTCGAAACCTGATGTTCAAAATCAGTATCATCAGTATCGAAGTACTTAATATGTTTCATTTCAACTTTGGTAATATGTTTACGTAATATGTTTACGTTCCGCATCCGTTCGGTTTGCTGACTTTTTAAAATATTTGGTTTTGCGTCCGTTCTCTTTCATCCTTTCGACAACTGAAACAACTTCAAGTTTCTTATCCGTTTGATTTCCGCTAACTTTTCAACATCTAAAATACTTGGTTTTGCGCCCATTCTCTAACCTTTCGACGACTGAAACAACTTCAAGGATTCACATTTTTTGTTCAGGGCTGTCCTTTTGCCTTCAACTGTCAAAAGTTTGCTACCAAAACCTGAAACAAAACCCTTCGGGCGTATATTGCCCCGTATGGCGGTGCTCTTGTGTAGAGGTTGTACTCAAAGGTCACTTTATGGAGGTGGTACTGTGTGGTTACTATACAGAGGTTGTATGATAAGGTCATGTTTAAGAGGTTGTACTGCATAGTCACTATATAGAGGTTGTATTGTTTGGTAGAAACAGAGTATCTGTACTGCAGGGTCTTAATGTACGGTCACTGTTGTTTTAAGGTTATTTTATGGTGGTTGTACTGTGTGCTCACGATACAGATGTTGTTTGGTAAGGTCACTTTTAAAGAAGTTGTACTGCATGGTCATTATATAGAGGTTGTACTGAGTAGTCACTATAAAGAGGTTGTACTGTGTGGTCATTAGGTAGAGGTTATATTATAAGATCATTATTAAGAGATTGTATTGTATGGTCAATACAGAGTGGCTGTACAGCATGGTCACTATTGAGGTCGTAATGTGTGGTCATCATGCAGAGGTTGAACTTAAAGGTCACTTAATTGATAGTGGTAATACTGTGTGGTTACTATGTAACGGTTGTAGTGTAATATCATTTTGTAGAGGTTGTACTGTGTGGTCTTTACATAGAGGTTGTATCATGTAGTCACTATAACGATGTCGTCTTTTAAGGTCGCTACAGATTGACTGTACAAGTCATTTGGATGAGGATGTACTGTGATGCAATTGCTTAATATGTGCGTGAAATGCGTAGGAAGGAGGTACATTATTTAGATGTGAGGAATCCATATTTATATGTTTTATGTCATTAACGTAATGTCGCGCATATTGGTATAGCTTGTTTGCGATAGAAAAAATAGTATTTTTGAAAGATTTCTGAAAATCCATTTATCAGATTTTGGTAAAAAATTACACACAACTATAATAACTTCCTGCCTACTCCTATTTTGAATTTCATAATTTTTAGTCACCAATTAAAAGACATTTATTCTTTATTACATATTGAAATTACATGCGTATTTACAGTTTAACGCATGGAGGTAATCTGGAGGTAGTCTCCTAAAAACCCCTTTTTAACCCTAAACCTAACCCTAAACCCCTAACCCTAACCCCTAACCCATAACCCTGACCCTAATCCTACCTCAGCTAGATAGTAAAACAAACCCAAGCGCGCACACACACAAGAATACATAATTTTATATCTTAAGGGTACCCACTTCTGAGATCAAAATAACTACGATTTTTTAAAACCATGTTATTTGCAAAGTACAACCTATGTGAAGTTCATTTTTGAGTCGAAAAACATAGGCTAATGACTTACTTTTTTTGCTATATCCAATCGAAATGACCCACCTCAAAATGACCATTTTTGCGCCAGTAGGCATAGAAAAGGGGGTAGGGGTAAAGAAATTGCTTATACTTAAAGATATGTGCCCCAAAATTACCCTAAGAACATCAGAATTCAAGTATTAATCGATATACTAAGATTATAACTCATAAAAAGATTGAAAGTTTCACAAATAGTACCAGAATTGTAGTTTAATGGGCGTTTCAATCAAGTATTAATTGTCTAAAAAATGGCGCCAAAACGGAGCAATATTCAAAAGTTTAACCAAAAAAATATTGTTGAAATAATAACTACGATTTTTTATGACCATGGTAAAATGAAAGGAAATTATATTGTGTTCCCATAGGAAACATCAAAAATATATGCTAATGTGCGTTTTAGAGAGTTATAACGTGAAATGTGTGACCTACCCCTGTTTGAAACAGGAAAAAGACAAATATTTGTTAAGTTTATTCATTTTCATTCCACATGTCATGTTTAATCAACTGGATAACCACTGTACATATGATATCATTTATTTGAATTTGTAATATCATGTATTTGTTCATTCATTGCGTTCAGAATGTACCAAATTGACTCCAAACCATGTCAAATTACCCCACCCACTTTTATAACATGCAAATGGGTCCTTTCATTTTCTCACATAAAAAAGCTGTTGTTAGACCTAATCTTGCAAGGAATCTTTAAAACTACTTGATTCTGTTTACAAGAAAGTCCCATACACTTCTTTAATTTGAAACGGTTGTCATGGCAACAGTTATTCAGAAATAGAAAAAAGGTGATTGTCGGCTTTATGTCATGCAGATATTGGTGTAAAATTCATTGAAATTGTGTATATTCATTATGTTTAAGATAAATAAACTCTTTAACATGTATACAAGAGGAAATAAATGTCCAGACCAGGTATAATGTGCAATTTAACATAAAATCTTCATTTGTAACCCCCATCTTTGACCGCGGTTGGAGGCGTAACACTCCAAATGTTGACATTTTGTTGACAAACTTGTATACTGTGAGAGTTATTTGAGAACTGTTGCTTTCATGAAAACCATACTACTGGTTATCACATGAAATGGCAAAATACTATGGAGATGGCAGAGTATGCATTGCCATACATCGAACAGTTCCGTTACAATCGACTGGTCCAGTTGTACATCTCAGATCTCAAGCCAGTCATATGTTGGGATAGACTGTTGCAGGAGCATTGTATGGTTGGTTCCTTGAAAACCAGTTTAATCAACTGATATCATATATAACTACACGCTTAATTGGAACAAATAAATGAAATTCCAACAAACAAAGTTGTTTAAGGTATGCAAGTGTTGATGAACACAATCTATGGATAATACCAAAAAAATCTTAAAATACTGCATAGATGTTTTTTCATGTAAATACCAGAATGCAGTTGTTTCTCAAAATACTGTATTCATGACTGTAATCAGTATTTAATTCTACTGACAACTTTCATTCATTGTAATGCATGTTCTGTTTCTAAGAAATACAACAAAAGATTAAATAAAGTATAAGTTTATTAGCTCATAAAAAGTAAGTCATAAGAGTATGATTTCTGTCAGCCATTCATTTTAAAATAAACAAGAGATGTGTGTAAAAGATGTATGCAGCCCAATAGTCGAAAATAGTACAGGTTACAGTGACTGACCTACTGACGTCAAAATTAATAGGGGCCATCTACTGTTGCTGACCAACCTCCATGTAAATCTTGACGTGAGTGGGAACCATGTGGTCTACTGACCGACATACTTGAGCACAGCAATATACCCCTCATCAACTTTTGGGACATAATAATAACTCTTTAAAGATAAAATAAACCTTTGCATCTCTTAGTCAAGACTAATTAGCAACAATTGAATGGTAATTATAGTATAACATGTTTAAATATACCAATAACCCTTATTCACCACTATTGGACCCCACAAATGCAACAAATCAACCAAGCATAAATAGTCCATAGCTGACGGGACAGAGTTGTTTCCATCATAGTGAAATTAAAGAAAAAATAGAATCCAACTATGTGTCAGTATTATGCTGTTTTGCAATTATCCACAACTATAATTACAGTTAGTCTTGTGTGTAAATATGCCCCATGGTATAATACATGTATGTAATACAAAGACTGCAAGCAAAATTCAGAATTTTACTAATTTTACTATTGCTGGGTAGCCCTCTCTAAACAGGTTCTATACCAATAAACAAGAGTGCACGCTCACCTGTTGAACAATGATCTATATACCAGTAAAACATACATTATGACCTTATTTCATGAGGATTGGATCAAATCAGGGGTCTCTAGAGTGAGCACAAGGTTTATGCTAAGATTTGACCTAATGATTTAGTTCTTGACCTGACATAACTCAGATTTGAACTTGGATTTGCCTAGATTTTATGTAGGATTGCATTCTGACTAAGTGTCATGAAGATTTAATAAAAACTGTGACCTCTAGGCTCTAGAGAGAACAAAAGGTTTTTCTAAGATTTGACCTAATGACCTAGTTTTTGACCCAACATGACCCAGTTTTAAACTTGGCCTATATTTCATTGAGAAAAATATTGTGAATAAGTTTCATGTACATTGGATAAAAACTGTGACCTCAGGTTTGAACACAATGTTTTTCTAAGATTTGACTTAGCGACCTATTTTTGACCCCGCATGACCCAGTTTTAAACTTGGTATAGATTTCATGGAGAACAACATTGTGACAAATTTTCATGAAGATTGGATCAAAACTGTTGCCTCTAAAGTTCACACAAGCAAATTGTTGACGAATGACGGACAGAGAGTGATCACAAAAGTTCACCTTGTCACTATATGACAGGTGAGCTAAAAATAATCTTATGAGAGACAAAAGGTGGTCTTCACAGTCATACAGGCTTTATAATAAAGGTGGTCTTTAAAACAGGTTTGAGTCTTTGACTATATGTATTATAAATGCAATATAATTGTAATTGATTTTACACATTTTATATATCTGTAGTTCTGCACTAGAATTATCAAATTTCAATAATTGCACAGAGTAAATATAACTTTCAACACAAATTCAGAGTCTGAAAATATTGGTTTAAACATCCAGTGAACATTTATTGTATTTGCTTCTCAAGTATAGTCTATATGAAAGTTATGCTCTTGATATACTAAATCATTGGCATAATTATTTTTATATAGAGCCTTCAAAATGTCTGGTAGGAGTGTCTTCATGAGGTTTTCCTTGTGTCTTCCGAGAAAACTGAAAGTAAACAAATATAATTTCTATACAGAAGGGACACCAGATCATTCAACTATTACTGCAACAGAATGTGCAATACTCAATGTGATACAAATGTATATTAAGTGCAAATAAGTCATGTGCACTACATGTATATAATTATAGCAAAATACAAGTCATGCATATAAATAAGAAGATTCCAAAACACTTGCACACAGGTTTCACAGTATTGTCAATCCATTTAAGCTGTGCATCATGCCAGAGGCAATTTCACTCAAATAACTCTTAAAATTATTTTTTTATAAATGATGTTGTCTAATGGTTTATAACATGTAACCGAGTGATCTATCATCTAGATTATATTCCAAGTTCTGGCAGGTTGTTTGTACTAAGTACCCTTCCTTGTACAGCTGACTTTTCATCCACATGTGGAGAAGTTGCTGGCTCTTTATGGAAGGTAAGGATGCAGTCCAGGAAAACTGCTAAAGAAATCAGCTGCCATACATAACTTAAAAAGGTTGAGAAAATATAAAACAAATTATCATAAACAAGGTTTTATACATATTAAAACAGCAAAGTTAAAACATTATTACCGGTGTTTGCAGATTGTATCCCGACTGATTGAAACCAGGCCAACATTTTCATGAGAGTACCAATTAATAGAACTGTACATAATAATTCTTCCAAATTAGGTTTTCATTGCTTTCCCTGTCACACTGGTTTATAATTCTATAAGGATGCATTGATCAGTGATCTATATGCTTTCAAATTTACCCTCTTCACTGGATCATCCATATCATATGGGCAAGGCGACCTAGGCCCCCAGAAGTTTTTTAATTTTGGGGGATAGTACATTGAGTCATGCTCTAATAGGTGGGTAACAACCCCAAATCACACTTCCAAATTGGATGGCGGACGGATGGTCGGGCAGCATATTTTTGGTGCATAATAATAACGTCTTTATTTTCGGTGGATAACATAATTGGTGAACCAATTTTCATTATAAAATGGCCCACAGGTGCATCAGGTTGGGGTTGTCTTGTGGCAATCATTGCTTCGTGAAGTTTGTCAGATCAAGATGTGGCTAAGGGACAAAGACATTTGTTGGGTACCACAGATCTGATGTCCACTAGACATTGGACCGACATCATACAAATCACAAAATTGATCTACCCTACACCATTTTTACAGGGGGTAGAAATGAGGGGAAGGCAGAAAAATTCTCTGGCTATTTGAACATGATTGTCGGCTCATTTTTGCCATTTTCTTCTTTGTTACTTTATAAATTTATATAGCAGTGAGATATCAAATTAATTCATTAATTACATCGACATCAGCCGGGTGTCCAATTAATTTTAATAAATAGCCGACGGTTTCCGAATGCAATGCCATATGTCATGATACCGATTAAAACCCGGCCAATTTCCCCGGCTATCAACCACCCATCCGAATCGAGCCATCCCTGGGCCGTGTATGCAACTGACAGGTAGATATATAAAAAAAGAGAAGAAGAAGAACTTAGACACCCCCCTAGTGCTATATGAGTTTTAGGCTAGACAAGATTTCGGTCTCCGTAGTCACTAGGTCGAGATTGTTTGACTAAGTTTTAGGCTAGAACTAGCACCCCCACCCCTAGTTCTGGGTACCATAACTAAATGATCTTTTATTGACTGACGTCGATGAATTGGAATAATCACTGAAATGGAATAATCATCGTCTAAGAAGCTTGAACTACCCCACCCCCTACAATATTTAGTCTAATTCCCCTGGCATTTGCCTGCTCCCGAGTCCGTTGCAAAATATTGATTGGTGTTTTTATTGAAAGTCAATTTTGAGACATGTCAACTAATTGATTTTCAACTTACGATCAGTGACGATATGTAGCTGAATCATTGAATGCTGAAGGTCAGATCTGTCATTCTGTGAATTTCTGTGGCCTGACAACTTGAGTTTCTTGCTTCTGTCAACTTCCACAGTAACGGTGTACGTTAAACGGTTGGACCTGGCCATGTATAAGTTGCTCACGTATTCTATGACAACATTCTATGATTCTATGCGCACACATAGTGTTTTAAATCCACTTTTTATCACGACGATACGTTTGAAAATTTGCATGTGACGTAAAGCAGTTTGCTGTCGTAAAATTAAAACACTGACGAATCAAAATCATCACCACGGTTGTTTCCCTTGCAGTCGACGAAAATCGATTTATTAATTTCTATGAATTTATATTTTTGGCAAAACTGTTTTTAATACGCAGAAGGACAGCTAAGAAATCATTTTTAAGACCGTTGCAAATTCCGTAAACATGCTGCGCGAAAAGATGCGCAGACGATGCAAAATCGTCAACTGCGAGTACCCTTAAGTTATCCCCACACTCTATCACACTCGCGCATGCACACTCATATTCTTATGTACAATGTATAGAAATTGTTTTTTCAATGTACGAATGTCAGCATTTAAAAGATGATTAAAAGCACCAGATAACACATTAGGATATAAATCGATCACACCTTAACAGGGAAAAGAGGGGGAAGACGCAAATATATCCACAAAAAAGTTACATTTATAAATAAGACCCAAGATGATACATAGTTACTGCGAAAACGAAATTTCATACTTGTAGGTGTTGTAATTACAGAGAAATATTAAAAAAACATGATTTTTTTCTATCGAAAACTAACTTTATTAAGTGATCAGATATATTTTTATGCCCCCGTATCGATAGATCGGGAGGCATATAGTGATTCACCTGTCGGTCCGTCCGTTCATCCGTCCAGCCTGGTTAACCCAAATTAACCGTTTCTTCTAGCATTAATATGGCTGGATACAAAATTTTCAAACTTGTATGGATGTTGTATATGACCACTCTCCACGAGCCTGTATCATCTGACTCCATTTTGACCTTCACCTTGACCTAATTTTGGACTTAGACTTATTGAAAGGCCAAATTCTTTGTTAACTAAAATTGACCGTTTCTTCTAGCATTAATATGGCTTGCTACAAACAGGGGTCGAATTTAGCGATATTTTCTACTAGCTAAAATTAGCTTGAGCCATTTGAGTTCACTAGCTAAAAGGAAAAGCTACTAGCTAAAAAAATTATTAAAGTTTATTAATCAATTTAATTGAAAATTAACTGCTTAAAAGTGCTATGCCTTGATGACTATGCCTAAAGCATGAAACAGATCAACAAAAAATCAAGATACATCAAAAAGGAAACTGCAGTTCACATACGTGTTAAATCATTTAAAACTTCAAGCTTGATCATTCATGCTTCGATTAATGCTTGGTGCGAATGTCGGGTATGAAAATTGTAAGTCTGTTACGTCGATTACCATCGGTGTCACAGAAACAGGTGACATATCAATTTGTTGCTGTTATTGCATGTTTTGATGCTTCTTTCAGTCGTAAATTGATTCATTGAATTTATTACTAACTGTAACAAACTTGTACTCGATGATTGTTGGGAGTATTTTAGCGGATATCGGCAACCCGATAATGGCATAAATAAATCGCAATATCTCGGTCATAGTATATCAAGTATAAGTGCCAAGCCATTCCGAATGAATGTGGATTTCCTGCATACTTTCGGTTTTACTCGTTTGACAGATCAATGCAAGTTTCATCGATAGTTAGACAGAAAATACATTGTTTTGTTGAAATTTATTCTTGACCATAATATGACATTGTACAAATTTAGTTGTTTTCAAATGTACAGTCAAATCTTACACCATTATGTATTTGATGTTTCAATAAAAATGATGCAACCCATGACATAATCGACCAGAAACCAATCCTCGGTCTAATGCATCTCCATCTTAAACTTGCTAAATCATGTATGTAGCAAACCTTAAAACGATTAATAAGATAAATTGTAATAACAACATTATTAAAAAATTAAGTTCTGGTTAAACTTGAAATAATTGGCCACACTAATCTCTTAATCGGTATTGATGCGTATTAATGAAAAACCAAGATAAAACTATCAATTACACAATTCTGGCATTAATTGTTCTGTGTTATAACAAATGAACGTCTTGAAAGTTTGTACTGGTTTTAAATTTGTTTAAACTGAATAAAGTGGACTTATAGCAGCACCAATCAATAGAGAAAGTATTACAGTTCACAATTTTTAATAAACACCCCTTTATTGGTACTATTATGAATTTTCCGAAGAACGCATTTTCGGGACGTCATTTAACCCATTCCCACATAGGCATATAGCCATATAAGGTAGTTCATTCATATAGTGTTATCAGTAGATGGCTTATCAGTTACCTATAGATAAACCATCAGTTTACTACACTGTCCTAATATGGGTTTATTGGAAACTGTATAAAATCTATACATACAATGGTTTAAAGTAGATTTACAATAAGAAATAATTCATTAATCACTTTTTAACCTATGTAAAAATTGTAGAAAATTAAATTGTCTTTCTAATGATACCAAATGTAAGCATATTTATGATTTAACTTAAAAAAACAAAGAGTTTAAAACTCATCAACGTATATTTCAGTGGAAATTCTGAATGTTTTTTTATTTTCTAGTGAATCACTTCTTAATTGACTAATGCTCTAAAAGTCTGTGTCCATAAATCATTTCCTATCAATTAACCAGGTAAACATCATACAGTATTGAAATTTATAGATACGATTAAAATAGTGAATTCAGTAGCTGCCGACATTCACATACAAACTGATTGAAATCTAACAATTTTCACACATGTACGCAGGGATTGAATTTAGCACTCGCTAGCTCGCAAAATGCGAGTTGCAATTTGAAAATGCGAGTACAAAATTTCTACCATCGCAATTTTTTGCGAGTGCATGTAGAAATCGGCAAATATAAACAAACTGTCCTTTCCGACGTTTCCGTCTCCATTCCGTTCTTTAAACTCCTTTTCACGCGTAAAATTTGTACCCGCGCACCGTTTATCGCTAAGCGCTTGATGTGAGCGCTCTGCCGATTCAGACAAAATGGCAGACATTCGAAGTTTTTTTGGTAAACAGCCATCGAAACTGGGTTCTCCAGGTCCAACCTCGCCAACATCTACCGGAGATTGTGAAAAAAAGACAGCTGCCGTCCAAAAACACAAACGTTCAGATAGTTCGGCCAGTGGCAGTCAATCCGATTCGGAAAAACCAGCACAGAAAAAAACTAAAAGCAGTCCAACGGCGTCAGTCAAAACAGTTAAAAAATGGATGAAAGAACTAAATATTGAACTCATATTCCAAACAGAAAAAGAAACAGACACTGTTAACAAAATTTGTCGCACCATATGGGCCAAGGAATTAGTTAAGCCATAAGCACAATGTTATTAGCCTGCTGAACAGAAATCAAATGTATAAGTTATACTAGTGCAGATCTGTAACATTGTTTGAATATAAGTCAGTGTTATTACAATACTAGTCTGGACATGCCTAGGATTTAATCATTAGATACATAATGGTGATTATTAAATGAAAACAAACACTGTGCTAAGTTTAGAATAGTTTATTACTAAGTAAAATGACTATTTGTACATGTACAGTATGTTATAAAACAATTATCAGTGAGTTCTACACAAGGTTAGTAACAGTACAAACACTGTGCTAAGTTTAGAATAGTTTATTACTAGGTAACATGGCTATTTGTACATTACAGTATGTTATAAAACTACTACAACACAAAGTTAGTAACAGTAATATTATGTTAGTTACATTGTATATACAGTATTATTACATAAGTCTTAAGTTAACAGTTACACTATGAAATTGGGACTATTAAAAAATGAAATATTGATATAATTAATAAAATTCATCCCAATTGTTCACATATATGTCATTTTATATGTAGATGATGTGACATCTCAAATCCGTTACGGACAGTATTAACTGTAACAGTATTTTGAAAAATACCGGTCAGACCGTCTACTTGAAAATGCTATTGCTAGTAGCAAAAACCATTTTGCTAGTAGAAAAATAAGGCACTAGCAATGTTTTGCTAGTGGCAAAAAAAGTTAAATTCAATCCCTGCATGTACGGTGGTATCTCTCGTGTCCGTTGAGATACACTATTGTTTTTATTTGCAATAAACAGCTTCAATTTCTATGTCAATTTCAGCTTACACTTACATAAACTTACGTAATATATGTCATCATTGTCTGGGTCAGTTAGATTTTATTACCCCCAATTAATTTATGGCACCTTTCACAGCTTGATACATCCGCTTTCTAAAAATGTTTGTTTTCACTGCACTGAGGATTTCTTCAACAGACAAACATGTGATTTATGGGGGAACCCTGCGTGATCGATGCATGCAAGGAATTTCATTGGTTGTTATTTATACATAATTCAACCTTGAACCATAATTACCAGTTCAAACTAGTTCATTCAGCATCTTAGAGTAGTATTGATTTTCTGAAAATGCATGTGTGACCTACTTTTTGGATGTAAATATTTATGAAACTGACCAAAATCAGTAAGGTTTAAATGCAGTTTATGATGTTTTCTGAAGTAGCAATATTATTATTTTATTGTTGAAATGCTTCATTATTGTTTTAAATTTGCGTATGCACATATATTTTGACCCGATGTTTGGTTTAAATTGATAAATATAGGATTGAATATTAGTGTCTAAAAAGGCGTATAAACGCGTATATATACGGCAATAGATAAAGGCGTTAAAAGTCGTATATATACGGCGATAAGCAGACGCGTAGAAAGTCGTATATATACGGCAATAGATAAAGGCGTAGAAAGTCGTATATATGCGGCAATGGGTTAATGTATCACATTACAAAATTATCTATTATAAATGACTTTTATTTTGTTTACGTATGGTTACGCATGAAGTTACATGTTTTTCTAGAATATTAAAAATCAAAGCTGAATGAAACCTCTGAATAGAGTTTGTTGAATCTTTATTTGACAGAAAAGTCGAGTTCATATCATATATAGAGGATCTTACATGAGTGACTTAAAAGTCACTTTTCATATTGAATTTATTAAACGAGTTGGATAAAAGTGATAAAATACGAGGCTCATGATTTTCAGATTTGCCATGTCTATCAATCTTACCTGTACCGCTAACAATAAAATCACGGTCGGCCATATTTGTTTTGTTTTTTGACAATGCGTATGAATACATAAAAATAGTGATTAACCCCCCCCCCCCCCCCCCGCATTTGCATAGTTATCATTAATTATTCAGTAGTGTAATATCGTTTTTATGTAATGGGCTTTATTACACTCCCACACCATGGTTTATGTGATAAAAGTTTATCCTTAAAGTCATGAGCACAAGATGTGAGATGTATAACTATTGCCTAAATCCAACATAGGTATTGATAGGCCCGTGGCTAACACAAGAACTATCATACTTGGGCGTTTTATAGTCGTTCCACAGGCAATTGTTAACTGTCTGTATTGAGAAACTGTGCTGTCATGTTATAGTGTTCATGTAGTGAGAAACTGTGCTGTCATGTTATAGTGTTCATGTAGACGCATATGTGTTGTGTATCAATCGAAGCACCATCAATAGTCATGTCCCATTCTCAACGTGGGGTTGATTTTGTTTTAATTTGCCGGCACTGCTGTCCCATCGAACACCAGGGGAAACCCTTTTTACTGCATTCATGTCAATGCAAGAGAATGCGTTTTTTCTGCTTGGCATCCTGAAAGTAAATCAACACAGTAGTATTTATTTTAATACAGCATAACAATGTTCTAGACAGTTTAGAAGTAGCGTCGATAGCACATTACATGTCGGATGTTTTGTGTTAACAAACAGTATCGTAGTTTAAGTGAAAAAAGTGCCTAGCATATCGTATTCATGTAAGACGGCAATTAACTTAGGACTTTCTTATGAAACCTGATGACAAAACAACTGGCTTATATTTGAGCATACTTTTCCACTGGTTGCAATATCATTTAACTTTCATAACGTGCTGCAATAGCATAATTTTAATTCACATTTAACCTTAGAAATAGCGGCTTTAATGTACAAAACAATCAATCATCAGCTGTTTGGAGGCACAAAGTACTAACAAGATAATGCCTTTCGAAGACTCCAGCAAGGAAAACTGGGTTTTATGGTGTTCTTTAATCTGCTGTCAGCAATACCAACACCGAATTTGAGATTTTTGATCAGTTTGGCCGTAACTCCATTCATAGTAGAACAGACAGGGACATATGTGGGCCCATCAATAATTTCGTGAACTAATTCTACTGTTTCATAACGCTTTTACATAGCTTATTGAAATTTTGCATGGTCAAAGATAATTTCTTATCCAATTAATTAAGCATGAAAAGTGATTGATGACGTCACTATTTATGAGGTCATAGCAATATTCTAACGTCATGTCATTGGCGTTCGTTATTAAAAATGGCGTAGCCTGGTATGATCGAGTAACGTTTTGTATTAAAGACTTATACGTTACTCACGCAATATGTCTTCTACATTCAGAACATTTTGAATGCAGTTTATATGGACTCTATGGTAATTGAATAGTGCATTTTCATTGTCGAAGAAGTACTTAAAGGGCAATAGAGGAGCAAACAAAGACGATAAGCATATTCGCCGGTCATTGGTTGTTAATATTGGTGGTCTGTAAAGTGTATTGACCATAATATTTTGTTACACTCAAAGAATAACTTGTAACTACTGTGTTTCTCCAAAAGCTTCTGTTATTAGACACTATTGTAGCTATAATTAAATCACAGTTGTTATCGGCTATTAAAAGAAAGCACATACAACTTCAAATGCATGAAATTCTGATCTACCATGAAAATTTGCCAATCCGTAGCTGCAGCATTGTTTCGGACACAATCTAGGACCTGAACATACAGCTGTTACAGCACCAATCCTATAACCCAGAATAAACTATAGGCTACTTCAGGCCATTTCCAAAACTCAAAAACAGCCTGCATGATTAGAAATACAAGCCCCGAGAGAAGTTGGGTGCGTCATAAACAAAACGTTGCGGGAGATGTCACGTGACGGCCTGTAACATGTGCTCCGGTTATTGGTCGAGCAATGGAATAGATGCAAACTGTGAATGGGATGTTACTTTAATAAGGACTAGAGGCTAAACGTGTGTAAGGTTATTTATACTCCCAACATAAAATTAGTTCACAAAATTATTGATGGGCCCTCTTATATGTGGTTGTCGTTGGCTTGTATTGATATAAGGACTTGCAACATACATTTTTCATGCTTCAATCGAGCGATTGTTTACAAAGTTTGCTGTGCGCGATACCAAAATGTGACGTCACAGACGATGTGATTGTGCACCGTGTGATTGAAGAGTTGAAAACCGCTACGTAAGATGGCTGCCACTTGGAAAATTCGATGATTTCTCATCATGTTTTGTATTTAACTTGTGGAGAGGGGTTCAGGCATTAGTTTCATCGTAATTTTTTTTATAAATCAGCAAACAATTGAGCATTCTCCAAAAACGAGTCTTATGTTCTCGAAATTTCAGGAAAGCAGGTTACTTGTGTAACCCAATGTTTGATCACATGTAGATAGACCCACAGGTGGCAGTATCAGTGTCTTGTCCGCAAACTATGGATGGCAACGGATATCCGGATATTCGTATCGCGTTCCGAGTATCCGAATAGTAAATTGGGATCCGAATATCCGTTATAAAATTCAATAAAAATGTTTTCTCATAACTTTACGACGAAAACATCGATTGACACCTAGAACAATAGAATACATTAGATGTCGGTGACACATTGTTTATTGGGGGTCTGTTTATTTCTTTGACACGGGGTCTCCGTTAGATTTGCTTTTGCATGATAATCATTACGGTGTATCTTGCTGGACAATTATCAGATTATAGGTGTTTGTTAGTAATTATCCCGATTTTAACAAGTTGTCTACTCAATTAGTAATTAAATAAGACCAGTTTCAATTAATTGCGTGGGTCCACGAAAGGTGCTAATGGTGATTAAAGGGGTTACGAATTTGGTATTTGTCTTATGTAGCCGTTTGTTACAAACATTCTTTTCTCATCGGCAGCTAATTAAAATCAAGCTAAGCTTTGAAGTTTTGGTTAATCTGAACGTAACTGTCGGCAAGTTACTTACAATTAATATGCGTCGACGTTTATCATTGGCTTAGACCCTGCAACGCCCATTTCTAATTAAATATTACTCAAAGTGTATCAAGACTATCGATTGGTTATGATTGGAAATAAAAACTAAAAATGCACAATTATGTTATCAGTTATTTATTAACTTTCTGCTTAAGACAAGATACTTATATACAGGGAGATCACTGTGTAGCAGCTTGTCAAAAGGAAAGTAGAAATAATTCAGATGGAGTTACGTACCCTTACATCAAACAGTCACACTCACGGTAAACACAAAATGTTAACATTTACAGGTTTCTTAAGATTAAATATTTGGACTCATAGGTATGGATGTAACAATAGCAGAATATCCGCATTGAGGCATTTAATGTAAGTCTGTCTGGTACACAAAGACGATGGTGGTCGCGAAATTATGTTACATTGTCGCATAGCATTAGCTTTATTCCAACACGATTTTAACAACATTCAATTTGATACGGATATCCGGATATCCGTTCGGATACCGTTCCGGATACCAAATTTGGTATTTGTTGCCATCCTTACCGCAAACGATTAAAAAAATAATAAAAAAATGTCCGTACTGAGCTAATATACTATCAAGGTATAAAGCGTACTATATGTCTATATGCCAAAGATTGTGGAACATTGCATCTCGTTGTTTCAACATAAAATACGGGCGCTGAAGAAAAATCGCTGTACAAGTCATTCAAATAAACTATAAGATATTCATTCTTACCGAAAATCTCGTTCAATTGTATCTTATAACTGCGAAACAGCAAAACAGTGTTACTTTTGTAATTTAACTTCGCCCAAGCTCATTTTATTTATGCACTGGTTACCCGTTGCGCTCACAGTATCATAATTATTGTTGGGAACCAAGCCTATGCGATGTTCCACAATCTTTGGACATAGACATATAGTACGCTTTATACCTTGATAGTGTACATAGAGTTAGATAGACAATCGATATATATGTACGGTCCATGAAGTGTATTAGCTCAGTGACGGATTTTTTCTTTTCCAAACACTGATACTGCTGCCTATGGATAGACCTACTCATGTACTACACAGTCTGTAAATTTAGGATTTTAGTTGACTTGCCCAAATTGGCAATAGTGAATAGTTTTCCTATGTACTGTATGAATAATAACTGCAGAAGTTACTTGAACACTTTTTATAAAGTTTAAACATGTGATAAACGAGGTCTACTAAAGAACTAAAATGTTTGAACGCATGTAGAATAAGACATTGTTGTTCTTGTATTACAGAGATTCTGCTGGTAGAGAAGCATACAGGTTAGCGTTACCAATGAGAGAACAACATATCAGACGAGATAAAGCTACCAGCAATATTTGTACTGCTCAGGTACTCTTCTCCGCTTTTTGTTTGTTGCTGGTTGTTTAATTACAGAACTCATCAAAAAAGATTTGTCAGGAAGAATAATTTTCTCTTCAAGAAATTAATGTTTGTCTATCAGTCTGTAGGGCTCCCATTCATATTGGTTATTCTGCTTTTAAATTTGTTTGATGGTTTTAATAGGTAAATATGATAAGAAATTGAGTCAGGACAGTTATGGTGAGTGTATGTTGTTGTTTTTTAACATTAGAGTTAAGGCTCTTGTTGTAGTTTATTCATCTGGAAAGTATGTTGGTTCCTGTCTTGTTTGCTACCTACTGAGACAGCCATATAAGTGCGTGTTCATTTAGTTTTGTTCCTGCCAGATTAGCCAATGACCGACTTATTATAATAACTATTGGTTCACTACTGTTTAATTTCAGGCGTTATTGGCCAATATGGCAGCAATGTTTGCAATATATCATGGACCTACTGGTCTGGCTCATATTGGATCCAGGGTACATAATGCTACATTAATGTTAGCTGAAGGTAAGATTAAACAATACTTTGTAAAATTGCATACCAGAGCTCCAAAGCCCAAACCTGTCTTAATTTTAATCCAACCTTAATAAAACCTTGTCGCAATTGTGTTTCTATAAAATATATGTCAAGCTCAATTCTAGATTTTTTGGTGTCAAAAACCCCCCCAGGTTTCTTAGTCATATCTAGGAACAACCTTGCATAAATTATAGTCTAGAAGTCGCAGTTTTACAAAACACAATCATTTTGAATATTTGTCCATTGGAGTTTTGTATAGGCGCAAAGCTTGGTTAATTTGACACGAGCCTAGCCTGACCTTTTGATTTTCATAATTTAACGGTCGATATATTGCCTACGTTTACAAGACCGATTCTATGTTTTCATAATCGGGGAGTATCACGAAGACGCTTGAGATGGAATACGAAGACTAATCTGGAATACTTCTTGCAGAAATTAATATATTCAAAGCAAGAACCTTGTAATATATTCTTCCATAAAGGTCAGAGTCAGGTCAAAATAGCCAAACTATACTTCTTTCGTATCAGATATGTTTTTCTGTTCATTGCCAGGAACTATGCCATTCTCCAATTTTCTGTGATTATATCTCTCACATATAACGGTTAACTTATAGTCAAAATTCAATAAATATTTGGTACCAAGTCTAAACGGCATATTAATTGTCAGTTATTTTAAAGTGTGGGGAATCACGTGATCAAATGAATAACGTTCACACTCAAAACAATAGTGATTTCGTCTGCTAACACTGGTTTTTTTCTTGATTATAACGATCTTGCATTTAATATGGTTATATTATATAGCCTAAAGAATATCCGGTATATGTAAGAATACCTGCCAATTACTGATTTCGCTCTATCTTTAGCTGCTTTTAATTGATGCTCGACCTGTCACCAAATGCAGTTTTCAACTGAGTGTAATAATTTGGTCGAGCATCAATTAACAACAGCTGAACATAGAGCAAAAACAGTAACTGTCTGGTGTTCCTACATAAATGTACTGTAAAATCATTTAATTTCGTTGGGACGAAATTTCGTGGTTTTGGTAAAAAAGACAATTTGTTGGGACTTGAATTCGTGGATTTTGCATTTCAGGCAATAAAACAAGGGTCAAAATTCATGTTCGTTGGGATAAAAGTTTGTGGTTGAGATGAACCACGAAATCCACGAAATTTAATCCCCCACAAAAATTAATGATTTTACAGTACTTTAAGTTGTATAATATATTCATATAAACTGCACGATCACTATAATCAAGAAAAAACTCATCGTTTGCAGCCGAAATAGCAAATGTTTTGAGTGCGAACGTTATTCATTTCACAAGAATTTGTTGACGTGATTCTACACACTGTTTAAGGTGGGATGAATATTACCTGAGTGTGTGGGCAACTAAATGTTTGTGTCCCAATCTTTGATTCTAGTTTCTCTGATACTCAATAATTATGTAATGTTTGTTTGTATTGTTATATTAAGGTCATTGTATGAAACAGTGGAATGACAAGATTTGAAAGATTTACTGAAACTCTCTGATTCACCAGTGTCTAAGGTAAGTATCTTATCTCATAACTGTCTACAAAGTTGACACTATCCAATCATATTCTTAAATTTAGAAAAAAGTTATTTATAATATAGAGAAAGTAATGAAACAAGAAAATCTGATCGGCTCTCATTTTGAGTGAAAACCATCTAAATAAAGATTTCAGTATTTGAGTATACAAATGATGCAGAAGGTAGAAGTGTTGATTTATATCAATTTTTGTTAAAATTTTAACATTACACTATGTGGTGCTAGTCTACTTTTGCTTTCTACTGACTAGCAACACAATACTGGTACTAGTGTAATAGATAATAGAACCCCTTCACTACAAAATGTGCATCTGAATTTCAGTTTGTATCAAATTTTAAACAGGCAATTAATATAGAACTATGAAGCATGAAATATATTATAATTAAAATAACCCAAGGGAAGGAACTCTATAATAAATGTCTTATTATACAATAAGGCTATAGGAGTTGCTCCCCTTGGTATTATTCCCAATGATACTGATACCCTTCTATCTTACATATATATATTTATGCCCATTGTCAGGGTAATGTAACGGTGTACATAAAACTCTTAGTATGCATACAAGTGAAATAATTGGATTTAAATATAAAATTGTATTTCATGATTTCAGACCATTTTATCCATCAGAACCAAAACAGAAAGTCGTTGAACTAACAGAAGAAGAATTAGAAAAGGTATGTTGTAAAGTCTTCCGATCTTTTCTACATCATTGCCAACTTGAGCTTAAACATTTTGTGGGTTTGAACTCTTCTGTATGAGTTTGAACTCCGATATGTGGGTTTGAATCTTGCTATGTGGGTTTAAGTCTTGCTATGTGGGGTTGAGTCTTGCTATGTGGGTTTGAGTCTTGCTATGTGGGTTTGAGTCTTGCTATATGGGTTTAAGTCTTGCTATGTGGGGTTGAGTCTTGCTATGTGGGTTTGAGTCATGCTATGTGGGTTTGTGTCTTGCTAAGTTGGTTTGATCCCTGCTATGTGGGTTTGAGTCTTGCTAAGTTGGTTTGAAGTATGCTATGTGGGTTTGAGCCTCATGTTATGAGTTTGTGCTGTGCTATGTTGGTTTGAGCCCTGCCTATCTGAGTTTGAGCCTCACTGTGTGAGTTTAAGCCCTGCTATATTGGTATATGGGCTTTAGCCCCGCTATTTGGGTTTGAGCCTCACTGTGTGAGTTTTAGCCCTGCTATATAAGTATTTGGGTGTAAGCCCTACTGTGTGGGTACAAGACCCACCTATCTTTGTTTTGGGCACAATTTGTTGGTTTGAGTCAGGCTTTGTTGGTTGGAGACCCACTACTAGTATATTAGTTTAAATAATACAAATTGCAACTTAAGTGGCTATAGTCAATGTGTGTTCATGTACTACCAAGTGCTATTTATGTTATCAACCGCCTATTTATGACTCAAGAAACCTGGCAATTTAAGGTCCTCTTTTTAAAGTCCAACCACAATTTGGAATTATAACAATATTGCCTATATTTCTCATTGTATTTTGTAGGCCAGAATTCAAAGAAAGGCAGAACAGGAACATAACCCTAACTATCTCAAAGGAGCTACAAAGGTACAGTTAATAACCCCAAAATACTATTTTAGATAAAATATTGAAATTTCTCTAAGATTCTTGATTAATTATTTTACAATACAAGATTTTATGACAATCTAGCTAGGAGGCCACAATCACTAGAATATGAATCAATGGTGATAATGAAACTGAACATTTCTCCAATACAAGACAAGGACGCACACTTTTTACTCACTGCGACTATTAGACCTAATTATTCTATTTTAGCATATGTGTCCAAAATGAGAGATGTGGTTTAGATCAGGGGTGGTAATCCAATATGGATCTTACTTGACTTAAGAATAAGGACAACCAATGATATCACTGTGATACATCATATTAAACTCTTGGTCAGTCACAGGGCGATACTATTGGCTATCCTTATTGTCCCATTTGAATAAGTCTTATGTTGAATACCACCCCAGATTTTGATATGGAGTACAGCCTTGTCTTTGTTTGTGTGTTTCAGCTGTGGATTGTTGCTGTGATCCTAGATTATGTGACCCTACTGCCTCTTGTCAGATGAATGTTGATACGTACATGTGTGAATGTAACAGTGGATTCCAGGGTACATATTGCAGAGGTCAGTATACAAACGGCAGATTGTGACGTATGGTTAAATTCCTTTAAAAAGTATTCGCCCCTATGTTCGCCAACATACTACTATATTGTTTCAGTATAAAATATTATAAGTAACGTGCACATATTTTTCCTGTTTTTTTAAATGCCGAACATAGCCTTTAGTTGCCAGTCAGCTTTCTGCTGAAATATGACAGTATTGCCTCCACCCAAATTTGAACCGGAGTCACAAGATTAGACATCAAGCGCACTAACCACTGAGCTACATACATGCATGCCAAAAGTTCACAGTAAATTTGTACCTTTCCTTGTGCTGATACTGTTAAAGAGGAACCAAGCCGAACTTATGAACCAATAGCCAGGCAGATAATGTTATGTTGTGTTGTGTGTTTGATAATAAAATAACACTGCTTCTTATTGAAATACATATCTAAAGTGTCCAATTATATTTAGTTTTAACCATGTAAGCCATTTTAAAAATGACGGCCATTTTTTAAATTTCGGCAGGGATACGGTAATAGTCTCCGACTGTCCGTCCGTCCCCGTCCGTTCGTCCGTCACAGCTACAGTCCATTTATTTTAATCATTTTTTACATAAATTATTTGTCGACAGTCTATTAGCTTGTTAAACTGGAAACACATGATTGACAATGTGACAATCACTTATTGTTGAAATCTTTTCAGCTGTTGTAGACGAGATGAATTATCTGCTATTTTCATGTGGCTATATTCTATTCATAAAGTCGCGTATTAACAGAATGGCGAGGATACAGATGGTTCACAAGTGCTGTATGTTCCTGGTAGGTATAACTATAAGCTAGATGTTGCACTCAATCACCTCAAGCATAAACCAGCAGTCCAATTAATCCGGAACAACCAATTGCGGGGAGGGGGGTTTTGTAGTAGTGCTAATGTTAGACCCTACATATGTTTCACGGTATGATACACTATGTTTCACTTACTAGATATACTGGAGCATATTGATACCACGACAGATATATCTGAGTTAGTTTTGTAGCTGATGACTATGGTTACTTAGATCAAGGGGAACTAACTACTACAAGGCGTTTGTCAATCGTAACTACTCGGGCATTTCAGTAACTGAAAAATACTTTTGTTAGATAAACGCCGAGGTGTTCCGATTTGTCGTTTTGTCTGTATCTATAAATCGCTGGTTTAGAATGAGAAGGTGTAAGTATAAAATCTGTATGTTGAGAAAACAAGACAACACTGTCAGAAAATTACTCAATATGGTAAAACAAGATGTTTCAACCTCAGTTTGGTCAACATGACAAGTTCAGATTTCATGACAAAAGGCTCATAAGAAGCGCCTTGTGATGCTGATTTTGAATATGCATCAGTCTTATTAAGGTCGACCTTCGCATTCTAAGTCAGCGAAATAGCGATTTGGTCATGTCCGCTAGGTAACAATGAGAAAAACTTTCTCTCTCCTAGTTAGACTGAATTACCTCCCCTAGATCATTACGTTAACTAGAAGTACTTTAGTATGACAGAGAACCAGACTTTCTCCTAGTAGCACTTTTCGTTTTTTTATGTTATTTTTCTATACTTAATATGTTTGCAATTCCTGTTGTCACAGTTATAAAAGTGCGCATATTTTTCAGAATTGATTTTCAAGATTCCAAATTGAAATTATCACACAGTATTACCTTTTACTCAAATGTAACTCAATCAATCCATGGAATTATATAGACGACCAGACCACAGGTAACTGTATCGTTGAAAACGAAAAAAAAAACAGGAAAAAAACCCCCAACAAAATCTTTTTTATATAGAAAAATACAAATGTTACATTTTTTTTCATTTTCAAATTGTCTTTATCAATGATACAGTTACATGTGGACGACACTGCCTGATCAGTTCAATAAAACCCTCCAGTCTGTGAAAATACAATCTTGACAGTTACTTCTTTTTTTAGATGAACTAGCTGTTGCTGTTGCATGGGACTGTGTTGATCAGAGCTTTTACTGGACACATGTATCACATGGACGTATTTCCAGGGCAAATGTTGATGGATTTGAACAGGAACGAGTATCCGGTATGTCTTATAATGAAATCTATATATTAATGAAATGTTTACAGTTTTTATATTATTATCTGAAGAAGGCCTTAGATCCAAATATAAAACAGTGAAAAACATGTGTTTTAGAGGAAATGTAACATTTTTATTAAAGGGAGGTAATACACTACATGTATTGTTACCATTCACTTTAAGTAACTTCTCACTCTTTGTCATTGCTCCTTGCTTCCAAGCATAATAACCATGTTACTTAGATACCTTTAGAACATAATTAAATCGCTGGCTTAGAATGAGAAGGTCGCCACTTACGACTTTATAAGACTAATTATTACCTTAGCCTTATTTTGAAATTTTGACATAACTTTGTGCTTCAAGCTCAAAGCAAGAACCTGGGAGTTGTAGTCTGGCTATTCACTATTCACTCTCTTATACTTGATCTCTCCACAGTTTACCAAACATGGTGAAATTTCGCTGGTCCTTTATATGAATTTTATATACTGTAAAATCATTAATTTTCGTGGGGGATTAAATTTCATGGATTTCGTGGTTCACAACAACCATAAACTTTAATCCCAAAGAACTTTAATTTTTACCCTTGTTTTATTAACAGAAATGCAAAATCCACGAATTCAAGTCCCAACGAAATTGTCTTTTTTACCAAAACCACAAAATTTCGTCCCAACGAAATTAAATGATGTTACAGTAGCACATACACTTTAAGGGCTGTTATCAGCTTCTCACAGAATTGACATTACACCAATTGTCAATCCTTTAAATCACCTTTAACGGTAAATCATAATCACATGGTTCAATGGATGAGCTTAAAAACCTCCACCAAACACCCTTTGACACGCAAGCAGACGGAGCGATCTCTGCTCTGGCGTATAGTAGTGATGTCAATTGAAATTCTGTTTGAATGACTTTCCAATATATTTAAATATACTGTTTATTTTTAGCAATGGTGTTCCAAGTGTTAGTTGTGATGGCTATGAATGTGACGAACCATTGACACTTCCGGGGGGTTGGTGGTAATGGCCGATTATATGATATTGCAACTGTCCGAAAATTCTGTCCATGAGGTATTTATGATTTGTTGTTAATATATCAACAGGCACCGTGATTATAAACATTTCTCATTTTCATACTCGAACTCCGATCTCAATGCTCAAACTTGAAAAACGGCTTTTTTAGAATTTTGCATCAAAACCAACACCAACTTGTAGTAAATGATCAAATTAAGAAAATGAACCCCTATTTCATATGTTTCCATTCAGTAATAAGGAAGCTACATCAGTTATTGTAACTAAGAAATGCTCCAATTGGAGTACAGAGTATGAGTTGGAGCAATGAGTACGTACTCCAATGTTTATAATCACCGGGCCAGTTTACTCGAGTGCTGTGATGTACTCACATTATACCTTGTTATCTGCTATCACTTTTTTGGTTTGTTTCAACAGTGAAGTGCGCTGATGGGTTTGGATTTCACATTACCAAATCGAGGACACCGTACTGTTACAGTATATGTTCAAAGCCTGCTAGATTCTATAGATATATATTGATGGCTTAGAACAAGAATGTCGTAACTACCAAATCGATATATTGAGAAAACAAGAGAAAACTGTAATTCTAAATCTGTAATTTACTCTTTACCTATGGGAAAACACGTTTAAAACTTCATTTTGGTCAACATGACAATTTCTGATTTTTATGAAAATGGGCTCATAAGAAGCGCCTTGTGATGCTTATTCTAAATATGTATTAATGTAGTAATTACATTTAATTCATCTGATGAGGTTTGGTAATCATGTGTTAAAGTTTTATGTACATTTTATGGCATATATTTACAGGTAAGATCACTGGAGAGCTTGTATGGAGAGTACAGGTCAGGTCTACAAACAATATCATGGTACAGGTTTGTATACTGGAACAGTTATTCTTTTATTTGGTAACGTCATAAACTGTTTATACTACTTCCACAGAATATGTGTATGGATTAACCTTAATCTTTCTAATCCATTTGGAACCAGGTTGGAGAATTGTCTCCCTTGTATTTCTTCAGTTTGTCATGATGGACTATTTGTACTTTGTCTGTTGGCTTCTCTTTGATACTATACAAGACGTCGCCCCATTTCTTCACAATTGTATGTGGACCGGTCCAGAAGTTTTGTAACTTTGTGCTGAGGCCTTTCCGTCGTTTGGCGCTATATAACCACACTGCATCTCCTAGTTGGTATTCATTATGAAATTTACCTTTATCATAATTTGAATTCATATTCCTTGCAGTCTGTCCTAAACTTTCTCTAGCTGTTTCATGTACCTCTGTCAATGTTTCTTCCAAGTCCATTGCATAATTTGTTGTGAACTTTGAACTTTCATCCACAGGTTTACCAATGGCCAAGTCAATGGGAAGATTCATTTCTCTACCAAACATCATCATTGATGGACTAAAACCAGTTGAACTGTGTATGCTGCTGTTGTAGGCAAGGACAAGTAAAGGTAATTTCTCGTACCAGTCGCGTTGCTTTTTATCAACGAAAGCTGTCATCATGTTTTGTATAAATCTGTTTGCTCTTTCTATCATTCCGTCGGAGCTCGGTCTACCAACTGTAGTTCTCGTTTTGTGGATGCCCAGGAGTTCACACATTTCTTTAAAAATGGTAGATTCAAAGTTTGATCCTCTGTCGGAGAAAAGTTATGATGGGGTTCCTAACACGGAAATGAACTTGTTTATCAATTTAGTGGCTACATATTTGGTTTCTATACTTAGGGGTATAGCTTGTAGGAATTTTGTGAAATAATCACCCATCAATAGTATGTATCTCATGCCTTTATTTGAAGTTGGGTATGGACCTTGGATATCTAGGGCACAACGTTCCATAGGTTGTCCAACTTGGTATATTTGTAGGGGACCTTTTGCAGTTCTGTGTGGAGGTTTCCTCTGGGCACAGGTGTCGCACATTTTACACCATTTCTCAATGTCTCGGCTTACTCCCCACCAATGGAATCTCAAGGTTACTCGGGCATAGGTCTTTTTAAAACCAAGATGGCCAGCTGAAGGTCTCTCATGAAGCTGATTGAATACAGTTTTGCGAAGACTTTTAGGGGTAATAAGGAGTCTTTTCAGGGATTTTGTATCTGTCAGTACTTTTTGGTACAAAACATTATTTTCTATCTCCAGTAAGGGGAAATTGTGCCAATAATGCTTGATTTCTTGGTCAAATTTAGAAATTTGTTGCCAATCTGGTCTGGTATTTATATCAACCCACTGTTTTACTTGTTTAGTGATTTCATCATCATCTTGGGCTTCCCTTATATCAGAAAGGTCAGTGATTTCATTTAGGTCATCATTGGGTATGGGCTCTACTCTCAGAGAGGAGTTATTGAGGATAGAGGTTGTAGCGACATGTATTTCGGCAGCTTTTATTAGAAATTTCGCTTCAATTCTACTACAATATGGACACGCTTTCTCTACACAAGGAGGTCTACTTAGGGCATCGCAATTATTGTGGATTCGACCAGGTCTATGTTCAATCTGAAACTGGTAATTTCCTAATATCTCGAGCCATCTAGCTAACTGTCCTTCACATATTTTAAAGTTCAATAACCACTGGAGGGAACCATGGTCGGTACGGATTTTGAATGTATTACCATACAGGAAGTGATGATAATGTTTAACAGACACTACTATTGCTAGCAGTTCTTTGCGTGTAGTACAATAGTTCCGTTCTGTTCAGGAAAAACATTTGGAAAAGTAGCTGATTACTTTCTCTGTGTTGTTCTGTATCTGGCAAAGCACGGCTCCGGCTGCAACATTTGATGCGTCTGTATAAATAAAGGGTAGGGTTTCATTGGGAAAGGCAAGTATTGGAGTACTACATAGCTTGGCTTTCAGTTCTATGAATGCTGTTTCTGTTGCATCATCCCATACGAAAGGTTGGTTTGCTTCTGTAAGCTTGTACAATGGTTTGGCTATTGTAGCAAATTGGAACACCATTTTTCTGTAGTATCCACAAAGGCCTAGCCAGGAGCGTAGTTGACGGACATTTTTAGGTCTTGGCCTGTCTCAAATGACTTGTGTTTTCTTAGGGCAAGCCTCTATTCCTTCTTTACTGATTTGGTGGCCTAAGAAGCTAAGAACTTTTTGGAAGAAGTGACATTTTGAAGGACTCAGTTTTAGGTTTGCTTCTCGTATTCGTTCAAACATCTGTCTCAAATGGGCTAAGTGGTCAAGGAAAGTTTTTGAGTGACATAACAAGTCATCAAGGTATATCAAACAGATTTTATATGTCAGGTCATGTAGAACTTGTTCCATCAATCTTTCGAATACTGCTGGGGATGTAGCCATACCAAATGGCATAACTTTCCACTGGTAGGTTTCACCTCCTATACTGAAGGCTGTTTTAGGTCTGTCTGCTTCATTTATGGATATCTGATGATAGGCGGACCTGCAGTCCATAGAGGAGAAGAATTTACTTCCGCCTAAGGATTCTATGGATTGGTCTATCTTTGGTAATGGGTGAGCATCAAATTTAAGTCGGGCATTGACTTTTCTAAAATCTATACACAGTCTAACTTTGCCACAAGGTTTAGAGATCAGCACCACCGGACTGAGCCAGGGAGATTGTGAGGGCTCTATCAGATCATGGTTTAATAACTTATTAATTTCTTTCTCGGCCACTTCACGTTTGGCTAGAGGTAGGCGGTAAGGTGGTGTTCTTACTGTTGGGTTATCTCCCGTATCAATGGTGTATTCTACAAGATCTGTATGGCCTATGTCGTCTTCAGATTTTGAAAATATATCTTGGAATTCTATCAGAAGGTCTTTAAACTTCTCTTTTTGATCCTCTGTCTGCAGTTCCTCGGCCGACCTCTGGAAACATTCAGTTAGGTGGTCAGGCAGTTCATCTGGTTTTTGGCTGGTACCGGTAGATTGAGGTTCTTCAGTGGCGGAGTTTACAGACTTTATTTCTGAAAGCTCTGTACTTTCTAGTACAGCAACTATTGTATCTTTATGGAGTAGTATGGGTATGGACTCAAAATTGGCTACTCTTATAGGTACTAACCCTTGCTTCGGCTGCACTAACGCTCGTGCTATTAGGATATCGTGATTTTCAATAAAGGTTTGGCTGACTTCAACAACACCTATTTGACTCTGGTTGTATGGGTCAAGGGTTCTACCGGTGACTATTACTTCTGAATCTGGGGGTATTTCCACATCTTCTGTCAAGGCTATGCGGCTCATGTAGACCTCGTGTTCATTTGCGAAGCAATAAAGGTTTTCTCCATTAAGGTGCATAATTTGTTGGCTTAATAATAAATCACATTTTTGGGATGGGATAAAATCTCGACCTAGTATAAAGTCATTTCTGATGGCTGCTAATAGGACCCATATCTCAAAGGTTTGGCTTCCGATTTGTAAGGTTATTTTGGCTTTCACTTGGAAAGGTGCGGTTTCACCGGTAACACCTAGTAACTTGGCGTTTACAGGTAGTATTTGAGGTTTACAGGAATCTGGCCAGGTTTCTAATATACTACTTCTCAATATGGTGGCATTAGCCCCTGTGTCAATTAGCATAGTTATGGGTTGCTCTTGGATAAAGGCTGGCATGAAAAATCCTTCGGTTCCTACATTACGGCATGTTTCTAATATCTCTGGCCCCTGTTGTGGTAGCTTGGTCGTCCTGCGGGCCTCCAGAATGACCTTCTCTCGTTTCTCGAATTATTATTGGAAGATTGATTGAAGTTTTGGGTTGTATAACTTGGTTTTTGGGACGTTCGGTTGTCTTGTGAGTCACTGTTTGGCTGCCTATAGTTATTTTGTGGTCTCTGGTAACCCTGGTTTGGTCTATTTTGGTGGTATTGATTTGAATTATCCCTATTGTTCGATGGTAATTGGTATCTGCTGTCTGACTGGGGATAGTCTCCGGGAGGAGCTGTGGAGTAGTTGTTTCTTGGGTTGGGCGGGTAGGTTTGTTTTGGTTTAGCTTGGGTTTTAAAGTTTCGGAAGTCTTGCACTTAGGCATTTATGGACTCATTTAAGGCCTCAATTTCTGGTCTACGTCTGTTTTGCTCTCGGGTTTGGGTTCCTTTTTCGCTGTAAATACGGTTATTGGCATATTTCTCTGTTTTTCGGCAGTTCTGTAAGCTTCCCATCTAGTGGCTGTTTGTTCGGCCTCAGACAAGGTCTTGAGATTGGCTTCTCTTAGTCAAAGTCGTAGGTCTGAATCTATTAAGGCATCCACGAAATGGTTCAAGGCAGTAGACTCTATTACCTCAAAGGGGACATTAGGGTAGGCTAGTTGGCTCATTTTTAGCTCACCTGTCACAAAGTGACAAGGTGAGCTTTTGTGATCGCTCTTCGTCCGTCGTCCGTCGTCCGTCCGTCGTCCGTCGTCCGTCGTCCGTCGTCCGTCGTCCGTTCACAATTGCTTGTGAACACACTAGAGGTCACAAATTTAGCCTGATCATTATGAAACTTGATCACAATGATCATCTCTGTAAAATCTAGGTCAAGTTCGATATTGGGTCATCTGGGGTCAAAAACTAGGTCACTAGGTCAAATCAAAGGAAAACCTTGTGAACACATTAGAGGTCACAATTTCAGCCTAATCTTTATGAAACTTGATCACAATGATCATCTCCATAAAATCTAGGTCGAGTTCGATATTGGGTCATCTGGGGTAAAAAACTAGGTCACTAGGTCAAATCAAAGGAAAACCTTGTGAACACATTAGAGGTCACAATTTGAGCCTAATCTTTATGAAACTTGATCACAATGATCATCTCTGTAAAATCTAGGTCAAGTTCGATATTGGGTCATCTGGGGTCAAAAACTAGGTCACTAGGCCAAATCAAAGGAAAACCTTGTGAACACATTAGAGGTCACACTTTGAGCCTAATCTTTATGAAACTTGATCACAATGATCATCTCTATAAAATCTAGGTCAAGTTCGATATTGGGTCATCTGGGGTCAAAAACTAGGTCACTAGGTAAAATCAAAGGAAAACCTTGTGAACACATTAGAGGTCACAATTTGAGCCTAATCTTTATGAAACTTGATCACAATGATCATCTCTGTAAAATCTAGGTCAAGTTCGATATTGGGTCATCTGGGGTCAAAAACTAGGTCACTAGGCCAAATCATTGAAAAACCTTGTGAACACATTAGAGGTCACAATTTGTGACTAATCTTTATGAAAATTGATCACAATGACCATCTCTATAAAATCTAGGTCAAGTTCGATATTGGGTCATCTGGGGTCAAAAACTAGGTCACAGGGCCAAATCATTGAAAAAGCTTGTAAACACACTAGAGGTCACAATTTGAGCCTAATCTTTATGAAACTTGATCACACTGATCATCACTATAAAATTTTGGTCAAGTTCGATATTGGGTCATCCGGAGTCAAAAACTAGGTCACGTGGCCAAATCATTGAAAAAGCTTGTGAACACACTAGAGGTCACAATTTTGACATTATCTTTATGAAACTTGATCACAATGATCATCATTATAAAATTTAGGTCAAGTTCGATATTGGGTCATCTGGGGTCAAAAACTAGGTCACGAGGCCAAATCATTGAAAAATCTTGTGAACACACTAGAGGTCACAATTTTGACTCTATCTTTATGAAACTTGGTCACAATGTTTATCTCTATAAAATCTAGGTCAAGTTAGATACTGTGTCATTTGGGCCAAAATCTAGGTCACTAGGCCAAACAGGTGAGCGACCCAGGGCCCTTTGGACCCTCTTGTCTTAATATTCTGGGCTATCTCAGAAATTGGTTCAACTGGCTTCTGTCGTCTGTTTCTCAGTTTTACTTTAAAGACCTCCATTTGGTTTAAGGATCCGTATTTCTCGGTAAGCTTTTGCTTTAATACGGTATAATTGGTTTTCTCAGAATCTGATAACTCGGCTAGTAATGAGCGTGTATTATCTACAAGACAGCTGGCTAAATATAAACCTTTGGCATTAAGGCTCCATCTATTAATTTCAGTACAAATGTTGAAGGATTCAAGGAATTCATAGATATCTTCTTTCCCATCATATTTAGGTGGTTTCAGCTTAATGTTACATCCAACATTACTGGAGGAATAGTCTCCCCTGTTGAAATTTGGAAAATCAAGTTCAGGGTCAGGAGACATTTCGGGTCTGGTTCTATTATTGGATATCTCTGGTATACTGCTAGGTGAAGCAGCTTCTCTGGGGTATCTCATTAATCCATTATTGTTCTGAGATTCTTCTCTACATCTCTGCATTTCTTGTTCAAAACTTCTTATCTGTTCACATACTTCTTGTTTCTCATTGTTCAAGGAAATGTGGTTCTGGGCTATCTCATTGGCTATGTCTTCAAGTCTCTTCTCTATTCGGGATTCAAACTCATTTCCATACGGCGAGGTTTGTCTTTCTGGCATCTCCTCGGCTGAGTCTGGGATATAGTCAGGTTCGGGGGAATGTATGGGAACATTCTCTATCTCTCCAGGATGGGCTTCTTCGTCTCTATCTTCTCTCTCCATGGCGAGGTATAAGATTTAGGCTAAATGGTATTATTCTTGCTATAATAAGAGAACAAAATCACATGTTTATTATTATTATTATACCATATTTATATAGCCCTTTTTTCATGTATACACACGTTCAAAAGTGCTGTACAATCATGACCAACACATGGTTAAAACAGTATATAATGTACATAAAATATAAAAGTAGGACCTACTAAACCCAGTAGGCGGGGGTTCTACTTAACCCAGTAGACGGGCTTCTACTTAACCCAGTAGACGGGCTTCTACTTAACCCAGTAGACGGAGCCCTACTAAACCTAGTAGTAGGGATCTATTGAAGACAGTTGACGGAGCTCTACTTAACCCAGTAGGCGGGGCTCTACTTAACCCAGTAGACGGGGCCCTACTAAACTTAATAGTAGGGATCTACCAATAGGTGGATGGGGCTTATATACTAGTATAGTCCTGGGAACATGTGGGTCGTTGGGCCCAATGATAGGGCGCCAAGTTAATGGGAACATACACACAGTCAGCATGAATAAGCTCTATTAAAATAGTGCGTTTTCAGCGCTTTCTTGAAGGACGGTAGTGTTTTACTGTCTCTGAGCGCTGTTGGCAGTGCATTCCAGAGTTTGGGTGCAGCAGCAGTGAAACATCGGTCACCGTAAGTCACAGTCCTCGTCCTTGGCACAACTAGAAGAACAGAATCATTTTGAGACCTTAGCTGTCTTTGCGGAGTGTATACTTCCAACATACTTCTGATGTAGCCAGGCGATTTTCCATGTAGTGCTTTGAAAACATGAGTCAAGACCTTGTACTCTACCCTGTATTGTACACGTAGCCAGTGAAGATCCTTCAGCACAGGAGTGATGTGATTGTAACGCGGTGTCCGTGTGATGAGGCGGGCAGCTGTATTTTGAATAATTTGTAGTTTATTCAGAATGATTTTCGGGGTGCCACATAGTAATGAATTGCAGTAATCCAGTCTCGATGTTACAAAAGAATTGATCAGGGATTTTGTTGCATCAACAGTTAAGTATTGTCTGATTTGACCTATTTGTCGGATCTGCATGAAACACGACCTTGAGACAGAGTTTACATGTTTGTCCATGTCCAAATGCGAATCCAACATGGCCCCGAGGTTTCTCACCATCGACGTTGGTCTGATCACAGCATCACCAACTTTTACATTGATATTGTCGACTGAACTGGCATTCCTTTTCGGTACAAACAAGATTACCTCTGTTTTTTCGGCGTTAAGTTTCAGCAAATTTTCTTTCATCCAGTGCAAGATATCCTTCAGACAAGCTTCAATTCGTTGCAGTGTTTCATCTCGCGAGACACAATCTTTTGGTTTGAATGCCATATACAATTGGGAGTCTTCGGCATAGAAATTCTTTTGGTTTGAATGCCATATACAATTGGGAGTCATCGGCATAGAAATGATGTTGCAATTGATGTTTTCTACAGATTGCACCTACTGGTTTTGTGTACATAATGTAGTTCTTCGGACCAAGCACAGAACCCTGTGGTACACTGTAGTTCATTAGTACCGGTTTTGAAAGTTCTCCATCTATACAGACAGTCTGGTAGCGGTCACACAAATAGGATTTGATCCACTCTAGTGGCTTGCCTATTATACCGAAATGATTGTCAAGTCGGCGTAGTAGGGTGTTGTGATCTATGGTGTCAAAAGCTGCTGATAAATCCAGCATTACCAGGACCGTAGCTTTATTCTGATCTAGAGAGCAAAGGATGTCATTTTGCACACGAAGAAGAGCCGTTTCAGTTGAATGGAATTTTCTGTATGCTGACTGACGTTCTTCGTGGAGATCGTGCAGTGTTAAATGCTCTTCCAGTCGAGCATCGACTACCTTCTCGAGAACTTTGGAAATGAAAGGTAGGTTTGACACAGGTCTATAATTTTTCAGTACATTTTGATCAAGGCCTGGCTTCTTTATCAGTGGTCTTATTCTGGAGCTTTTAAAAGCCTTGGGTACATAAGCACTTTTGAGTGATGCATTGAATATTCTTGTTAATAATGGCAGTAGTTCATTCAAGCAATCCTTTAACAGCCATGTTGGTATTGGATCAAGTTCACATGATTTACTAGGTGATTTATTTATTAGTTTTCGGATTTCATCCTCAGATGTTGGAGAAAATTCTGACAATCGCTCTTTTCCGAACGGAGTTTCGACTTCAACACTGTCGTTTTGTTGGTATGACTGAATAGTGGATGCTATTTCAGTACGTATTGCTTCAATTTTGTTAATGAAGAAATCACTGAAATCCTGTGCAAGCATTTTAGCAGGTTTACCAGTTGGCAACACTACTTCTTTTTTCTTCACCCATCAGATGTTTAGTTATCTTGAATAACCCTTTCTGATCACGACCACAGGACTCTACCTTATCTGTGTAATAGGATACTTTGGATCGTTTCAACATTTTGTTGACTACCGAACATTGATTCCTATATATTTCATGGTCTATTGTCAATTTAGATTTAGATTTTCGCCATTTTCGTCTCAGATGTTTGGCGTCATGTAGATCTTCAGTGTACCATGGACAGGAGGGTCTTAAAACTATTGTTTTTGATTTTAGGGGTGCATGCTTGTCAATTAGTGATGAAATTCCATGGGTATATACCTCAACTAGTTCATCAACGTCTGATATGTGCATCCCACTGCTCAAAATATCTGAGGATTCAATGTCTTTTTTGAATTCATTGATATCAATAGATTTTAACTTTCTTAGATTTACTGTTTTTCTTATAGGAGCAGGTTTAGCAGCGCAAGCTTTAAATACTACTGCAAAATGATCACGAGAGGTTTTTCCACTGTTGTCGGGTAGACCGGGATCAGATATTTCTACATGTGAGACAGAAGTGTCAGTGTCTCTTGTGATTACCACATCCAATGTGTAACCAGCCATGTGGGTTGCCCCAGTGACGTGCTGTCGCATGCCGCAAGATTCAAGAATACTTGTGAACTTCACAGTGTCTAAATTCAATAGATTGTCTAGGTGGATGTTCAAATCCCCAACAACTATGATGTTACTTTCCGTTGTTACAAGTTTGGCCAGAAAGGATGGCCATTCATTTTCCAGAAAAGTACTAGTTTTTAGGCCATTTTTAGAAGTTGGTGGTGGTCTATACACAACAGCTAGACGCATAGAATAGTTCTTAATGGATACCATGCATTCCATGTGTTCAAAAGTTGTGAAAACTTTATCATTAGTAGAAGTAAGAAGTTGAATATTTAATGAAGTTTTGTATACAACTGCAATTCCACCGCCACGTCCACAGCGAGGGACATGTTTTATTTTGTAGCCACTGGGAACGAGCTCAGCAATGCAAGACTTATCGGAGGGTCCCCCAAGCCATGTTTCAGTTAGAGCGACAATATCATAATCATTAGACACTATGTAATCTGAAAGGGCAAGACTCTTGTTTTTGATTTACCTTGGATTTACTCAACACATTTTATATAAGTTTGGCCTTTGCCAACAGTGAGTGATTCACATTTGATCTTAGTCAAGTCATGATGTTGGGAACTTTTGTCGTTTTCAGGATTAGTTCCGAGATTATCGGGGTTGGTTTTGGAATTTTCAGGATTGGTTCTAGGAAATAAAGTTTCAGTTATGTATGATTTTTATGTCTTACTATTCTCTAGATTATAACTTCAACCATGAATTTGTCTATTTTCAGGTTATACAGGCAGGCTTTATGGTGACTTATAGAGATTTAGGTACAGTCTAAGGTGCAGTTGTTAAACACCAATGGGTCCTTGGGTCCAGTTGTATACAATTAATTGGAGCCCTTGGAGCTGGAATCTAGTCTTCGATAACAGGCATCCCCACTCATAGACTAGATGATCAATCGTTCTCCAGCAGTGGTATAGACTGTACTTCGGAATATTTGTATCATACAGGAATATCAATAAATTATAAGGGATGATGTGTTGACTCTCTTTCAAAAGTTTACTTTGCGGAGCTCTATGTGGAGCCGGAGCACAAAATAGGATGTCGGAGCTGGTTACAGTGGTACTTCAAATTGTGGAGCTGGATAATATGTATCAGAGCTATAAAACGTTTGTCGGAGCATTTTGTGGATCAGCTCCGATACGTGGAGCATTAAACAATTTGTCGGAGCAATTGAATGCGGAGCTCAAAATGTGGAGCACTAAATTTGTCGGAGCAATTTAATGCGGAGCTCAAAATGTGGAGTACTAAACAATTTGTTGAGTAGATTTGGGTTCGAACACTGAGTGATCACAATAACCAGGCTTATCAATAAATGACAATGTTGATTTCAGTCTCTACGATTTAATGTTTGTCAGGGTAATCATTCATATATTATTATGTAGATACAAATGTACATGTATAACACAATTGGTTGCCGAGGTACACAGGACGTCTGAGGTAAGCTCTCCGAGTGATTTAGGTATGACTATGAATACTTCTCAATAAAAGGTTACCTCGAAGGGAAGTGGTCTCTTCGTCATAGATAAGTTGTGGAGCTGTATAGGTAATTAGTTTAAAGAAGGTATATAATTCTGGGTGGAGTGATTTATCAAATAGATATTGAAAATCTGGGGTTTATATACCCTCAGACGTAGCTCCTCCGACGTCATCAATAAGGTGACGTCTGGGGAGCTCTTCACACGGATAATTACGGACGGAACGGCATTTAACGTCGCGACCGGAAGTAGATTTACCGAGAGAGCGTGCGATACAATTCAGGGATAAATTTGTCAGAATGATGAATATTACGGGCTATAACAGAATGATCGGGACGGACTATCAGTGGAAAATGATGAAGGAATACTCGATCTATCGATTAAATGCGGGTATGTGACATGACACGGGGAAATAAAGGGTAGATCGGCGATTCAATGGGAACAGTACTGGTCGGCGACCAGTTTCCGACATTTTTTGCATGTTTTTCGGCATTATCTCGAAAACTAAACGGGTTAAAACAAAATAACTTACATTTTTGTAATCCTGAGCTCAAGACCGATATTATAATCGCAATTTGACATTTGTGACGTCATACAGTGCGAAAAATTCGGGGCGAAGAAGGGGTCACTATTTCAGGCCGTAAATTAGACGTAGAGTATCAGTATCCGACATTTCACATTTAATTAGGTTTAATTTCCCCTTTTCCCCGTTTTAACCCTCTCAACTAAAAGGAAATTATCTCCCGTTGACTGAACATAGCTTTTTAGAGTTGTCTCTCTTTGTTTGTTTACACTACGGTAATGGAATTGAGGCCTAATGGTCAGTGCTTTTTCGATTAGTAAAAATCGCTGACGTCATACATAATGACGTCAATGATGACGCTTTTGTCAATATTTATCTAACATCGAGTTTTGTATGAATCGCCGATACTACTCACACTGTTGTTGAGCTAAACATTGCTTTGTCAAAGACTCTGGCAAACCCGTGCCTATTTATAGATGAACTCGTTTGTTTCATTGCACATGCACATTTTTCGTAAACAGATGATCCCCCAAGGGATAGAGGTGACGACTATCATTTCATTGCATGTATTTCTTGATATTTTCTTTTTATTTCCGTGAATTGTAAATTTTCTGACACACAAATGTTGCTTTGGTCAAGTTCTTTAATTATACCCAATATCTTAATTTTAGAGCTACGCTAAATACAAAAAAATATCAAATGTCGGATACTGGTAGCCATCGGGAACTGATCGTCGACCAGTACCTCGGCTCAATAATATTGACTAATTACATGCAGACGAAGTGGTTGTTGTTCAAGTTCTGACGAGACGAGTGACCTAACAATATATACTTAACACTGTTTCCTGCCTTTTTATAGGCACACACAGCATGGGAAAGACCAAGATAAGCTTGTAGTGATGCAAGGTATACAATTTGAAAAGTCACCACCAGCCATCAGTCAAGGTGTTCCAGAAGCTCTGGGCAAACAAGCCCAACTTTCATCTGGGACAGGAGAACATGTGTTCCATTGTCCTGCAAACACAGCTGGTACAGCAAAGTTTATAGAACAAAGACTACAACAGGTGAGTGCTACACAAACTTCTTCAGCACAGCCGGCATTCTGTACTATTGCACTATTGTCCCTAGTCAAACAATCTCGACTTAGAGTATCCACTTCTAAGTCAAGACCCATTATGCGCTTTACTGATCAGTTTTTTAGTTTCATGAATTCTGTCTTTTTCTCAAATTAAAGCCATTTTCAGCATTGGACATGTAAAATATAATAAAAATAAACGAATGGTACAGAATACCTGTTAATATTGGTCCTTATAATCAATAAATCGATAAATAAATCAGCACGTGTAATTTCCGAAAATCCAAATGTAAACATAACTGTGAGTATCCGGTACGCGTATACCGCCCGTACAGCCCGTACAGATGAGCGCAACACGTGTGTTATTCATATGCTAACGTTGTGCGAATCGCTAAGCGAGCAGTAAAATTCATTTAAGTTATCGTATTCTGTTCATAAGTCATTAACATTATCAGTTTACAAGAAAAATCAGCTCGATTTGTCAACAAATCTTCGTTAATTTTTCGTTTTTAGTTTCACCCGAGCGAGCTCAGTGTAATTGGTTTCACGCGTACCAGTGTACATCACTGTGAAAACCAAATAGTGCCGAAGATCTCCCAGCATCCTCCATTGTTCTAGAATCTCATTCCATCGAGTATTCTGATTGGTCGATAGGGGAATGCGATTTGCATATCAACAACAAATAGCTGTGTAGTGGAATTTAAAAGTGCAACCTCGTCGTGTTAAAATTGTCGGAAAAACGAACCGCTGAGTGTTTTATGGATGTTTTTGGTGCAGATAACGAGAAAAAGGGTTGATCTTCGTGGACATGCTATATATTTCATGGTATTTACAACTTTTTATTCACCTTTTCAAGTGCCGATAAAAATTTGATCGCAAACCCCCCCCATAAATATGACACTTTAGTGCACATCTGCGATGGAGATAAAGGTCAGAAATTAAAAAATCTCCTAGCAGATTGCCCCACATCTATATTGTCCCTTAACTTCCCCTAAATCAACTCCCCCCCCCCCCCCCCATAACTGTACCACAGTCCAAGTCGACTCATCTCCGTACTTCAACTAAGTTGACTTGTTTGGTTAGTGATCCAGAGTCAGATGCCCCTATGTTTACTGCTGTCCCTGTGTCTACTCTGTTGACTTGTATGAATAATGAGCCCGAGTCAGATGCCCCTATGTTTACCATCTCTTGTTCAATATTTCATGAATTGGTTCTGTCTGGCGTCATCCTACATGTCATTTGAGGACTGGAAAGAGGGAATGAAGCAAAAAGGCTATATATGGTTGAAAGCCAAAATTTAACCAATGATTGTAATATCATTCAACACTAAAATTGTTTTTGTTATCAAACTGTAATATACTCGTATATACAGATCTTTCAAAATTAAACGAGAATCATTTGTCAACATCGAGTCATCTGTTAGGTAAATTATGTTCATCTAGTATACCCGAGCTAACGGTACTTTACATTGAATCCTAGTTTACTTTAACCTAATCCCCGCTATTCTTTCGAATGGGATATGTCCCTCATTAGAATTACTTATAGGCTAGGAAGAAAATATCTGTAGCGGCCTTAAAAAAGAAGTTTAATCAACCAGCAAGATAACAGAACGGGACCGGTATATTTTTAATCTGCAAGGGTTAGGCTTTCATATTCTGCTGTCCGAGAAACTCTAAACATGTCTCGTTGCCATGGTAACGGAGGTTACATTGGGTCTCTGCGAAAAACTAATTATTCGTTGAAGTGAGAAAATTTTGAATTACTACCCACTAAAAGTAAACGTTAGCAAATTAATATCATTTTCTTGCAACATTTGTCAATGCTATAGATTTATAACATATTTCCAACCCTTTTTTCATATTTGTACGTTCACATCCATTGTCAATTACGTTACACGTGCGTAAATGATGTTTACCCGTATAATACATACATTATATCATGTGGGGTATTCCAAATTGGTCAAATTAATTCACTAAAACAATATGATGTCAGGAAGGAAGGTGGCCATTTATCAGATTGCTTTAACTTTGTGTTAATAATGTGTAGTTTACGTTACAATTGCTATAAATTGGTCAGTTTCAAGTCGAATTGATAAATGGCGGTAATGTAATTCGAGGGCTTAGTGCAAAACTATTGTATGTGCCTCTATAAATTGATGTAGTTACCATAGTTTTGCACTGAGCCCTCGAATTGCTTTGCCGAAAACAAAAAATATAATTTAAAATGACATATAATCGCTATATTAAAGTTTGATTTTATCATAATGATACCAATCAAGTAACTGTATCAGGTACAAGTAACGTAAAATACCTTTTATTTTCTTCAATGTAACATAAACGTGCTTACAATCACATACCTAATGGTCTGGTGAAAATTGACTAAAAATTCAAGGGGTCTGCTATGAATGGCAACAAGAGATGTTATATACCAAAATGTTTGTGAAGGTCTGCTGATTAAAAATAGTCGGGTGTCTTTCACGAAACAATATAGCGTTTTGCTTAATCCAAGATGGTGTCCAAGATGGCCGCCATATATTATAATTCACGAATACATCGATCTACGAAAGTATATTATCTACAGTGATTTTTTTACAATTTAACATGTGTGAGTCCTAGGACTCGCTGGCCTAAACATCTATGAGTCCCAAACCAAAAGTGTGAGTCCTAAGTATTGAGAAAAGTATTGACTTTCTTAGCATCAAAGCATAACAGAGCTCCAGCTAGGATTGAAGAAGGGCAGGGTGCTGGGCCCTATAAGGGCACTAGCAAGTCGCCCAGTGACAGTGGCCCCCTCCTGCCACGGGTGTTTGGGGGACCTCCCCCTAGAAAATTTTGGATTTGTAGACCTGGTATTCATCAAGCCATAGCTATAGACAGATACGAGGGGTGTACCAGAATTACGTAGACTTTTGTCATAACTTTTTTATTTAGGCATGTATTATCACCAAATTTGCCGTAAAAAAACTTCAAACCCTTTTCAAGAGTATCGGTAAACATATTTTCTAACGGAATGTTAGAAAGCCATTTAATCTGTCGCCATAGTAACCAATAGTTGGGTAGGCGGGGCAGCGAATTTTAAAAACATTTTTGGCATTATTCAACTGCGTATACTTCGCTGATATCCAGTCTAATTTTAACGCGACTTCGTGACTTACAAGCACAATATCATTGGAACGGATGCCGTAAATTTCGACTTTATAAAAGTAACCGTTGTTGATATATGGTACAAATCAAGCAACAGCTGCCTCGCGTCATCAGTGAAAATATGACGTTAGCGATTATTCTGGAAATCGCATTAACATGGAGTTTTGTGTGAACCTCGGGAAGACGCCAGAACAAACGCTTTAAATGTTGAAACCTGCTAATTATAAACATGTTGTATCGAGTTACCTGATTTTCCAACGACACTATCGCATCAATCGTGGTTGAAATCGAATAAAACGACAAGGACCGACGGCAAAAACCAACGGCGAATGCGGCGTCACCAAGCATTTTCTATGACCACATAGACCTGGATCGACGCTCTATTATAAGGGTTATATGCGACATTACTGGTAATATATTGGAACTTTCATCACATTTAAGGTAGTAAATAAACATTTGTAAGTTTTGTGTACGGTTGTGCCCATATTTATGGCTATAATTTACACAGTTAGGAGCTTCACTTATCCTTGAAGTTCCGCCGACGTAGTGATGTTCCGTTGACGTGCCCCGCATACCGTTCCCCTATATATCCCCGGAAGCTGCAGAATTTGATCCAAATGAGATACGGCTTTGAAATTTCACATACTTACGCAGTAAACATTATTTGCACCACACACAAAATTATGTGTTTCTATGATGAATGGTATGGAACGTATGACAAATGTCTACGTAATTCTGGTACAACCCTCGTACGTAGTAAAAAATGAAGCATTCTGATTTTTAATGGAAAACTTGCTCAAATAAATTATTTGGAGGGACAAAACAAATCTATACAGTGACTGTGTGTTTTATTAATTTATATTGATGAGTGAATTAACATTTAACAAGTTCAAAGGTGGCCTTTTAGTACATTATCTGAGTATCTACTTGAAGACTGACCTTGCTGACCTGGGTTAACCTTTTAAATATCAGTTACAAAAGCTATAAAATGCTGGCATTTACTCTAGGCCAGTAGGGAGTCATTAATCACAGAAATCTTCTCTCTTATGTGAGGTATTTCTATTGAAATTTAGGGGTTGTGTTGCATAACCTTCAAGGCTATGGTCAGACTTCTCCTACATATTTCTTAGATTTTGTGAATGATTTTGAAGTTTGAAGTTTTTTTTGAAGTTTTTCAATTATTTGTCTGCCCCCCCCCCCCCCCATTCTTTTCTTCTTTTTGTTTTCATGCCATCTTGGACCATTCAAGCACACACGTGCCAGTCATGTCATCAGTAATTGACGTTGCAAACAAGATATCAAAAGTTTAAACATAATTGACTTTAATAATTAAAGATCTAAAGCAACGGAGGCCGTTACGTATTGTTGCGAACGTTTAACAGAGTGTTTCTCACGCTTGTAAAAATTACACGCAACACCGTTCAAAAATTGACAATCAAGAAAAACAAAAGTTCGTCTGCTAATTATGTCTCCTGGGCACTGTTTTACTAACAATGCGTAAATGTCGCGTATATTTACGCATAGATATCCACCTTACGCAAACTCGTAAGTGTGTTTTACTAAACGATCGCAAGTACTCGCATACATTTACGCAAATAATATTAAAGATTGAACGTAATTCGGGACACAATATAACCAATATAACAAATATAACGGGTACCAGAATGAATAAATATACGTCAAGATTTGATTATTAATCACGCCTAAAACAACAAGTGACGGTCTAAAACAACAAACGACGGTCAAAATCAACATGCGACGGTCAAAAATCATCAGTGCGTGTTAAAAACTCTTCACTTACATTCATATTTGCCATTTAGGGTTGCCCAGCCTTGGCGTAGAAATAAGCTAAAACTTACGACAGAATGTGAACTAAAATATCTTTGTAAAACGCATTTACGCAAATATTATCGACGTACGCAATATTTTAGGAAATCTTAGGTTTACGCTAGCGTAAATGCTTTGATAAAACAGTGCCCAGCTGAGTAGGTATACACTATCATGTGTATCCATAGGTGTGAATGGGGCAATAAACTGGTCATTAATCCAGGACAATCAATGGATCTGTTTATTGATGGCTATCAGTGACATAATTAAGTCCGGAAGAGGGGTCAATGCCACAATGAGCGGACTCGCTACTTGTAAATAGCATGCATCCCGGAAATGCACATATTCTTAAACTTTGCGTCCTCTGTATTTTTTTTGCGTCTAGGACGCAGGACGCAGGGGTAAAAAAATCACTGTATCTAATGTGATTTTCACTTATGTATTAACTGACAGGATATTATTCATTAATGACGAACATTAACTTGACATGCTGTACTGACCACTTAAAGGTCAAGGTCAATGTCATTTTAAGGACAAATCTTGAAAAATAGCTGAACATAGATATTTTCTCTCTAACTTTAATGTTTTAGCAAATGTTTTGAATTAAAGTTGGCATTAAATGTGATAAAATAGTTTGTTAGAATATATTCCTAAATGTCTAGTTCAGTTTTCAATTCAAAATAATAAAACTGATATTATTATGCCATGCATATGTTGACTGAGAAGGTTTTCTTAGGTAACTGTATCCATAATTTGAAATTCTAAGTTTTCTAATATAAAGTTGTTATTCTTATGGTACATGCATAAATAAGTGTTTGTATTATCATAACTCGTATCTACTCTATAATGTACAGTTAAAGAACTTGAAACCAACCACAAGGTCAAGGTCACGTCAAATTATGAAAATAGCAGGAAAATGGATATTTCACTCTTCTATTCAAGTTGGTATTTAAAGCCATTAAATACTTTGTAGGCAGATATACTGTATTTATTAGTCCGTTACGGCACTTCAGCCAAACAGAGATATAGTAAATTAGTAGTCACAAATGGAGCAGACATGGGTTCGATTACTTTGAAAAGTAATCGATTATTAATCGATTATTTAGACATTTTTGGATAATCGATTATTAATCGATTACCAAGCAAATTACTGTTAATCGATTAAATTATTAATCATCAATTGAAGTAATCGATTGATTATCGATTACTTTTGAAAATTTGAACAGAATGAAATCATGTTAATTAAGTTAAAATCAAGTAACATTGATAAAGGCAATCTTTATAGACAAAGATCTACTAAAAAGGATTAAAATGTAATTTTTGACATGTTAAAAACATTTATAGACAACAATTATTGCTAGTATAGCCATATTATTTTACTTAAAACGCAGATTGAGGAAATTTTTTGATATTTGTTTCTTCAACTTACTTGCAAATAACTTATATGTACATCAAATCAATTTAGTAAAAAACTTATTGATAACTTCAAGTAGATGCACTTGATATATTACATTTAATTTGCATCCTATAATTTATTTCTATTGGTCAGTCTCATATAATATGATATTTAATATTATATAAAGTTAATAATACAAATATTAAACCTAAAGTAATCAAAAAGTAATCGTAAAATAATCATGATTACTGCCTTTTTTCTTCAATAATCGATTAAATTATTAATCATTAATCAGAAAAAATCCATGATTACTGATTAATGATGATTAATGCAAAAAAGTAATCGATTATTAATCATTATGATTACTTTAATCGATTAACCCATGTCTGAAATGGAGAACCACAGCTTTAGCTTTATGAAACCACATATCAAGGTGTATACTAATCTATTAAGGTGGATTGGGAAACAAGTTTTGAATCATGACTACCCCAAACCACATTGTTCGCTGCATCCAATAGTGATGAGTGTCTTGTATGATCTAATGTTGCCGAACTCAGTTGTTGTGAGCACATGTACGCACAGTACCCCTCTGTACCCGGTATGGCTGTATTTAGTGATGTAGAGTCCTATTCGGTCTGATAGTGCCATACTTAGTGGTTATGAGTGCCAATTTTTGGCTAATATGGCTGTGATTGGTAATGGCGGTAACCCGTAAGACCTGGTATGGCTGTATTCGGTTGTTTTGAGAAACCATTAGGGAATACTTTTAATGTGAAATGCAATATAATTAATGACGGGAGTACCTTATATGACATAGAAGAATGGCTGTATTCTAGTATTTAGAGCCCTATAGGCATGGTTTCAATGGACCATTAAGTACTATATTTGGTATGAACTGTATGCATGTTATTAGATCCTGAAATAGGTGTACATGTTGTACTCGTTGGTGATTAGAACTAATTCAGACTGGTTTTTGTGTATTCTGTCTTGATTAATACCACATAGGGTTTGGAAAGACTGTATTTGGTTGATGTGAGAGCATTTTACAGCTCAGTTTGGCTAAAATAATTGATAATAGGAACACAATGGAAAATGGATGGTTGACTCTTTGATGGTAAGTAGAATCTGGAATTCCTGGAAATCAATTTTAGAGCATGCCGTTATAGCACCAGAGAATGAAAGTGTACTATTCATAACAATGTTGGATTAAAAACACAATGTTTAATTTACCCTGAAATGTTGAAATTGTATAACTATCTTATCCCCGAAATATCGAGACAACTTTCTTTGTAGAATTTTGGAAGTGTATTAAAAGTGAGAATCTTTCAGATTAAACTGCATTTTACAGTTCGTTCATTGTTAAGGTCACTGCTGTGTGCAATATTTCTGTAATGTCATCCACAAAAGCGGTGGTCACAACTAGACGTACGAGCAAGTACGTGATGTTTGTGTTAAAAAACGCAGATGGCACGTAGGAATCCGTACGTTGCGAGTACCAACTCTGTACGTTTTGTGAGTCCGCAGACAAGACGCGGAATGTTTGGGTATGGAATGCTCCCGCTGCGTCCTATCTGCGTTCGGTCTTCGTGTTCGTCCACGTATGTGCAACATGCATGCCTTCTATTGTCAATTTAGCACATACGGACAACGCTTTTGAGTAGTACGTGCAAGTACGATTATCTGACAAATGCACAGAGATAGTTTGCTGTAAGTACGTTGGACTTGCCATATGCGCAACGTCGACATACTTCCTCCGTACTTTTGAAGAAAACGAAGTGGCCGTAGCCTCTCAAATACATATGTGCTAAAACACGCAGGTCAGGTAGTGACCAGACCTAAAGCTACTTAAATCTATTTCGATAGTGTCAGAAATCTCAAACATAGCATGATTGCCAGTGTTATTAGGCATGGTTTCATTTTCCGATTTTTGTTTGACTATTAGTAGGCACATATGTATTGTGCACTGTGTAGCCCATAAAACACATACTGTAATACGGAGCTCTTCTGACAAACGTTTGTTCAGTATCAAGTAACAGATTACACGTAGGAATACGTATGTGGTGAGTACGGCCGCCGTACGTTTTTCGGAGCACACAGACACGACGCCGTCCTTTTCATGTATGCAGAATATTCGCTGCGTTCGACCTGCGTTCTGTCAACGTGTTTTTCCACGTACGTGCGATGTGCGTGCAACGTGCGTGCCACTTACTGCCAACTTACAACGCAATACAATGTAGCGACCACCGCAAAAAAAACGTTACAGTTGATAAGATTTCTGATTTAGATTCGTATTTCTGCTTTAAAGTAAAAATGAGCAGCGGTAATTAAACCAGAAAGTTCATATAAGTATCCAAACTAATATAATTTGATATTTCAGACGTTATTAGCAACCAGAATTATTTTATTTCCTATTGTCATATGTTTTCGCGACCTTATTTTGCCTATTTTGTAAATCGAAAGTGGCATTAGTGTATATCTTTTCCCATCCTTGTCTGATTCCACTTAAATATACGAGGACATGTTTTAATAATTATTTTATCATGTATTTAGCGCTACAAACGAAAGACAACATACATGCAATTACGAACATCGCTAACACAATACCAAATAGAACATTTTCCTCGCCTTGGTCATTTTCAAAGTTTATTTACTCAAAATATATAAAACATATACTTACTTTTACATTTTCATATGATGAAGTAATAACTAGATTTTATGAAAATGTTTAGTTATTTTGGTTATTTTAGATATTAAGATAAGTATGCTTATTTTATCAAAAATGCACGTGCATCACGTTAACGTGTAAATGCATTAGTAAGGAAAATAAAACTGCTTGATAAATACTTGTACAGCCATATAAATGAAATTTACAAAGTTTCAGCAACATATCACTTATTTTTCGCGAGATATGACGATTTATAGTTTTCCTGACTTCAACTTGGTACCCGTTTCCATGGCAACGTAACACATTTGGAAGTTCTCGGACAGAAGTTTTGGAACAGTCTTACTAATACCTTTCATAATATATAACGTTCAATCTGTAATCTTGCTGGTTGATTAAAATTCTTTTTAGATCTTGATTTCTTACCTGCCTATTATTGAATCGACTATACATTGTGATTTTATGGCAGTTGTCATGATTTTGCGAATAAGTGAAATTAATGTCGTCAAAGAACAATGACAGTGGTCAGCATTCAGTGTATAAGTGAAATAAATGTCGTCAAAGAATAATGACCGTTGCCAGCATTTAGTGACTTTACTTATCGAGTTTCAAGGCTGTCTTTAACCTGAAGAATTTATTCCAAGTTGCACAAGAAAATTTCAAAAACGTCCCGAACTTTAGAATTTGTTTTATGAGAAATCAGACTATTATCCTTCTGCCAACAATGGGACCACACTTCCATGGTGTAATGGTTATCATCTTCACTATCAAAGTGAAAGTTCCAGGTTCGAATCCTGGTGGAAGTCCCAGTTGCGAAGGAGTAAAGTATGATGTCTGAAAAATATTGATTTTTGTGGCAATTTATTATGAAACATGGAATAAAGGTCTTCCAAGTTTATTTGATAAGTCAAAAATTGATTTCAGCAACCAATAACAATAACAAATGATTTTCACCACTGTATACTGTAAGTAACTTAGTGAGGTGTAGTGAGTAAGAGGTAGGGCACACTCTCTTGGATCAAGAGGTCCCTGGTTCGACCCCCTTCAGCGCCACTGCATGATGTATGTAAGATGTTAATTTACACATGTAGTTCCTCTTTCAGCCTCAAGATAGAGGTCTGGTCCCAATCTGAGTTAGATCTCATCTCAAATATCGGCATGTGTCTTTTAGTTAATTTCCATGAGAAACTGGATTTAACTCTTCACAGGAGCTAATTCCCTTACATATAATATAGTCCAGAGAGCTTGACACCTTCCTAACCATTTATTTAGCATAATTTAATAGCTGATATTTTTTCATCAGGGTGGAGTGTTCACGAAGACGTTTGAGCTGTATTAATATACATAAATTTGAAAAAAGTTCAACGAATTGTCCATAGAAATATTTTTCAAATTGAATAATATAGATTGATGGAACAAGATAATATTAATTAGAAATATATCTTGACAGGTAAAAGTAGAAAAGAGGAATACACGTACAGGACGGGTCAAGTTAATACCTTTTTATCAAGAAAAATATCCTTTACAACCAGAAATGTAGCTTTTTATCAAACAGCTGACGTGAACTATAAGCATAGAATATGTCTGTGCTTTCTGGTCCCCCTCCATGTATTGTTTGTTGTCAACAAAAGAAAACGAAATAGTGCTTTTTAAATATACTATATTATAAATATGCTAATTCAAGGAACTTTTACTATAGATAAATACTTCAAGTAAAATTTTATCAAACTTGTAATGCCTTTACTTTACTATTGTAATATAAAACATGAAATCGGAAACAAACTTTATAGAATAAAAACTTGTTCTTGGAACTATTTAAAATAAACTATCAGAGACAAACTGAAAAAAATGTCAGTTTTGCCTTAATTGACAAACATCTTTTACATGGAGTATTATCTGCCTCATGGAGCAGGGGTGTCATTGGATAGCATCCAATTCATTGTAGCCAGATTTCTGACATTTTTGTGCAGTGAAGATATTAAGCATACTGTATAGCAGGTATTATTCGCAGCTGCTTAATTTTCACTATATTTGCGGTGAAGATCAAATTGAGCAAAATCTAAACCTCATGAAATAATGAATAATTTTACAAAGGGAGACAAATCAACACATGTCAGGACAATTAATACTTAATAGACTACGGCAAGTAGGAAATTTGAAATGAAATTGAATTTTTTGTAAAATTGTCATATATGAAACTTTATTTAATTCAACTATGCATGTATATCAACATTGGGCATTCTCATCACTATAGGGTGCAAATTTTAAGCATCAAAAATGTTCAATTTTAATAACAGTTTTGTTTGCAGAACATATTAATGTTTGCTGATTTCATTATTTGTTTGAGTCTTGACAGATTCTGGTAGACCTATAAACAGATGGAAGGAACGTGGTATCCAATGATGTTAGTCACAACAGTATCTTGAAACACATGGCAGGAACTGGGGTTCTGTAGTGTTAGTAACAACGAAATCTTGTAGACCTATATTACACATATGACAGGAACTGGGGTTTTGTAGTGTTAATAACAATGGAATCTTGTAAACCTATATTACACATATGACAGGAACTCGGGTTTTGTAGTGTAAGTAACAACAGAATCTTGTAGACCTATATTACACATATGACAGGAACTGGGGTTTTGTAGTGTAAGTAACAACGGAATCTTGTAGACCTATGTTACACATATGACAGGAACTGGGGTTCTGTAGCGTAAGTAACCACGGAATCTTGTAGACCTATATTACACATATGACAGGAACTGGGGTTCTGTAGCGTAAGTAACAACAGAATCTTGTAAACCTATATTACACATATGACAGGAACTAAGGGTTCTGTAGCGTAAGTAACAACGGAATCTTGTAAACCTATATTACACATATGACAGGAACTGGGGTTCTGTAGCGTAAGTAACAACGGAATCTTGTAAACCTATATTACACATATGACAGGAACTGGGGTTCTGTAGTGTAAGTAACAACAGAATCTTGTAAACCTATTTTACACATATGACAGGAACTGGGGTTCTGTAGCGTAAGTAACAACGGAATCTTGTAAACCTATATTACACATATGACAGGAACTGGGGTTCTGTAGCGTAAGTAACCACGGAATCTTGTAAACCTATATTACACATATGACAGGAACTGGGGTTCTGTAGCGTAAGTAACCACGGAATCTTGTAGACCTATATTACACATATGACAGGAACTGGGGTTCTGTAACATTAGTAACTACGGAATCTTGTAGACCTATATTACACATATGACAGGAACTGGGGTTCTGTAGTGTAAGTAACAACGGAATCTTGTAGACCTATATTACACATATGACAGGAACTGGGGTTCTGTAGCGTAAGTAACAACGGAATCTTGTAGATCTATATTACACATATGACAGGAACTGGGGTTCTGTAGTGTAAGTAACAATGGAATCTTGTAGACCTATATTACACATATGACAGGAACTGGGGTTCTGTAGCATTAGTAACAACGGAATCTTGTAGACCTATATTACACATATGACAGGAACTGGGGTTCTGTAGTGTAAGTAACAACATTATCTTGTAAACCTATATTACACATATGACAGGAACTGGGGTTCTGTAGCGTAAGTAACCACGGAATCTTGTAAACCTATATTACACATATGACAGGAACTGGGGTTCTGTAGTGTAAGTAACAACAGAATCTTGTAAACCTATATTACACATATGACAGGAACTGGGGTTCTGTAGTGTAAGTAACAAGGGAATCTTGTAGACCTATAATACACATATGACAGGAACTGGGGTTCTGTAGCGTAAGTAACCACGGAATCTTGTAGACCTATATTACACATATGACAGGAACTGGGGTTCTGTAGCATAAGTAACAACGGAATCTTGTAGACCTACCGTATATTACACATATGACAGGAACTGGGGTTCTGTAGTGTAAGTAACAACAGAATCTTGTAAACCTATATTACACATATGACAGGAACTGGGGTTCTGTAGTGTAAGTAACAACAGAATCTTGTAGACCTATATTACACATATGACAGGAACTGGGGTTTTGTAGTGTAAGTGACAATGGAATCTTGTAGACCTATATTACACATATGACAGGAACTCTGGTTTTGTAGTGTAAGTAACCATGGAATCTTGTAGACCTATATTACACATATGACAGAAACTGGGGTTCTGTAGTGTAAGTAACAACGGAATCTTGTAGACCTATAATACACATATGACAGGAACTGGGGTTCTGTAGCGTAAGTAACAACGGAATCTTGTAAACCTATATTACACATATGACAGGAACTGGGGTTCTGTAGCGTAAGTAACAACGGAATCTTGTAAACCTATATTACACATATGACAGGAACTGGGGTTCTGTAGCGTAAGTAACCACGGAATCTTGTAAACCTATATTACACATATGACAGGAACTGGGGTTCTGTAGCGTAAGTAACAACAGAATCTTGTAAACCTACATTACACATATGACAGGAACTGGGGTTCTGTAGCGTAAGTAACAACAGAATCTTGTAAACCTATTTTACACATATGACAGGAACTGGGGTTCTGTAGCGTAAGTAACAACGGAATCTTGTAAACCTATATTACACATATGACAGGAACTGGGGTTCTGTAGCGTAAGTAACCACGGAATCTTGTAAACCTATATTACACATATGACAGGAACTGGGGTTCTGTAGCGTAAGTAACCACGGAATCTTGTAGACCTATATTACACATATGACAGGAACTGGGGTTCTGTAACATTAGTAACTACGGAATCTTGTAGACCTATATTACACATATGACAGGAACTGGGGTTCTGTAGTGTAAGTAACAACGGAATCTTGTAGACCTATATTACACATATGACAGGAACTGGGGTTCTGTAGTGTAAGTAACAACAGAATCTTGTAGACCTATATTACACATATGACAGGAACTCTGGTTTTGTAGTGTAAGTAACCATGGAATCTTGTAGACCTATATTACACATATGACAGGAACTGGGGTTCTGTAGTGTAAGTAACAACGGAATCTTGTAGACCTATAATACACATATGACAGGAACTGGGGTTCTGTAGCGTAAGTAACAACGGAATCTTGTAAACCTATATTACACATATGACAGGAACTGGGGTTCTGTAGCGTAAGTAACAACGGAATCTTGTAAACCTATATTACACATATGACAGGAACTGGGGTTCTGTAGCGTAAGTAACCACGGAATCTTGTAAACCTATATTACACATATGACAGGAACTGGGGTTCTGTAGCGTAAGTAACAACAGAATCTTGTAAACCTACATTACACATATGACAGGAACTGGGGTTCTGTAGTGTAAGTAACAACAGAATCTTGTAAACCTATTTTACACATATGACAGGAACTGGGGTTCTGTAGCGTAAGTAACAACGGAATCTTGTAAACCTATATTACACATATGACAGGAACTGGGGTTCTGTAGCGTAAGTAACCACGGAATCTTGTAAACCTATATTACACATATGACAGGAACTGGGGTTCTGTAGCGTAAGTAACCACGGAATCTTGTAGACCTATATTACACATATGACAGGAACTGGGGTTCTGTAACATTAGTAACTACGGAATCTTGTAGACCTATATTACACATATGACAGGAACTGGGGTTCTGTAGTGTAAGTAACAACGGAATCTTGTAGACCTATATTACACATATGACAGGAACTGGGGTTCTGTAGCGTAAGTAACAACGGAATCTTGTAGATCTATATTACACATATGACAGGAACTGGGGTTCTGTAGTGTAAGTAACAATGGAATCTTGTAGACCTATATTACACATATGACAGGAACTGGGGTTCTGTAGCATTAGTAACAACGGAATCTTGTAGACCTATATTACACATATGACAGGAACTGGGGTTCTGTAGTGTAAGTAACAACATTACTTGTAAACCTATATTACACATATGACAGGAACTGGGGTTCTGTAGCGTAAGTAACCACGGAATCTTGTTAACCTATATTACACATATGACAGGAACTGGGGTTCTGTAGTGTAAGTAACAACAGAATCTTGTAAACCTATATTACACATATGACAGGAACTGGGGTTCTGTAGTGTAAGTAACAAGGGAATCTTGTAGACCTATAATACACATATGACAGGAACTGGGGTTCTGTAGCGTAAGTAACCACGGAATCTTGTAGACCTATATTACACATATGACAGGAACTGGGGTTCTGTAGCATAAGTAACAACGGAATCTTGTAGACCTATATTACACATATGACAGGAACTGGGGTTCTGTAGTGTAAGTAACCACGGAATCTTGTAGACCTACCGTATATTACACATATGACAGGAACTGGGGTTCTGTAGTGTAAGTAACAACAGAATCTTGTAAACCTATATTACACATATGACAGGAACTGGGGTTCTGTAGTGTAAGTAACAACAGAATCTTGTAGACCTATATTACACATATGACAGGAACTGGGGTTTTGTAGTGTTAGTGACAATGGAATCTTGTAGACCTATATTACACATATGACAGGAACTCTGGTTTTGTAGTGTAAGTAACCATGGAATCTTGTAGACCTATATTACACATATGACAGGAACTGGGGTTCTGTAGTGTAAGTAACAACGGAATCTTGTAAACCTATATTACAGATATGACAGGAACTGGGGTTCTGTAGCGTAAGTAACAACGGAATCTTGTAAACCTATATTACACATATGACAGGAACTGGGGTTCTGTAGCGTAAGTAACAACGGAATCTTGTAAACCTATATTACACATATGACAGGAACTGGGGTTCTGTAGCGTAAGTAACAACAAAATCTTGTAAACCTATATTACACATATGACAGGAACTGGGGTTCTGTAGCGTAAGTAACCACGGAATCTTGTAAACCTATATTACACATATGACAGGAACTGGGGTTCTGTAGCGTAAGTAACAACAGAATCTTGTAAACCTACATTACACATATGACAGGAACTGGGGTTCTGTAGTGTAAGTAACAACAGAATCTTGTAAACCTATTTTACACATATGACAGGAACTGGGGTTCTGTAGCGTAAGTAACAACGGAATCTTGTAAACCTATATTACACATATGACAGGAACTGGGGTTCTGTAGCGTAAGTAACCACGGAATCTTGTAAACCTATATTACACATATGACAGGAACTGGGGTTCTGTAGCGTAAGTAACCACGGAATCTTGTAGACCTATATTACACATATGACAGGAACTGGGGTTCTGTAACATTAGTAACTACGGAATCTTGTAGACCTATATTACACATATGACAGGAACTGGGGTTCTGTAGTGTAAGTAACAACGGAATCTTGTAGACCTATATTTCACATATGACAGGAACTGGGGTTCTGTAGCGTAAGTAACAACGGAATCTTGTAGATCTATATTACACATATGACAGGAACTGGGGTTCTGTAGTGTAAGTAACAATGGAATCTTGTAGACCTATATTACACATATGACAGGAACTGGGGTTCTGTAGCATTAGTAACAACGGAATCTTGTAGACCTATATTACACATATGACAGGAACTGGGGTTCTGTAGTGTAAGTAACAACATTACTTGTAAACCTATATTACACATATGACAGGAACTGGGGTTCTGTAGCGTAAGTAACCACGGAATCTTGTAAACCTATATTACACATATGACAGGAACTGGGGTTCTGTAGTGTAAGTAACAACAGAATCTTGTAAACCTATATTACACATATGACAGGAACTGGGGTTCTGTAGTGTAAGTAACAAGGGAATCTTGTAGACCTATAATACACATATGACAGGAACTGGGGTTCTGTAGCGTAAGTAACCACGGAATCTTCTAGACCTATATTACACATATGACAGGAACTGGGGTTCTGTAGCATAAGTAACAACGGAATCTTGTAGACCTATATTACACATATGACAGGAACTGGGGTTCTGTAGTGTAAGTAACCACGGAATCTTGTAGACCTACCGTATATTACACATATGACAGGAACTGGGGTTCTGTAGTGTAAGTAACAACAGAATCTTGTAAACCTATATTACACATATGACAGGAACTGGGGTTCTGTAGCGTAAGTAACAACAGAATCTTGTAGACCTATATTACACATATGACAGGAACTGGGGTTTTGTAGTGTTAGTGACAATGGAATCTTGTAGACCTATATTACACATATGACAGGAACTCTGGTTTTGTAGTGTAAGTAACCATGGAATCTTGTAGACCTATATTACACATATGACAGGAACTGGGGTTCTGTAGTGTAAGTAACAACGGAATCTTGTAAACCTATATTACAGATATGACAGGAACTGGGGTTCTGTAGCGTAAGTAACAACGGAATCTTGTAAACCTATATTACACATATGACAGGAACTGGGGTTCTGTAGTGTAAGTAACAACGGAATCTTGTAAACCTATATTACACATATGACAGGAACTGGGGTTCTGTAGCGTAAGTAACAACAAAATCTTGTAAACCTATATTACACATATGACAGGAACTGGGGTTCTGTAGCGTAAGTAACAACGGAATCTTGTAAACCTATATTACACATATGACAGGAACTGGGGTTCTGTAGCGTAAGTAACCACGGAATCTTGTAAACCTATATTACACATATGACAGGAACTGGGGTTCTGTAGCGTAAGTAACCACGGAATCTTGTAGACCTATATTACACATATGACAGGAACTGGGGTTCTGTAACATTAGTAACTACGGAATCTTGTAGACCTATATTACACATATGACAGGAACTGGGGTTCTGTAGTGTAAGTAACAACGGAATCTTGTAGACCTATATTACAAATATGACAGGAACTGGGGTTCTGTAGCGTAAGTAACAACGGAATCTTGTAGATCTATATTACACATATGACAGGAACTGGGGTTCTGTAGTGTAAGTAACAATGGAATCTTGTAGACCTATATTACACATATGACAGGAACTGGGGTTCTGTAGCATTAGTAACAACGGAATCTTGTAGACCTATATTACACATATGACAGGAACTGGGGTTCTGTAGTGTAAGTAACAACATTATCTTGTAAACCTATATTACACATATGACAGGAACTGGGGTTCTGTAGCGTAAGTAACCACGGAATCTTGTAAACCTATATTACACATATGACAGGAACTGGGGTTCTGTAGTGTAAGTAACAACAGAATCTTGTAAACCTATATTACACATATGACAGGAACTGGGGTTCTGTAGTGTAAGTAACAAGGGAATCTTGTAGACCTATAATACACATATGACAGGAACTGGGGTTCTGTAGCGTAAGTAACCACGGAATCTTGTAGACCTATATTACACATATGACAGGAACTGGGGTTCTGTAGCGTAAGTAACAACGGAATCTTGTAAACCTATATTACACATATGACAGGAACTGGGGTTCTGTAGCGTAAGTAACCACGGAATCTTGTAAACCTATATTACACATATGACAGGAACTGGGGTTCTGTAGCGTAAGTAACAACAGAATCTTGTAAACCTACATTACACATATGACAGGAACTGGGGTTCTGTAGTGTAAGTAACAACAGAATCTTGTAAACCTATTTTACACATATGACAGGAACTGGGGTTCTGTAGCGTAAGTAACAACGGAATCTTGTAAACCTATATTACACATATGACAGGAACTGGGGTTCTGTAGCGTAAGTAACCACGGAATCTTGTAAACCTATATTACACATATGACAGAAACTGGGGTTCTGTAGCGTAAGTAACCACGGAATCTTGTAGACCTATATTACACATATGACAGGAACTGGGGTTCTGTAACATTAGTAACTACGGAATCTTGTAGACCTATATTACACATATGACAGGAACTGGGGTTCTGTAGTGTAAGTAACAACGGAATCTTGTAGACCTATATTACACATATGACAGGAACTGGGGTTCTGTAGCGTAAGTAACAACGGAATCTTGTAGATCTATATTACACATATGACAGGAACTGGGGTTCTGTAGTGTAAGTAACAATGGAATCTTGTAGACCTATATTACACATATGACAGGAACTGGGGTTCTGTAGCATTAGTAACAACGGAATCTTGTAGACCTATATTACACATATGACAGGAACTGGGGTTCTGTAGTGTAAGTAACAACATTATCTTGTAAACCTATATTACACATATGACAGGAACTGGGGTTCTGTAGCGTAAGTAACCACGGAATCTTGTAAACCTATTTTACACATATGACAGGAACTGGGGTTCTGTAGTGTAAGTAACAACAGAATCTTGTAAACCTATATTACACATATGACAGGAACTGGGGTTCTGTAGTGTAAGTAACAAGGGAATCTTGTAGACCTATAATACACATATGACAGGAACTGGGGTTCTGTAGCGTAAGTAACCACGGAATCTTGTAGACCTATATTACACATATGACAGGAACTGGGGTTCTGTAGCATAAGTAACAACGGAATCTTGTAGACCTATATTACACATATGACAGGAACTGGGGTTCTGTAGTGTAAGTAACCACGGAATCTTGTAGACCTACCATATATTACACATATGACAGGAACTGGGGTTCTGTAGTGTAAGTAACAACAGAATCTTGTAAACCTATATTACACATATGACAGGAACTGGGGTTCTGTAGTGTAAGTAACAACAGAATCTTGTAGACCTATATTACACATATGACAGGAACTGGGGTTTTGTAGTGTAAGTGACAATGGAATCTTGTAGACCTATAATACACATATGACAGGAACTGGGGTTCTGTAGCGTAAGTAACAACAGAATCTTGTAAACCTATATTACACATATGACAGGAACTGGGGTTCTGTAGTGTAAGTAACAACAGAATCTTGTAAACCTATATTACACATATGACAGGAACTGGGGTTCTGTAGTGTAAGTAACAACAGAATCTTGTAGACCTATATTACACATATGACAGGAACTGGGGTTCTGTAGTGTAAGTAACAATGGAATCTTGTAGACCTATATTACACATATGACAGGAACTGGGGTTCTGTAGTGTAAGTAACAACAGAATCTTGTAGATCTATATTACACATATGACAGGAACTCGGGTTTTGTAGTGTAAGTAACAACGGAATCTTGTAGACCTATATTACACATATGACAGGAACTGGGGTTCTGTAGTGTTAGTAACAACGGAATCTTGTAGACCTATATTACACATATGACAGGAACTGGGGTTCTGTAGCGTAAGTAACAACGGAATCTTGTAAACCTTTATTACACATATGACAGGAACTGGGGTACTGTAGTGTAAGTAACAACAGAATCTTGTAGATGTATATTACACATATGACAGGAACTCGGGTTTTGTAGTGTAAGTAACAACAGAATCTTGTAAACCTATATTACACATATGACAGGAACTGGGGTTCTGTAGCGTAAGTAACAACATAATCTTGTAGATCTATATTACACATATGACAGGAACTCGGGTTTTGCAGTGTAAGTAACAACGGAATCTTGTAAACCTATATTACACATATGACAGGAACTGGGGTTCTGTAGCGTAAGTAACAACAGAATCTTGTAGACCTATATTACACATATGACAGGAACTGGGGTTCTGTAGCGTAAGTAACAACGGAATCTTGTAAACCTATATTACACATATGACAGGAACTGGGGTTCTGTAGTGTAAGTAACAACGGAATCTTGTAAACCTATATTACACATATGACAGGAACTCGGGTTTTGTAGTGTAAGTAACAACGGAATCTTGTAGATCTATATTACACATATGACAGGAACTGGGGTTCTGTAGTGTAAGTAACAACGGAATCTTGTAGATCTATATTACACATATGACAGGAACTCGGGTTTTGTAGTGTAAGTAACAACAGAATCTTGTAGACCTATATTACACATATGACAGGAACTCGGGTTTTGTAGTGTAAGTAACAACAGAATCTTGTAGATCTATATTACACATATGACAGGAACTGGGGTTCTGTAGTGTAAGTAACAACGGAATCTTGTAGATCTATTTTACACATATGACAGGAACTCGGGTTTTGTAGTGTAAGTAACAACGGAATCTTGTAGATCTATATTACACATATGACGCTATAGGACTATTAGCTTTTTAATCATTTAAGTGTCTCATTGATAGTAAAATTCAATCCTGACACACATTTAATAATCGACTGGGGTGAATGTTTGTTTACACGGTTGTGACAGAGATCTTTGAATCTTTGAAAACATCTTCTTGTCTTAAATAGGATAAATTGGATTCATATCCGAAAGGCTCGCCGTATAAACCTTCCTTCAACTCAAGTTTATAAGACACTAACCTAGTATTCTCTATATATCAGTTGTTGAATAAAGCAAATGAAAGATCGAGGGTCGTGTCAAATTCTGTGGACTATAATATTATTACATGTATGTATATGACAAAGAAGCAAGGCAAAATAAACAAGACTATTGCCAAGCAATGAAAGTCCCCTACCGGTAGCCAATTGTAACAGGGTAGTGCGAGGTAGGCGCCGTTAAATTAGTTTAAGCCTCCTATAGTTCTCACAAGACCGTTCCAAGGTGTTAACCCACAGAGTATTTTTGTTTGTTTTACGCTTAAAGGTCAGGATCGTGTCAAATTCTCCGTACTCTATCTACATCATGATCATGTCCAATTCTCCGTACTCTATCTACATCAGGATCATGTCCAATTCTCCGTACTCTATCTACATCAGGATCATGTCCAATTCTCCGTACTCTATCTACATCAGGATCATGTCCAATTCTCCGTACTCTATCTATATCAGGATCATGTCCAATTCTCCATACTCTACCTACATCAGGATCATGTCCAATTCTTTGTACTCTATCTACATCAGGATCATGTCCAATTCTCCGTACTCTATCTACATCAGGATCATGTCCAATTCTCCGTACTCTACCTACATCAGGATCATGTCCAATTCTCCGTACTCTATCTACATCAGGATCGTGTCCAATTCTCCGTACTCTATCAGGATCATGTCCAATTCTCCGTACTCTACCTACATCAGGATCATGTCCAATTCTCCGTACTCTATCTACATCAGGATCATGTCCAATTCTCCGTACTCTATCTACATCAGGAGCATGTCCAATTCTCCGTACTCTACCTACATCAGGATCATGTCCAATTCTCCGTACTCTATCTACATCAGGATCGTGTCCAATTCTTCGTACTCTATCAGGATCATGTCCAATTCTCCGTACTCTATCTACATCATGATCATGTCCAATTCTCCGTACTCTATCTACATCAGGATCATGTCCAATTCTCCGTACTCTATCTACATCAGGATCATGTCCAATTCTCCATACTTTATCTACATCAGGATCATGTCCAATTCTCCGTACTCTATCTTCATATGATCATGTCCAATTCTCCGTACTCTATCTACATCAGGATCATGTCCAATTCTCCGTACTCTACCTACATCAGGATCATGTCCAATTCTCCGTACTCTATCTACATCAGGATCGTGTCCAATTCTTCGTACTCTATCAGGATCATGTCCAATTCTCCGTACTCTATCTACATCATGATCATGTCCAATTTTCCGTACTCTATCTACATCAGGATCATGTCCAATTCTCCGTACTCTATCTACACCAGGATCATGTCCAATTCTCCATACTCTATCTACATCAGGATCATGTCCAATTCTCCGTACTCTATCTTCATATGATCATGTCCAATTCTCCGTACTCTATCTACATCAGGATCATGATCAATTCTCCGTACTCTATCTACATCAGGATCGTGTCCAATTCTCCTTACTCTACCTACATCAGGATCATGTCCAATTCTCCATACTCTATCTACATCAGGATCATGTCCAATTCTCCATACTCTATCTACATCATGATCGTGTCCAATTCTCCGTACTTAATCTACATCAGGATCATGTCCAATTCTCCGTACTCTATCTACATCATGATCGTGTCCAATTCTCCGTACTCAATCTACATCAGGATCATGTCCAATTCTCCGTACTCTATCTACATCAGGATCATGTCCAATTCTCCGTACTCTATCTACATCATGATCATGTCCAATTCTCCGTACTCTATCTCCATGTAGATGACAATGACTGATCAAGGCCTGTAACTTGATGAATAAGGTGTGGGACCCCAATACTTGTGAGTCTCAGTTACTTATAGGAACTTCCAAACTGCTGGTTGGTGAAGTCAAACAAATAGGTACCTTTTGAGGACATACAACTGAGAGGTGTTTGATTTTGTTTTAGTTTGTCAAAGACAAATATTGTCATTAATAATCATGGTAAGCTAAATGCATTGTAGACAGAAATAACACTTATCAGGTAACACTTCTGAATTAAAATTTCCTAAATGAAAAAATCATTACAACATAAAAAAACATCATCACATTTTAATTTTAGCTTTTGATAAATGTGTACTGTTATGTACGGAATACCGTTAGGGCCATCGTGGTTACACATTAAAATCCAGAGGGCGACAATGCAATAGTGCGATAGTACGATGGCGACAATGCGATAATACGATGGCGACAATGCGACAGTACGATGGCGACAACGCGATAGTACGATGGCGACAATGCGATAGTACGATGGCGACAATGCGACAACGCGATAGTACGATGGCGACAATGCGATAGTCATATCGTACTGTCGCCATCGTACTATCGCATTGTCGTCATCATACTATCGCGTTGTCGCATTGTCGCCATCGTACTATCGCATTGTCGACATCGTACTATCGCACTGTCACATTGTCGCCATCGTACTGTCGCATTGTCGTCTATCGCCTTCCGAATAAGTATTCCAAGTTTGAGTTGAATATCTTTGATAGTAATGAAGTTATTCAAGTTTGTAAAAACTTTAACCTTGTTTTTTTCCATTTTACAAGTATAAAAGGGGCATAACTCCAAATCAAGGGATGCTAGTGTTATGGGCCTTAACAGTAAGGTAGAGGTGGTGATGGTGAACAAGTATTCCAAGTTTGAGTTGAATATATTTGTTAGTAATGATGTTATATAAGTTTGTCAAAACTTTAACCTTGTTTTTTTGCTATTTTACAAGTATAAAGGGGGCATAACTCCAATAGAAGGGGAGCTAGGGTTATGGGCCTTCATAGTAAGGTGGGGGTGGTGATGGTGAACAAGTATTCCAGGTTTGAGTTGAATATCTTTGATTTAAAAATAAAACAAATAAGACTAAACTATATCCCGACCTGTAAAGTATTTTTAAAAGTGGCTCCATCTAGGAAAAAATACGATGTGCGCATGTGTACCGGAAGGCGATAGACGACAATGCGACAGTACGATGACGACAATGCGACAGTGCGATAGTACGATGGCGACAATGCGATAGTACGATGGCGACAATGCGATAATACGATGACGACAGTACGATAACGCGATAGTACGATGGCGACAATGCGAAAGTACGATGGCGACAGTACGATATGACTATCGCATTGTCGCCATCGTACTATCGCGTTGTCGCCATCGTACTGTCGCATTGTCGCCATCGTATTATCGCATTGTCGCCATCGTACTATCGCACTATCGCATTGTCGCCCTCTGGATTTTAATGTGTAACCACGATGGCCCTAACGGTATTCCGTAGTTATGTCTGTTGCGCCCACTGCCAATATATAATTAATTAATTATAGATATATATATACATGTATATATACAAATACCAGGGCCTTCCCCATTGTTTTACGCTTTGTATAGTGAGTGCGTCACTTGGTGTGCCAATTTTAAAAACATGCGTAAGTATGATTTGTTCAACTCTCTTTTTCAACTGGAAGCCAATTTAGTGATTTAAAATGGTTATGAGAAATGTGCGTTTTACAGTCAAGATTGAGAACGAATCTTATAAGTTTATTCTGAGTGACTTGCAGTTTAGACTTAAGTTGTTTGGTCAAAGCATGATACCAGAAGGAACAAGCATAATCAAAGTGACACTGGATTAGTGAAGAAGCCAGAAGTTTCTTTGCATATTCTGTGAGAAATTTTCGTTTCCTGTAAAGAAATTTGAATCTTGCATTTGCCTTTTTTATTACATTCACTGCCATAGATTCACATGAAAGAGTTTGATCCAGAGTAGCACCAAGGTATTTTACGGATGAAGTTGACTGAATAGATGTATTATAACCAGATATATTTAACGCTGGTTGGATTTTAATTTAGATTTTGAACAAAATAGTATAGATTCGGTCTTACCGAGATGAAGCGAAAGGTTATTGTCAACTAACCATTCACTAACTGAGTGCAAGTCCTCACACAAACACTTCTCCACAATCATTTAATGTAACTCTTATAACTTCAAAACATGTCAAAGAAGGTCAGAAGGTCAAGATCTAGTTCCATTTGATACAAATATTCTGCTATAATGAACCAATAAAAGAAGACACAACAAAAACGATCCCGTGTTGATATTGCATTAATTGGAAAAATGGAGTTACCTCCCTTTGACACAGAATAAAACTTAACTTGTGGTGTTAATGTGAAGTATGTACCTTGTAAACATGCAAAATTAGCTAGGAAGATCAATATAAACGTGTTTTCCAATATAACAAAACTTCTTTATATTACCAATATAAAAAACATAGTAAAAACAGATAACATGAAAGTTGATATTGAATAAAAGGTTTTTAAAAGAAAATGTGGTTGTCTCCCTTCAACCAGCATTGACATGAAAAACATGCAATTGACACAAAACTAAATTTGTGGAAATTAGAAGATTATTCCTTCAAAAAGTGTCAAAATACCTCAAAAGGTCAAGAATACAGTTTATTATGATACATATACTCCAAGTATTACCTATAAAAGTGGACACAGTGAAAATATCACATCAACGTTGAAATTGCCAAAATGACATCTTTTTATATAATAAGTGGAGTTGTCTCTCTTTAACAAACATTACTTGAAATACTTGAAAAAACAACCATGACAAATCTTAAATTCTTTTTTGAACAAAAATAATGAGAACAATAAGATTATTGTAAAGCATATTGAAAAATTTACATAGATTTTTATGGTGAAACATTGATTCATAGTAAACAAACAATTCTAAATAACAGGCAAAAAGTGGTTACAAAAATAAGTATCACTTTTGACTATAATCTGCGATGACCATTCTCAAACAACCTACAAGCCAGGTGCTTTCTTTTTAATATGTATTGCATGTAACTTTTTTTATTTTAAAGAGGGGCGAGAAATGGCATCTCTCAGACCTGGATAAAATTTTGCATGGTAGTGTATATTGGGCCCATAAACTGAAATTTGCACCCTTGAGAAAATATTCGGTGTCTCTTGCCATGGTTTCAGCAGAAAATTGACCATTTCTTTCACTTTCTTTAGGAAAATTTAAATGTAAAATATTGATTTCTGTGATCACTCTGTGAAATAAAATTCGATCTTACACCAAAATCAACAAATATCCTCTATTTCTTTAGGAAAATTTAAATGTAATACCGGTAAGCCTTTTTCGCCGTATATATTGATATAACCTATTCTTCCACTTTTATTACCAACAAACATTTTGGTGCCTTCTTATTTTCCAAAATGGTATTTTCTATGCTCTAAAGTGGCCGGGGTAACGTAAATTACCAATAAGCCAATTTAAGCAGTTTTCAAGGATATATTGCAACCAAAGACAGGTTGATCCAACATCAATGAGGTATACAATCAATATAATAGGATGCCTGCTTCGCATTTCAGAAATAAATTTTTTCGGCACATACCATTTCTGCCGAGTAACCATGGAAACAAAGTGGATGGGTTACACAAAATTGACAAAAAATACCAATGTTCGAATGTTGCTATGACCTCATAAACCTTACGTCAGCAAGCATTTTCCATGCTCAATTAATTGGAGAATAAATTATCTTTGACGATGCAAACTTTCAATAAGCTATGTCAAAGCATGATGAAACAGTGGAATTAGTTCACGAAATTATTGATGGGCCCACGTAGGTTAGCTTCCCGATTGAGCCATCTATCGTAATGAGTGATGTGCGCTGTAAGGTCACTCAAAATATCCTCTAGGTCCTGACAATCACTTGACAGACTAGTGTGTTCATGGCCACAAGTTGTCTTGTAGCAAGACTCTTTCTGCTCTTTCGATGAAGATGAAAGTGAGTAGCAGGCACAGAGATCTTCACTGTGACTTGCTGCTTCTGGAAATTTCTTTCTGAAAATACAAATCTTAATATTTACGATATTTAGGGCGTAACCAGTTCTTTCTAAGTTATACAAAAATCTATGGGAAAACAAAAAAGGGAATTCTTCTCCACTTTTTAATAAGTGACAAATTTACAAGGAAAAATCTGACACAAGTTTATGCAACAGTGGAACGCTCATCATGATGTCAACAATAATGGTGTTGTTTCAATATACTGACTATATTGGACACCATCATGCTCAGTTTAGAGTCATTTATTAGGCATATTGTCCATTTTAGTTCTACTGAAAAACCTGCACACTAAAGTTATTCATTATCAAGTATGTTAAATCAATTTCATATATTAACTGCAGTACATGGCCTACCTTTAAACCAGTCTTCAGATACTTTTTTGATACTGCCAGATGACTCTTCATCGCATTCATGTATTCGTCAGAAAGTTCTATTTTCAACAAAAGTTCACCAAGCTGGGTGAATGCTCGAGTACCCTCAGTTAGGTAGTTATCTAGACCCTCTACGGCTTTCCTGCTGTAGGACGACTTTTCTGCTGTAGGACGAGCGATCCTCCAATATTTGGTACAATGTTCTATCTCCTGGAATAGCAATTTGTATGCATCACATATATATGTATTTATACACTGTCCAGACAACATTGTAGACCATAGTAAAAAATTGGTATTACACCAAATAAGTTATCTGCTATACATAAAGTTGTTACTTACTTACTTTCTACAACAACTTGATTCTGCTGGTGTTTTGTCAAATATCTTTTCTTATAATCCTTCATACATGCATCTTAATTAGTCTTAATTGGTTTACTTGAAATTGGATGACAAATTATACTACAAATATTTGTTTACATGTAACTGAAAGTATACCTCAAGATTTCACTTCTGTGTATATTACAACTATATCTATATAACAACTATATCGTGTATATTACAACTATATCTATATTACAACTATATCTATATTACAACTATATCGTGTATATTACAACTATATCTATATAACAACTATATCGTGTATATTACAACTATATCTATATTACAACTATATCTATATTACAACTATATCGTGTATATTACAACTATATCGTGTATATTACAACTATATCTATATAACAACTATATCGTGTATATTACAACTATATCTATATTACAACTATATCTATATTACAACTATATCTATATTACAACTATATCGTGTATATTACAACTATATCTATATTACAACTATATCTATATTACAACTATATCGTGTATATTACAACTATATCTATATTACAACTATATCTATATTACAACTATATCTATATTACAACTATATCTATATTACAACTATATCGTGTATATTACAACTATATCTATATTACAACTATATCGTGTATATTACAACTATATCGTGTATATTACAACTATATCTATATTACAACTATATCGTGTATATTACAACTATATCTATATTACAACTATATATATATTACAACTATATCGTGTATATTACAACTATATCTATATTACAACTATATCGTGTATATTACAACTATATCTATATTACAACTATATCGTGTATATTACAACTATATCTATATTACAACTATATATATATTACAACTATATCGTGTATATTACAACTATATCTATATACAACTATATCGTGTATATTACAACTATATCTATATTACAACTATATCGTGTATATTACAACTATATCGTGTATATAACAACTATATCTATATAACAACTATATCGTGTATATTACAACTACATCTATATAACAACTATATCTATATTACAACTATATCTATATTACAACTATATCTATATTACAACTATATCTATATTACAACTATATCTATATTACAACTATATCTATATTACAACTATATCTATATTACAACTATATCTATATTACAACTATATCGTGTATATTACAACTATATCTATATTACAACTATATCTATATTACAACTATATCTATATTACAACTATATCTATATTACAACTATATCTATATTACAACTATATCGTGTATATTACAACTATATCGTGTATATTACAACTATATCTATATTACAACTATATCGTGTATATTACAACTACATCTATATAACAACTATATCTATATTACAACTATATCTATATTACAACTATATCTATATTACAACTATATCTATATTACAACTATATCTATATTACAACTATATCTATATTACAACTATATCTATATTACAACTATATCTATATTACAACTATATCTATATTACAACTATATCGTGTATATTACAACTATATCTATATTACAACTATATCTATATTACAACTATATCTATATTACAACTATATCTATATTACAACTATATCTATATTACAACTATATCTATATTACAACTATATCGTGTATATTACAACTATATCTATATTACAACTTTATCGTGTATATTACAACTATATCGTGTATATTACAACTATATCTATATTACAACTATATTGTGTATATTACAACTATATCTATATTACAACTATATCTATATTACAACTATATCGTGTATATTACAACTATATCGTGTATATTACAACTATATCTATATTACAACTATATCGTGTATATTACAACTATATCGCCAACTAGTATGTGTATTTATGGGTTAAAAATGTTGTAATAGCAGCCTAGTAAGTCTAAAAGGAACAGCAATACCAGTATCAGTATTGTGGAATTGGGAAAGCTCCATTGAAGAAAGAAAGCCCCTATTCGCAATTGGTTGAGTGTCTTCATTGAAAACAAGAGTGCCAAAATGTCACAAAATACATCCGTCTTGGGTGTGCTAGTGACAGAAATATAGATTATGACATAAAAGCCCATATTAAGTCAAAACCTTTTTTTTTGGTAAAAGAAGGACCATAACCCAAGAAGGCTAGCACCGATTGGGCCTATAATCAAACTTGGCCTAGATGCCCATAAGTGTTGTCACCAAGTTTGAAGACAATCGGATAAAAACTGTTCGAGTTAGAGTACAGACAAATTTCTGGACGCCGCCGCACGCCCGCACGCCAAGGGTTTTCACATAATACGTCCCGTTTTTCAACGGGCGTTTAAAAAGTTAAATGTTCTCTACTGTATTACCAAGATGTGTCATATTGACCTCTACACATGCTGCTTTGTATGTGTCAACAATCGTCATGTATGTTAGGCTGCTGATTACTGCTGTGATCTTGTATGTGTCAACTATCATCGTGTATGATAGGCTGTGGATTACTGCTGGGATCTTGTATGTGTCAACTATCGTCGTGTATGATAGGCTGCTGATTACTGCTGGGATCTTGTATGTGTCAACTATCATCGTGTATGATAGGCTGTGGATTACTGCTGGGATCTTGTATGTGTCAACTATCGTCGTGTATGATAGGCTGCCGATTACAGCTGGGATCTTGTAAGTGTCAACTATCGTCGTGTATGATAGGCTGCTGATTACTGCTGGGATCTTGTATGTGTCAACTATCATCGTGTATGATAGGCTGCTGATTACTGCTGGGATCTTGTATGTGTCAACTATCGTCGTGTATGATAGGCTGTGGATTACTGCTGGGATCTTGTATGTGTCAACTATCATCGTGTATGATAGGCTGTGGATTACTGCTGGGATCTTGTTGTATGTGTCAACTATCGCCGTGTATGATAGGCTGTGGATTACTGCTGGGATCTTGTTGTATGTGTCAACTATCGCCGTGTATGATAGGCTGTGGATTACTGCTGGGATCTTGTATGTGTCAACTATCATCGTGTATGATAGGCTGTGGATTACTGCTGTGATCTTGTATGTGTCAACTATCGCCGTGTATGATAGGCTGTGGATTACTGCTGGGATCTTGTTGTATGTGTCAACTATCGCCGTTTATGATAGGCTGTGGATTACTGCTGGGATCTTGTTGTATGTGTCAACTATCGCCGTGTATGCTAGGCTGTGGATTACTGCTGGGATCTTGTTGTATGTGTCAACTATCATCGTGTATGATAGGCTGTGGATTACTGCTGTGATCTTGTATGTGATAGGCTGCGGATTACTGCTGTGATCTTGTATGTGTCAACTATCGTCGAGTATGATAGGCTGTGGATTACTGCTGGGATCTTGTATGTGTCAACTATCTTCGTGTATGATAGGCTGTGGATTACTGCTGGGATCTTGTTGTATGTGTCAACTATGGCTGTGTGAGATAGGCTGTGGATTACTGCTGGGATCTTGTATGTGTCAACTATCGCTGTGTGAGATAGGCTGTGGATTACTGCTGGGATCTTGTATGTGTCAACTATCGTCGTGTATGATAGGCTGTGGATTACTGCTGGGATCTTGTATGTGTCAACTATCGTCGTGTATGATAGGCTGTGGATTACTGCTGGGATCTTGTATGTGTCAACTATCGTCGTGTGAGATAGGCTGTGGATTACTGCTGGGATCTTGTTGTATGTGTCAACTATCGTCGTGTATGATAGGCTGCGGATAACTGCTGGGATCTTGTATGTGTCAACTATCGTCGTGTATGATAGGCTGTGGATTACTGCTGGGATCTTGTTGTATGTGTCAACTATCACTGTGTGAGATAGGCTGTGGATTACTGCTGGGATCTTGTTGTATGTGTCAACTATCACTGTGTGAGATAGGCTGTGGATTACTGCTGGGATCTTGTATGTGTCAACTATCGTTGTGTATGATAGGCTGTGGATTACTGCTGGGATCTTGTATGTGTCAACTATCGTTGTGTATGATAGGCTGTGGATTACTGCTGGGATCTTGTATGTGTCAACTATCGTCGTGTGAGATAGGCTGTGGATTACTGCTGGGATCTTGTTGTATGTGTCAACTATCGTCGTGTCAGATAGGCTGTGGATTACTGCTGGGATCTTGTTGTATGTGTCAACTATCTCTGTGTGAGATAGGCTGCGGATTACTGCTGGGATATTGTATTTGTCAACTATCGTCGTGTGAGATAGGCTGTGGATTACTGCTGGGATCTTGTTGTATGTGTCAACTATCGTCGTGTGAGATAGGCTGTGGATTACTGCTGGGATCTCGTATGTGTCAACTATCCTCGTGTATGATAGGCTGTGGATTACTGCTGTGATCTTGTATGTGTCAACTATCCTCGTGTATGAAAGGTTGTGGATTACTGCTGGGATCTTGTTGTATGTGTCAACTATCGTCGTGTCAGATAGGCTGTGGATTACTGCTGGGATCTTGTATGTGTCAACTATCGTTGTGTATGATAGGCTGTGGATTACTGCTGGGATATTGTATGTGTCAACTATCGTCGTGTGAGATAGGCTGTGGATTACTGCTGGGATCTTGTTGTATGTGTCAACTATCGTCGTGTCAGATAGGCTGCGGATTACGGCTGGGATCTTGAATGTGTCAACTATCGTCGTGTATGATAGGCTGCGGATTACTGCTGGGATCTTGTATGTGTCAACTATCACTGTGTGAGATAGGCTGTGGATTACTGCTGGGATCTTGTATGTGTCAACTATCACTGTGTGAGATAGGCTGTGGATTACTGCTGGGATCTTGTATGTGTCAACTATCGCCGTGTATGATAGGCTGTGGATTACTGCTGGGATCTTGTTGTATGTGTCAACTATCGTCGTGTGAGATAGGCTGTGGATTACTGCTGGGATCTTGTATGTGTCAACTATCGTCGTGTATGATAGGCTGTGGATTACTGCTGGGATCTTGTATGTGTCAACTATCGTCGTGTCAGATAGGCTGTGGATTACTGCTGGGATCTTGTATGTGTCAACTATCGTCGTGTCAGATAGGCTGTGGATTACTGCTGGGATCTAGATCATGGAACCAACGCCCATCTTCCAAGTGGTCTGTCCAAATGGGAGGTCTTTGATGACAGTTCCCGATGTTATAAATTCAATGAAATTATCTACATGAGCCCTGCTGTATCTTAAATTAAGAAAATGGTCATTGTATAAACAAAGATTTTGTAGAGAGACTTTCTTTAACATTATAAGGGACATAGATATCAAAACAGTCAGCATGAAGTTTCGAATAAATGCTTTCTCATAAATTAAACATTTAAACAGGGAGATAGAAGAGCTTTATAATATTTCCTGAACGAGTTTAATATAAATATATCAATTGACAACGAGTGATAGATTCGTTTTATCATATGACACTAAAAACACAGAATACTCATTGATTTATTGGAAAAACTCAATACCTTATACTACACATAGTACGTATAACTTTATACATACTGGCTATACTAACCATATACTATACTAATACAAAGAAAATCATGTGATAAATAAAGATCATAACCAAAATAGATATGATTACAATTATTATACTTTGTTATACAAGGAAGTAACAAATTAATCAACATATTCAATAAGTGTCCTGGGGTGGTATTCACAAAGCATCTTAAGTGAAAACTTAAATATTTGACTTAAGGTAAAATATTGAGTTGCGCATATTTCCCAAGAAATGAAGAATAACGCATGTTTTCTATGTGATTATTGCAGCTCTTCACATAATGCTTCTAATCAATGTAAATACTTTTTAATCTTAACTTTCCTGTTTAACTGATACACTTGAGGAAAATTTGAGATTTCTAGAAATTTTGAAGTTTTCACTTAAGATTCTTTGTGAATACCAGGCCTGGGGCCTTATTCACCAATGTTGTAAGTCTAAATCTCAGACTTAGACTTAAAAAATATCATTATTCATAATCACTAGCATTTCTTTAAAATTAGATTTAAAGTGAAATAATAATAGAGCTATATTCTAACAGACATTCAATGACAAAACTATTACTTGCATCGTTTTTAGTATTGGCTACCTTAATTGTAAATTAAAACGTTGGATGGGTTCCGTGTACTTTGATTCAATCTTCGAAAAATAGACGATTATTATAGTTTCATAGGGTGTTCTAGAACACTTTCCTATGAAAATGGACATTTTGCATGTCCAATAAATCACAGAGTTTCTGTTAAAACTAAAGCAAACAAGGATCTAATGGATATGAAAGCATAATTGTTTTTCAGTTTTTTAAACTGTTTTAAAAAATATCTTCCGACATAGCTCTATACACTTTAACCATGTGAAAATTTATCTGATTATTTGTTGTAACCCACATAACATGTAAACCAATTTATATCAAAATTGGTACATTTATAACAACATGAGAGTGAATAGAACATTTGGCAAAATAAAGTCTAAGTCTATATTTTAGACTTAACAACGTTGGTGAAAAAGGCCCCTGTTTTGTGGACTGTGATAGTTTGCTCATGTCTTTGCCTAACAAGATATGATCATTAATAGGTGGTACATTACCTCTTGTTTTCTCTGCAAATCTAAGTTTTGAGCTGTTTCCTTTTCTTTCTTAGGAGTCTGAAATACATAACTAAGTTTTCATGATGATGCTAAATAATCACACGCTCACTTTTCTCTACGCTTCAAAAACATGTAAAAACAAGTAATTTGGAATTACAAGCAATAAAGAAGTCACCAACCTGGTTTCCAGTATGTCAATGTTTCTGTTGTCATGGTAACCACAGATTTTGTCATAATCCAAAACAAGCGTTCAATAAACGCTTATGCCCCGTGGAAGCCATGTCCATAAAAAGCTAAGTCAATCAGGGGCCATTATTTAGTTAAAATATTTGATAGTATTACATGGCTTTGAACTATAAGGGGCTTATGATGGTAAATAAATATGCCACATTTGAAAGCAGTGCCTTGATGGACTTCATGTGTGATGTAGTGTTATGGTTCTTTGTCATTGCACTTCTCCAAGTTGCCATCTATTCATATACCAAGTTTCAAGTCAAAATTTAAATACTTTTGAAGATATGCTCAGGACAAACAATTACCATGAAAATACTGAAGGGGAGATAATTCAAAAAGTAAGAGAGACAGAGTTATGGTTCTTGGTCCCTGCACCTTATATATCAAGTTTAAAGGCAATATCTTAAACACTTTTGATTCTGAAAATACTAAAGGGGAGATAATTCAAAATTTAAAACAGAGTTATGGTTCTGGTCATTGCACTTCTCCAAGTTGCCATCTATTTATATTCCAAGTTTCAAGTCAATATGTTAAATAGTTTGGAAGATATACTCAGAGCAATAATTTTACTATAAAAAACACTAAAGGGGAGATAATTCAAAATTTAAGACAGACTGAGTTATGGTTCTTTGTAAATGCACTTCTTCAAGTTGCCATCTATTTATATTTCAAGTTTCAAGTCAATATGTTAAATACTTTTGAAGATACGCTCCAGACAAAATTTTATTGTTAAAATACTAAAGGGAGATAAGTCTAAGTCCTAAATTAGGTCAAAGTGAAGGTGAAAATAGTCAGGTGATACAGGCGTGTGGAGAGTGGTCATATACAACATCCATGCAAGTATGAAAGCTTTGTCAGGTTCGAATTTAAGCTTGCATACTCGCTAATTATAAGCTTGTAGAAATTCAGAATAGCGAGTGACATTTAAAGTCACTCGCATATTTTAGCGAGTATGAAAACAAGGAGCAAACACCAATAAAAGCCCTCCTTAACAAATTGCTTATAGTCCGGCCCCAAGTCCGAGGTACCTCGCAGTGGAGTATCAAATTTTTTTCTTTGCCAATTTTGGTAGACATGACCTTCGGAATGAAAAATCTGGTTGATGACATTTTGTCACCCTTGAGCATTTTGATAAAATTGAGCTAAAACATTAAAAATATGAACGAAACTGTGAATTTTTGGAATAAGTGAACTAAAATTTCATTTATTGTTGTATTTTATAATACATCACAATTAAATGTAGTTATTTAGTTACAGTTGAAATATGCAAAGTTTTAGAGACATGTGTTTGTGTAAAAATTAGTATTTTTGGGGTTTAACATGTAAAATTGCATGAAAAAGTGTGAATTTTCGGAATTGGTTGTGTTTAATTGTCATTTTCCGTTTTATTTTTTGTTAATAATCGCTATGAAAATTTATAGTGAGTTGCAATTAAGATATCAAACATCTTAAACTTCAGAACACAAAATACAAAACATGTTATTTTTGGGGTAAAATATTAGAAAGTATGAAGGAATCGTGCGGATTTTGAGATTTGGTATGGAATTCGAAACAAGTCATTTTATTTTGTATATTTAGTAATTTAGCATTTGTAGTTAATTAGGTAGGTGTTTCAGCAATGTGTTTTAATAATTATGTACCAATCAACTTAAATCATTTGATTTTGACCAGTAATTGTAGGATAAAACATACAAAATGGAAATGAAAAGTGCGTATTTTGGGAATAGTTCCACTATATTGTCAAAGACAATTTTACTTGATGGTAATTCATTATATAGTTCAAGTTAAACCATCTAATTCCATGCGATATATTGGAAGTTAGGCATCTGTTAATATGTGTATAAAATGTGGGGGGGGGAGTTGATAATCTATGGACAATATTTAGTCTGGTACCACTTCATAAAGCCGTTTCCGACCTCATTATTACAATGTATTACGGTACTTATTCTAAGTACCCATAAAACACAGGCATCATGAGCACTATGGAGTACTCGCCACCACTGATTACAACCTTGATTCACCTGATAGGATACAAACACCACCAGTAAGTCCAACCATTCAATGCCTTGGAGTACGTCCATTATAAATAAAAGTAAGACTGAACTCTGAACGCTACATGATGAAAACATTTAAAATGGTAAAACTTCCCATAGCCTTGTAAAGTTTTCACCTGGTCTTATTTGGTACAAGTCACTATGTACAGCTTATCTAGTGCTACAAGATGTATTTTGAGTCTGATACAGACTCACATACAGGGGGGTGGAAGGTCGAGAGGTCCCAGATTCATCCCCCGTCTGGATGACTGGTTAATTTCTCTGAGCAAGAATAAAACACATGCTCCACTCGTCCACCAAGGTGTTAAATTGGTACCTTTGAGGGCAGTGTCTATTCCTGGGCGCTGCAGATCAATGTTGGCTGCCATACCCACAGGAGAGAAATAGTCTCCCCAGGTAGGCACAATCGTATGTTTCCATAGGTAGCCCAACGACCAGGGGAAGTTACAATGTCAAAGGATGCCTGAGCGGTTTAATAGCTGCAAAGAGCCCTAGCAAATTGATATTTTTTTACAGCAATTCGATATACATAGTGGTACCGTCCTGTACAGCCATTCTTCGCACTATAAAAATACCTAACACTGCATATCACAATCATCCCTACCTATAGTCCAGCTAGGGTTATCTAACAGTGATGTCATACCCAAAAGATTAAAACCATTGCTTAAACAGGAAGAGTTTAGTTTGGTATTGAACTGTTGGTATAAGCATTTATACTTGTTTTTACACCATACTTATGGCCTCTTATACCATAGAAGCGAAGGATAACATACAAAATTAGGCCCTGTGCGATTAATAACTTGAAATTGAAATAACTTGTTTCACAATTAATCATAAATAAACTAGAAGGTGCATGTATATATAACAATAAGCTATTAATTTAAGGACCATTGTTACAAATTCCTATTTTATAATAATTCATATATTTACATTTATTCTGTTTAGGTATTATTTTACTTAATGTATTGGATAATGTAAAACACAACATATTGTGCGATTTTGCACGGGTAACGTGTACTTTGTTCCTTTGAACGTGTCTCTTCGCGAAATGACGTGTTTTGCAGACCATTCACTGCAACTGGCACTCCTGAAATTTTGCTCTTTCAGCTAATTTTCGGGTAAAAATGGGTAGTTATTGACTTTAAAAGTAATAATACGTTGAAATGGCCATAAGGGGGGGCATATACCGGTTGGTGACATTGAACAAAGTATCGGAATGGTACTGGCCGGACAGGGCTCGAGTCACCTGGGATGCCAATGCAGCGTCGGCCATACTGAAGTCGGTCATTCGTGGAATTGGTACCTGGGTTCTGAGAATGTTGATCAGGGCCTAAGAAAATTCCTTCCAAGGGGAAAAATGGACTGTGGTGACTGTTATATTGTCAACATTACTTAACACAGGGGTTCGAACCCGCTAAAAAGTTGAATGTACACTTCTGATCGTTATGTGGGGTTCGTATCTGTAAACAAATTTTAGAAACATGCTTCACACAACAAATATTCATGTTCGTGTTCCTGCTTGTCGACCAGAATCGACCACAGTGCACATGTTATTAAGACCTAATTTTTCTGCGGAACCCTGAAACATTACTTTAGTCAGACTCGGATCTGCTCTGTCATAAGGCACATCAAAATAGTGTGTTGACTTTATTTATGCAAAATGAAGTGTTTGGTGGCAGAAAAACTAAATATCCCGGGATTATTGTACTCGGGAACACTACAGGTTAGGTGGCCCGTTAGTGTTTGGTGTGGAAAGGTCTATGATGGATATACTGGTCCGTTTGTCATCCAAACTGGTGTTTGATGAGTGTTTGCTATCACAATAAGGTTCCATATGAATGTGTTCTACCTACGCTGATGCTCTTACTTTGTGCTGGATGATAATGTCCGTTTGCAGAGGGCTCAATTGGTTACTGAGCATTGAACACACGGGTGTAGGGTGCTAGTTAAGTAGCCTGTTCGGATTTCCTTGTACAGCTCGGAACAGCTTTTCCTGGATCTATTTGAGTGTTCTTATTTTACAGTTGCCCTTATTTAATCATGCCGGACAATGTCATTTCTGACCTTATAGGGTGCCAATTGTTGCATAGTATAGCCTCTGTATGGTATATTACTCATCTATGAATAAACATTCATGGTTTTAGGAGGGTAACACAACATAGCCTAGTACCAATATACAGGTAGTCGTTCCTAGCTGTGCGTGATACCAAAAACTGCCAAATACTTATTTATTCAGTTACTTCTTCGTGTGCTCAGCTCTAGGTAGAAGTTATTCCTGGTTCTGTTGAAACCTATCCCTGGCTTACTAACATTTCTTGGTGTTTATTGAATAACATATACTAGTAGTGCTAAGCATAGCTAGAAATAATTTTGACCTCCACCTACTCAAAATTGAGTCAGGTGATACAGGCGCGTGGAGTGGTCATATACAACATCCATGCAAGTTTGAAAACTTTGTAGCTTGCCATATTAATGCTAGAAGAAACGGTCAATTTGGGTAAACCAGGCCGGACGGACGAACGGAATGACGGACAGGTGAATCAGTATATGCCTCCCGATCTATCAATACGGGGGCATAAAAATATATCTGATCACTTAATATAGCTAGTTTTCGATAGAAAAAAATATGTTTTTTTTAATATTTCTCTGTAATTACAACACCTACAAGTATGAAATTCTGCACGAATAAATGAAATATATCTACCTAATACACAATTTAGAATTTAGAGCAACATCAGAAAAGAGTTTACCAAGTTTTGTTCATAAGTTCTATGTAACATCATTGTAGTTTTGTATGAAATATCAAGTTAGAAGACAGCCAATTTCACGGTCACGTGATACGCATAACAGTATATTTGCATTTTTGCAACCTACTTAATTAAACACATGCGAGGCCCGTCTGTGAATATGACGAAGAACATTTTATTGCTGTAAATTGTTTATAGGCGACACACCTAAATAAACCGAATCACCAGGGCCTCCTAAGTCTTGCCTTTATAACATCAATCTCAATCCTACCGATCACAGATTGTATCGAGTAAATAAGTGACAGTAAATCATTAATGGAATACCAGATTACCTCCCTGCTTTAAACTGTAAATACGCATGTAATTTCAATATGTAATAAAGAATAAATGTCTTTTAATTGGTGACGAAAAATTATGAAATTCAAAATGGGAGTAGGTAGGAAGTTATTATAGTTGTGTGTAATTTTTTACCAAAATCTGATAAATGGATTTTCAGAAATCTTTCAAAAACACGATTTTTTCTATCGCAAACAAGCTATACCAATATGCGCGACATAACGCTAATGACATAAAACATATAAATATGGATTCCTCACATCTAAATAATGTACCTCCTTCCTACGCATTTCACGCACATATTAAGCAATTGCACCACAGTACATCCTCATCCAAATGACTTGTACAGTCAATCTGTAGTGACCTTAAAAAACGACATCGTGACTACATGATACAACCTCTATGTAAAGACCACATAGTACAACCTCTACAAAATGATATTACACTACAACCTTTACATAGTAACCACACAGTATTACCACTATCAAGTGACCTTTAAGTTCAACCTCTGCATGATGACCACACATTACGACCTCAATAGTGATCATGCTGTACAGCCACTCTGTATTGACCATACAATACAATCTCTTAATAATGATCTTATAATATAACCTCTACCTAATGACCACACAGTACAACCTCTTTATAGTGACTACTCAGTACAACCTTTAAATAGTGACCATGCAGTACAACCTCTTTAAAAGTGACCTTACCAAGCAACATCTGTATCGTGAGCACACAGTACAACCACCATAAAATAACCTTAAAACAACAGTGACCATACATTAAAACCTCTATATAGTGACAATGCAGTACAGATACTCTGTTTCTACCTAACAATACAACCTCTTTATAGTGACCATGCAGTACAACAATATAAAGTGACTTTACACTACAACCTCTTCATAGTGACCTCGCAGTACAACCTCTATGTATTGACCACACAGTAGAACCTCTATATATTGACCACGAAGTACAACCTCTATGTAGAGGCGACACAGTACCTCCTCATTCAAATGACTTGTACAGTCAATCTGTATCAACCCCTAAAATATGAACTTTTTATAGTGACCACATAATACAAGTACCTCCTCATTCAAATGTTTTGTACTGTCAATCTGTATCGACCCTAAAATATGACCTTTTTATAGTGACCACATAATACAACCTCTATTTAATGACAATCTCTAAAAAGTGACCTCGCAGTACAACCTCTATGTATTGGCCACACAGTAGAACCTCTATATATTGACCACGAAGTACAACCTCTATGTAGAGGCGACACAGTACCTCCTCATTCAAATGAATGGTACAGTCAATCTGTATCAACCCCTAAAATATGACCTTTTTATAGTGACCACATAATACAAGTACCTCCTCATTCAAATGTTTTGTACAGTCATTTTGTATCGACCCTAAAATATGACCTTTTTATAGTGATCACATAATACAACCTCTATTTAATGACAATCTCTACAAAGTGATATTACACTTCAACCTCTACATAGTAACATCTATAAAGTGATGTTTAAGTTCAACCTCTTCATAATGATGGCACAGTATGACCTCAATAGTGACCATGTCGTACAGTCACTCTGTATCAACTACACAATACAACCTCTTAATTATGACCATATTATATAACCTCTACATTGTGACCATACAGTATAACCTGTATATAGCGACTACTCAGTACAACCTCTATAGAGTGACAATGCAGTACAACAATATGAAGTGACTTTACACAACAACGTCTACATAATGACCACACAGTATAACCTCTATGTAGTGAAAATAGTTACCACATAATAAAACCTCTTGTGACTTCTCAGTACAACCTCTACAGAGTGACCATGATGTACAACCTCTTAACCTTGACCTTACCATACAACCTCTGTATAGTAACCACACAGTACCACCTCCATAAAGTGACCTTTGAGTACAACCTCTACACAAGGACCACATACTGTATAGCGCGTATATTTCACGGTGTCCAATTTTCGCGTTAATTGGATCCTTTTGAATTCACAGTGTCTTGAATTCGCGCTAACGGCCTTGACCCCGAAATTAAAACCTTGTTGGTAAACATGGAACAGGTTGTAAACGTAAGGAGTACAAGTATAATAGTCACTACTGACCTCGGGGTTGTGGGTTCGAATCCCGGGCTGGCCATCTAAAATTACTGATAGTATTTTGGCTGAGACTTTAAACCGAGGTCCCATGTATGGGTGCTATAAATATGGCATGCAAAAAGAACCAGGGATGCTTCTGGAATTAGGGCATCTTCTGTATAATGCACTATCCTCCCAAAACTAAAAGTCTTCTGGAGGCCTCACCCATAAGGATTATCCGAGAGGATAAAGAAACACAATAAACAAACCTGTTATTGAAATTGAACAAGTATGATGAAACGGCGTACAATTCAAACCTTCAAACGATATTGATATGAATGCATGGAGATTTAAACATGTTCTTTACAAATATCCAATTTCTAACCATACTTTATACATGTCATAGTCTATTTATTATTACTGTAATTTACAAAAGCGACACAATGTGTCATTTTGTACGTCTTGCAAAGTAATGTTGGATTATTTCTTAAAGTTCCTTGATGCATTGTCTCCCTTTGTAAAATTTGTATATTTTTGGTGATTATTTCGCGGGTTTAGATTTCGCGCATTCGATGTTGACCGTGAATATAGCGAAAATTAAACCCCCGCGAAAAATACCCGCTATACAGTAGTGTGACGTCAATTGTGACCTTACCATACAACCTCTGTATAGTAACCACACAATTCCACCTCCATAAAGTGACCCTTCAGTACAGCCTCGCTCCAAGGATAGTGTGACCTCAATAGTGACCATACTTTAAAACCTCTATATGGTGACATGGGCGTAGGAGCGCCTTCAACTTTGGGGGGGCCAAACATCTGGCAACTTAGGGTAAAAAATTTTTTTTGATCGCTTCGCTCGCAAAGTAACTGCATTATGTCAATACCCATTGTTTGCACAATAATACACTCGTACATACATTGTACTCTTAAACATCCACAAGCCTACTATATCTATATAATAACAGTGAAACTGTGAATTTATGTTTCTGTGGTAATTTGGTTTAGTAATTATAGGTAACTGAAAGTTAAAATTAGTTGAAGTATAAGGGGGTCGGGGGTTATTCCTCCGGGAAAATTTCTAAACAATGGATCAATCTGGAGCATTCTAAGCGTTCCGAGATACCTTATTTGGTATTAACAAAGGACCTAAATACAGGGAATTCTAAAAGTTCTTACATTAAAGTGTTTGGACAAAATTTAAATTCCTCGATTTTGAGATTGAAGCTTAATGTGAAAACTTTTGTTTTCAAAGGCTTTGTATATAATGGACAACCTCTCAAAGTCGTAAACGAGTGTTGGAGGACGTTTATAGAGTATAATTTATGTCACAAGTTATTTTTTGCAAACAATGGGTGTTGGAATATTTTGATATAAGGTAGTTAATTTGCGAGCGAAGCAAGCAAAAAAAATTTTTGTACGTTTTCACCAAGACCTGAAGGCAAAATGCCTATAACGATATATATATTAGGTCGTAAATTATACTTTTCGTCTGAATTATGGGGGGGACCAAAAGATATGTTGGCCCCCCTGTCCAGACATTGGGGGGCCTGGCCCCCCTAGCCCGTGCTCCTACGCCCATGGGTGACCATGCAGTACAGTAGCTCTGTATCAACCACACAATATAACCTCTTAATAATGACCATATTATATGACCTCAAATTTTGGGACCAAATTATTTGTTTGGTTTGGACAACAATCCGTTTTTAACACGTGCTGGCTTTTCGCACATATTATAATTATTAAATATCCTGTTTTACATTTGAAGCTGTCCTCTATGCTCATGCATGTTCTTTGCTGAGATGATTTTTTCCAATAATACATATTATGCATTTGTTTACGTCTTAAACAATATTTCTGTCAGGGTTGTTTCCCTTAGCCTTCAATCATCCCTGGTTTTCCGCAAGGCAGTAAAGCTATTTACCCATAGCTGGAGGTCTGTTCATGGGCATCAGGGCATGTCCACTCTACAGTGGACCTAGAATACCGCATGTCTGGGGGCAGACCACCTCCGAGTCTCCTGCAGTTCAGCTTGAGGCCACAAAGGGCTCAATTGACATGTGCTGCCACGGGAAGGCACTGCAAGGAGCTTGTCTAAGGAGAGGCTATGTACTGGCAGAGAACGCTTACGCTTCCTTTTAGCCTGAGCTAGCCAGTGGTGGAGGCTGAATGAAGGTGACCAGCACACAACACGCAGCTTACCACACAAGTCGCATCCAAAGACCATTAAGCACACAAAAAGAGGTCTGAAGCATGATGATGACACACATTTGATATGCATGGCTGACTTACATATCCGATCTATGCTGATAGCGGCCATTGAGGGTCAGGACCTTACACTAGACGGTGACACTCCACCAACGTTGCCATTGACTCTGTGTAGAGTCTAAACACCAACCGGCTCAGACAAACCGACTGGTGCAGGGTTGTGTTTACGGATTGCAAGATCTCAGGGCAGAATTTAGATCCACAGGCATGCACTTAAATTATTTAAAATCTAGTTAGTTTTAAGCCCTTACTTAGCGCAAAAAGTGCGAATTTAGACAATTACATTACCCCAAATTATACCAAACTTACATTAATTAATATACTAACTAATTGCCAAAATCAAAAGAATTACATTCCCCTCACCGACAGGTGTATGGGGACAAACTAGCCACCCACAACCAGAGTGCAGATTGGAACTTCCAGTGGGTGTATGGAGCAGAATGTGACTTTTCCACAGGTTAGTCTTATCTAGGAGGAGTAGGTATGCATCAATCACAAATGCAGCAGGAAGGTTGAATCCATAGCTTGTATTTTGTACAGGACATGTTACATACTAGCTTTATCCACAAGATGTCTCTCTGGATGACATTTAACATAGAGTCAGAACCTACAATGGGTGTCATTAACAAGAAATGGAGCATACAGAATGTGTCAGCAAGGTAGGTCTCACCCCTGTTTGAGATCTACCTTTTAGACATATCATGTAGTTACATCCAATGTTAGAGACACACACACTGAAGATAAAACCCAATATGCTAAACCTCATCCAGAGAAACATCATGTGGATGCAGCTAGTATTCTACATACCCTGTAAGAGATACACCCTTCAGATTCCACCTGAGTGCAACATCTGTGAAAAAGACATAACACTTGCACCTCCTACATTAGACACACCTGTAGAAAAATCACATTGTGCTCCATACGCTAACTGTAAGAGTCACACCCTGTGTTCGGGTTGTGGGGGACTTGTTTGTCCCCTGTACCTGTTACTGTATTAGGTAAATAGTCCCTATGCTCCCAGGATGTCTCCTACAGTGTGCGTATTGAGCATTTAGGGTGTTCCCATGGGAACAACCTAAGTGCTCATTACAAAAACTGTAGGAGACTACCTAGGAGCATAGGGCATATTTACCTATGCTCTCCCTTATAGTCGCCTCTTACGACTTGCAAGGGAGACAACAGTGGTCCGATTCTACGACCCGAGAACCACGCGGGTAATTGAAGCTGCCAGCAAACTTGTCTAAGAAGCAGCCAATAACAATACAGAAGAAAACAAAATTTGAGTTTATTGGGATAATCACAGAAGCTCTTTGACATTAGAACGCAAATTGGTGACATCTAGAATGAACATAAGGTTTCTCTAAGATTTGACCTAGTGACCTAGTTTTTGACCCCACATGACCCAGTTACCCATTACGCTTAGAAGTAGAACCACTTTTGTTCACTGTAGGTCAAAGGCGGAAATTCTGACCTGTATGGTCACTACATAGAGGTTATGCTCAGTGCTAAATTGAGGCTGTTTAGCATGGTCATTATAAGGAGGTTGTTATAAGCAGTCACCATATAGGGTTTAAGCTACACAATCCCTGTCTAAATAATGTACTGTATGGTCACTATATAGAGGTTATGTTGTGTGGTCTCTAAATAGAGGTTGTTTGGAATGTTCACTAAATAGAGGTTGCTTAAAGCAATCAATATATAGAGTTTAAATTGCATAGTCCTCACATAAAGATTGTACTATATGGTCACTATATATGACCAATTTAACTCAGGAATTATAAGTAATTTACCAATTTCAACTTCACAAACAACCCCACTATTAAGACCAGCCATATCACTTGATTTTAAGTTATAAGGTTGGTCTTAAAATTTGCACTAAATATACAACCTCGCTTTTAAGACCATTGCACTCTATAACTTGACGGAGTTATAAGGCCAGTCTTACAATTGAGGGTTTACTGTTACTTAGTGACTGAACATCAAAATCGTGGTGACATCTGCTGAATATTGAGTGAGTATTGGCTTCTTATTGCATTTTAAATGCAATAATTATTATAAATCAACAGGAATTTAATATTCACAACAAAATTAAGACAATTCAGACATTTATCCACAGCACTTTATACAGGTATGTAACATCATTTATATACCTAAATAAAAAGTCACAGCAATTTTAACTTTAGTACCCGACTGGAACAAGATAGTTTTATGCCAAAATAAAACACTTGGGTACTAAAGTTAAAATAGTCTCCCGTTTAGTTGCCTCTTACAACATGCAAGGGAGAATATAGAGGTCCAATTCTATTTCCCGGGAACCACACGGGGAAACCACATATCAACAACCACCATTCTAAACAACTCCTTTTAAACTAATACTAATCTTTATTTTCCAATTGTTTTTATTTTCATTTGCAAGTTCTACAATGACTCTATTATTCCCAACTTAGTAATTATATGTCTTTTACCAGCGTGAACTTTATATGTAACCTTGCTTTAAAGATCAACTCTATACTTCATTTTCTATAATTTAAGCATTACTTTCATTCTCCATAAAATTTGCATTATTTATAGTAACTGTTTTAAATTATGGCCTCCAACCTCCCCTTTAGCCATTCCTTCACCACCATGTTAAAATCAAACTTTAGAAATTTAACAATTCATATTAATGACGGAACATTAAATCAATTAAAAATAAGATAAGCCTATATCAACAGTGCCTAACCAAAACCCTGTAACTCAATTTTGGCGCGAAAACTTTTTTTGCAGCATCTGCATCTGCTAGACGTCCCGCGCATTTCTGTCTTGTCGCCATCTAAGTAACGCGATTGGGTCTTTAGATGGTGACAAGACAGAAATGCGTGGGACGTCTATCAGATGCAGATGCTGCCAAAAAGTTTTTGCGCCAAAACTGAGTTACGGGGTTTTGGTTCGGCACCGCCAATATAATGCTTTACATGTGTAATACATATTTTGATTTTAGATATAGAACTAAGTCAAGCATTATTATCAAACGTCTTAAAGTGTTATCTATTTAAGCAGCTTTATAATAGGTTATAGTTGATACTAAATATACAGGTATTTAACATATGCAACAAAAGAGAAAAAATAAGACAATTCAGACATTTATACTTGATTTTTGTTCATAAACAACATTTTATATAGGTTTTAAATGTCTGTGACATCAACGCAATATACAAAGAATGTCACATGACATCATTTACATATCTAAATAAAATGTCATGCTATTTTAACGTTAGTACCCAACTGGTAAAAGATAGTTTTATGCCAAAATAAAACACTTGGGTACTAAAGTTAAAATAGTCTCCCGTTTAGTTGCCTCTTACAACATGCAAGGGAGAATATAGAGGTCCAATTCTATTTCCCGGGAACCACACGGGGAAACCACATATCAACAACCACCATTCTAAACAACTCCTTTTAAACTAATACTAATCTTTATTTTCCAATTGTTTTTATTTTCATTTGCAAATTCTACAATGACTCTATTATTCCCAACTTAGTAATTATATGTCTTTTACCAGCGTGAACTTTATATTTAACCTAGCTTTAAAGATCAACTCTATACTTCATTTTCTATAATTTAAGCATTACTTTCATTCTCCATGAAATTTGCATTATTTATAGGAACTGTTTTAAATTATGGCCTCCAACCTCCCCTTTAGCCATTCCTTCACCACCATGTTAAAATCAAACTTTAGAAATTTATCAATTCATATTAATGACAGAACATTAAATCAATTAAAAATAAGATAAGCCTATATCAACGGTGCCGAACCAAAACCCTGTAACTCAATTTTGGCGCGAAAACTTTTTTTGCGGCATCTGCTAGACGTCCCGCGCATTTCTGTCTTGTCGCCATCTTAGTAACGCCATTGGGTCTTTAGATGAGGACAAGACATAAATGCATGGGACGTCTAGCAGATGCAGATGCTGCAAAAAAGTTTTTGAGCCAAAACTGAGTTACGGGGTTTTGGTTCGGCACCGTCGATATAATGCTTTACATGTGTAATACATATTTTGATTTTAGATATAGAACTTAGTCAACCATTATTATCAAACGTCTTAAAGTGTTATCTATTTAAGCAGCTTTATAATAGGTTATAGTTGATACTAAATCAACAGGTATTTAATATTCACAACAAAATAGAAAAAATAAGACAATTCAGACATTTATACTTGATTTTTGTTCATAAACAACATTTTATATAGGTTTTAAATGTCTGTGACATCAACACAATATACAAAGAATGTCACATGACATCATTTACATATCTAAATAAAAAGTCATGCTATTTTAACTTTAGTACCTGACTGGTAAAAGATAGTTTTATGCCAAAATAAAACACTTTGGTACTAAAGTTAAAATAGTCTCCCGTTTAGTTGCCTCTTACAACATGCAAGGGAGAATAAAGAGGTCCAATTCTATTTCCCGGGAACCACACGGGGAAACCACATATCAACAACCACCATTCTAAACAACTCCTTTTAAACTAATACTAATCTTTATTTTCCAATTGTTTTTATTTTCATTTGCAAATTATACAATGATTCTATTATTCCCAACTTAGTAATTATATGTCTTTTACCAGGGTGAACTTTATATGTAAACCTAGCTTTAAAGATCAACTCTTTACTTCATTTTCTATAATTTAAGCATTACTTTCATTCTCCATAAAATTTGCATTATTTACAGTAACTGTTTTAAACTATGGCCTCCAACCTCCCCTTTAGCCATTCCTTCACCACCATGTTAAAATCAAACTTTAGAAATTTATCAATTCATATTAATGACAGAACATTAAACCAATTAAAAATAAGATAAGCCAATATCAACGGCGCCGAACCAAAACCGCGTAACTCAATTTTGGCGCGAAACTTTTTTTTGCAGCATCCGCATCTGCTAGACGTCCCGCGCATTTCTGTCTTGTCGCCATCTAAGTAACGCAATTGGGTCTTTAGATGGTGACAAGACAGAAATGTGTGGGACGTCTAGCAGATGCAGATGCTGCAAAAAAGTTTTCGCGACAAAATTGAGTTATGGGGTTTTTGTTTGGCACCGTCGATATAATGCTTTACATGTGTAATACATATTTTGATTTTAGATATTGAACTTAGTCAAGCAATATTATCAAACGTCTTAAAGTGTTATCTATTTAAGCAGCTTTATAATAGGTTATAGTTGATACTAAATCAACAGGTATTTAATATTTGCAACAAAAGAGAAAAAATAAGACAATTCAGACATTTAAACTTGATTTTTGTTCATAAACAACATTTTGCATAGGTTTTAAATGTCTGTGACATCAACGCAATATACAAAGAATGTCGCATGACATCATTTACATATCTATATAAAAAGTCATGCTATTTTAACTTTAGTACCTGACTGGTAAAATATAGTTTTATGCCAAAATAAAACACTTTGGTACTAAATTTAAAATAGTCTCCCATTAAGTTGCCACTTACAAGATACCAGGGAGTAAAACGGATGTCCAATTCTACTTCTTGGGAAAAAAGCATATCGACGGTGCCGAACCAAAACCCCGTAAGTTCAATTTTGGCGCGAAAACTTTGTTTGCAGCATCCGCATCTGCTAGACGCCAAGCACATTTCTGTCTTATCGCCATCTAAGTAACGCGATTGGCTCTTGGCAACAAGACAGAAATGCGTGGGACGTCTAGCTGATGTGGATGCTGCAAAAAAAGTTTTCGCGCTAAAATTGAGTTACGGGGTTTGGGTTTGGCACCGTCAATATCTACTACTGCTTTTAACGCCAACTCTATTACTTCATTTTTCACGATTTAAGCATTAGTTTCATTTTGTATAAAATTTGCATTATTTATATTTACTGTTTTAAATTATGGCCTCCAACCTCCCCTTATAGCCATCCCTTCACCACCATTTCAAAATCTCAGTGCTTAAATTTCTAAAGATTGAATTTATATTTTATTAATTCATTTCATGACTGAATATTAAATCAATACAACAAATAAGATACTAATTAGTAATCCTATATTTTACTTGACATGTGAAATATTTCATTTTAGTTACAATACTAAGACAAACACAATAAGTCTTAAAGAGGTATTTGTTAAAGCAGCTTTTAAAAAATGTTATAGGAAAAGTTTCAGAGGTCAAGATATGTGAACCTGATACACAGGATGCCCGGAATGAAATTCATACATTTGGATTTTCATGACAATTTCATACGTAAAATGTATGAAATTCATACGTGAGACTCAATGTACGTTTAACGTATGTGAACTTTTCATACGTATTTTATATGAATCTTCACAAATAAAATTCTTTAACGTATGAAATTCATACAGGACAAATATTTTTAATTATTTATTGAAAAATAGGGCAATTAACAACTTTTTAACAAGGTTATATATTTTAGCGTATGAAATTTATATGTTAAACATCAAAATATTTTATGGTTAAAACATTTGATTTTGATTTTCATAAAATTTTGAGAATAAATTAGCTAATAAAAAATATCACACAATATTTTTTTCTCTTAATTTTGCTCATAATGCATCAAAGATGGAAAAAATCCCATTAATAATATTTAGACCCACATACCTACACTATATAGGGCCTATATAGCCTACATATAACTAATTAAATGACTCTTACTTTAAGATCAGTAGAATCTAGGCTCACTAGATCTATTTATAGCCAATGGGCAATTAAATTACTTTGCTAATTTTATTTTATTTAGTTAACGCCAAGGTTTTTAAAAAAAATATTTGTCATGAAAAAAAAAATCTACATCGATTTTACGGGCGGGACAAACTTTCGATTGTCCGGAAAGGACCATTTTTTGCCACACCGCACGTGAAAGCATTCCGAAACTAGCGTTTCCTGTTTAGAACGCTGCAGAAAGAAGTTGATGAAAATGCGATTTTATGGATTAGATCAACGTTTTGGTCGAATGCAAATGTTGGAGAATGCTTGTGAAGAAGCCGTTAACCCAGCTGGTAACTATTTCCAAAGTTAAAATTGACTCGCCATCATGGCGTTCTTTTGGGTGACAGTGGGTTCGTCAAATCTCCGGTTCGCCAAACTTAACTTTCTGTACAAAATAGGTTATGGTTTCGTCAGTTGATATACATAGAAGTGTGAACAAACTCCTTTTTATAAGATTTGGTTGTATTGTATGGGGTTAGCATTGATTTATTTGTAATATTGTGTGATAATCATGCAATTGTTGGTGTGTTTTAATTTAACAGTTATTACAATTTTAACTTAATGAAATGATAATTATCATCCGTTTATCAGTTTTGTTTGGCTGTTGCATGTTTATCATACTATGACAAACGCACACAGAGTAATTATATGGATGGTGTGAATCACTCTATAGTATCACTTTGACGAACCCAATTTTTGTTTATACTATAAATTCATTTTGATGAACCGGGGATTTAACAAAACCACAGTAATTCGTTCTTTTCACTTTTGCAATTTTGACAAATTTTCGTCTTATTTGTCATAAATTAATGTTATTTTATATTCGACCATTGACTTGTATTAAATGTTAAGTCACACACAAGGTAGTGCCAGTCAGTTGAAAAAATCACGAAAAAATCACGAAAAAAATCACAAATGCACGAAAAAAAATCACGTCTATTGTAACTTGTTGTTCCAGCCTGTTTCATTTTGGCCTAAAACAGTCCTGCACCAAAGTTAAAATAGTCTCCGATATAGTTGTCTCTTCAGACATGCAACATACGACAGGGAGTGAAGAGAGTCTACCTCCACTTCCCAGAAACCACACAAGTAAATTGACATTATGCCAGGTGTCAATCAGACAAAGCCTTCAACAAACAATCAGGCGGAGCAATCTCTGCTCTGGCGTAATGTCAATTGTTGATGGATGGACAATGGAAAGACAAAGAGTGATCACGAAAGCTCACTTGATATGTCATCATATAATGCCTGCCTCGCTTAACTTGATATGTCATCATATAATGCCTGGCTTGCTTGATGTGCTTCACTTGATATGTCATCATATAATGCCTGGCTCGCTTGATGTGCTTCAATTGATATGTCATCATATAATGCCTGCCTTGCTTGATGTGCTTCACTTGATATGTCATCATATAAAGCTTGCCTCGCTTGATGTGCTTCACTTGATATGTCATCATATAATGCCTGCCTTGATTAACTTGATATGTCATCATATAATGCCTGCCTTGATTAACTTGATATGTCATCATATAATGCCTGGCTCGCTTGATGTGCTTCACTTGATATGTCATCATATAATGCCTGGCTCGCTTGATGTGCTTCACTTGATATGTCCTCATATAATGCCTGGCTCGCTTGATATGCTTCACTTGATATGTCATCATCTAATGCCTGGCTCCCTTGGTATGCTTCACTTGATATGTCATCATATAATGCCTGGCTCGCTTGATGTGCTTCACTTGATATGTCCTCATATAATGCCTGGCTCGCTTGATGTGCTTCACTTGATATGTCATCATATAATGCCTGCCTTGATTAACTTGATATGTCATCATATAATGCCTGACTCGCTTGATGTGCTTCACTTGATATGTCATCATATAAAGCTTGCCTCGCTTGACGTGCTTCACTTGATATGTCATCATATAATGCCTGGCTCGCTTGATGTGCTTCACTTGATATGTCATCATATAATGCCTGGCTCGCTTGATGTGCTTCACTTGATATGTCCTCATATAATGCCTGGCTCGCTTGATGTGCTTCACTTGATATGTCATCATATAATGCCTGCCTTGATTAACTTGATATGTCATCATATAATGCCTGACTCGCTTGATGTGCTTCACTTGATATGTCATCATATAAAGCTTGCCTCGCTTGACGTGCTTCACTTGATATGTCATCATATAATGCCTGGCTCGCTTGATGTGCTTAACTTGATATGTCATCATATAATGCCTGCCTCGCTTGATGTGCTTCACTTGATATGTCATCATATAATGCCTGCCTCGCTTGATGTGCTTCACTTGATATGTCATCATATAATGCCTAGCTCTCTTGTTGTGCGTCACTTGATAGGTCATCATATAATGCCTGCCTCGCTTGATGTGCTTCACTTGATATGTCATCATATAATGCCCGGCTCGCTTGATGTCTACTTCAAAAGGGTCGGCCTCACTTGATGGCAAACAAAAACACGAAAAAATCACGATAAAAATCATGACTATTTTAACTTCTTGTACCAGCCTGTTTCATTTTGGCCTAAAACAATCTCGTACCAAAGTTAAAATTGTCTCCGATAGAGTCGTCTCTTACGAAATGCGACAAACGACAGGGAGTAAAGACAGACGTCTATCTTCACTTCCCAGGAACCACACAAGTAAATTGACATTATGCCAGGTAAACAACTGAGCTTTCGACAAACAATCAGGCGGAGTGATCTCTGGTGTAATGTCAATTGTTGATTGATGGAAAATGGACGGACGGACAAAGTGTGATCACGAAAGCTCACCATGTCAGATCAGACGCATTACTAGTCTGGTTCCCGTACCTAAATCTTACATTACATTACAGTTTAGGCCCGGGTTAATATAACAAAGACTTTTTCCATGTGTAAAACAAGCTGGCGGTTGTATGTTAGTTAATATAGGGAATTTAATATTATCCCCTAAAGTGTTTGTTCTTTGATGAGATTTTGTATATTAACGAAAAAATGCATGTCTTTTCCATTTAATTAAAACGACATCACTGATACATGTATGTACCGGTACTAAAATAACTAATCAAATCATAAAAACTTCTGTACAAGCGTGTACACAGTGCATGTAAATTGCTTTTGAATTCAAATGCCTGGTTAGCTCAAATGGTGGAGTGTCTAACGAGCAAGGTGAACGTTAAAGGTTTGAATCCAGAAATATCTTCTTTTTTCCAAAAAAATATTATAGATGTATTTGCTATCAGTTGATACTTGTATTACAAATATAATGAGGAAATGAAATATTTCTTATACCAAAAAAAGAAAATATCTATGCAAAATGTAAACAATATCCGGCCATTACAGGGCTCGAACCAGGAAGCCACTTTTACAAGTCAGTCGCCCTACAGATTGAGCTAATCAGACACTTGCTTACATTCACAATTGTATGCATTAAATACACCCTGCTACAAAAAGTTTTCATTTTTTAATTAAGACTATTTAGTTCATATTTAATATGTACTAAATAACATTAATATTGTTATTGGTGTGAATAAACTTGTAATATTGTAAAATCATTTAGTTTCGATGGTACCAAATTTTGTGGTTATGGTAAAAAATACCATTTCGATGGGACGTTAATTGGTGGATTTTGCACTTCAGGTAATAAATATGATGGTCAAAATTATTGTTCGGTGGGATTTGATTTTGTGGCTGAAGGTGAACCATCAAATCCACAAAATTTAATCCCCCACCAAAATAATGATTTTACAGTATTGCAAAGACAATGCATTTTTCCATTGATATACAAAGTCTCATCAAAATGACACTAAGACAACACACTGTAATGCGATAATCTAAAATTGTCTGAACAAACTAATGTACATCCGCCATTTTAATTTGACCACCGGAGTTATTGATTAATTGGATGATACCGAGGAGGCTGTTGCATAAACCAGGCGCTATCAAGCGCTTTGTAGCACGCTGCTAAGGTACGGCTTGCTTCAAAAAAGGGCTTCGTATTGGACAAAGCAAAAAATGTATATGCTACCGGCGAGCGCTCGCAGCTAGCAAACTGTTGTGTAGCAAAGTCCCGGCTACCAACTGGATTTGAAGTGATTCGTTGTATAAAAAGCAGTTGATAGCGCTCCTCTAGCAAAGTGATAAGAAACGGTATGCTATAGGCAAACATGTTTGCCGGTAACATGTCGTTGCGTAGACATAGTTAAGCGCTACCATAAAGCGCTCGATAATGCCTTGGCTATGCAACAGGATCCTGACTCAAACTACTGTAAGATTTGAAACAGGGAACCAGACTAACATCATTATGGTCAAAGTAAGAAGACACTTGAGACCATGCGTCTATAGAGTGTGACTCTTACTAGGGGTGTATGGAGCACATGGGATGTTTCCATAGGTGTGTCTATAACAGCCTTACGTTCATTAACGAAAACGTCCGCCACGAGAATTAGTTCGTCACGTTAACTACTTATTGAACGATTATAATCGTTCGCCGCAAACAATGTCAAGATGGCGGACATAGACAATTTAATGGCCTAAATAGTTCTATTAGATTTTCAGCCATAGATTGAAAATTATGAACTCAGTAATACTTCTTTCGTGTTCTATTTATCCACAATGTATCACATATGCAAAACACATACAATCTACAATTAATGTTTAAATCGCTAAGATTATAATTAATTAAATCAAATATTTATTTATCCGCCATCTTTGTTCGCTTAGCGAGCTATGTGTAAAGGTTGTTCGCGATTGGCTAACATGTTGGTGGCGAACTTATCGTTCATTAACGCGAACTCAAGTATTGTATGCGAACGTTGGCGAGCTTTTTCGTTAATGAACGCACTGCAGATGTTGTGTCAAAATGGTATAGCTTGGCAAATTTGACATGAACCTGACCTTTATGCATGAGTATACTACAAGGTTCTAGCAAATCGTGCAATATCGGTATTTGTGTTTGTATTACATCTTAAGCGTCTAAATGATACTCCTCGACTAAGAATACATACTACCAAGGTTATAAATACTGACAAGATATCGACTGTTAAATTATGCTAATCAAAAGGTCAGGTTCATGTCAAATTCGTCAAGCTATATGTCTCAATCACATATGTAGTACACAGGTTGAACTAGAGGGTGAATCTCTTACTGAGGGTATATCACACAGGCTGACTACACAGGGTATTTCTCTGAATGAAGTGTAACATACAGAATGACTACAATGTGTGTCTCTAACATGAAATGTAGTACACAGGATATATCAGCAAGGTAGGTCTCATCCCCTGCAAGAGATCTACTGATTAGACACATCTTGTGTTACATCCCATGTTAGGGACACACATTGTAGGTACAAACAGTATGATATACATCATCCAGAGACACACCCTGTGGATACAGCTTACATGATACATATCCCCTGTAAGAGATACAACCTATTAATACAACCTTTTGTTCTACACCAGTGATAGAGACATATAGCTTGACTATTTTGACCTGAACATGACCTTTATGCAAGAATATATTTCAAGGTTCTTCCTTTGAATATATCAATTTCCGCAAGCAAATCGTGCAATACAGTATTTCAGATTTGTGTTTTTTATTACATCTCGAGTGTCTTCGTGATACTCCCCGATTATTAAAATATATGATAAGCGTTATGAACTAAGGTAATGATTCGACTGTTAAATTATGCTAATCAAAAGTTCAGAGTCGTGTTAAATTCACCAAGCTATATCACGCATGTTATACACCCTATAAGGGACATCCCTATGTACACATCCTAAGTGCACAATACACACACTGTAAGAGTCATCCGAGAGCACAAAGGCTATTACCCCAATAAAATGGGCTCTCCCATTTAATCGCCTCTTACGACATGCAAGGGAGAATGACAGAGGTCCTATTCTACTACCCGGAACCTCACGGGAAATGGAAGCCATCGTGAAACTGAACATCTACACTCCTCGTCTCTTCAAACCTGAAAATACAGAAAAAAAACTTAAAACAGCAGTACAGACAAGATGGATAACTAACTAACTACCTATCTAACTACCTATCCAACTACCTAACTAACTACACATGAAAAACAAAAACAACACCACCACCACCCCCACCCAAACCCCCCTTCCCCCCCTTCCCCACCCCCCCCCTCCCCACCCCCCTTCCCCCCTGCACAAGGGCAACCTGTGTGTTAACAAGGCCTTCAAGTTGAATGTGTTAATACCCATATAATAGTCATCATGTAAATTGTGCTTAAGGGGCACTTGCAAATATCATCACTGGGTAGGTCAACAATGAATAAGATTTTCTTGTTGTGTCATTGAAGCGATGGCAGAGTTCAGGTTAACATGGATAGGTATTAAGCATTACTTTTCAACATCTCTTGGTAGGATTGATTAGAATTTGAATGCATATCCAATGCTGCTGTAAAGTTTGTACATATGGTCACTTGTATACTAAAATACCACAGATAAATTGAGCAATCTTTATTTTTCCACCTCTGTGGCTTATGCCACATTTACTAGCTTTTCTCGTGATCCTTGGCACACTCGTGTACACGGCGCAGTATATATCGAGATTCTAAAATAACTTAAAATCTTTGCAGTTATAAGTTTGCAATTAAGTAAAAATGGTATCAATATCTCAATAAGGAGTCACAATTCAAGTTCAAAGGTCAAATACACCAATATGCTAAAATAAAATCACTTTTTGTGTGGAATTACCCCACCCACTTTGAACCCTAAGCAATAACACGTAACTGCTATTTTGTATTGGAAAATCAATTTAATGTCATCAAAATAAATATGTTTACTAAAAAAATGATTTAAATGTTTGTGTTATAACTGTACTTTTATGGGAATGACATTCCAAATAAAAGAAAAATACCCTAAAACCCACTAATTTTGTGTTTATCTATTGGTCATTTAGTGTCAAAAAATGGACAGCAAAAATGCATTTATTTCCATTTTAGTTTGTAAACAAAGGACAAAATTATATAATCACCTTAATATGTTGTCAATATCTCCAAGGTCAAGATCACAATTTGGTTTCAACGGGTAAAATAACATTTGCAATAAACACTTGCACAAATAATTTGTTTAACATGATCTTTTGACTGATCCGGTACTTTTAGATTTCAACCTTATGAAAGTGTATCACATTTAAGGTGATTCACTGGTGATTTATGATAAGCGTTTTAGAAAATCCCAACAGTTTTGCTCAGCTAGTTTTGAAGAAAAGCCCTTCAACCGATTATTGTAATTCAACTGAAAAAATTTGGCTTTATAACTCATACAACTTGGTATACATGGCACTATGTAAGTAAGGAATCATTCAGTAAACTATATATATCTGCTAAATTATGCAATTAAGTTAATAGATCGTTCAAATTGATTTAAAACAAACAAGACATTAATTGAATGCTTCAAAACTACAAAATTTCAGGAAAAAACTCCCAACAGTTATAGAATAAATAAAAGTATATTTCCATAAAGAGTCAACTTAGTCGCCTGAAGCTTAGACATTAGCACACACTGATTAAAACACGAAAAGCCATTTTTAGAGGAAAAGGACGAAAGCGACTGAAAAGGAGATAAAAATACACATTTTGAAATAATAATTTTGATGTAGATCTATTTATTTCATAACATTTGCTAGGCTGGATTTTTTAAAATTAAACTTTTAGTGCTTTCAGAAATGCTGAAAACAGGGGAAGTAAAGCTTTGCTATTTTGACCTGAACCTGACTTTTATGCAAAAATATAATACAAGGTTCTTACTTTAAATATATGAATTTCCGTAAGCAAATCTTGCGATATCGGTATTTCAGATTTGTGTTTGTATTAGATCTTGAGCATCTTCGTGATACTCCCCGACTATGAAAACATACAATTGGTTTTGTATTGTAGGTAATATATCGACTGTTTTTAAATTAGTAATGCTAATCAAAAGTCAGGGTCGTGTCAAATTAGCCAAGCTATAACAAAATAAATAAACGTTTTACATCCCTTGTATCCAGATTTCGCGATCATTTCATTAAAAGTGCTTTCTCAAATGCTTAGACCTTGCGAAAGTTTAAAAATCAAAGTCACTTAGGCGTATTGTAAGCGATTACAGAACAATCCTTAGATCAATCCCTCCAGATGATTTATTCCAAATGATATTAAACACCTATCTATGTAATCTTGCAAATTGGTTACAGCGTATTTAAAACATAGATCTATTAATCCATATCACAATTATTCAATGGTTTTAAACAGTTTCCAGAGTATTTTTGAGAGCTTATGGTAACTTGGCTTATTTTAAATATTACAGTCATTTTCAATAACTTTCAGACTGTCTAGAGTTTATAATTTATTCTGCATTAAAATCCAAGCAAACAAGAGATGTCTGCAAATCGTATAAATGATAAAGGTCAGTGAACAAAATGACCTTATGAAACTATTTGGTCTACCGATGAACGGACAGATAGACATACAAGAGCAGAGCAATATCATCAAAGATGGGGGCCATAATTTTTGTTTTGTTGTCAAAACTCAGCAATGTAAAATTAGATCCTTGTGGTTTTAATTTTGAAATAAACAAGACTGCGTTCAGTAATTTCTTATGCCCCGGTCGAAGCTTTGTCCATAACAAATAGCTTAGTCATTCAGTGGCCATTATTTTGTTGAAATGATTGATGCTATACAGATCTTTCAAAATTAAACGAGAATCGTTTGTCAACATCAAGTCGTCTGTCAGGTAAATTATGTTTATCTAGTATACCCAAGCTAACGGTACTTTACATTGATTCCTAGTATATTTAAATTAACCTAATCCCTGCTATTCTTTCAAATGGAATAGTTTTGTCCCTCATTAGTATTACTTATTGAATTGACTATACATGGTTTTGACAATTTATTGATGTTTATAGTTACAGTAATTCTTTGTTATCTTGAGACAAATGCTCCAGATAAGCATGGTAGTCTGACATATCTGAATCTCATGATGATTTTTTCTTGTAACTATTTAAAAATGTATTAACAATAAATGCAAAAGTTGTTTAATATTTCGTTGTTAAAGCGAAAATGGTCATTGTTTATGATCATGCATTCACATATTTCAAATTGTGAAAACTTTTGTTGAATGTTACCTTTGTTGACTTATACATCAATGTCCTATTTGTGTTGTCAATGTACGACCTTAAAATGATGAAATCATCATTGTTTTGTGTTTGTTTCTCTGACTGCCATAAAGGTGAATGTTTTCATTTGTGATAATTGTGGCTTTAAAAAGTTACGGCAGTTAGCAATGTAGCGATACAAAAGTTTGAAGGTAACCTATTATAGCAGAGAGTATTACTCAAACAACTTTAACAAGTAGTTAATTTCTCATAATTAATGTCCCCTAAATTGATTTGTATTGTACAACCTTTTTTCCTTTGATGCAAACAAACAATTAAATGTTATGGTTTATGCTGATGTTATAAAAAATGATTTTTTTTAAATGCCGAGCTTAGCCTTTATTTGCTAGTCAGCTTTCTGCTGAACATGGCAGGCATATGTGTGCCTCCACCCGCATTCGAACCCGGGTCTCCGGATAAGGTGCCAAGCACGCTAATACCCACTGAGCTACGGAGGTAAAGATGTGTGCAAAATACACTACAAATAGCAATATTAAAATTGTGATTATCATGATGTGTAGAAAAAACGGAGCATACAAAAATTAAATATGACATTTTTCAGAGGTGTGAAATTTCGCTTGGATGATCCCATCGAGCTAATGCAATGAAAATTGTTGAATGGACTGCCACCTGTGCTCGAGTAAGACCAGGTGTTCCTAATACTGATGCTCAACTTAATGCTATACATTCATATACAGTAGGTCAAACTTACTTTAATGTTGAAGTGTTTTATTTAAAGTGTCACCTCAATTTAAATGCCCAGCCAATTTTTTGAACACATCTGCCTGACTCCTAAACTTTAATGCACGTCACCAGAGTCAGCAATTAAGGCATAGATATATAACTATCTAAAATTTCAAGCTAGTGATTGGTCATATCAGTAAAAACCCTAGCCGGGCCCTGCCAGGGTTCAAACCTTTGCCCAGATACTCTTAAGCTCGATACATAAAGTCACAAAGCTGAGAGACATAGAATGTTTTTAATGTCTTTAATTTTCCTGGCTTAGTTTGGTATGCTATAGTGTAAATTGCTGTTGTCAGCTTCATGCTATTGTCACTTTCCAGTATTTTAAGTATCATCTTTTGAAATTTTACAATTAGTTTCAGAAGTTTCATATGATTAGTAAATATCAATCTTGTTCTACATAAATGTACATTTAACACATATAAATGTGTTACCTCAGTATAGTGCAGTATTTAAAGTTGTAAAGACCTAAAAGTCTCCTATTACTGTAATACAATTACCATACAGAATCAAAGTACTGAAGGCACTGAGTTTGTTTGGGTTTGAAATATTGAAAATGTCAATAACCTGCAGTTTTCAATCATATGCTCGTTAGTTTGATACTATAAGTAACATAAACATGTGACCATGGAAACATCACACTTAGTATAAATGGAAATAATGTATTGCACAATGTGGTTGAACTATAATTTGTCTGAGATCCCAACATACTCCACAAAACTTCAATTCTGGTATGATAAAAATAGGACTTGTGAAAATAAATTGATGATTATTTGCAATACATGAATATATGTATACGCTCCAATGGCAGCCTAAAGTATACCATGTTTAAGACCACTATAACCCTTATAGATGACCTTCAGACTTATAGGTCAACATGACTTCATCTACTGATGTTGACCTATCTTCAAGTGGCATTTTCAACAAACTGACAAATAATGAATTTACAGTGAGTCTATTAGTAAATTATAGCAAATGCATCCAATTATAGTGAGGTAGCCGAGACAGCATTACACTGAAATAGGCTCAATGGGTAAAAAGGAATTTTATTTTGTGAAATCAACACAAAAGAGGGGAAAGGTAAATGGCAAAAAGGATTTTTGGAGCAATTATACAAATATGTGCAGCGTAAGCACATTTAATGATTATTCAGAGGCTTTAAGGTTTTTAATCTTATCTAATTGAAGAATAAGGATATCCAATCGTATCACCTATGTACGTACCAATAGTTTAATATGGATGATCGGATTCAAATTGATTAGCAAATCAGCTAATAATTAACAATACTGGTCAATAAACTGTCTTGCCACAGAAAACTATTGGTTTTGTATGTACATAATCATGTGAATATATTTTAGATTTCTGTATAGCTATACAAATTGTAAAAAATGACAATGAACCTTTTTAAATTATATGATTATAGTAAAAAGAAGTAAATATGTTTATACACACACTGGTACCCAACATTCTTAAAGCTTCAACCTACACTTAAACCACAGTGGTGTACATACTGAAATGCACACATACTGGCCTGGTGTTGGGCATGAACAAGCAATTTCAGAAACCCATGTAAAGCACTTAAACCACAGTGGTGTACATACTGAAATGCACACATACTGGCCTGGTGTTGGGTATGAACAAGCAATATCAGAAACTCATGTAAAGCACTTAAACCACAGTGGTGTACATACTGAAATGCACACATGCTGGCCTGGTGCTTGGTTGGACCAACAGTTTCAGAATTTCAGAAATATTTTAAATACAGGAATGCTGTTTAAATGAAACTGCCCTCATATTAAAATGTACCTTTTAAATTATATGATTATAGTAAAAAGGGGTAAAGATGTTTATACACACACTTGCCTAGTTACCCAACATTCTTAAAGCTTCAACCTACACTTAAACCACAGTGGTGTACATACTTAAATGCACACATACTGGCCTGGTGTTGGGCATGAACAAGCAATTTCAGAAACTCATGTAAAGCACTTAAACCACGAAGTTGATCACAACAGTCAAAAGTAATTATGATTTACCAACAAGCCAAATAGTTTTCGAAGACAAGACAGTTAACCAACCAGCATTGCCAAATTACCAAATAGCTTTTGTAAAAACTAATATGCTAATATATTTAAAGCAGATCACACCATATTAAACTATTGGTCCGTAACAGGCAATATGATTGGATAACCCTATCCTCAAATTAAATAAGATGAAGAACACCAATATAGAAAGAAGAAATTATAAACAGAAGACCAACAGATTCTAGCAAATATTAAATTCATGAACCCCACTTATCTATATAATTTCTATGAAAATCCTTTTTATCAGACCTCAATGTTTCTTTATTTAAACCATTGATTACATTTAGACATGACTTTTTTTGTGCCTCAGCTGTTCTTACTGGGTGTCGACACAAGGTGACCTAGACTGTATGGAGATGATCATTGTGACCTGACACAAGGTGACCTAGGAGAAGTTCACAGCACCATATTAGGCACTACTTAAAGACATTAAGGAAAGTTCACGGCACCATATTGGGCGCTACTTAAAGACATTAAGGAAAGTTCACGGCACCATATTGGGCGCTACTAAAAGACATTAAGGAAAGTTCACGGCACCATATTGGGCGCTACTAAAAGACATTAAGGAAAGTTCACGGCACCATATTGGGCGCTACTAAAAGACATTAAGGAAAGTTCACGGCACCATATTGGGCGCTACTAAAAGACATTAAGGAAAGTTCACGGCACCATATTGGGCGCTACTAAAAGACATTAAGGAAAGTTCACGGCACCATATTGGGCGCTACTAAAAGACATTAAGGAAAGTTCACGGCACCATATTGGGCGCTACTAAAAGACATTAAGGAAAGTTCACGGCACCATATTGGGCGCTACTAAAAGACATTAAGGAAAGTTCACGGCACCATATTGGGCGCTACTAAAAGACATTAAGGAAAGTTCACGGCACCATATTGGGCGCTACTAAAAGACATTAAGGAAAGTTCACGGCACCATATTGGGCGCTACTAAAAGACATTAAGGAAAGTTCACGGCACCATATTGGGCGCTACTAAAAGACATTAAGGAAAGTTCACGGCACCATATTGGGCGCTACTAAAAGACATTAAGGAAAGTTCACGGCACCATATTGGGCGCTACTAAAAGACATTAAGGAAAGTTCACGGCACCATATTGGGCGCTACTAAAAGACATTAAGGAAAGTTCACGGCACCATATTGGGCGCTACTAAAAGACATTAAGGAAAGTTCACGGCACCATATTGGGCGCTACTAAAAGACATTAAGGAAAGTTCACGGCACCATATTGGGCGCTACTAAAAGACATTAAGGAAAGTTCACGGCACCATATTGGGCGCTACTAAAAGACATTAAGGAAAGTTCACGGCACCATATTGGGCGCTACTAAAAGACATTAAGGAAAGTTCACGGCACCATATCGGGCGCTACTAAAAGACATTAAGGAAAGTTCACGGCACCATATCGGGCGCTACTAAAAGACATTAAGGAAAGTTCACGGCACCATATCGGGCGCTACTAAAAGACATTAAGGAAAGTTCACGGCACCATATCGGGCGCTACTAAAAGACATTAAGGAAAGTTCACGGCACCATATCGGGCGCTACTAAAAGACATTAAGGAAAGTTCACGGCACCATATCGGGCGCTACTAAAAGACATTAAGGAAAGTTCACGGCACCATATCGGGCGCTACTAAAAGACCTTAAGGAAAGTTCACGGCACCATACCGGGCACTACTTAAAGACCTTAAGGAAAGTTCACGGCACCATACCGGGCACTACTTAAAGACCTTAAGGAAAGTTCACGGCACCATACCGGGCACTACTTAAAGACCTTAAGGAAAGTTCACGGCACCATACCGGGCACTACTTAAAGACCTTAAGGAAAGTTCACGGCACCATACCGGGCACTACTTAAAGACCTTAAGGAAAGTTCACGGCACCATACCGGGCACTACTTAAAGACATTAAGGAAAGTCCACGGCACCATACCGGGCACTACTTAAAGACCTTAAGGAAAGTCCACGGCACCATACCGGGCACTACTTAAAGACCTTAAGGAAAGTCCACGGCACCATACCGGGCACTACTTAAAGACCTTAAGGAAAGTCCACGGCACCATACCGGGCACTACTTAAAGACCTTAAGGAAAGTCCACGGCACCATACCGGGCACTACTTAAAGACATTAAGGAAAGTCCACGGCACCATATTGGGCACTACTTAAAGACATTAAGGAAAGTCCACGGCACCATATTGGGCACTACTTAAAGACATTAAGGAAAGTCCACGGCACCATATTAGGCACTATTAAAAGACATTAGGAGAAGTCTACGGCACCATATTACGTACTACTAAAAGACATTAGGAAAAGTTCACAGCACAATATTAGGTACTACAAAAACTACCTGGACGTCTTCATGAAAAGCAAGTTGATTTAATTAGACATTGGAAAAACATTGGCATCAGTATTACAAGCGCCTGGTCTTACTGAAGCATAGGTTGTTTATTATTTGCATAAGCTTGAGGGTTCATCCGTAATTTCACACCTCCGAAAAATCGTCAATTAAATCTGTGTATGCTCTGACTGAAATGACATTTGCTTAATTGTAAGTAATGTTCACACCATGTGTAACTCACTGATCGCTGATATATGCGTTTACAAAGTCAGAGAAACAAACACAAACAAACAATGTTTACACCATGTGTAACTCACAGCAAGGTTTTTTTGCATAATTTTTTGTCAGAAAGAAGTCTCAATAGTATTTAAATATCATTTGCACCCAATAGTCAAATCAGATAATAAAGAGTAAGTGTCCTTTGATATTTTTAATTATGATTGTGACTGTACTATTGATTAATAATTTAATATTGCCACTAGACTAGGCAGATATGAATATAATAATAGTTTAGACATCTGAAGCAACCACTCTGTGTCAAGCAGTGACTGGGGTATTCATCTCAAACAGTGACATTTCTGTACCAAAGAAACAGTGAAAATTTAGCTACCTCTACTGGGAATCGAACCCAGGTCCCTGGATTGGTTGATCCAGTATGGTACCACTACACTATAGAGACAACATTATTCTACACTGCTCATAGGACTTAAAACAACAAGAAATATCACATGAATACCCCCAAACACTGCTTGTCACAGAATGGTAGTATTCAAGAAGTCTAAATTATTGATATTCATAAATTCCAAGTCAAGTGACAATATCAAATTATAAAGTAATACTACTGGCACAATCAGGAGTGAAAACATCATATAACAATAACTCTATAAAACTATTCAGACTATAGAGTGCAAATGATTTTATAATTCTAATGAAACTACTGACCGACAGACAAAGGACAGACAGACAGACAGACAAAGGACAGACAGACAAAAGCAAAGCAACATTTCCCTCATCAAATATGGGGGGGGGCATAACAACATTGCAATTAAGGTCATTCCCTACTTTTAGATTTTTCTGTACAATGTATATAAAACCTGTTATAGTTTATGAAGATCAGATTAAAGTCAATCAGAGTAAAAAATCCCACCCAATTTGCTCGGCTAGTTTTTAAGATATTCTTAGATTTATGGGAAAATCTCCAAAAAAACATAAAATTGCATTTTACCGAAAAAGTTTTGCTCTAAATGAAAGGAATTGTACAGTACAGTTTGTTTGTATTTTTAAATAGTACTGTAAAATATGTAAAGTTTTGTTTTTGTACTAAACATGAACAGCATACTGTTTTTGTATATAAAAAAGTATAGCAACAATTATAGAAGTTTCATACCAAACTTCATGACAATTGCTCGGCTAGGTTTAAAAATTTAATTAATAGTGGTTTCTGAAATGCTGAAAACAGGGGAGGTTATAAAATCAATCAGCATTTTGCACTTGTTGTTTGTAATTTTCGCGATAATTTGTTATTTAAACAAGACTACATTCAATAATAAGGTCAGTTGATATAGGTGTGTGGAGATTGTTGAAATACAACATCCTTGTATGTATGAAAGCTTTGTAGCAAGTCATATTGATGTAAGAAGAAACGGTGAGTTTGGGTTAACCTCGTACAGATGGACAGACAGGCAAATCATTATATGCATCCCGATGTGATGATTCAGGGGCATAAAAACGTTTATTTGCAAAGATGTAAATTTTGGTTTTTCTACATTAAATAATTTTACTAGTCAATATTCATTAGAAATAAATGCAAATGAAACTTTCTCTAAAATATCCTGGATTATGTTTAAAATATTGATTTAGTTTTGGTACGAGTGCATAGAACTACGGTTTACAAAACATTGTGACCTATTTGCGAGATTTGGTTGTTGCACACATTTGGAATAAATCATTCATAAGGTTTACTCAATAGTTTCTTTTGTAATTTTTTCAATATCAATTCAGAATAACTATTCCCAATTGTCTCGATTTTAAGACATGAGAAGCATCATTTTTAAGCCTTTAGATAATATTTGATCATGGTTGTGAGATACTTTAGTGACATCTAAGGTTCTGAAATTTTAAACTTTCGCTCAAATGTAAAGGTAGCAATAACCTTAAAACGCCTCTATTAAGGATATCCGGGTGTAATAAAGAATCTCCTCTTGAAGAGTTCTCACGTTCAGTAATTTTATGGCAAATTGACTGATTTCCTATAGGTCACTAGAGCCAAAATATTTTGTATTCTTTTTTCCCTTTAATTTTTAGTTATAAGACAATGTTTTGGCTTTATAACATGACTTTTTGAAAACAATCCAATGGTGCCAATTGTTTAGTTCACAATTTATGTGCTTTTATCAATAGGGTACTAATTGGCAATATGCAGAAAAAATGCCTAAATTTGAAGAAGATAGGGTAACAGTTTTATTTTTATCTACTTCATAATAAGACCAAACATCATTTTTACACTTTTGATTGAGGTATGTTACAACTTAATGCAGGCACTCTGTTCAAGTGTTACTGAAGGCACTCTGTTCAAGTGTTACTGAAGGCACTCTGTTTAAGTGTTACTGAAGGCACTCTGTTCAAGTGTTACTGAAGGCACTCTGTTCAAGTGTTACTGAAGGCACTCAGTTCAAGTGTTACTGAACGCACTCTGTTCAAGTGTTACTGAAGGCACTCTGTTTAAGTGTTACTGAAGTCACTCTGTTCAAGTGTTACTGAAGGCACTCTGTTTAAGTGTTACTGAAGGCACTCTGTTTAAGTGTTACTGAAGGCACTCTGTTTAAGTGTTACTGGAGGCACTCTGTTCAAGTGTTACTGAAGGCACTCTGTTTAAGTGTTACTGAAGGCACTCTGTTCAAGTGTTACTGAAGGCACTCAGTTCAAGTGTTACTGAAGGCACTCTGTTCAAGTGTTACTGAAGGCACTCTGTTTAAGTGTTACTGAAGGCACTCTGTTCAAGTTTTGGAGTTTGTGTTATGTTACATGTAGCTTAAGGATGGAACTCAAGGAGCGCTGGCTTTTCAAATTCAAATGATTTTTTTAATCCAAGTGTGTTATATGGATCAGCAATTATACGAATCAGTTAATTCAATCATACAAACCAAAGCAATCCCCTTTTGTAAAAACTAAGAATTATGAACAATTTGAGTGGTGAGGCTCAGAAACTAGCCAAAGACAGGACCAAGTGGAAAGAGACCATTGCAAGCTTATGTCCCACCGGGGACAAAGAGGAATAAGTATAAGGAACAGCACAATTCTAGGTGGGACAAAAATAATGTGTGGTGAGACAAATAGTATAGCATTATTGTGTGTGAGACAAAACACTTAAAGGATTAATTCACAACAACATTCTAGGTTTAAAAGACAATCTGACATCTTTAGGAAGTCATGTCCACTAACAATAAGTCAATTCTTCCCTTCATTTACTAGATAGTGAGATACAACCTTCTTTGGCCAAAGATAAGATTATTATGGTTTCTTGTATACATGCAGGAAACATGGCACCAATTAGGGGGGAAAACTATATATTATTGATAAGACAAGTGAAACACTTTCACATGGCACATATCCATTACTTGGATGAAATGAGACTAGACTATTAAGAGAAAGACATTCCAATTAAAGGCAATGAAAAAGACAAAATGACAAGTCCACAGGAAGCACCTCCAATTTTAAGATAGACAAGGACTGGCCAACATGTTCATGGGAATAATGTATTTAATATGTGTATTTTTAATTACTTTTATATATTAAGACTATATTAAGGCAACTTGCTGCCCTATTTAAAAAGCAATTAAGGAAGAAAGACAACAGGACGCCTTCATAGAAAGATATTGACCCTACTAGGCATGGGATAATATCTTAATTATACATGATTTTAATTGCTTTAAAAATTAAGAATGTCTTCTCAGACAAATTGCAGCTTTATCATGAAAGTGTAAAGAAGAAAGACAACCGGATGTCTTCATAGAAAGATGTTGATCTTCATACTAGTTGAAAATAAATATTGTTTATAAATTTTTTTTGTTGTTGTTATTATCATTATCATCATTATTATTATTATTATTATTATTATTGTTGTTATTATTATTATCGTTATTATCATTGTTTTTGTTTGTGGAGAGCGGTGCACTTTGTTCTCAGGTGAGTTAAAAAGTGACCATCATTTTAGTTAATGACTGGCGGACAAAGTATTGACCATATTTAGGTACTTTTTAGAGGAATAGAAGAAAACGCGTCTGTCATTTCAGTGAATGACTGGCGGACATAGGTTTTAGGTATTATATATTTAAGGAGAATAGAAGAAAAATAATTTATTTTAGTTAATAACTGGCTGACTGTTCATGGGAATAATGTATTTATTATGTGTATTTTTAATTACTTTTATATATTAAGACTATATTAAGGCAACTTGCTGCCCTATTTAAAAAGCAATTAAGGAAGAAAGACAACAGGACGCCTTCATAGAAAGATATTGACCCTACTAGGCATGGGATAATATCTTAATTATACATGATTTTAATTGCTTTAAAAATTAAGAATGTCTTCACAGACAAATTGCAGCTTTATCATGAAAGTGTAAAGAAGAAAGACAACCAGATGTCTTCAGAAAGATGTTGATCTTCATACAAGTTGAAAATAAATATTTTTTTATAATTTCTTGTTGTTGTTGTTATTATCATTATTATTGTTATTATTATTATTATTATTATTGTTATGGTTTGTGGAGAGCGGTGCACTTTGTGCTCAGGTGAGTTAACAATGTGACCGTCATTTTAGTGAATGACTGGCGGACATAGTATTGACCATATTTAGGTACTTTTTAGAGGAATAGAAAAAAACGTGTCCGTCATTTTAGTGAATGACTGGCAGACATAGGTTTTAGGTATTATATATTTAAGGAGAATAGAAGAAAATGATTTTATTTTACTTAATGACTGGCGGACATAGTATTGGCCACAATTAGTTACTTTTTAGAGGAATAGAAGAAAACGCGCCCGTCATTTTAGCTAATGACTGGCGGATATAGTATTGGCAACATTTAGATGTAATTAAGAGAGAAAAGAAGAAAACGCATCTGTCATTTTAGTTAATGACTGGCGGACATAGGATTGGTCAGTTATACATATTATTTAAAAGAAATAGAAGAAAAGGCAGCCATAATTTTAGTCAATGACTAGGGGATAAAGTATTAGCCAGCTTAGGTACTAATACATAGGAATAGAAGAAAATGTGTTGGTCATTTTAGTGAATTACTGGCGCCTATAGTATGGGCCAGATTTAGGTACCTTTTCAAGAGAATAGAAGAAAACGCGCCCGTCATTTTAGTTAATGACTGGCGGACATAGTATTGGCCACATTTAGTTACCTTTTAGAGGAATGGAAGACAAGAGGGCCCATCAAGTGATTCTACATATATGTGTGTTCTAGTTTAGATCGTGACTGATGTCGACACCAAGGTATTTAGCATCCTTCAGTGAGGAGAGTATTTGACCATGCAGCATGTATTGAAATTGAATCGGCTTTCTACTTCGTGTAATATGAAGAATTTGACATTTTTTTGGGTTCAATTTCAAGTCCCATAGTTTTCCCATATTTCAAGCTTATTCATGTTATTTTGTAGCCTTTGACAATCTAAATGGGAAGTAACTGTAAGGTAGACGGCTGTGTCATCAGCAAACTGAGAAGTAACAGTGTCGGACAGGTCATTTATATATAGAAGAATGAGAAGGGGTCCAAGAACAGACCCCTGTGGCACCTCCTTGGTCGGACATGTAACCATTGACCACTACGAACTGAGATATCCTAATTAAGAAGGAATGGATCCATGCCACTATTTGATTGGAAACACCATGTTCCTGGAGCTTTGAAAGCAACTTAGTGTGATTTACTTTGTCAAAGGTTTTACTGAAATCAAGGAGGACAAGATCAGTCTGTTTACCTGTGGACAGATTCTTAGATACCTCATCAACAAGCTGAATCAGTTGAGTCTCACAAGAATGTTTTTAGCAGAAGCCATGCTGTAGCTCATAGAGTATGTTGTGTTCTGTAAAATGTGTGGACAGGCTGGAAGCAATTATGTATTCGAGGACATAAAGGGGCAACATTTGCCTTAGTCCAATATGATGGGAGTTGACCAGTGATAAGGGATCTTTTAAAAATAAGTGATTCTTCATCAAGGATGTCATAGTGCAGCTCTTTTAGAATAATTGGTTGTATCATATCTGAACCAGAAGCCTTATCCACTTTAAATTTTGGAGCAACACAAACACCTATAGGGATAATGACAATATATGGCATTGCTGGGTATTCGGTGTTCCCAATGACAACAGAACTGGGATAGGGATAGTGGAGACTTCATATTATTAGTTGTATTACAGTAAGTTAAAAGTTAAATGAGAGTGGCTGTAAACATAAGCTTGTCTGTCAGATAAAATATGTTTATCTAGGTTTACTGGGTGTTACTAAATAACCAGTAGTCCCCACTATTCTTTTAAATGGGATATATAATTATATATAGTTCCCTCATTAGTATTACTTATTAAATCGACAGTATTAATATTATTATTATTATTAAAAGAAGAAACCTTTTATCATGACAGTATTGCTGATACTTTCTATTAATAAGGTATAAACTTATATTTTTATTTCATTTGTCAGGAAAATGCCTTGAGGTTATTCATATATAATTATAGTTAAATTTTAAAAAGCACTACACAGTATAGGGCCTACATTATAGCCTTTTGAAAAGTTTCATTGATGTACCTCAAAAGGTTAATCAGATACTCAGATATTAAAAACTTGCACAAGCACTTTAATGAGGTTCAAGCTACCTTGTGTGCATGCCCGAAAATTAAAAATGGTACTAAGATAAGATAAAACATAATCAAAGTGTTGATATCGCTGAAAGACTGGGCTCCTGTGGTTAGACAAATATATTTCCAGTCACAAAGCCAAAATTCCCTATTTATTGCAGTATTTGAAAATTAATTTCCATCCCTACTGTACTTCAAACATCACGAACCACAAAATATGAAATTAATTAATTTTATTTTCTCAATAATTGCGAAAATTGCGTAATATCCAAATAATTGCTTTGAAATGCATTTTCTTCAGTAAATTCGCCATAAACTATATAATTGTTAATTCACTAACACGGTGTCCGGGACAGTATATACTAGTTTGTTTGGTCATTTTTCTAGAAAGTTACAGTTTTGTTAGAGAAAACAGCATTTTTGTGTAGGTACGTCTTTTTCTTGGTAGGAAAGTTAAAATTCACCAATAATATCAAATGATGTTAAAATGTTTTCTCACATGACCATAACTCCTATTTCCATTATTGACTTACAGATACCGGTACAGTATTTTGGCAAAAGACACGGGTAGTTTGATACGTGGAGCGCGAGAAAAAATTTTATTGGAAAAAAATGGTTATGTTGTTTGCCCGTGAGGCGGACATTATGCAATTCATTACCATTACACTAGTAACTTGACCACTAGAATGGATGTAATATTTATCATTGACAGGATGGCAACCTTGCTTATGTAACATGATATAATAACCACCATCTTGAAACATTTATCATTGACAGGTATCATGGCAACCTTGCTTATGTAACATAATATAATAACCACTATCTGGAAACATTTATCATTGACAGGATGGCAACCTTGCTTATGTAACATGATATAATAACCACCATCTTGAAACATTTATCATTGACAGGTATCATGGCAACCTTGCTTATGCAACATAATATAATAACCACTATCTGGAAACATTTATCATTGACAGGTATCATGGCAACCTTGCTTATGCAACATAATATAATAACCACTGTCTTGAAACATTTATCATTGACAGGATTGCAACCTTGCTTATGCAACATAATATAATAACCACTGTCTTGAAACATTTATCATTGACAGGATGGCAACCTTGCTTATGTAACATAATATAATAACCACTATCTTGAAACATTTATCATTGACAGGATGGCAACCTTGCTTATGTAACATAATATAATAACCACTGTCTTGAAACATTAATCACTGACAGAATGGCAACCTTGCTTATGCAACATAATATAATAACCACTGTCTTGAAACATTAATCATTGACAGGTATCATGGCAACCTTGCATATGCAACATAATATAATAACCACTGTCTTGAAACATTTATCATTGACATAATGGCAACCTTGCTTATGTAACATAATATAATAACCACTATCTTGAAACATTTATCATTGACAGAATGGCAACCTTGCTTATGTAACATAATATAATAACCACTATCTTGAAACATTTATCACTGACAGAATGGCAACCTTGCTTATGCAACATAATATAATAACCACTATCTTGAAACATTTATCACTGACAGAATGGCAACCTTGCTTATGTAACATAATATAATAACCACTATCTTGAAACATTTATCACTGACAGGATGGCAACCTTGCTTATGTAACATAATATAATAACCACTATCTTGAAACATTTATCACTGACAGAATGGCAACCTTGCTTATGTAACATAATATAATAACCACTATCTTGGAACACTTATCATTGACAGGATTGCAACCTTGCTTATGCAACATAATATAATAACCACTGTCTTGAAACATTTATCATTGACAGGATGGCAACCTTGCTTATGTAACATAATATAATAACCACTATCTTGAAACATTTATCACTGACAGAATGGCAACCTTGCTTATGTAACATAATATAATAACCACCATCTTGAAACATTTATCATTGACAGGTATCATGGCAACCTTGCTTATGCAACATAATATAATAACCACTGTCTTGAAACATTTATCATTGACAGGATGGCAACCTTGCTTATGTAACATAATATAATAACCACTATCTTGAAATACTTATCATTGACAGGATTGCAACCTTGCTTATGTAACATAATATAATAACCACTGTCTTGAAACATTTATCATTGACAGGATGGCAACCTTGCTTATGCAACATAATATAATAACCACTGTCTTGAAACATTTATCATTGACAGGATGGCAACCTCGCTTATATGCAACATAATATAATAACCACTGTCTTGAAACATTTATCATTGACAGGATGGCAACCTTCCTTATGTAACATAATATAATAACCACTATCTTGAAACATTTATCATTGACAGGATGGCAACCTTGCTTATGTAACATAATATAATAACCACTATCTTGAAACATTTATCAAAGTGGTTTTAAATAATCACAGACTTCAGTTTTCTCGGTAATGCACTACTAGTTCTGCAAGGCAATAAAGCCCAAAGTCATCCCTGTGAATGACCACTTTTGTCTATTTTTAACATCAAGGACCTGTTTGCTTTTCAGATTGGCCTAGATTTCAAAGAGACAGGCAGACAGAAGTTGACCTTGTAACACAGATTTGACCCAATATGACCCAGATGCAAACATGACCTAGATTTAGTAGATACAAACATTGTGACATAGTTTCTTCCCTTAACTTCTCCAGTGTTAACAAGTTTTTTTTTCAACCTATAGTTATTTATTTATTGTTACTAATGTGTTTTTATTAAAATTCACTCAGTCTAGCTTATTTGGCTGTTATTAAACAACTTTGTTACATCGTTCATATGTTGCAATGAATGCAAAGTGGGTGTAATACATGTGGCACGAGAATCGGGTAATGTTTTAATGATCACAAGCTCATGTTCTTGGTTGGAAAAAAAGACAGCAATACAACATAAGTTCTGGTTAACCATGGGACATATCGATGGCTTAGAATTAGAAGTAAGTGCCACTTACGACCTTTTATGATTCATACATATTTAGAATAAGCATCACAAGGCGCTTCTTATGATAAAAATCTGAACTTGTCATGTTGACCAAAATAAAGTTATAAAAGTTTGTTTTACCATAAGTAAAGAATAAATGTCAGACAGTTTTTCGTGTTTTCTCAAAATATCTATTTGGTAGTTACGACCTTCTAATACTAAGCCATCGATATCTATACCTTATATCACAGTATCTTATTATCAGTAAACGAGCATAAGCTGGCAATAATGTAGACATAATCTGGCCATACCTAATCTTTTTTTGTTTAGTGACCACACTTAAGTTTGAAACCCTATCTAGCTATCCTGAGACAAAAAATAAAAGTATCGAAAAAAACAAAGGCCACAGCTTTTATATTGATTGATGAAATAACTGAACATTGGTTTGCGTGAAAACTCCCGCGACATGACGGTGAACAAGTATGAAAACAATATTTCAATGAATTTTGAAGATATAAGAGGTTACTAACTTGTTGTTTTTTAGTTCCCAAGATGCTAAAAATATCCGTCCTTGGACGACTAAACGAAGAAACCAAATCGTTTCTTCGTTTAGCATCCATACTTAGGTCGAAAACATATCTAGCTATCCCAAGACAAAAAACAAAACCATCGAAAAAACAAGTTGTAACGACTTCTATCTTCATCATTATATTGCTAACAAATATGACTTTTTAGCATTTTCAATCATAATAACCTAATGAAATAACTGAAAACTTGTTTCTGTGAAAACTACTGATGTTAAGGTCACACCTTTTTTATTTATTGGTTTACGAAAATCCCTACTCGATTTTTGCCAAATTGGAAAAAAGTTTCCTTACCAACCTGATTTTCTTTAGAAAAGAATAAAAGAAAACTACCATGACATGAAAGTGAACAAGTATGAAAACAATATTTCAATGAATTTTGAACATATAAGAGGTTACTAACTTGTTGTTTTTTAGTTCCCAAGATGCTAAAAATATCCGTCCTCGGACACTAAACGAAGAAACGTATCGCCTGGATAAACCAAATTGTTTCTTCGTTTAGCATCCATACTTAGGTCGAAAACATATCTAGCTATCCCGAGACAAAAAACAAAACCATCGAAAAAACAAGTTGTAACGACTTCTATCTTCATCATTATATTACTAACAAATATAACTTTTAAGCATTTTCAATGATAATAACCTAATGAAATAACTGAAAACTTGTTTGTGTGAAAACTACTAATGTTATTAACTAGAAATGTGTCCATGGGACACTGGTGCTCCTATTGGAATATAAAGCAAAAATTACAAAGGCCTGTAACTGCCATAAAAATTGACCCAACAAAAATTACATCCATTCCCCTGCGAAAAATGTTCTATAACTTTGAGTAAGTTCTAGAACATTCAAGAACTTTCAAAGAACTTTAAGAACTGTTCTTGAACTAGTAACATCATTCTTGAACCATAGTTCCAGAACATGGTGAGTTCTTGAACTAGACCAACAGTTCTTGAACCTTGGTTCTAGAATCTTTTGAACTAGACCACCTGTTCTTGAACTATGGTTCTAGAACCCAAATGGTTCATGAACTGTTCCTGAACATGATTATGTGCACAATTATTGATGACATCACAGATTTTCAAAATGGCTGCCAGTATGACATGGGCTCAGATGTTTGAAACATTTAGTGGTTGTTTTCATCTACATAAGCAATCTTATAACAGGTAAGTTGCATAGTTTAGCATGTTTAGTGTATAAGTATCTTGTGTGACTAATATCTTGCTCATAAGAATAGTGGTGAAAACTTAAAATATAGGAAAACAAATTAGTAAATGGGTGGGGTATGTTTAACATGAGGTTCCATGAATAATAGCTGAACTATTAAGCTAAGTTGACAGGCAAATTGATCATCCTTCAGCTATTTTCACTATTTGAAACCTCTGGGAACATGAACATAATATTATTCTATTCTACTTTGAAGCATCATGAGGCATTCATTATAAAGATAGTATATTTACTTTTCAATACTTTCAACACATCTGTCTGACTCAAGAACAGTTCTTGAACACTTCATGCCATAAGTGTTCAAGAACTGTTCTTGAAATAATCCTTGATTAAAACAGTATTGCTCTTAGCAGTAGTTGTAGAAAATGGAAATTTAAAGTTAATACAAGGGAAATGTGATACATTGACCAACTGTTTGTTTACATAAGTGATAAGAACTGATATTTTGTACAGAAATATGACTGATAGAAAGTAGCTTAACCTGGTATTGTTTACAACTTAATGAACATATTTAGTAGAGTCACTTTAAATATTACCTTTTATATGTTTTATCTTTGTTTTAATGCTAATGTAAAAGCCTTAATTTCCTTATTTCTTAAAATTTTCTTGCAAGCATTTGTCATGTACTTGAACCAGTTTTCTGTCTCATATTTGTTCATTTCTTCACGTTTTTCAATTCAAACAGTAAATGCATACCACTATGCATGTTTTTGACTACAAAAAGTTCATGTAAATAAATTGTTGGTAGGAAACCATTTTGAACTTTTGTTGCTATGTATGTATAGTAATGAACAGAAAAAATAATTCTGGAACAATCATGTTCTAGTAAAGTTAAAAAACAATGCCATCTTTTATTTGGTTTTAAAAGGATGTACATACATTTCTGTTCTTGAACTTAGTTCTGGAAATCTTGATTAAGAACAGCTATTTAATGTTCTTGACTGTTCTGGAACAAGTTCAAGAATTTAATCAAGAATCTCTAGAATGTGTTCTTGAACTTTTCTGGTACATGTTCCAGAATAATTTTTTCCTGTTCTTGAACAAGTTCTTGAACTGAGTTCTGGAAATCGTTATTCAATAACGGCCATTTTCTGTTCTTGAATGTTCTGGAACAAGTTCAAGAATTTAATCAAGAACAGTTCTTGAAGTTTTCGCCGGGGTAATACGATCAACTATGCATTAAGGTAGTAAGTTTAAAGAAAATCTGCCCAACCATTTGTGAGGAGTACAACATACAAAATTGTCATTACTTATAGCAAACAGCACCAATGCTATATGCCCCGAGGGGGACACAAAAACTTATATGGGGAAAATGTTAATCTATTTTGAATTACAGTGACCTTAATTAAATATGAATCCTGAGTGGTCCCACTTTTACATTTGCAGCACCTTTACACTTGTAAGCAATATCCAATGCAGCAAGTTTCATCACAATATCTTATTGTAAATGAGCAGAAACTGATTTTCTATTTTTAACAAGACAGTGTTTACCAAAAAGTCATCACCTTAAGTCTCATGTCAGCGAGCATCTTAATACAAGCTTTCCCATTCTGTATACAAAGTTTGATTTAAGTACCTAAAAAGTTATTATTAGCTTAACTTGAAGAGAATTTATATCCATTATAGTTATTGTGACTTTAAGCACATCTGAGCCCTACTTTCTATCTGAGGTGACATATTCATACACTCATCTTACTGTACACCATTTATTTTCATTAATGTATGCATTCAATGCTTTAACTCAATTTTTATCAGACCCTCCCACATTAAACAGTCGCTAGTTGGCCTAGACTTAACAGAGACACACATTGTGCACATGTTTCATAAATGTCAGGCCTAAAAAAGATGACACTAAATAATAATTTATTTTATTAAGCCTGATAACCTCCTTTCAAACGCTAACTAGTTTTTACAGAGACACAAATTGTGACAAGGTTTCATGAAGATTAAATTATTAGACCATGGTTAGTCGCTTTCAGCCAATCAACGCCTTGTATTTGCTAGGTATATATCTTATAGACAGTGTCTATTAAAATCAAGAACCTCGTTTACTAAAATCAAGAAGCTCGCCCATTCAAATCGAGAAAACCGTGCCTCAATCAGATGGTTTTGTATGTAACCAAATACATTGAAAAGCACTACACAGTTTATACATTATTCACTACATTTAACTTTTGTCACCAGAATATTACAAATACACAGATTTTCAGTTTGTTACAACTTAACGAAGACAGCCTTTTAGAGTTTGGTTTGTGTTCTACCAGTGAAAAATGAAAGCATCTAGGAACAATTGCGTTCAAATTCATATTACGTTAAGTTATTTTTTTCATTTAAGTTTGTTATTTTGGATTATCAAGTATACTTATAATAATTCAGTAAAATAATCCAACAAACCACAGCAGTTCCCATTTGATGCAATTACTGTAGAACCATCGAGAATTTTGGTAAGATAAAGATTTCCGTAAATGCCTTTACATAAAGTTCCCTGACAAATATGTAGACAAGTGCTTAGAGCGTGGATTGATACAATGAAGGACCAATATATATAAAAATTTAATTTGGAATCCCCCCCCCCAGGGACGAATTTGGTAACTGAAAGACCTCCAATCGTGCTATGTCTTGTCCATGATCATGGATGTTCAGCAGAATAATACCAAACTTTAGGCGTATACATAAATAGTTAAGTTAATTGTAAAAAAAAGTTACAACTTAAATAATTCACCCAGACACCTCATTCCTGATGGGATACATTGTCGCCTGGTTTGGAGAGACATTTAATGCTATTTAATGCCAGACGTCTGACAAAGATAATGTTAATCAATTTTAGTTTTGAATGATACCCGGAGCAGATCACTGAATTATAGTTACAGTCTTTCCACACTGAATCTCAGTCTATCACAAAATACTTTTGATTAGCTTCACATCGTGAACGTATCAAACTCTTATACACAGATATAAAATCTACGCGTTTGTACTTTGTAGTTTCCTTAACTTGTGGCACTTTTGATTGTTAATTGTGCTTATAGTATAATAGATCACATGGTCTAATAAGTCAGATAGAAATCTCGTTGAGTCGTCTACACAATATAGACACTCGCTGCGCTCGTATACAATATAGCACTCGCATGCGCTCGTTTAGATGACTCCATTCGTTTTGCAAATATGATCTAATTTTAATAGATACAAAAATTGTGACAAAGTTTCTTCACTTGACTTCTAGTATGACAACAAGGTTTTTCTTCAACTTAACCGGGTGACACAAAGTTGGGGTATACATGTAGCAAATGAGAAAATAAGGTAATGTTTTAATTATAATTAGCTTTGGTTCTTGCACTGAAAATAAACTACAGCAACATAACGTCAGTTCTGGTTAACCATGGGACTTGTCTGTACTGACGTTATTTCACTGTATATTTCATTATCAGTACAAGAACATAAGCTAGCAATAATGAAAACATAACCAATTTTCTTGTACTGAAAAAAAAGACAGTGAAATAACGTCAGTTCTGGTTAACCATGTGACTTGTCTATACTGACGTTATTTCACTGTATTTTATTATCAGTACAAGAACATAAGCTAGCAATAATGAAAACATAACCGATTTTCTTGTACTAAAAAAAAGACAGTGAAATAACGTCAGTTCGGGTTAACCATGGGACTTGTCTGTACTGACATTATTTCACTGTATTTCATTATCAGTACAAGAACATAAGCTAGCAATAATGAAAACATAACCAATTTTCTTGCACTGAAAAAAAGACAGTGAAATAACGTCAGTTCTGGTTAACCATGGGACTTGTCTATACTGACATTATTTCACTGTATTTCATTATAGGTACAAGAACATAAGCTAGCAATAATGAAAACATAACCAATTTTCTTGTACTGAAAAAAAGACAGTGAAATAACATCAGTTCTGGTTAACCATTGGACTTGTCTATACTGACGTTATTTCACTGTATTTTATTATCAGTACAGATTTACACATTGCTCTATATCCCAACTTTGTGTTAATTACAACATATGACCATCTTTCAACATAGGGGGAATTAAACATATGACCATCTTTCAACATAGAGGGAATTAAACATTATGGCCATCTTTCAAAATAGGGTGGAATTTAAAACATTGTGAAGGGTTGTTAAAAGATTGAACTGCTGAAAACAACCCTCAAAATTTTGTAACTAAATGATGCAACTTAAAAGAGACTCAAGTATGTTAATTTTGAAAAGATAAAGTCACTGGTGATAATGAAAAACACTGTATGGATCATGAATAGATGAAAGTTGCATATTCTGTTGGTATTAACCAGCACAGTTGTCTTTGATAGAGACACAAGCTCAGCAATTGCCTATATTGTATAGGCGAGTCCACAGATTTCTATCTGACTTAGACCATGATCAATAACAGTTAGCTTGGGACTTTATTAGATTTAATATGGAAGCACAACAATAGACCTACCGAAATTCAGTTGTAATTGTACAAACATATATATTTCACGAGAGACTTTACCTGGGTTTCCAACCAGTTCATCTCAAGGTTCAGTGGGAAACACATTTAAACTTTCTGACAATTAATTATGAAGAGTCGCCGAAACTCAATAAACACAACAAGAGGGTCCAAAGGGCCCTGGGTCGCTCACCTGTTTGGCCTAGTGACCTAGATTTTGGCCCAAATGACACAGTATCTAACTTGACCTAGATTTTATAGAGATAAACATTGTGACCAAGTTTCATAAAGATAGAGTCAAAATTGTGACCTCTAGTGTGTTCACAAGATTTTTCAATGATTTGGCCTCGTGACCTAGTTTTTGACCCCAGATGACCCAATATCGAACTTGACCTAAATTTTATAATGATGATCATTGTGATCAAGTTTCATAAAGATAAGGTCAAAATTGTGACCTCTAGTGTGCTCACAAGCTTTTTCAATGATTTGGCCTCGTGACCTAGTTTTGACTCCGGATGACCCAATATCGAAGTTGACCAAAATTTTATAGTGATGATCATTGTGATCAAGTTTCATAAAGATTAGGCTCAAATTGTGACCTCTATTGTGTTCACAAGCTTTTTCAATGATTTGGCCTTCAAAGGCTTGTGACCTAGTTTTTGACCCCGGATGACCCAATATCGAACTTGACGTAGATTTTATAGAGATGATCATTGTGATCAATTTTCATAAAGATTAGTCTCAAATTGTGACCTTTAGTGTGTTCACAAGCTTTTTCAATGATTTGGCCTTGTGACCTAGTTTTTGACCCCAGATGACCCAATATCGAACTTGACCTAGATTTTATAGAGATGATCATTGTGATCAATTTTCATAAAGATAAGTCACAAATTGTGACCTCTAATGTGTTCACAAGGTTTTTCAATGATTTGGCCTAGTGACCTAGTTTTTGACCCCAGATGACCCAATCTCGAACTTGACCTAGATTGTTTTTCAGAGATGATCATTGTGATCAAGTTTCATAAAGATTAGTCTCAAATTGTGACCTCTAGTGTGTTCACAAGGTTTTCCTTTGATTTGACCTAGTGACCTAGTTTTTGAGCCCAGATGACCCAATATCGAACTTGACCTAGATTTTATAGAGATGATCACTGTGATCAATTTTCATAAAGATAAGTCACAAATTGTGACCTCTAATGTGTTCACAAGGTTTTTCAATAATTTGGCCTAGTGACCTAGTTTTTGACCCCAGATGACCCAATATCGAACTTGGCCTAGATTTTACAGAGATGATCATTGTGACCAAGTTTCATAAAGATTAGGCTCAAATTGTGACCTCTAATGTGTTCACAAGGTTTTCCTTTGATTTGACCTAGTGACCTAGTTTTTGACCCCAGATGACCCAATATCGAACTTGACCTAGATTTTGTTAAGATGATCATTGTGACCAAGTTTCATAAAGATTAGGCCAAAATTGTGACCGCTAGAGAGGACACAACCCAATTGTTGACGGACGGACAGACGGACAGACGGACGGACGACGGACGAAGAGTGATCACAAAAGCTCACTCTGTCACTTTGTGACAGGTGAGCTAACAAAAACATAACTTTAACTTTCAATTTTTGTATCCCCCATACATTTTGATATTTTAAGTTTATTATCAGACATGACGCTCAATGACTACAAAGGCAGTTCTAAAAGGACACAGGAAATTTCTTAAGTGTGAGTGAGAATCGGTTTCAACTGTCTACATGTAGCTTTGCTTTCTAACCTCAACTCTCCACAATCATTGGTCTATTCACCATGGTAATGTTTTATCGAATCACTTGAAAATGTAAAATATTAAGCTCAAAATTAAATTATCAATGATTAAGTAAGTATTGACTTATTTACACCAACAGTTGCAATGCATATTTATAGCATATTTAAACCAAATAGAGTCAGTTGGGTTCGCTAAAGACACAGCTCTATTACGTGATTGAGTTATAAGGGTGGTCTTAAAAATGTCGCAGATGTCATCACAATAAACAAAGAATGTCAAATGACACCATTTCCATATTGAAATCATCATGGCTATTTAAAACTTAGTACCGGATTGTTATATTCCAAAATAAAACGATCAAGTATAGCTAGTTTGCGATAGAAAAAAAGCATGTTTTTTTAAGATTTCTGAAAGTCTAGTCAACAGAATTTGATAAAAAATTACACAGAACTACAATAACTTTCTACCTACTCCCATTTTGAATTTCATAATTTTTAGTCACCAATTAAAAGACATTTATTCTTTTTTACATATTGAAATTACATGTGTAATTACAGTTTAACGTAGGGAGGTAATCTGTTATTCCATTGATGATATACTATCAATTTTTAACCGTTACAATCCGTGATTGGCCGGATTGAGATTGCTGTTATAAAGACAAGACTTAGGAGGCCCTTGTGATTCGGTTAATTTAGCGTGTTGCTTATAAACAGTGTACAAAAATAACATGTACTTATATATGTACTCATATTCAGACGGGCCTCGCCTGTGTTAAATTAAGTAGGTTGCAAATAAGTAAATATACCGTTATGCGTATCACGTGACCGCAAAATTGGCTGTTGCAAGTATCAAGTCTTCTAACTTGATATTTCATACAAAACTACAAATATGTTACATAGAACTTATGAACAAAACTTTTTTAGCTAATTTCTGGTGTTGCTGAAATTTCAGTGTGAATTCAAAAGGTCGATTCTTTCATTTATTCGTGCAAAATTTCATACTTGTAGGTGTAATAATTACAGAGAAATATTTTTTAAAAAAAATATTATTTTTCTCTATCGCAAACTAGCTATACAAAAGTTAAAATACTGTAAAACCTGGTAAATAAGCGCATACGCTTATAATATAAATTTTAGTGACACTTTTATGCGCTTATTTTAGATATGCGCTTATACTTTTGCCAAATAATATAAGCTTATATTTGATATGCACTTATAGACATGTCGTATGTGCCTATCTTTCTTACATATATAATAGTACACTATGCGCCTATTCTCACGACCACTTTTATAGTAAGGATATAGTATGCGCTTATACTCCAATAATGTGCTGCCACCTTATGGAACGGTCTTCCTGTGGAAATCAGGCGCATTGACTCTCTGACAGTCTTCAAAAGACTGTTTAGACTCTTAATGAATTGTCAACTAGCTGACTTTCGCGCGTTAAGAGCTTGAGAGACTTGTTATATAAAGCGCTATATAAATATTTTCAACTTACTTCAACTAATATACATTGATGGTAAGGTTGTATGCGCTTATTTTTGACAGGCGCTTATTTTCAACTATGCGCTTATTTACCAGATTCTACAGTAGTCTCCCATTTAGTCGCCTCTTACGATACATGCAAGGGAGAAAGACAGAGGTCCTGGGCCAGTATTTATGAAGCATCTTAAGTGAAAACTTAAAATCTAAAATTTTCCTTAAGTGTATCAGCTAAACAGAAAAACTGATATTAAAGATTATTTACATTGTATAGAAGCATTGTGTAAAAAGCTACAACAATCATATAGAAAACGTGGGCTATTTTTAGTTTCTTGTGAAATATGATCAGTTCCATATTTTAACTTAAGTCAAAATATTTAAGTTTTCACTAAAGATGCTTTATAAATACCGGCTCTGAATTCTACTACCCGGGAACCACACGGGGAAAGCCTCAAATCAACAACCATTCCAAACAACTCCCTCTTAACTAATACCAATATTGATTTTGCCTATAGTTGCTTCCCATCAAAATTAAATGATTTTACAGCATGCCTAAGTGTCTATTTGAGGTGACCTATTCACACATTGAGCTTACTGTATACCAAGTTTCATTGATGTATAACAGCCAGTAGCATAACTCTGACAAAAACCTAATTTGCCATAAACCTTGCCAAAAAGAGATGAATAAAATAAAAAAAGTATCACGCAGCACATCTGTGAACATTATTATGACTCACTCATTATCACTAGGTTATTTCAATAGTTTACAAATTCATTTTAACTTTCCCTGGTCATTGGGCTACCTATGGAAACCTACGCTTGTGTCTCCCCGTGGAGATTAATTCGATCTGCGGCGCACAGGAATAGACACTGCCCACACAGGTACCATTTTACACCATGGTAAAGTGTAGCATGTGGGTCTTGCTCAGAGAAATTGACCAGTGGTCCGGACGGGGGATGAGCCCGGGACCTCCCGATCCCGAAGCGTGCGCCCTACCTCTAGGCCACGGCTCCCAAATGCTGATTAAAATGTCAGGGTCAAGTTAAATTTGCCAAGCTATACAAAATTTAAAGTTCATACATAATTGTATAGGGTATATTATTACTTTAGAATGTTTTGCTATATTCAACTTTTTGGTAGTAAATTGGTATAAAGAAGGACTGCGGTTTGGGATTTTTTTCTTTCGCTATAACAGAAATTTCATAATATGCAAGTCTGTTATAAGTAAGTTCCACAATAACATTGTTATAGTCCAGACAAAGTAAACAGTTGCTATTTATGACCTTTGAACTCAAATTGGGATATTGACCATGGTGATATCAATGGCTTAGAATTAGAGAAGGTCGTAACTACCAAATCGATATTTTGAGAAAATACGGAAAAACTGTCTGACATTTACTCTTTACTTATGGTAAAACAAACTTTTACAACTTCATTTTGGTCAACATGACAAGTTCAGGTTTTTATGAAAATGGGCTCATAAGAAGCGCCTTGTGATGCTTATTCTAAATATGCATGAATCTTAAAAGGTCGTAAGTTGCATTTACATGTGCTCTTAATAACAACAAATCATGAATACAAGTAAATTTTAAGGTATCCCAATGTTGTGCTTACCACATAATTTATTCAAGAATCCCGCAAAAAACTAATACTGTAAACCTAGAAACTTTCGCGGATACTAACTTTTGCGTTTTGCGAATCGTTTGCAAACTTTCTCAATTTTAAGTCTTCCTGTATTTGTACTATCCCCTAAAACCTAAAATGACTAAACTCTTCTGGGGGCTTTGCCCATGTGGAATATCTTGTGGCGAAGATAAATATAAGCAATTAGCCAGGTCTCACTTCACTGTTTAAAATTATCATATTATAATTATGTGTTCAAAGACCATATAATTATGCAGCAAATGTGATAGGTAGTTTAAATTTGTGAATAACTAATAGAGCATTGTAAATTCAAAATCATTATCACACAATTATACACTAAATAAAAACACTTTTCTACTTGATAGGCAAATCTAGTAGCTTAAATATGCAATTTACAATTTAAACTTAATATGGTCATGCAAACTTGATACCGAAGAATAATGAATTCTTTCAGAAATAAGAAAGTTTCGCGTTTTTCTTGTTCTGAACATTTTCACAGCTATTAAATTTCGCGAGTTTCTTCAATCCGCAAACCTAGTGTTGCTTTAGGAGTATTGATTAGTTTACAGCCAAATTACAGTATTGTCAAATTCATGATCTTTGAACAATTTTAAGTTTGACCTTGAACTATGAGATGCTGCTACCATTTTTCACATGACACACACCTCGTTGTGGTCGGTAATGAGGTGCCTAACAAAGCTAGTTCACAGTGGCATATTAGGTGCCTAACCAAGCTAGTTCACAGTGGCATATCAGGTGCCTAACCAAGCTAGTTCACAGTGGCATATTAGGTGCCTAACCAAGCTAGTTCAAAGTGACATATCAGGTGCCTAACAAAGCTAGTTCACAGTGGCATATTATGTGCCTTACAAAATTAACAGTGGCATATGAGGTGCCTTAAAAAAAGGTTTACAGCAGTATGGTAAGGCATTCAAATTCTAATCAATCACAACAAGCGCACAGGTAACTGTATCATTGATTTAGAGAAAATAAAATTAAGAATCTTGTAAAAATTATAATTTTTCTATAAAGGTATATATTTTAAAGTAGTCAAAATTTCAATGTATCTAAAAACCAAAATTGACTATCGATATCTTCATAAACTAATTACATTCATACTAAGCGTTTCTGAAACTACTTCCATACGAAATCCCATCGAATCAAATACGAGGGCCGATGCAGTCAATGTTTGTGAATATCACTTTATCCTGGACACACTATATTTCTATATTTCTTTACTTATGGTAAAACAAGCCTTAAGAATCTCCTTTTGGTCAACATGACAAGTTCCGATTTTCATGAAAATAGGCTCATAAGAAGCGCCTTATGATGCAGATTTCAAATATATATGAGTCTTAAAAGGTCGTAAGTGGTAGTTATGTACCATTGAATGTTTCAGGAAAAGTTTAAACAATGGACTATATAATATGAAGTTACATGTAAACTTATGCCCGCACACATTGCAAAGAGATTGAAAGAAAAATATAAATTGTACAAAAAAAAGTTATTCTCCTTTTTCTATCAGTGATACAGTTACCTGTGTACGAGAGATGTTCGATAGCAATGCAATAATAATAATACCTGTTTCACACAACAACCAAGCCAAAAGTGACTGGTGAGCTTACAAAAGTTATAAATACACACCTTAGTTTTTGGCCAATTTGTTTACAACAAAACCATTTAAAGATTCAAAGCACTATTTATCTAGCAAAATGGTTTCTTAAGAGAGAACATGCATTGGAAAGGTCTACTTGACCGGAACCCCTCATTTTCAAGGAGTTTCCACACAGCTCAGGTTGAAATATATAGTGCTTCTGTGAGTACCAATAACACCCCTAGCAGTCACTGACCACGTCAGGACATAATTGGCACAACCGTATTAGAAAAATTGATTTTGATTCTAGATGCCAAAGCAAGTCTTTTGATCGTCACACATGTGCGAGAATTGCAACACTTGATTTTTAAAAAACACATTTTCACTTTATGTCAAAGAGCAACTATATTATCACATTCATACTGAACCTTAATTATAAACAATTTGAAAATGTGTACTTGAGTGTACAGTCAGCCCTCATTACACCACTGTTTGTTCCCAACCAAAATGTTGTTATAGCAAAGTATGGTAGTCAGGAAAGGAATCATCATTTTAAATATGGGGGCCAAAGCTGGTATGATTCAGTTTCATACTGGCTATTATCCAGTTAAAGAATTTTGAAATTGTTATGGTCCTAAATAAAATATAAATATAAAATCAAGCCCAAATATCGTTTTACACAGTATACTGTAAAATCATTTAATTTAGTTTTGGTAAAAAAGACAATTTCATCGGGACTTGAATTCGTGGATTTTGCATTTCATATAATAAAACAAGGGTCAAATTAATGTATGTTGGGATTAAAGTTTGTGGTTGAGGTGAACCAAAAAATCCACGAAATTTAATCCCCCACGAAAATTTATGATTTTACAGTATATAAATTGTAAGTGAAGCTTTAGACGATTCCTTTGAGAAAAGACAATAAATATGTCAGGTCGGAAAAACAGCCCAGGGTCAGTGTCAGTATATCTAGTACCGGTATAAATTAATAACTAAATGTAAACTATCAATCCGTTCCCAACCTTTTGGTCTTGGAGTCAGTATACGAACATGACTTGATAACGTTGAATAGAATGCGTCCCCAACAATTTATGTTATTAAAACAAATTCTCAGTAAACAGAGTGTTGTTGTAACAAGGGCTGACTGTATTTGCAAGAGATGTTGAATAGCAATGCTCAATACCTATCAAAGTTCACCTAAACTCTGCCATCACTTGGATAAGACAACAAGAAAATATCATTCCATTGTTGACCTACCGAGTGATGATACGTGCATGTACACCTTAAACACAATTTACATGATGACGATTGCATGGGTTGTAACACATCCAACTTAAAGGCCTTGCCCACAGGCTACCCCTGTGCAGCTTTTTTCAGTTTTTATTTTCGCTTCACCAAATGTTTGACATGTTATTTATGATACACAGGCAACAAACATGCACAAAAAAACAAAAAGCATATTAATTAAGTATTAATTGAAAACATTACAAAACATTACCACAAAAAGTATAAAGTTAAGTACTTATCTTTTTCACCTGTTGAATTCCGTCCATATAAGGATTAAATGTTTCTCAATTGTCCGTACTTACATTCTGGTTTAGTGGTCCATCCCATCATTCTTATTCCAGACGCCCACCATCATCTGAAAAGCATGACAACAATTAATTTCTTGAAACCCAAGCAGTGAATAGTATCTAAAGTTCAAAATTAGTAAATTACACTCAATCATTGAAACATTTGTGTTAAAAGACCATTCCTTTAAGCGACCGTTTTCGGACCTTCCCTAAGGTGGTCGCTTAATGCAAGTTGCACTGTAACTAGAAGTTTGTGTCCTCAGGAAATTATGTCAAGCCTTGGCACACATTGAAAAAGATGCACAAACTTTATTGTGCAAAGTGACATATATTTATCATATAATATATAAAAAAGAAAAGTTCCCTTAGTAAGTTAGTTACTAACTTCAATTTGGCCTTTGTTTTCCAACTATGACCTTAGAGAAAGGAATGCTCTAGGGCTGCCTCTAGACACTCTGATTTATAGAGGTAAAAATCCATGCCAATTTAAGTAAGATTGATCCATGCATGACAAAGTTATGTTCCGGACAAGCTTTAATGTGACCTATGACCTCCAATTGTGACCTTAAAAACTTTGAGATAGGAACGGGGTGTTTGGCATGATACTCTGTCTCATGGATAAAAACATTAATATAAGAAAGATTGGTCAATGCTGCTGATGATGACAAATTAATGGTCTGATAATCCTCTTTCATAAACATATATTTATGCTAAATTGTAAGGTGGGAATAAGGTTCCCCCACCTTCTCATACCTATGACGGGGAAAATAAATGGGCTGTATGATCTAGCCGAATAATTTTAAAAAAAAATATGGTCTGGACAAGATTCAATTTGACCTTCAACTGTGGCCTTGACCTTTTTTCGTGGATTTTGCATTTGAAATTTTCAGGCAATAAATACAAGGGCCAAAATTAGTGCTCAATTGCTTATTATGGGATTTGATTTTGTGGTTAATCGATGAACTATGAAATATACAAAATTTAATCTTCCACGAAAATTAACAATTTTACAGTATCTGTAAACTTACAGAATTTTAAGTTCAGTCTGTTAATTTACAGATTTTGGGGCCGAAATCACAAAAAAAACAAAGTTTAAGACAAAAAAATCACCGATACTTTGGTTTACTATGGAAAGCAGGGCCTTTTTTCCTTCTAAAACAGAGGCCGATCTTCCGCAAAAAGCTTCTTTTTTTCCCAATTTCGTAAGAGAATTTCCCCCCCCAAAAATTCCCAATGTGTTGAATTCTCGTACGGAACGGTACAGCGTTTATCCGGTCTTCAGTTAAAATGAAGAATAACTACTGTAAAATCATTAATTTTCGTGGGGGATTAAATTTCGTGGATTTCGTGGTTCACTTCAACCACAAACTTTAATCCCAACGAACATTGATTTTAACCCTTGTTGTGTTACCTGAAATTCACAATCCACGAATTCAAGTGCCAACGAAATTGTCTTTTTTACCAAAACCCGTCCGAACGAAATTAAATGATTTTACAGTATGTATCATTCGCTTGACATTACTAATTAATTAAATGAACAACCGTCGATATATTTTTTAAAATTAATTACAAGTGCGACGTCTCGAAAGCAAAAGTGCATTTGTTATCAAAGAGCGTGGAAAGATACTCGCTGACGGCGGCCATATTGTTATGCAGAAGGGCTAAAGTCCGGTACGGGACCGTACCGTTTGTATCCGGGCCGAAAATATGTCCAGAATTGCAATATCGAGGACAAAAATCGTAAAATTAATTGACAGTTCATACAATGTAAATGTTATGTTGGAAAAGGAACTTTAAGAAAGAATGATAAAATACTGAGAGAAACTAAAGGTGACAGTTGTGGGCTATAATGGACTCTTGTTGTTCAAGAAAAGTGAGGACTTCTAAACTTTATAAGAAAAGTGAAAAAGCCGTGGATGATTTAACATGTATGTGGAATGCAGTATCCTTTTTGATGTAACTAGAGTCAGACTTCCTTTTCTCAATTTGGCCGAAAATCGCGCTTGAATTTCCCAATTTGGCTGAAAATCGCGCTTGAATCTCCCAAAATGACAGGCTAAGGCCCCTTCCCAAATTTTGGAAAAAAGGCCGTGGAAAGTAAATCATTATTAAAGGAAGAAAATGTGCTTCGTTTTCCAAAATACTGACTTTTTTCATTTTTGAATTTCATATATTGCATATTTTTATGTATAGCTTGGCAAAGACATAAATTACAATTTTAAGTGAACTTGACATGATCCTGAACTTTTAATTATCATAATTAAACAGCCTATCCTGTTTATATTTGTAAAACTGATATTTTACGATTTGTTTGACGTATTCAAAAAGCAAGAACCTTGCAAAGATATATTGATGGCAGGGCTCGACAAATCCACTCGTCCGCTCGTAATTACGAGTAGAAATTCACATCGGACGAGTCAACATCCAGCAACGCTCGTCCTGCAGGACGAGCGCAATTTCTGGCAGAAAACAATCAAGTTTCAATAATTAATCGCGCATTTAACATCATAATTCGATAAAAAAAACATCTCGTATTCGATACAAACGCCAGATCATCTGTCAGTCAAAAACGAAAGTTGGAAGAATCAAAACATGAGTGCGCTGTGACGTCACGGGAATTCCCCGGTTATGCTCGATTAATGAATGACACTGTTCTGAGTTTAATCGATCGAAACATAATTTTTTAGCGTTAAAGCGACGTTTTCGGTTCGTCACAGTGCGCAAAATGAATATTATGTATGAATGTATGGATTAACAAACAAACTCCTTCCATCGGTTTGCGTAATGAAGGACAAAATTTGATGCCAACATAGTGGTCATCACGTGAAGAATAAAGTTCGTATAGACACAGTGTATTTACCAATCAAGCTGATCAAAAGTTGTCTGCTTCAGAATGGAGAAAGGAGCAGAAATGCGGAGCACATTTGTATTTTCACAATTTTATTGACAGTTTGAGACGAGAATCACATCGTTCAAAAACAGATTTCCAGATTTTTCTTTGACTGAAAAATAGGGGCGAGTTGATTTTGCGGCTGGACGAGTGGTTTTTTTGGCACCGCTCGTCCGGCAGGACGAGTGGCTTTTGAAAAATTTGTCAAGACCTGGATGGCACTTACGACCTTTTAAGATTCATACATATTTAGAATAAGCATCACAAGGCGCTTCTAATGAGCCCATTTTCATAAAAATCTGAACTTGTCATGTTGACCAAATTGAAGTTGTAAAAGTTTGTTTTACCAAAAGTAAAGAGTAAATGTCAGACAGTTTTTCCGTGTTTTCTTAAAATATTGATTTGGCAGTTACGACCTTCTAATTCTAAGCCATCAATATTGAAATATTCATGCATAATGATCCCATTTAAATACATGCAAATCAGTGTTTATGCATCAGTTATTTGCATCCATGCCCCATCCAGCCTTTGAAAGTTTGGTCGGAATTGAATATGTGATTAAATGCCCTATCCCCTGAGTGTCCCCTCCCCGGGGATTTAGACAGTAAGCGTTGTCCAAATGGTGTGGATTAAGGTAATTTTATGAGCTGAAATTTAAGTCACGAGTGTGTTATTGTGTCGGGAAACAATTTGATTAATCAAGTCTGCAATATAATTTTCAGCTGAAATCATTATGCTACATTGAAAAATTTACATCTACAATGAATATTTGTAAAAAGTGTTTTATAACACATTGAAAATTGCCAATTTTTGTGTCAAAATCCTGAAAAAAGTACTCACTCAAATTCAATGTAAATCACATTGCTATGTTCTCCAATCCATTATCGAGGTGATAGACTATAGAATTATTGCATATTAATTACATTTTATCCATAAAACACTAAATATTTAACCATGTAAAATTTATAAATCTGATATGTATTACACATTTGAAGATGACCAGTGTGTAGAACATTTCTATTCCTGGGATTATGTTGCTATCAAAACAACTCATGGTCAAATCTATTGAATTTAGACGGTCATCTAATGTTAGAATACACACTTCTTATATACTGTAAAATCATTTAATTTCGTTGGGACAAAATTTCGTGGTTTTGGTAAAAAAGACAATTTCGTTGGGACTTGAATTCGTGGATTTGGCATTTAAGGTAATAAAACAAGGGTCAAAATTAATGTTCGTTGGGATTAAAGTTTGTTGTTGAGGTGAACCACGAAATCCACGAAATTTAATCCCCCACGAAAATTAATGATTTTACAGTATATCACACTTAAAATAATCAGATATGTGTAATGTTTTTTTACAAATTTGGTAATAAAGTGACCAAACGTTTTGATTCGATGTGTGCATGTCATTAATTAAATTGATAAGTGGAATAGTCTATCACCTGGATAATAGATTGGAGAACACAACAATGTGTTTTATATTGATTTCGTGTGAGTACTTTTAATAGTATTTTGACACAAAAAATGACGAATTTCAATTGTAGATAAAACACTTTTTTATAAAATAATTTTTTTTAAATCAATTTCATAAATGTACAAGTTAAATAGTTCCTGCGGCCAATTGTTTTACAGACCAGTATTGTGAGAGACATTTTTTATAATTTTAAAAACTAGAACTTTTTAAGATGTTAATAAGGCTTGATATAAAGGTATGAGGAACTCGGACAGCAGGGGAGGCAGCACATTTTACCAGCTGAGCAAAGACTCGCATCAGTAACAACACGATACGTGTACAATGAGCAATGCACACACGTGAGCCAAAGAAACAATTAAAAGTCCAAGTCCCCGCCGAAAAATGCGGAATTTTACAAACCTCTCTGATTGAGTAGGCTTATGTGTGTTTGGGTATATTTACCTAGTATAATTTACCGAAAAATGGTGCTATTTTCATTATTAGTTATTCAAATGCGTAATATAGTTTATTTACGACAAATTGTTTATTAAATACAAGTATTTGGGTAAAAACGTTCATACTTTTGTATATTTGATATCGGCGCCCGTAGAGTCAGAAAGTAAAATAAAGCGATTCTCACGACGTGCAAATATTATGGACAAAACGCCGGTTCGAAATGATTCTGGGCCGAGTCTTGCCGAAAAACTTGCTAGTTTACGTTTATTTAGTCATCACTGGTCATTAAAATGCGTAATATAGTTAATCAACCCCATATTGTAAGTTAAATACAAGTATTTGGGTAAAATCGTTACTATTTGGTTGAGATTTGGGTAAGATTTGGGTGTTTAATGCCGACGCGTTCTGACCTAGTTAACGGAGATCTAGGAGAGGTAATCCAGACTGCAGGTGCATGCCAAAACACATATCGAAACACATTTTTTTCTTATTTTTAATTACTTTAGGGGGTAAAACAAATAATTATAGTTATTAACTTACATTACTCTATTTTAAATAAAAAATAAAATAATAGTGATCGATCTAGTCTGGTTTACGACATTCGCACAAAGTGCTTCATTTTTTTGGATTTAGTTTTGAACGCGTCAACCAGACTAACGAAATGTCAAGTGCGCGTTAAAACACATTTCGAAACACATTTTTTCTTATTAATTATTACTTAAAGGGGTAAATTAAGGTTAAAACTTTATTTTAAAATAAAATAGATCTATACGAATCTCAATAAAAAATTTAAAAAAAATGGTATTAGTCGGGTTCACAACATTCTTAAAAAATGCTGATTTGTTTTGGATTTTTTTTTTGAAATGGTAAACCATCCAGAACATGTCACGTGCCCCTACATGGAATTTTTCTTGTTGCATACAAATATAACCTGCGGCTCAAGGCCGCAGGTTAATAATTTCAATTAAGTATAACAAATTTTGTAATAAATGCTGTTGCAGACTTGAAAAATCTAATTCTTTTCTGACACGGTTACACACTGCTGGGTTCAATTTCAAATAATTAGAAATGAGTAATTCCCCTGGGTCAAATTACCCCTCCCCCCCCCAGCGGTCATAACACCGTTGCTTAAACAACAAGTACGACCGCCATCATAGAAGCAAAATGTATAAGAAAATCTTCCGTACCGTGGCGTGGACTCCAAGGTCAGAAAAATCCGTGCTCAATGCGCGCAATTAAATAGACGTTAGTGTAAACATCGTAAAACTCTAATTGCATGCTGATATTACGTGTAGAATTTACATTTTCAACTCAAATCCAAAAACTGTAACTTTACTTACATCGTATTTTCCAAAAACGTAGGTACATCACAACAGTTTGAAATCTGCATTTTCGCCATTGGTAACCTTTGACCCGGAAACACTAGAAATGCACCAATCAAAATGAATAATTTTCCGGATTAATGACGGAAACACCCGATCATCATCATCTGCAGGTAGTCATGCCCGAAGCAAAATAGCTCGTGATATTTCAATTGTTCGCATAACAAAGGCGATATATCCACGCACAATCATGACATGTGTTCACCTATTGCATAGACTCTATTTTAAACATGGCAACCTCATCACGTGTTATGCATCGTGTGAACATTGAATAGCCTAACATGGGCGTTGTCAGGATCAAGGTCACTGAGTACAAATCAAAGCACTGAAAGTACTGATGTGTGGCGTACTGATGTCATTATAACCAATCAAATAAAGGCTGCATGAACATGCTGTGTCAGAGTTGTGATAAGCCCAGACTCACTCGAAGGTTTGTGCTGCTCTCAAGACACCAAGCGTCGGTGTCAAGATGAGTGACGGGGTAGTCTCCATCAGGAACAATGTAATTATAATAGACAGTTCCTGTCTCCATACAACCGAATACAGTGGAAATTAAAACACAACGAACGAGATAGTCATCCCCCTCCTGCTATAAAAACAGGACTTGGTACAAATATGTTAGGAAAATAAAATAAAGGGAGGTTATTAATAAACAAGAACCAGAATTCAATAGAAGGAAAATATAAGAAAATTATATCAATGGTAATATCATGACTTCTTTTGTTAAAGGAAATAATTCAAGAATGGAAACAGATAGAATTATGTTTTCATGTCACTTTACTTCTCCTAGACGCCATATACATAATATATTTAAAGTCAATCAATTGAATTTATGTGGACAAGTGGTCCAGTGGTAAGGGCTATTGACTATTTTTTTCTTTATTGTAACAATGTATATAACAAATCTGAGTAGTAGCCCTGGAAGACTGTTCAGAAAAATGAACGCTCAAATACGCATAGTCTACCGTTATATACCCACCTGTAGGTCTGTTTTCCATTAGCATATAGGGGCCTACCCTAATTTTACGACCTTAAGACCCACATTCCATACAACAACCTAAGACCTATGCACGTGGCTACGGCGCGGACGCTCCCACAACTAGTCTATTGATGGTCACGTTTCAATAAGACATCAATTTCCGCTAGTTGATAAAAAATCTTAAACACGAATACACGGGCGTAAAGTTTTCCCGTGCAATAAAAGTCACCGCGCAGTGACGTCAAAGTTAGGACGTTATATCGCAGGACATTTTTTCTCTTTCTTAAAAAAATCCGAAACTCGTTTTAAATACCAGTTTAAAACAATTGACAACTCGGCGTAATAGATCCTGAATATATGTTATATACGTCAAATACTGCACAGGCTACGTTCATATTTTGGTATGTTTACAGTTGCTAGATGTCTTTGCGTAGAAATAATGCACCAGTCACAATGGATCCTCGGGGGATACGGCCGTGTTTTTGCTTTCCAGCTTCCCACGCACTGTCGGGAAAATGTTTTTTTCTCCGAACCAATACCCCGGGACAATATTTAGTTGTCAGGGGCACCGGGAAATACCGGAGATTTTACCATTAGCTGTCATCCGCAGGCCTTGGAAGGGCGGGGTTTTTGACAAACCAAAATTAAAAATCCCGGCCTATCCCCGGGTGGGGACCTTGGATGCAACTGATTCGTGCATATGCCAAGGGAAATAAAAAGCACATGGTAGTAAAACGCATTTAATTAAGTTGCGCAAATATGATGGACGTACGTAATACCGATTTCGCTCTATATTTACATGTAGTTGTTTTTAATTGATGCACGACCAAATGCAGTTTTCAACCGCCGGAGTGTAATAATTTGGTTGAACATCAGTTGAGGCCCACATGGAAGATTGGGTGACCAAATCGCTGGCTTAGAACAAGAAGGTCGTAACTACCAAATCGATATATTGAGAAAACTGTCTGTAATTTACTCTTTACTTATGGTAAAACAAACTTTTACAACTTCATTTTGGTCAACATGACAAGTTCAGATTTTTATGAAAATATGCTCATAAGAAGCACCTTGTGATGCTTATTCTAAATATGTATGAATCTTAAAAGGTCGTAAGTGGCACTTACGACCTTCTAATTCTAAGCCATCGAAATATAAAGAACAAAATTTGTAATTGTTTAGTGTTTCTACATATACGGGATATACTTAAGGTTGTATAATAATATTCATTTCAAATAATTTGATCACCACGTGATTCCCCACACTGCTATAGAATAACAATATTCGAAATTTAATATATGCTCAGTACATCTAGAAACGCAACGTTTTCATCCTTGTTTTTTTCTAACTTTCATTGCTCATACATTGTTAAATTTTTGTAATAATATTGTATAATCGTGTAGAAACTTGGCTATTGTCCAAATTTTGTCGATCGTGTTACGTAACTCCTGTGCGTCAAGAAAATGCAAAAACGCACGAATTCCACGTGCACCATTTATGCATGATAAATGTTGGTGTAAATTGCTTCGAATCCTTTGTAATGTTTGCAAATGGAAAGAAAATCACAAAAGAAAAGTTTTAGGTTTCAGAATAAAAATATCAGGATAGTCCGAACATGGGCCAAATCAAGCGATTCGAATGCCTTTGACGGAGACGTCAACTTGGAGGTTTCACTTTGGCTAAATTGCCATGAACCGGCAATGTGTCATCTGGAGACACTCTACTAGCACTTTGGCACCGTTTACAACCGCCCATGTCCAGGTCATCCATGTGAAACAACTCTCCGACAGGACCAGTAACTCCACATGTACCATCTCTAGGCAAAGTTCACAACTGGTTCAAACACTTCTAATCAATTTGTTGGACGTGATGCATATGTAATCAATCAATAATTAATCAATATTTTATCGTTTCACTTGGAAAAACGATTCTGAAAAAAAAGGATTTTACCAATTTGTGCTCCGTTACTTTTTAGCCGCACTATACACACAAGCGTTGTTCAATCGCATCGATAGCACTATATGAAAACAATAATACAGTTGGATTGTTCATGAAATAAACTATCATCAAGTAAATACAGTTTGGTTGCCAATCATACAAAGTTAGAAAAGTGTTGACAGACACCCCAGTGTTGCGTTTCTAGATGTACTCAGTATATTTCATACAATCTTGAGGTCATGATTGGGGTACCAACGAAAGTTGGTCATGCTTTATCAGGAGGCGCTTCTTATGAGCCTTTGTTCATGAAATTCGGGACTTGCAATGTAGAACAAACTGTAGTCCTAAACGTTTATATTGATACATTTATATAATTAAAGAGTAGTTTTCAGACAGTTTTGTCTTGTTTCTGTTTCTCTGGTCGAGTGCTTGTGGTAACAGCATGGAGTAATGCAGATTTCAAATATGCATGATTCTTACAAGGTCGTATTTACGACCTTCTCATATTAAGCCAGCGACATATGCAAGTCATACGTCAACAGAAAGCTGACTGACAAAGACACCAAGGCAGTTTAACTTCACACTGTGTATTTCATCCTCTAGAAACGAGAGAAACTAATTAATGATATACTTTCTACGACCTGCCTCTGCCTGTAACCCATGATAAACCGACACGTAAAGCAAAATAGAACAGCCGTTTTATAACACGGGGAAGAAATACAATTTTCATGGTGACCATCGCACGATAAATCGTGCACTAGCTGATTCACTAGACTTTTTATTTGATGAATGCTATCCGACTCGTTAAAAAAATCGTGCAACTTGGGAATTTTCTCTGACTTGTGAATGGTGTTGCTCTTGCACGATAAAACCGTGCACTGGCTGATCCAGCAGGGTATACAGTCGAGGAAATGTCAACTGACTCTTTGTAATTGAAGGGAGACAATCATAAATGATAACTTACATGTTCACATAGACTTACTCCCCTTTCTTTAATATACTGTAATCACGACATGTACGGTATATTTGCCCTTTTTGGATTACTCAGCATAATTCGTTGGCTTCTTCGTCGTGTTCTAATTACAGAGCCGGAGTTCTACCAGACTTTTTATTATTGACGACCGCTGTGGCCGTTTATGTTATAGCAAATGTCGATGTGAACAATTGTTTTGTGATGGGATTGTGGGTATGTGCCTATAAACTCTATCCTACATTTGTTATATATTATATAATTTTGTCAATAAGCCCGGTTATCATGGAGAACGGCTCATATATATAATATCTGAGCCGCGTCAAGCAAAAAGGTACCTTATAGTATTTTTTTTAACATTTTCATGTTTTGATATCAAAATAATCTTCATTCTTTCATCTTTCCAGAAATATACTCATTATCGGGTATAACATGACCATGTTTACCTCTATAAAGCATTAAAGACGTCATATTTGATAGCAAAACGGTTAAATGACGTCACGTTTTTTTTCAGTCGACGTCGTTTCATTTTTTTACGACAATGATGAATGTAGGAACAGTCAAAGACCAAACAAAAAATTAAGTCATTATGAATTGATTATTCTAAAACTATTGAATTGAAATACATTATTTTCTCCAATAACAGTAAATGCTACATATCTAAATTAACTTTAAAGCGACCCCGTGCCAATGTCTAGCATAATTTATTCTACAACCTCATTTTTCCAGCAAAAATGTACCTTATGGTAATTTTTCAACACTTTCGTGTTTTGATATCAAAATAATCTTCGTTATTTAAGGTTTCTAAAATATATACATTGTCGGTATTGCAAGATCGTTTATACATGTTTAATACAGAGTTGAAGTCGTAAGTTGAAAAGCGAAACTGTTAAAATGACGTCACATACTTCAAACGTTCAGACGTAACGTCAAAAGGTGAGGCACACGCGAAAACGCCACAAACAGCGAACAATTTCTAACGATAATTATTGCTTTACTCGGCCTAGCAAACTGTAAATTACGTGGGGTGCTCCACAATTAATAGGACTTTTTTCATAGCAGTGCGGAAAATCAGAATTATGAAATCTAGTTTGCTATAAATAAATTTCCATCTACCACTGATTAATATGCAAAATTTCAAAGCAATTGGTTGAAAAATAAAAATATTATCATACATTGAATATACTAAGTACCACGGAGGCGGGTCGCGGTGTGACGTTATGGTGACGTCGCCGTTTATACACAGTTATTTTAAGAGTAATACACACTTTGTAGTTTTTTATATAGCCACCCTGGCATTTAAAAAAGATCTGACGTCACTGTTTCCATTGTTTAAAAGTGTCTCAGTACCCATGAATTCAACAAGTGGCAACAGTGATGTAACAAATGGCCTTGACATTGATGCATATATCAATGTACCAACGGTGTCTATTAACGTCAAACTACCTTACCCGTGACCTGACCTGTGTTCACTTGTAAGCTCATATCTCTGCTATCTCTAAATAATTTGAGTAAACGTAACACGAATAGCTTCTTGACGTCACTAACTTCTGTATATTTGATTATCTCAATGGTTTGCCTTGTTGTTTTTCCAAATGTACACCACTATTTAACAAATGCGCGGTTTCTAGTTTTTGACGTTGACGCCATTTCATTCTTGGCGTACGTTGGTACTTATAATTGTATACTCACTTATGATCATATATAAAGACTGATTGCTTCATAAGTTTACATGCACACGTTAGGGGTATCCATGTAACACCTCATAGTTAGGCACTATTATATATGAAGAGGTTACTGAGATATTCACCTTTTTAATAAGGATGGGAATGTGAAATAACACTGCGACCCGCCTTGGCGTTACATGGTTTCTATGACAACGCTTTGTACGAGTGTCACCAATAACAACGGCAACCTGTTGCTACCTGTATATAGAGCAAGAATTACTTAGCATATGAGACAAATTTCATTAAAATGTAAGTATTGGGTAAGAAGTTATGAGAAAAGTCCTTTTATTTCTGGAACACCCCTCGTATATCATTAAACGCAGAAATAAATTATGCATTTAATTATGTATAAATATAAATGGAAATAATAAACGTAAAATGCACCAAACGTTATTTTGTTTGATTATTTCGCGAAAAAACGTAGCGAGACTTGTAACAAAAACACAAGGTCAAATAGGTAAACGTTATGATAAAGTAATAACTACTGAACGGATTCGCAGGAAAACACCGTCACCGGTTAAAGCATGCTTGCAACATGTTGTCATGTTATTTTCGTGTGTTTCGGTCGAAATAATTAAAAATTAAGCGAAAAAAGGTCAACGGCAAAAAAGCGAGACTTTCGTATTTTCGTGACGTAATTTTAAATTGTCTGTCTTTTAAGGAAAATAACTTAAATACGTGTGTGTGCACGTGAGCCATTTTATACTTTTTTTCCGAAGATGCGTCGGTTAAAAAGTTGTTTTGATACCATAAAATATGAATGTTTTCTTGAAGATGAGGTTGCGTCTACAAAATGTCAAAAATGTACAAAAAAGTGAATTTTTAAAAAAGTTCAATTTTTAAACGTTTGCAAATTTGGTCGATCCAAAGTTATTTCATTGACAAATAAACAAAAAAATACTTTTTTTCGTAGAACAAGCATAGCGATTTTCAAGTGGATTGAATGATAAATACAAAAGATATACTTTTTTTCCTTGCGTGTACAAAATGTCAAACGACGTCAAATTAGTCCAAATTATGGCGTCGACGGGAATTCCGACAAAATATGCCTTTGTCATTTACTCTTATTATGGCTTGAGTAAGAATATAGATTCCGTTGAAAAACACATACGACCTTTTGTATATGTTGTATCTAGATATTTGCAAATTAAAATCTAATAATTTAATTTTGTGCGGATTCTTATCCGTCCTACTTATTACTGACACTGACGTTTTTAACAAAATGCTGTTCGACGTCAAAAACGTTACACTTGCGTGCCTCACCTTTTGACGTTACGTCACATCGATCTGCAATCAAATACGTGCCGCCAAATTAGATAACTTTTATACGACATGCTCATGATGCTGCCGAATATGTGTTTCAGAACGCGCGCGTCCTAGATGTGACCAATAATTTCAACTGCTATTTGTACTCACAAAAAACATGTTGACGTTTACATCTATCCGTATTCCTAAAAATCTGATTGACATGTGCTGTACAAATAGCTACATCTTTTCAATCATTACCAATTCAGAATACGGTCTGGTATATATTGTCATTCCGTGTAGGCAGTCGTGCTACAAACCTACCGTAATGCACGTGTCGATTTGCCCCGACCTAAGTCAAAGTATCAGGAAGGGATCTGCGTCAAAATCAAGAACAAATACAAAAGTTACTATCTTCACCGGTACGGCTGATCTACGTTTGTTCTACGATTTCTCTACGACTATGCACAACGTTTCTGGTCATTTTGATTCATGTTTTCCATGTAAACCCCTACACATATAAACAACACACATTTGTTGCCGATTTTACTGCGACAACCACCATCACAACAACGGCAACTTTATAATACTGTCAGTTGATGCTTAACTGATACATGAGCAATTGATATCACACCAGAGCAGAGATCACTCCTCCTGGTTGTATGTCGAAGGCTGCTTGGACCATGCGAGTACGATTTACCGTTACTGACTACTGGCGTAATGTCAATTGTGATATGAACCATATAGATCTCGTCATCATGCTACCCCAATATTACAAATATATATCGTAATGGAAGCTGTGCGCCCGTGTGAGTAGGGTATTAAATAAAAAGAAAGCAGTTCACAAACGAAGCGCAGCATTATTAGTTGTTTGTTTGAAGGTACAAACAAGATAATACATTCATATTTAATCAGGTTCATGCCTATATACGTGATAGCAATAGATTCACATGATTCATTTAATAACTGAGAAGCCCCCTTTCTTCTTCACTTCTACCTATACAGTAATCCTTTCTTCGAATGTGATACTGTGTAAGGCTTTCTTTAGCTTCTAATTGTTCTGTACGTTTTTTATCTTGTTTACCCTTTTCATCTCTTTATTTACACCCAAATTAATGCAACGTATACTCATAGCTCAATTGTTGATATTTTTGTTTTTTATTAAACTGGAAGTCAATCCAGGGAGAAGAATTCAATAAGACCAAGTGTCTTTCATTCTAATCCCTTTTTCCTTATGTTTCTGTTATTTTATACTGTAAATTGAATGCATATTGTTATATATTTGGGAAAAATAAATATGTTTAAACTATAAAGAGACCGACACATCCTAAGATCGACATGGGTTGGACAGGTGTTTTCCAAGATTTGTACAAAGGTTGCTATTCCACGTGTATGCCTACATGCCAAACTTAAATTGGATGGTACTCTTATATGATGTGTATGTAAGTCTATATTATATTTTCACAGATATTTGTGGAAATTAGGATTTATTTATTTGCCGTTGATCAATACTGCAATTTGATAGGTCTCTCATCGCCGTATGATATGTCCGGCGTCGACATTTATCAATTATAACCATTTGAAGAATGTTAATGCATCAGCTAATAGTATCAACGCACTCTGTCACGGGGAAATGGTCGTGAATTTACATTCTGGCTTCTCTCGAACAGCCGGGGAAATGTTTGAAATTTTGTTGTCGAAACAATACACCGGGAACATTATTTAGTTTTCAGGGGCCGGGGAAACGATCGTGTTTAACCTTCCAGCTTCCGCGCACTGCCGATAACCAATACCCCGGGGTCAATATTTAGTTGTCATGGGCCATGGAAATACCGAATATTTTACCATCAGCTGTCCCCCTCGGGGACGTGGAAGGGCGGTGGTTTGATACCCCAAAAAGTAAAAAGTCTGGTCCATCCCCGGGGTGGGGCCATGGACGCAACTGACTGATATATTAACTCTGTGTCGTTTGAAAACATAGATTGCAGATTTGCACTAAAAGTTGATCTACTTAGTAAAGAGTCGCTAAGTCCAAATTAAGTAAATCTTCTAACGTCTGCAAAACTATATAATAAAAATGATAGGTGTAGATAATTAGACTCCGTAGAAACCCTAAAAATAGTATAAATATCATTTTAATAATATAAAGTAAAGAAAGTTTCATGGCCACGCCTCGCACCAGAAACCTTCGCTTTCACAGACCGTCGTCTCCAACAATATACCATGAAATTAATGCAGTCAGTTGCATCCACAGCACCGGCACACCCCGGGGATCCTCAACGGAATATTTACTTTCCAGCTTCCCCCGTAGGCCTACTGGCAGGGAAATGTGGAAGTTTTTTCTCCGAACCAATACCCCGGGGACAATATTTAGTTGCCAGGGGGCCGGGGAAATACCATTAACCTCAGATGTCCCCGGCAGGGCCGTGGAGGGCGGGGATTTTTCAACCCAAATGTTAAAATCCCGACCCATCTCCGGGTAGGGGGCGTGGATGCAACTAACTGGTGCATACATATTAGTGTTGCCATTAAAATGTATCATTATTAAATTAACAGGGCCCTACGTGTCCGTGTTTTAAAAAGGGAACCGAGTTTGATTATTGTACTCTAAATTTAATTTAGTGATTTGATTTATTGTTGCAGAGCTGGATCTACACGAACATTCTATTTGCGTCTCAATAGAAATCTAAAATAATAGGACCTACTATAGGTCTAGATCTATTCTTTGTGCGGGAAAGGTCCAAATGTAGATCGCAACTCGGTCTGAATTCAATGCACTTTTTCAGGAGTAACCTACTTGAAATGTGCATTAATCTTACCAGGTTAATTCTTTGTGAGATTGTTGATTGACAATTTAATTTGTCTGTCAATCAGGAAACAACTTATATCGACTCGTCATTCTTTACGCATTCTAGATCTAGGTCTAGATCTCTTGTTTACAACAAATAATGAATTATTCATATTGCCAGTGAATATGGCAACAATTTTAATGATATGCATAGATTCACACTATGTTTTCACATACAAATCTACTAATTTCAAATGTATGTAGAGCTCTATGCAGCTTGTTTTGACCATGTACAGACGGGGCTTTGAACACACCCCTCCCGCTACCAGGGGCGTGCCTGGGCCTGTTTTGAGTATACGCACCATGGCTATGGGGGTTCGGGGGATGCTCCCCCTGGAAAATTTCCCCCTAGGGAGCAGCGTAGGTGCATTGTGGAGTGTATTTAACACATATATAGTAGTAAAACAAAGCACAATACATATACTCATTTTTTTATTAATTTATTCAAAAACTTAGGACTCTTAGAACTAAGTAGAAATCTATTTCAAAACTGATTTTTTCTAACCATACAAAAACACCTATTTCTCACGTCCACAACCTCAACTCGTACCATTTTGCAAATTGCTAATTACATAATTATGTTGCTTTTCCATGGGACCAAAACACATAAATCGTTCATTGAATAGTAAATGAATTATTTTCATTATTATTATAAGTGTAGGTCTACTGTTCTGGCTGTGTACAATGTATACATGTATCATGTATTTTGTCGAATAAAGTTATGTTATATCAATTAATACTAAGTATACTTATATAAACACATCGGAAACGGGAAGTAACGTTACGCTACCAAAATAGCTTAAGTAATTTGTGTCTGGTAATGTTCACACATTGAAAAGCAGTGCGAGTCGCCTCTCCTTCCTACGAGCAAAGGTATCAACAACATACTCGGTACTTATGGCCTTGTCACGGTGGATATGCATCAACCCAAGGCTTGACATCCGACCGGTGGTCATTGTCGATCTCAGATATGTCTTTAGACGTCGCATAGAACTAAACGAGCGTTCTACAGACGCTGTGGAGACCGGCATGGCAAGAAGTACTTGTAGACATACTGCTACGTTTGGGTAAAGGTCCTCATTTAACATGGTCAAAGTTTCAGTAATCGTTGACTGTTGGATGTTTGCAGACCGGCACCTGGCACTCCAACGACGTATCTCGCTCTCAAATTCTTCACTGTCGCTAGCAGTCAAGTCGGTTTCAAATGCACGGTATATTGCTTGAGTACGCTCATTGGTGAGGTTGTTAGTATTTGAAGGGATTAATAACTTTGCGAGCAGGCGGTCCTCCGCTTGCAACAGCCGGTCCGTTAGTTCAGTGGCCAGATGGTCAATAAATGGTAGAAACATATTCAGCCTCCAGTAGCCCGAGATGGAATCACATTGTATATTCTGGCGATGTCGTTGCCGCGCTGCCCATCTCGGTTTACTGGGCTGAACATCGACTGCTGCCGCCACATTAACTGCTTTGTCATACAACTCGTCCCAAAGACTTATGTCATTACGTTGCTCGGCGACAAGAGTCACGATTGTTTTTGCCTCTTGCGCAGCCTCAATCAAATCACAGGCGGTGTTCTGCAGCATTTTTGATAGAGGTACTAACTCTGCCAATTTGAACTCAGTGGCTACTAGACTGACAATGAATTCAAATTGGCTAATAGCGAGCTTGAATGCACCGGCTTTAGAATCTTCGTAGTTTGTACTCAGATCATCCAGAGCATTGACGACAGTGGTGAAGGAGTTCCGGAACGTAAACAATGCATCGGCTCTGACTGCCCACCTGGTCTAGCATAGCGACTGTAACTTTGCGCGATGTGTCATCGCCGCACGGTTTTCATCGTCATTCGTGAGGGCTTCTTGATAACGTAGCAGTCTTTTAGCGGAGTAATTAACACAGTGTATAAACTCCTGTCTGCCTAAACCGGATGTCGCTCATAACTAGGCGGCCAAAATAAAATTAAATTGCGTTTACGGTCTCGAATATTTTGGATTTTATTAGTTTATTCGTTAGCGTGGCATACAGTAAGTATATAATTTTGTTAAATATGTAGCACGTTAATGACTGTTTACGTTGATACCAAACAGTCCTAATAAAACCCCATAATAACTTTATCTTAAAGTAAATTCACAGTTGGTTATTTGCCAGATTTCACAAAGAACCAACAAATTCTTTAAAAGAGAGTTTATGTGGTACCCAACGAGTGTTGCAACTTTTATAACATTGTAAATAAATGTATAACACATCGATTAACACTAACTTTTCCTACTGTAACGGTTTCTTTTTCATATAAAATGCTTTTTTCGGGGACATGTATGCCTATTTCACTGTACGACTATGCGATTCAGTATAGGCCAACTATTCGATTTTTGTCAAATTTGGCCTGTACGCCTACAGTAGTAAATTTGTATGCCGATTTATCACGTCTATTCATACTTGAATGTACTGTTCTGGCTTTATTATGTGTAAAAACGGAAGAAAATTATATTTTTTATTCATTTCAATTCATGGACGACCAATATCAATGCTACTACTGCAGTTTCACTCAACATTTCCAGACGTTATAGATCATACTTCAACACTCCATTCTGACTGCATATTAAAAATAAAACAAAAAATACATTTAATTGAAAAATCTTTTTTCCCTTTCAACAAAAAAATTTCAATCATTCCAGAACAAATATATATGCTTAACCAATTTACAACCTGTTTCGAAGAAATAGGGACGTGGAAACTAAAAATTTCTAAATGTTTACCGTATAATGACATAATAAAGGCGTCGAGCGCAGGAAAACGTCCCTTACGACGTCACGTTAATAACGTCACAAATTACGTCACAAAAACGTCCGACCAGACGCGCGTTTTACAACGTAAACAATCAATTTCTATGTTTATATCATGTGTTAACCCTTTCGCTGCCGACGTCGACATTACAAATAGCGTTGTCTGTGCCACAGGTCCGTGAAAAGTGTCCTATGGCATCCTTATATACATAATATAATATATGTATATAGGTGGCCTATGACACTTTTCATGGACCTATGGTCTGTGCCAAGCCTGTTTTGACGTAAACAAGTTGATTTTAATTTTAATCGAATGACATGTGCGTGAACAACACCTAATGAAATCACGATGTAAACCAAATATGCTCAGTACATCTAGAAACGCAACGTTTTCATCCTTGATTTTTTCTTACTTCCATTGTTCATACATTTTTTAATTTTATGTACTAATATTGTACATTCGTGTAGAAACTTGGCTATTATCAAAATTTTATCGATCTGGTTACGTAACTCCCGTGCGTCAAGAAAATCACAAAGCGCACGAATTTCACGTGCTCTATTTACGCATGATATTTTTTTGTGTAAATTGCTTCGAATCCTTTGTAAGGTTTGCCAATAGAAATAAAATAAGAACAGAAAAGTTCTAGGCTTCGGAATAAAAATGCCACGATAGTCCGAACCTGGGCGAAATCAGGCGATTCGGATGCCTATGACGGGGACGTCAATTGGAAGGTTTCACTACAGCAAAATTATCATGAACCGGCAATGTTTCATCTGGAGACACTCTAGTAGCACTTTGGCACCGTTTACAACCACCCTTGTCCAGGTAATCGGTGTAAAACAATTTTCCCATGGGACCAGTAACTCCACGTGTACCATATCTTGGCAAAGTTCGCAACTGATTCATACACTTCTAAACAACTTGTTGGAGGTCAGGAATATGTAATCAACCAATAATTAATCAATATTCAATTTTTTCACTTAGAACAACGATTCTCAAAAAATAGGATTTTACTAATTTGTGTGTCGTTTCTTTTTAGCCACACTGTACACACCAGCACTGTCCAATCACATCGATTGCACTTTATGAAACAAAGTTGCAAGTGTATTGTTCATGGAATCGAATATCATCAGGTAAATACACTTTGGGTGTCAATCATTAAAAGTTTGAAAAAGTGTTGACAATAACCCCAGTGTTGCGTTTCTAGATGTACTCAGTATATAAAATTAAAATTCATATAAAACTATCACGGAACTATAAACCGCTATGAACTATTATCTAAATTATATGTTTTGTAAAATTAATTTACATAATTTAGTTATTATACAAAGAGGTTGGGTTCATACTGTCCTACATGTCGCAATTCAGTGGTTATAGTGAGCTGGAATTTTAAGGCTCGTTTCCAGTTGTGGCTAGTTATACAATTCAATGACAAGTTAACACCAATGTCGTTTTTCTCCACATTCATGTCGAAATATTAACTGTTGCTTGTAAAATGGTAAGCTGGTTGTTATTACTGGTAATGTAGTGGGTTGCAGCGCAAGAAGTCACTGGTTAGTTGAATCTGCCGGCGAATACAAATACTTACTAGTATGTTAAGAAACGGTGTTACATTCAAGCAAATAAAAGAATCATGTATACAAATAATAAACAGACCAGTTCTAGTAAAAACAGCGTTATTAAATCCCCTCTAAGAATATCAACATAATCATATCAGCTTCAATTAAATACGGATACTATTTTGACACAAAGTACGATTGGTGATTACAGTAGATGTTTACAATGCAAATCTTTGTTACACAAAATAGTGTTATTACACAAAATAGTGTAACTATTTGACTCTTCACGTAGCGATGCACTGAGTCTGGTGCACTGTTCTACCCAGTGTGCGACTTTTTCGAGTAAGTACTGCAACCGACCTCCCTTTCAATGAGTCGCCATGATTGTAAAACGTTCATTAGTATTGGGAAATTACACAAAACAAAAAGGACACAAAACATAAAACGGAAACTGCACAATTATTAACTCATGTTGCAGCATAATTATGGTGTTTAGTGTGTGTGTCTCTTTTTGTATCTTGCAAGGAAACGAACGAACAGTTAATAAAACACCCAGCATAGTGATATGGCTGCACTGTAGTCGAGTGGGGTTTGTTCTTGACTATGGTTAGAGATGTTACTTGTTCGAATCTCGACCCGGGCACTTTGTAAGTTCTTATAGTGCTCTTCAGTGTCCATTGCACATCTAGTTATAGATTAACTGTCTGTATGTTGTATCCAATGCGCATGTATATGCTGTAAACTCAACCGGATGCGTTACAGAATCGGAAATGATACTGTTACTACCAAGTCTAACCAATCACCGGGTAACATCATTAACCGGCAAATGTGTTTTGGATCCTTCTCAGAGTTAAAACCGATCACTTCTTATTAATTGTTGAGCACGAATCTAAGATCGTGCTCGCAAAGAAACAAAGTGCACCAAAAAAAAACAGTACATGTGGCACAGTACATGTGTAGTTCTTTTGTGGGCAAAGATAAACCGTATTATTTCAAATTTATACTGTGGAAGTGTCACACCTATTTGCTATTTGCTGTCGTTCACAATACAAACTCGCAACTAACAGCCTACATCAACTGTTCAGCAGGAACTACTAACTAGGGGCAGTTATATATATGATAGTTAATGGATCTAAGCCTACGTGCGTTGGGATAAAGTTACTAATTGTTTGATTACGTTAGGCTCTCGTTATAAAAATGTAGCACTACAGAGACATGGAAAATGTTTAATATTTCGTTGTTATTTATAATTATTGACCTTTATATGTATCACAATGAACTTCGAACCCGGTACCCGTAGTTTTGAAAAAATATGACACAGGATGTGAGGTCCAGTATAATGATGTATTTATTCAAACTATGTATTAATATCTGGAAACATAATGGTCGGGCCTTTCTGGTTGTTATTTTGCCCGCCGATAAAGTTCGTTATAAGGAGATACAATGTATTACTGAAATTGAATGATGGCACGACATTTACGGCATACAATTGAATAATATTTAGGCCAATAAATCAATTAATTATGTCGAGCATGATTGGAAGTAATTGGTATGACGTCACCAAACGTTTTGTAGAAAAAACACGTCTGGTGATTGTATTGCAAAAAGCTCATTTATTTGATAGCTGTTCGATGGAATGATATCAAAATTTCAGCACTAGATAATGAAACTATATAGAACATTCTTATTGTTATAGTTTATGTCTATGTAACGATTTACCGTGTTAAGATGAAGTGAAAAACACGCATACTTCGAAGAAAAATTACGCAGTATAAAACATGAATATTTTAACTATTTTAGCAATCATGCTGAAGGGCTGTAATTTTACCACCGAATTAAATAGTTTATTTTAACGTGACCATTTATTAATTACATAATAACGCAATATTCCGATGATCACTTTTTATTCACGATCGGCGAAATGGCGCCAAACGTAACGTCGTCAGACGTATGACGTCATGTCCGAATTCAACCGGAAATGACGTCACAATGTTTTGTCCCTTACTTGATTACATCTTGGCCCTTTCCTACGATGCCAATATGTAATGATGCCAGGTTCCTTATGGCCGTACAAAATAGGCCCAAAATAGGCCCGTGGCACTCAACGTAGTATAACAAAATAGGCCCAAAATAGGCCCGTGGCATTTGGGGGGTTAATTGTCTCAAAAATAATCAAAAGGCGAAACTAAGCATGATGGACGATTCCAGGGTGATAACTAGTTGACTTCGCTACATTATAAACATCTTATTTTAAGATATAAAAACAAATTTATCTTATCGAATATGTCTATCGTTTCGGGTAAAAATATGCGCAGTATTGTATCTATTTCGGTTTCAACTTTGTTAACATTTGAAATCCCATATAAACAAGCCGACAACAAGCAACATTTGCCTTAATCGAAGAACAGGCAGGCACTTATCAATCAAATCACGCTTTGTCGTTTAGTATAGAAATACAAGTTAGCAAACTGATACGCATCCCAAATCTAATAAGACCAATTATGGTCTTTGATTCTAATATTTTCCATAAACCGTTGTTATTGTATATTTGATTGTAAGTATACAGTATAAAATTTGTGAAATAAATATTTTTAAACTACATTTTTTTGTAATATTTGTCATTGTTAAAACTATGAACGATAAGAAAGTCGGCATTATAAAAACCACGATCATCCCATTATATACACGGAGCTAACCTCTGTGCTAAAATTTGACTGCTTATAGTGTTAGGTAACGAAACAATGCTTGTAAATATATTTCTATTGTATTACTGTAATTTATATATTCCAATTATTGCTCAATAATTATGCAAAGGCTGTGTAGATCCTCAAAGTAAGTAACGGTTATTTATAAGCATTGACCCGTCCGCCAGGTAAAATATGTTTATCTATGTTTAACTGGATGTATCCCCGCTATTCTTTCGAATGGCCAATTCCCTCATTAGTATACCTTATTGGATCGACAGTAATAACTCATGTATTTCATATATTAGAAATGTATTTCATACATTAGAAATAGTAATGTTATACTCGAAACATATTTCTTAAATCCGTGAAAAGTAAATTTAATGTTCTAGTTTATTTGGCAATGTACGTCTTCTATCCATGTTTAATTACGCTTCTTTCCGATTGAATATAATTTCCGCTAAATTTTGTATAAATTTGTGTATTTTAAACAAAATCACTTGTGAGCCAAATGTTCTGTTTTATTATGTGTTCTATAAAAAGTAAAACGGGTTATAACATCACTACCTCGTGAGTATGTCTAAACATGTATTGTTACTTTAGCTAAGAAATGACCACCCCGCTGGCAACGGTTACTTGAAACTGACCACACGGATTTTACAAAACGAGAATTCAGTTGACGAATGGAAAAATTGAATCTTGATAATAAAACATTGTACAGATTGTAAGCACAATCCAATAGATTTGCTTGACAATTTTCGACAATTCGACCAGTAAATGGTCGGATAGTTTTTCACACTGGCGTTTTGAACATTGGTTTAATGGCATCGGATAAGTATATACAGCCAATGTGCTCCTACAAAAGTATCTTTTAAGTCTGTGTTGATGGTACATGTATATGCACTGCACACAATTCAAACTTAGATACATGTATTCTTAACTTTATGATCTCACCACAGTTCAGTTGAGTTAGCTTCATACAGACAATACCCGTCTTGAAAAGTCCTAAGTGGTGGTTCTATTCGGAGCTGTTTGCTGCATTATTCTCTTGACTTAGGTATACTATTATTCATTCATAGTAATAATAGGTGGACCATACATAACCCGGGATCTAGACGTGTCCCCGATGTCTAAGTATCGTCCACACAACGGGCACAGACCATGGATTGTTTATGGGATTTCCGTACACGGCAACCAACGTTGCTATACAATGCCTATTTTGTGTGTGTCCGACAACCTTATTCACACTCCGGTCCGAATAACCAATTTTCTGGACCTTCGTCGCTCAAGCACCATTTGACATTTTAACTGCCCCTGATCATTGGGCTACTTATGGAAGCATACGTTCGCGTCTCGCTGGGGAGACTTTTTCTCTCCTGTGGTTGGGCAGCCAACATCGGTCTGCGACGCCCAGGAATAGACACTGCCCTCACAGACACCAATTTACCTTAGTGGAGTGTAGCATGTGGTTTATTCTTGCTCAGATAAATTAACATCGGTCCAGACAGAGGTTGAACCCAGGACCTCTCGACCCCGCAATGCGCGCACTATCTCTACGCCACCGCTCCACACGTTAGTAATGAAGAACATGGCCAAATCGATCGCCATGCTAGGTAACGAACGCAGGCAACTATTTGGAAGGAGATACTTGTACTTTGAACATACACCTGAACTTTGTCTGTATAGTCGGTATGCCATTGGCAAAACCCAAAAAAATAGTACGCACAAAATGTTTTTGCATAAAATGGTCCTTTGACATGTACTTACATAGAAACTGAATGATGCAACTTTGTCATCATTGAGCATTTTGAAATATTCAAGATGGCCACCAAGATGGCCGCCAAAATATTAAAAATTGTATATTATCTTCTATTTTGAAAGTAAAATGGAAATGTTTTAACATATACATAGAAAATTATTGTAAGACATTCTAGACAAGTATTCAAAATAAAAAGAGGGTTGAAAATATTCAAAATGGCCGACAAAATGGCTACCGAAAAGGGGAAATGTGATATATTGTTTTTTTATCAATATAAACCACATTATGTTCAAAAATATGTATATATTGGTTCTAACGCATATTCCTACCAGGGCAATGGGCAACTTCGGCATTACTGAGCATATGAAAAATTCAAAATGGCTGCCAAGATGGCCGCCAAAAATTAAAAAAAATGTACATATCGCTTCTATATTGTATATTAGCCAAATAATGCCTAAATATATGTAGTATTTTATTGGTATAAGTTCTGGACAAGTGTTTTAAATGTATTTTGAACACAAATAACAAAATATGGCTGACAAAGCGTCCAATAAATTGGAAAAATGACAGGTAATTTATTTCGAAAATAAGGCAATACGCCGATGATTTCATAAACACTGAAAGCCAAACATTGGCACCTTATTGACCTTATCTGCACCAGGAAGGTAGATGGGCAATATGTTTTTTAAAATTATTATGCCGAGCATAGTCTTTATTTGCTTTATTTCTACTGAAACATGGCAGGCATATATATGTAACTCCACCCTGATTTGAACCCGGATCCCCAGATTAGATCGCAAGCGCACTAACCACTCAGCTACGGAGGCACATGTTAACCTCACCAAGACCATGTGTGGTGCTGTGTGCCTGACATACCATGATTATGCTTGTCATCTCCAACATATTTATTCATCTCAAATCCAAGCTTAGCCACAGGGAAAAACGAATCCTTAGCGTACAGCTCTCGGCAGCAGATTCTCTGACGTTCACTTCAGCCAAAGCGATAAGTCCACTTATCTTGACGGGAGACCGCACAATCAAGAAAGGCGAGACTGAAATATCTGGGTTACTGCAAGAAAAGCATCGCATCTATTTGGCCTATCAGCAGGACCATAATTCAGAGTAAAAAAACTGCTCCAAGTACCTGTGATGATATAACAGCCACAGAAAGCCGAGAACCAACCAAACAACCATGTCAATCAAAGCTAAGAGACATGCAAGACCAATGGCTTAGTTAGTGACAAGTCCTCATAAATACTGATGTTTGCTGACACCCATGACGCAAAAGATTTTTTGACTCACTAAAAACAGTCTATGGACCCACATCCTCAGGCATCTTATCCCTCCTGTGCTCGGACTTGTCAACATTTTTCACTGATCTGTCAAAGATCTTCGATAGATGGGCTGAACACTTAAATGCCATACTGAACTGACTCTCCTCCAGTAACGATGAGGCCATTGTCCACCAACCACAAGTGTAAATGAACTTTACCATTGGCAGACCACCAATAATCCAGGAAGTGGTGAAAGCCACTAAACAACTAACCTGTGGAAAGACACCAGACTCAGATGCCATTCCAGCTGAAATATAAGAGGCCGGTGGACTGCCTATGGCACAGAAGCCACAGGAACTGTTCACACTGTGCTTGAATCGAGGCACCCATAGTACATTTTTACAAGCGGAAGGACAGCAGACAGAGTTGTGACAACCACAGGGGCTATCACTCCTCAGCATTGCAGGTAAGCTTCTTGTCAGAATATAAATGCTCAACAGTCTGATACTACATTGTAGTACGTCATCTAGAAAATGGATTGCTGTCAGAAACTCAGAGCTTAACAATAGTCATTACAACCTGTCAGCTACAGGTAAAAAGTCATCATTACCTATACCCACCATTCATTTGCCTGCCCAAGGCCTTTGGCACCGTCAGCCAGGAGGGACTTTGAAGATAATGGTCAAGTTTGGATGTCCAGTCCATTTTGTCATCATGGTTCGCCAGTTTATGACGAAATGATGACCTGAGTCCTGAGCGACAGAGACGTCTACCAAGTCCCAAGTCACTAACTGTGTTAGCCAAGGTGTGTCAACACTGTTCAGTCTCATGTTCTCTGCCATGTTGACTGACGCTTTCCACCAGGAAGACCCTGGAGTAATCATCATGTACAGGACTGATGGAACTGTAACATAAGCAATCACCAAGGTCAAGAATATCCCTGATGGAGCTATTTATATCCTATTAAGGTCCTAAGGAATATAGAATATGTACAAACAACGCCTATGAAAAGGTACCAATTCAGACCTCGGTGGAGTGGAGCATTGTGTGTTAGTATTGCTCAGTGAAATTCAACAGTAGCATAGCCTGCGAACCAGGTGCCTCTCTTATGCCAAAGCGCACACCCTGTCATAGAAACATGACATATTCAGAAAGTGTAAACATGTGATGCGACTTCTAAGACGGCGAAGCGTTCCACAATATGAACAGACATGTTTATAATTATAGATAGCTATAACCAGAACAATAAGACATCATTCAGTTAATATTTGTAATATATATTCATACATATTATTAGGAACATTTATCTAACAAGGCGGTCACGCAATCGGGAACAATTATAAGTTAGTAGATGCAAGGGTTATGTGACTAGCATCAACTCGAATTGACTTCAGAACTGTATGAAAACGACGAAACATAACCCAACCTCTTACATCATATCATAAACATAGGCTTGAACAAGTTAAGGCTAATCCACTCACCAAGCACAATCAAACTATCACATTCCGTATGGCGTACAACATATTTTGGCCTATAAATGAAAAGTCAGCTGTATGTCAATCGGGAAAGAGTAGTTCTAAGTCATCATTCCATATACTAGTACTGCAAATATTCCTCAATCTGAAGTAAGCATGTTAGGAAGATTAGATCACAGGTACACCATTCAAGATGCCAGCAATTAACCCATAAGAAGACAATTTTGACAACAATTCATTGTGACTGCTACCTGACTAACTGCAGTTTGTCAAACATGTTTTAACTGGTAACTACCAAAATAGATTGACAAGTCAAAGTAGAAAAGCGGAATACGTGGACAAGACAGGTCAATTTATATCTTTTATCGAGCATAACCAACGTTTCGACTATGCAATATTCTTGATAATGGGTCTAAATAGACGAAGAACATCATTGAAATATAACAATGATCCTTGTAGTGGTTCAGGAAATGATGAAAAAATCCAATCTCACATACAAAATAAACTCTGAAGAACAAATTGATTATTCTTAAAGAGTACAATATAATATTTTGGTGAAACTTGCATGCCTAATTTTCAGCCAGGTATTCAACAGTGAAGGTTGATCTACAAAATGTACTGAACACAAAATACACACAAGTATGGTTCCTGTGGATTTTCAGATCTTGGGTTTCAACTGTGCTTATTGATCGTCATTTGGTCTATTCATGTATTTTAAAGGTCACTGCTACCCTGACCTTTGACAAACTTACCCCAACATCAATTGGGGTCATCTGCTGACTAATCTTTGCTTGCATATTAAAGATACTTGTGTCAAGCTTTATTGAACAAAAACTTTAAAAATTTAAGCCTACCGACTGATGAATCGACGAAGATCACCAATATTCACTAAGTACATAACGATAATATTATACTCCCTCATCAAAGGTGGGGGATAAGTATGATAACATCCACCTTAATAATGACTTACAGCTTTTTGGATGATATGTTAAGTAACTATTACTATAATTGTTGAATAATTGCGTTATAAGATATAAGAGTGATAAAAACAATAAAAATATCACTTTTCTCTGATTTGGCGGCCATTTTGTCGGCCATTTTGAATATTTCAAATCAATATTTTGTCCAAATATATGTTAACTCCTTGTTTAACAATAAATTACTAAACATATGTGTTTTATGCTTTTGAAAACATAGACAATTGTATGAATATGAACATTTTAGATTTTTGGCAGCCATCTTGGCGGCCATCTTGAATATATCAAAATGCTCAATGATGACAAGGTTGCATTATTGGGTTTCTATGAAAGGACATGTTAAATAACCATTTTATGCAAAAACATTTTGTGCGTACTATTTTTTTGGGTTAGGCCACTTTTTGGTATTTGGCATACTGACTAGTAATATGTAGCGTATATAGCCTATATATACTATGAGGGTCAATGAAATATTCTATTAGAACTAACTTTAACCATATTTACACTAAAATACAACAAATAACTTTACTTGGAGCTTTCTGAAGTTCTCATATTTCGCGTGAATTAAGAGGCTTTCAAATCTTTTCAAAACAAGATTTTTTTACAATATTTAGTTGCTAGGCAACAATATAACCTTATTGAACTAATAAGTAAATTGATAAACTAAATCACAGTATACACAGTATTGATAGGGGATTAAATAGTCAGCGAAGCTGGCTATTGTAAATACCCATACCAATAATGTCCACGTGCGTATCTTCGTCGAGTGTCTGCAGGTACTAATGCTTTCAGAAAAAGTTATTTCCGGTCAATAATTTCAGGCAGTTTTCCGAGGTGAATGGTCCTTTGAAAATAAAAAAATAGTAATCTGTAAACGGTTGCCCCCTATCATTTTCTTTCGAATTATAACCATCTTTAAAAATATTCAATAAATAAAACAAACTATTTAAATAAGCAAAGGGAAGTAAGAAATACGCTACTGTACTGGATACACGGCGCCAATACAAGACGTGATGTCATGACGTCACAAATAACAGGAAATGACGTCATACCAAAAGTACGCCAAAAATACTCATGACGTTACGTTGCAATGTATAACAAATCAGTATAATAAAGGTAAAACTCCAGCTAGGTTAGGGATGCCTACACTGACTTATTCCAAACATAACCACAGATACATAGCCATTCTAAAATTTTGAATAATTATTATTTCTGGTCTTAAATTTAAAGAGGAAAAGTGATCAGTTGCTGACCAATAACTATCTTTGTATATTGTATAACATCTTAATTCAACTCATATTTAGTCAGTTTCTATCTGAAACATAGCTTAGCAGATATCCAATGTGTATTTAATCCCTCATTTAGGCGGTGCCTTAGTTCATATTAGTTACATTGTTTAACAATATAAATTGTATGGATACCTTCTAATGTTTACTAATGCGATCCCAAATAAATGTTTAAATCAATGTTAACTTGCAACCAAATTCTTCGAATGAGACTTGCAAGACATGGTGTACTTTTGACCATGGCCTATCATATCCAAAATGTCTGTATTTTCCAAATAACTAGATCAAATAAAACTTTCCACAAAGTTACAATGTACACGTTGTACCTTAAATTGCTGATTTTCAAATTCATCTATGACTGATCTCAATCATTTTAATAAAGTTTTAAGCCTGGAAACAAAATAATTACAATAATATTATCGACCTTTGATATATTACATTGTTGCTTAGAAACAAAAACATGGCGGTTATGATACTCGTATATCGTATGTACATTTTGTTCGTATTACGTATTCATTTATAATTACATTTATTAGGTAAGCACCAATAGAATATATGAAAGCAATACCGATGAAACCTTCTGGATGTCGTGAATTTTATTAGAATTTGTCTAGCTATTCAACTGATTGGAAACTCTATGCTGTTTAAAATTCCGAATATCGCTTAATCACACTGAATATTTTATAATAACGGTTAGGTTAGAAAACTAAACACTTTCAGCATTGAGTGCTATTACTTTTAGAAAAAAGTAAATAAGTCAATGCATATTTTTTGCAAGAAAAAGGTCGTATATAAACAATAGAGCAAAATATATACATATATAATATATAGGTAGCTAGGCAACAGAAATGTTTGCACGTGCGAAGAAAAGCAGCTAAAGTATTATAAAAAAACCTTAATCGTTCCTTTCATCAATAATCAAGCTTTCGTATTCATTTACAATACAAATATGTGCTCCTAGAAATGACGCTGTGACGTTGATTTTGACGTTGTGATGATGACGTTTGGCTAATATCGACGCACTATACAGCTTGCATAAATAGTCATTACTAGAGAAATATGCTACAAAAATCCATTAAATAAAGTTCTGAACAAAGAATAATGTTGTGAGAGTCAGATTATGTAAAAAAATAATTTTGTGATTTTTTGTCGTAAGGGACGTTTTCCTGCGCTCGACGCCATATTCACGTCTCCAGAAAAGAAAGTTCTAAGACTGTGTTGAACGCCTGTAAAAGGAGATACGACACAGGCGTCACTGTTAGACAGTACCGACGATGAAGCAGCTAATCTGAGTTTGTGTTTCGATGATATGCACATTCTTCAAACATCTGTCGGTACACAGACGAACGATTGCTTTGTGTTTGACTATAACAACAATCGAATGAATGAAGAAACAAAACAACTGTCACAGCAAATCGGCTGGACAGCAAGACCTATTCTTGAAATTTACAACGTTGTTTGCAGAGCGTGGTTTACCCCTGTCTAATATGTGTGTTTTACTTTTCTTTACGCAAGTAGATCAGCAATCTTTGTTCAAGACAGTACTAGTAAAACTCATTATAGGTTTTAGCAAACAATTCAGTGGTTGGAAGAACATATTTCTATGGAAAGTACAACTTATATGAAAGGAAAAGCTCATTAGCTTGGCAATAAAATACATTTGATAGATTTAGCATTTAATTTAGGTTCATTGTTTAGATACAGTCCCTGCTAAAACTATTTTTGTGGGTATAGAGGGGATCATGGGTTCCAGACTACATATCAAGCACTTGTACCATGGAACACGTTTTATACGTTTTATGGTCGTTTGTTTGCCTTAATTTGCACGTACATTCTGTGACGTATATCATGTAACTTTATATACATAAAACTGCAGGAATTATATATTGAATTATTTTTAATCATATGATTGCAACTATGTATGCCACTCTGTATGCCACTCTGTATGCCATTATGTATGCCATTATGTACTTTTATTTTAGCTTCTTAATGCCTATTCCATTGAACATGTCATTTTTGCTATTTATTTTAGTCATGACCATATTATTAATGCAGTTTTAGTTTTTGTGACCGTGTTTTATATACATTTCTACCAATGATCTTGTTGTTGTTTATCTAGATTTGTTTTCCAATGTTCCTATTAATCTGCTCAACATGTGTTTACATTCTTTAAGATGCATGTCTTAGTTTAGTTTGTACCCATGTCTTTCCTTGTGTATTCAAAGTTTTACCTATCTATATGTTAATGAGCGTTGAATATTCTTTTTTTTAATGTGATAACGTTACTGTCTTTAATATATTTAATCTTCTTTTATTTTATAGATTGTTTGTTTGTATGTCATTGGATAATCAATGTTTATGTCGGATACAAGCTTCAAGCTTATGTTATTATGTTAAACATTACCGAAGTTAAATAAAGATTATCTTATCTATCTTATCATAAAATATATATTGCCAGGGGTGATTGGAATAAGGATGTAATTTACTAAAATTGACTGTTTCCTTGTCGCAATTAAAGATACAAACCAAACATATTATGAATCATTTAAATGAGCACCTTGAATAGGCTAATACGCACAAGCATTTCGTAATGATTTTATTAATTAGGCTGACAGTAGTGTTGCGACTATTGTGGCAGTCGGAATTCTGAGTTATCCGAATAGGCGTTAGTGCATGATTCGTGTTTATTTGAAATGCTAGTGCCTAGTAAGGACTTTCTGTTGCAGAAACGTTTATTTGACGCTGATACAATGTGTAAAACAGGTTTATTTAATGCAAAACGATTGAAAAAACACGAAATACTTACTGCTGTTTACTTCGAAAAGCTGTCGAATATGAAACAGCACGCTTAGTTATGAGCGACATCTGGTTTAGGCGGACAGGAGTTTATACACTGTGATTAAAGCAGAACGCGACTTCCTGCACAGTTGACATCATGTTGCGCACCACCGGTTCCTCTGACGCATGGCATATGGCAAGGTTAAGGCAATGTGCACGACAGTGTGTGTAAATAGCACCAGGGCATACTTCTCTGATTCTTGCCTGCACTCCTCTGAATTTGCCCGACATATTTGAGGCCCCGTCATACCCCTGACCTCTCATCTTCTGTATGTCTACGCCGGCATCTCGTAATTCTCGTAGAAACGCCGCACTGAGACTTTCTCCTCGCATAGTTGCGAGGAGAAAGAACTTTAGAACTTTAGTTGCCTCGCATTAGGCAAAGCCTATGAAGTTTTCAGCTACGGAATTCGTCTGTTTGTCGAAGAATCTCAGGCATATTGCCATCTGTTCCATGGTGGAAGCATCTGTGGCTTCATCTGCTATTAACCCAAAGAAGGATGCACGTTTACAACTGTCAATGATACCTTGTCTGATGCTATCCCCACATATGTCAATGATTTCGTTCTGGATATTATTAGATGTATACTTTGTTCTGGGATCCCCGTTTGTGAGATGATCTTGAAGCAGTGGATTATGCTTGGCCTGGAATTCTAAGAGAGCTATAAAGTTCCCGCGCTCCTCCACATGCCCACGTAATGCCAAGTTATGTGGCCAGCACAAAATTATTGTTTCCACAATTGCAATCACTATACATCCAGACTCATAAACTTTTCAAAAAAACGTTCGTTATAATTATTTATTTAATGTGAATAAAACAATCTACGTATTTTGACAATTGTTAAATATAGTGAAATGTTGAACTTTCTGTAACGGAAATTGGTACGGTATTGTGTGGAATTTATATATTCCAAGATAGGGTCCTCCTTGTGTATAGTTTCGTTTTGTAGTTTAGTGTGTTAATTTAAAGAACTATTAGTAGGGTAAATCGGTTGTTATTGTTTAAGATGAATTTACTCTTGGTGTTAAAGTAATTATTTCAAGCAGAAAATGCGCCAGTAGTCTTAAATCAATGTTTATCTGATAGACGCTCATTAGATATATAGTGCAGATGAGACGTTTATTAAATATAGTGCAGAATAAGTGCTTCTAAGCTTAACGTTGGCGTCTGAGGTATGCCGAACGTGTGTGACGTCACAGATTTAGAGTATAAAAGGAGACGAACCGACTGAAATTTGTCATTATAGGTTAGAAACCACCAAATAGATTTGCTCTATAGCTCAATGTAAATTGGCCATAGTAGGCCCCAATTTTCAACTTTTTTTAGTCTATGGCCACCTGGACCACATATATCATTGTAAAGAGGGGCATTTAAGCTTCAAAATAATGCAATAAAAAAGGGGGGTCATGTATCTTCTAAGAAAGTTTTTGTCCTTCAAACACGGTCTATCCGTTTTTAAGCATGTCCGGATTTGTAAGTTTTGGGTTTTACCCTAGTCTACTTTCACTTTGGTATCAAGAACAAAATAGTGGAATAATACAAATATTACAGTTTTACTACACCACATGCATATTTACCAACCATTTAAACTCAATTTCATCATTCAACTCTACATTTGTCAAGAAATATCTCCATTTACAGGCAAACAAAAGTTTTTTAAGGACTACTTGAGTGTATCACCACTTGGTCCGCGGAGGCATTTAGTGGTTCTTTACCTTAAGACAGCCTAGTTTTACTTATTAAAGTGATTTTTGCACTTTTTTGAATACTACTATGTATATGCAGCACACAACAATCAATTCTAGACAAATTGTGCATGAATTCTAGAAAAAATGACAAACACGCATATGCGCCTTTAAGAAGAAATTTGGCCAGCACCTGCAAAATAATATTAATAGTGATTTTAAATTGGGTTGTATTTGTGAAAAACTGTTTCACTGAACACTAATTATGCTTTAGATGCCTAATAATGTGTCTATTATTCATATTTAATCACAATTACCCCTGTCTGACACTAAAATAAGGTCAATTTTGGCATAAAAATGTCAATTTTAGAAGAAAAGATCTGAAATTTTCTAGATTTTCATGATAAAAATCCAAATTTTCACCTTTTTAGACAATTTAAACAGAATCAAGTGGTCAAAACCCTATCTGGGATGCATTTCCATACATTTGAATGCAAAAAAATGAAAACATGAATTTAATAGAATTTTGCCCTTCTTTAGGTTAGAAACCACCAAATAGATTTGCTCTATAGCTCAATGTAAATTGGCCATAGTAGGCCCCAATTTTCAACTTTTTTTAGTCTATGGCCACCTGGACCACATATATCATTGTAAAGAGGGGCATTTAAGCTTCAAAATAATGCAATAAAAAAGGGGGGTCATGTATCTTCTAAGAAAGTTTTTGTCCTTCAAACACAGTCTATCCGTTTTTAAGCATGTCCGGATTTGTAAGTTTTGGGTTTTACCCTAGTCTACTTTCACTTTGGTATCAAGAACAAAATAGTGGAATAATACAAATATTACAGTTTTACTACACCACATGCATATTTACCAACCATTTAAACTCAATTTCATCATTCAACTCTACATTTGTCAAGAAATATCTCCATTTACAGGCAAACAAAAGTTTTTTTAAGGACTACTTGAGTGTATCACCACTTGGTCCGCGGAGGCATTTAGTGGTTCTTTACCTATAGTGTAAGCTCTCGTAAGAGAGGGAACATTGGTAAAGTTCTGCTACAAGACTGTTTTATCCGGGTTCTCCACGAAAGCATTGCTATCTGGAGAGGATGTTCAGTTAGTTAGTAGGGAATTAAGGTTATAAAACGGTTGCTTCGTAGTTCGTAGATGATAGTTGTAGTTTAGTAGTTGAGAGTTGTTCGGAGCTGGTAGTCTTGGCTAGAACTTTGTGTGACACCGCTATATACGGAATCGTTCGACCTGCAAGAGTTCTCGATTAGGCATAGTTGTGTGTTGCCGGGTTGTGGTTTAAAGAATAGATAGGAGTTAGACGGATATTGTAGGCTTGACTTAAACTTTGTGTGGTGCCTCTATATACGGAATCGTTCGACCTGCAAGGGTTCTCGATTAGGCATAGTTGGTACAGCCGGGTTTCTGTCATAGACTATTTGGATTGTGGAGGTTGATTTTGGCGAACGCTTGGTTTGAGTCGGACGTTGAACGTTGATAGCGTGGAACGTTAGGGTGTTTAGTTTAACTGATATCGTTGTAGGTAGTGGAGTTCGAACTGCCTGCTGTTATAATGTGCTGTGGTTGAAGCTCTCGTTGATTTAGTTTTCAAAACTTGTATGTTTTGGGTCTCGCCTTTATTGTGGTCGTGGTACTAGTCAATGTAAGATGTATTGACTAGGTTTTTTTAAGTTTGTTGGGTCGGACACTTATCTGAGTCGAAACAATCTTGGAAGCTACTTGGTGCTTGATGCTTGATGACCGCGGATATAGGTCGTGATTTATAAATAGTTGATTGCTGTATATATTACATGAATTACGTGATTGTTTCACGCTGAGGTTGTTGTTAAGTTCTTGGCTCATGGTTTGAGCTCCGTTTAGCATTGTATTTTGTGTTGAAGTTTGTGGTAGTCTGTGTGTGACTACCTGTATCTTGTGAAGTTCTATTTTATAGTTGGTAGCTGGCCTAGTCAGAGCCGGTGCACGTTACAAATTTGGTGGCAGCGGTGGGATAACGTCTTTTTCCCTTTATTGTTTTATAGGTGGGATTGTAGCAATATACATACCTGTATTGGCTCACGTTTTTCTTATATTGTTGTTTTAATGGGCGTTGTTGATTTGATCATTTGAGTTGAATTAAGTTGAAAGTTGTTTTGGTTATATCTAACTTCGGTTAAAGTGTAAATGGTATATAAATGTAATATGGAAGGTCCTATGGATTCAGCTGATGTGTCTATGTTGGTTCGAGAAATGAGGTCTATCAAACTTGAAAATGAGACATTAAGAATGAAGTTGGAAATCGAAAGGTTAGAACGTCAATTGTTGTGCTTAGCCAGTAAGGACATGTCAGGTACTTTGTGTAGGTTCGAGAAAAGTTTTCCAGATAAACTACCGTTGAGTGGCACTTCGTGTAAGAAGCAAGTTGATATAATATCAGAAGTTCTGAGTCCAAGACCACCAGTCGAGACTTCGTTCACCAAGGTAAGCCCGTCTAGTGAAGACATTCGCGAACCATGTGAGAGGTCTGGAACCAAAAGGACAACATCTACAGAACCCACAAGTTGTTATGTGAGAAGTGTTAGCTCTACGGGGTGCAGCAGTATAATAAGTGATGAACTACGTGCTTTACGGATAGACCTCGAAGATACGAAGAAATTATTGTCTAGCCTGCATGAAAGTTTCGCAGCAAGTTTGTAAAACAATTGTAACACCAGCACCCCAGGACAATATACAGGTCAGCTTAATGTGTCGTACAAGCCGCGTAGGTGTTTTAAATGTAAACAGGTGGGACACATACGACGATCGTGTCCGAGTAAACGCTGTATTGACTCCCGATCTCAGTCACCCCAGCATAAATATACAAACAATGGTCACTTATATTCTGTTTTCAAGATGGCAAGCACAAAACTTACAGACGGAAAGCCAAACATTACAGATAAAGGTTCATTGTGTAAGGATGAGGTTCTTCAGGAACAAGGTTTGGTTGGACAAATAACAAATAGTAAAGACTCGAGGTTTCCATGTGAAAAGTGTGGTAGTACATTCAAGAAGAAACGTTATCTCCGTCAACATTAGAAGAGAAAGCATACTATGGTTGTTGGGGTTGTGACGATGAAGGTAGAAACCAGTAGCAATAAACAGTCAGAATGTAGTTATAGTCAGGCTGTGAGTGACTCTAGTTCGTATAAATCTGGTTTGGAACAAGCAGAGTGTAGTTTGAAATATACTACCGATGTGTCTGTTGATGGAGTTTCCGAAGTGAAAACGACCGAGCCTGGCGACGAGACAATTGTTGAAAATAGGAGTAAGCATACAGATGTCATGGTTGAGACTGGTGATAATGGCCGTACAGAAAGAGACATTAGTTCGGATAAAACTATATGTGGTGAGGATGATTGCGATATATTTGGAAGGGTAGTGGCTACTGAGTTGAGACAGATAGTAAATAGTAAGTACAGGAGTCGGGCTAAGTTTAAGGTTGAGCAGGTGTTGTTTAAAGCTTATGAAGAGAGTGGTATTGGTTGTAACATTTAAATCTGAGTTTTGGTGAAACGTACATGATGTGTTTTAAACGTAATTGATCAATGTGCTTAATGTGTGTATTTATTCACGGGTAGTGATTGTATTTAGATCAGTCGTACCTACATGTATTGGTGTATGTAGTTGCAGTAAATAAATCTTCGTATGTTCGTTGAAAGTATATCATTGTACAGGCGGGACGCCTTAAATCGGAGGCGTGGGTAATGTAACGGAAATTGGTACGGTATTGTGTGGAATTTATATATTCCAAGATAGGGTCCTCCTTGTGTATAGTTTCGTTTTGTTTTCTAGTTTAGTGTGTTAATTTAAAGAACTATTAGTAGGGTAAATCGGTTGTTATTGTTTAAGATAAATTTACTCTTGGTGTTAAAGTAATTATTTCAAGCAGAAAATGCGCCAGTAGTCTTAAATCAATGTTTATCTGATAGACGCTCATTAGATATATAGTGCAGATGAGACGTTTATTAAATATAGTGCAGAATAAGTGCGTCTAAGCTTAACGTTGGCGTCTGAGGTATGCCGAACGTGTGTGACGTCACAGATTTAGAGTATAAAAGGAGACGAACCGACTGAAATTTGTCATTATAATGTAAGCTCTCGTAAGAGAGGGAACATTGGTAAAGTTCTGCTACAAGACTGTTTTATCCGGGTTCTCCACGAAAGCATTGCTATCTGGAGAGGATGTTCAGTTAGTTAGTAGGGAATTAAGGTTATAAAACGGTTGCTTCGTAGTTCGTAGATGATAGTTGTAGTTTAGTAGTTGAGAGTTGTTCGGAGCTGGTAGTCTTGGCTAGAACTTTGTGTGACACCGCTATATACGGAATCGTTCGACCTGCAAGGGTTCTCGATTAGGCATAGTTGTGTGTTGCCGGGTTGTGGTTTAAAGAATAGATAGGAGTTAGACGGATATTGTAGGCTTGACTTAAACTTTGTGTGGTGCCTCTATATACGGAATCGTTCGACCTGCAAGGGTTCTCGATTAGGCATAGTTGGTACAGCCGGGTTTCTGTCATAGACTATTTGGATTGTGGAGGTTGATTTTGGCGAACGCTTGGTTTGAGTCGGACGTTGAACGTTGATAGCGTGGAACGTTAGGGTGTTTAGTTTAACTGATATCGTTGTAGGTAGTGGAGTTCGAACTGCCTGCTGTTATAATGTGCTGTGGTTGAAGCTCTCGTTGATTTAGTTTTCAAAACTTGTATGTTTTGGGTCTCGCCTTTATTGTGGTCGTGGTACTAGTCAATGTAAGATGTATTGACTAGGTTTTTTTTAAGTTTGTTGGGTCGGACACTTATCTGAGTCGAAACAATCTTGGAAGCTACTTGGTGCTTGATGCTTGAGACCGCGGATATAGGTCGTGATTTATAAATAGTTGATTGCTGTATATATTACATGAATTACGTGATTGTTTCACGCTGAGGTTGTTGTTAAGTTCTTGGCTCTTGGTTTGAGCTCCGTTTAGCATTGTATTTTGTGTTTGTGGTAGTCTGTGTGTGACTACCTGTATCTTGTGAAGTTCTATTTTATAGTTGGTAGCTGGCCTAGTCAGAGGCGGTGCACGTTACAAATTTGGTGGCAGCGGTGGGATAACGTCTTTTTCCCTTTATTGTTTTATAGGTGGGATTGTAGCAATATACATACCTGTATTGGCTCACGTTTTTCTTATATTGTTGTTTTAATGGGCGTTGTTGATTTGATCATTTGAGTTGAATTAAGTTGAAAGTTGTTTTGGTTATATCTAACTTCGGTTAAAGTGTAAATGGTATATAAATGGAATATGGAAGGTCCTATGGCTTCAGCTGATGTGTCTATGTTGGTTCGAGAAATGAGGTCTATCAGACTTGAAAATGAGACATTAAGAATGAAGTTGGAAATCGAAAGGTTAGAACGTCAATTGTTGTGCTTAGCCAGTAAGGACATGTCAGGTACTTTGTGTAGGTTCGAGAAAAGTTTTCCAGATAAACTACCGTTGAGTGGCACTTCGTGTAAGAAGCAAGTTGATATAATATCAGAAGTTCTGAGTCCAAGACCACCAGTCGAGACTTCGTTCACCAAGGTTAGCCCGTCTAGTGAAGACATTCGCGAACCATGTGAGAGGTCTGGAACCAAAAGGACAACATCTACAGAACCCACAAGTTGTTATGTGAGAAGTGTTAGCTCTACGGGGTGCAGCAGTATAATAAGTGATGAACTACGTGCTTTACGGATAGACCTCGAAGATACGAAGAAATTATTGTCTAGCCTGCATGAAAGTTTCGCAGCAAGTTTGCAAAACAATTGTAACACCAGCACCCCAGGACAATATACAGGTCAGCTTAATTTGTCGTACAAGCCGCGTAGGTGTTTTAAATGTAAACAGGCGGGACACATACGACGATCGTGTCCGAGTAAACGCAGTATTGACTCCCGATCTCAGTCACCCCAGCATAAATATACAAACAATGGTCACTTATATTCTGTTTTCAAGATGGCAAGCACAAAACTTACAGACGGAAAGCCAAACATTTCAGATAAAGGTTCATTGTGTAAGGATGAGGTTCTTCAGGAACAAGGTTTGGTTGGACAAATAACAAATAGTAAAGACTCGAGGTTTCCATGTGAAAAGTGTGGTAGTACATTCAAGAAGAAACGTTATCTCCGTCAACATGAGAAGAGAAAGCATACTATGGTTGTTGGGGTTGTGACGATGGAGGTAGAAATCAGTAGCAATAAACAGTCAGAATGTAGTTATAGTCAGGCTGTGAGTGACTCTAGTTCGTATAAATCTGGTTTGGAACAAGCAGAGTGTAGTTTGAAATATACTACCGATGTGTCTGTTGATGGAGTTTCCGAAGTGAAAACGACCGAGCCTGGCGACGAGACAATTGTTGAAAATAGGAGTAAGCATACAGATGTCATGGTTGAGACTGGTGATAATGGCCGTACAGAAAGAGACATTAGTTCGGATAAAACTATATGTGGTGAGGATGATTGCGATATATTTGGAAGGGTAGTGGCTACTGAGTTGAGACAGATAGTAAATAGTAAGTACAGGAGTCGGGCTAAGTTTAAGGTTGAGCAGGTGTTGTTTAAAGCTTATGAAGAGAGTGGTATTGGTTGTAACATTTAAATCTGAGTTTTGGTGAAACGTACATGATATGTTTTAAACGTAATTGATCAATGTGCTTAATGTGTGTATTTATTCACGGGTAGTGATTGTATTTAGATCAGTTGTACCTACATGTATTGGTGTATGTAGTTGCAGTAAATAAATCTTCGTATGTTCGTTGAAAGTATATCATTGTACAGGCGGGACGCCTGAAATCGGAGGCGTGGGTAATGTAACGGAAATTGGTACGGTATTGTGTGGAGTTTATATATTCCAAGATAGGGTCCTCCTTGTGTATAGTTTTGTTTTGTTTTCTAGTTTAGTGTGTTAATTTAAAGAACTATTAGTAGGGTATATCGGTTGTTATTGTTTAAGATAAATTTAATCTTGGTGTTAAAGTAATTATTTCAAGCAGAAAATGCGCCAGTAGTCTTAAATCAATGTTTATCTGATAGACGCTCATTAGATATATAGTGCAGATGAGACGTTTATTAAATATAGTGCAGAATAAGTGCGTCTAAGCTTAACGTTGGCGTCTGAGGTATGCCGAACGTGTGTGACGTCACAGATTTAGAGTATAAAAGGAGACGAACCGACTGAAATTTGTCATTATAATGTAAGCTCTCGTAAGAGAGGGAACATTGGTAAAGTTCTGCTACAAGACTGTTTTATCCGGGTTCTCCACGAAAGCATTGCTATCTGGAGAGGATGTTCAGTTAGTTAGTAGGGAATTAAGGTTATAAAACGGTTGCTTCGTAGTTCGTAGATGATAGTTGTAGTTTAGTAGTTGAGAGTTGTTCGGAGCTGGTAGTCTTGGCTAGAACTTTGTGTGACACCGCTATATACGGAATCGTTCGACCTGCAAGGGTTCTCGATTAGGCATAGTTGTGTGTTGCCGGGTTGTGGTTTAAAGAATAGATAGGAGTTAGACGGATATTGTAGGCTTGACTTAAACTTTGTGTGGTGCCTCTATATACGGAATCGTTCGACCTGCAAGGGTTCTCGATTAGGCATAGTTGGTACAGCCGGGTTTCTGTCATAGACTATTTGGATTGTGGAGGTTGATTTTGGCGAACGCTTGGTTTGAGTCGGACGTTGAACGTTGATAGCGTGGAACGTTAGGGTGTTTAGTTTAACTGATATCGTTGTAGGTAGTGGAGTTCGAACTGCCTGCTGTTATAATGTGCTGTGGTTGAAGCTCTCGTTGATTTAGTTTTCAAAACTTGTATGTTTTGGGTCTCGCCTTTATTGTGGTCGTGGTACTAGTCAATGTAAGATGTATTGACTAGGTTTTTTTAAGTTTGTTGGGTCGGACACTTATCTGAGTCGAAACAATCTTGGAAGCTACTTGGTGCTTGATGCTTGATGACCGCGGATATAGGTCGTGATTTATAAATAGTTGATTGCTGTATATATTACATGAATTACGTGATTGTTTCACGCTGAGGTTGTTGTTAAGTTCTTGGCTCATGGTTTGAGCTCCGTTTAGCATTGTATTTTGTGTTGAAGTTTGTGGTAGTCTGTGTGTGACTACCTGTATCTTGTGAAGTTCTATTTTATAGTTGGTAGCTGGCCTAGTCAGAGCCGGTGCACGTTACATTTCCATGGTTTAGACCTCAATATTTACACTACGTGTTTACAATGGGCGCAGCCATCTTGAAACGTCACGATTTCTTCTGACGTCATTTGTGGCTTATGACGTAACTTAAGATAACCTTGGACCTTTTATGCTTGACTAAATCATTGTAATGGCTTACACATTTACATGCGCGATGTGACTAAATAATTTGACTGGGTATAATTGAGAGGGTGTAGGGTAATGTTGTCCTACATAAAAAGTTTAACGAAAAAAAGACGTCACAAAATTTCATTTACTGTCGCACAATAATTCCATTATCAGGGTGGACATGCCATGTGGTGTGTGACGTAATATTTTGCTAAGACGACAAGAAGAAAACTGTCAACAAAACGAGAAAAACAGCCGTAAGTATTTTATTCGCTGATCAATTTTCACGAGACTAGCCCCACGCTCAAGCCCAGAAAGAATAATATGCATGCCACTGAATGATTTGGCACAAAAACCAACAGTTTTTCCCCGAAAGTGGTTCAACGGTTAGAAATGGACAAAATCTGAAAAGCAAAGACGACAAGAAAATATTTATTTGATCATTCATAGCTCTTTTGAGCATAATAATGCAAAATGCGTACTGCCGACATGTATAACAATGTATTAGAAACAACCTGTTAACATAATTAAGAATTATATGGTCCATTTCATGGAATATTTTGTGAAATAAATAATTCGTCTGAAAATGCTAAGACGACAAGAATGGAAAGACGACAAGAAGATTTAAAACTCAAAATTTAAAACCGATATTAGCCCCTAAATCTATAGTGTGGATCGCTTACTTTAGTTAACAGTACTGTCAATGCATGTATTGAAATAATTAGAACACGCACTGAAGTTAAAACAATTTTTGTTACATGCCTACCTGAACATTTTCATTCTTAACTACTTTGGCTCAATCTAACTCTTAATCTTTACATATGAAACCTTGAAATGTCCGCGTGATTTTGCTATTTGTTATAGCATGTACTCAGTCTAAAATCGCAACCACTGTACATGTATTAAGTTCATTAACTGTTCTGCTGCAGTTAAACAATCCACTGACGTAAAGGATAAAGTATTTGCATACAAAATATATAGTCGATTCAATAAGTGATACTAATGAGGTAACTTAATCCCATTCGAAAGAATAGCGTTGGATACCATTTACTCGGGTATATCCAGTCAAACCCACAAGTGGCAGTATCAGTGTTTGGTCCGCAAACGATTAAAATTTAAAAAAAAAAGATATAAAAAACATGTCACTGACCTAATATTCTATCAAGCTATAAAGCGTACTATATGTCTGTATGCCCAAGATTGTGGAACATCGCATCTCGTTGTTTCAGCATAAAATACGGGCGCTGAAGGAAAATCACAAGTCATTCAAATAAACTATAAGATGTTCATTCTTACCGAAAATCTCGTTCAACTGTATCTTATAACTGCAAAACGGCAAAACAGTGATCGTTTCGTTATTTAACTTCGCTCTAGGCCATTTTGTTTACACGCTGGATACCCGCTCCACTCACAGTAACGTAATTATTGTTAGGAACAAAGTCTTTGTTTAGATGCGATGTTCCACAATCTTTGGACATATACACATAGTACGCTTTATACCTTGATAGTGTACTAGCTCAGTGACGGATTGTTTTATATTTTATTTTCCAAACACTGATACTGCCACCTGTGGTCAAACCTAGATAAACGAAGTATATCTCCTGGACGATTGTATATTTACAACGCTTCTCGTTTATCTTTGAAAGTACTGTCCATTTCTTGGTTTCTTTCTGTCGTTTTAAATACAAGTATTGTAAAACCTTTAAATGTAACTATCGAATTGCGTAATTCGTTATTCAGGTACTGAATGACATTTCTTCTAGCTTCGTCACATCCAATTACTTATACACGAGCTCCACATGCAACAGCGAATTTTGAGATAAGCCTAGTGCTAGTCCCGCTACCCAATAGTCGTGCTGTGTATCGATAAACCACTGCTGCATAAGACAACAGCTGATTTCTTATCATCCTATTAGAATTGTCAGCTCGTCATCACGAACTGGTAGGTAAAACTTTATGTCTATATCATACACGTCTTATTTTGATGTTAAAATTGTTTTTGATCTCAATTTTTAAATATTTAAGTGTATTTTTATACAAATGTTTCGATAAAGTATACTTGACGGATTTAAAAACGCAACAGTTGGGGGAGGGTAATGTGGATTTTTTGATCGAACACTAAATTATTTCTTATTAGTCTATTATCATGAAACATCGTAAATGTGAACTTAATGTCGACATTTTGGTACCAAGATTATAAAAATATTGAATACAATAATGCAAAATAAAGACCTCGCTCGAGAAAATGAAATTCATACTTTTTTTTGCCTATAGGTAATTGTTAGTTTGGTCAAGATGACAAGTTCCAATTTCCATGGCAATAGGCACATGAAAAGCGCCTCATGATGTTGATTTGAAATATGAATTAGTCTTATAAGGTCGTAAGTGGCACTTACGACCTTCTCATTCTAAGCCAGCGATATTGCGGTATCCTAATAAAAGCAGTACATTAAGCAGGTAATGTGACACGTGATGAATTCTTCTAGACCTAAATTAACATGAACGGGAATCACTTCACTTACTATACTAATCAGACAATGAATTAAGGGGTTTATACCAGTTTTAAATGTTGAATTATAAATCTATTTGTCGTCTTTCCATTCTTGTCGTCTTAGCATTTTCAGACAATTTTTTTATTTCACAAAATATTTCATGAAATGGACCATATAATCCTTAATTATATTAACAGGTTGATTCTAATACACTGTTATACATGTCGACAGTACGCATTTTGCATTATAATGCTCAAAAGAGCTATGAATGATACTGAAATAAATATTTTCTTGTCGTCTTTGCTTTTCAGATTTTGTCCTTTTCTAACCGTTGAGCCAATTTCGGGGAAAACTGTTGGTTTTTGTGCCAAATCATTCAGTGAAATGCATATAATTCTTTCTGGGCTTAAGCGTGGGGCTAGTCTCGTGAAAATTGATCAACGAATAAAATACTTACGACTGTTTTCTCGTTTTGTTGACTTGTCGTCTTGGCAAAATATTACGTCACACACCACGTGGTATGTCCACCCTGCATTATGTATACAAATGTACAGCAAGGGGAACCTGCAAGGCAGACAAGAACAGTTCTTGTCTGCCTTGCAGGTTCCCCTTGCTGTATATTTTTAATTTTTAATACATGTTCAAGGTTATGATTCTATAAAATGACAAAAGAACATGAAATATATGGAAGGGAATATCCGCCAGTACATGCATGCTGTTAAGTAACAATTTTATGCTATCTACTTGTACATGCGTTCTACTTCTTGACAACTGCATTTTGGTTTCTTACAAGTGTTGTCAACGTTATTCATACTTCGTGCTTCTTGATGCTAAGTAGATAATCCCTTCGTGTATATCGTTTATTCTTGCATGTTATTGCCAACTGCGACATACCTTTTTGTTTTGACTTCTGTAATCTTGAATTATTCATTCTTACTATTTCTTACTGCATTCTATGTTTGACTACGTGCATTTGACTTTGTTGCAACTTAACGTAACGAACTACAAACAACCTCCTGGATCGTTCGTATTTTTAATACTTGATTAATTGTTACTGCTTTAAAGTTGTAATTTCGCGAACATTGAAGCATGATAATACATTTTACAACATTGAGAACATTACAGGGAACCAATAGAAATTTTAGCTTCTAGCGCAAATTACTATACAAGGGAGATCACTCGGGACAACCTATTTAAACGTTCGGTATTTTCTAGGAGTGTAACGATACGGTCACTTAGCGATACGATACATATCATGATATTGGGTGATGATACGATACATATCGCGATACAGACATACCTAATTTCTCCTATAAAGTATTGATACTTTTCGGAATACAGTTGACAATTTACTTATTATTATAAACTATTTTGCTTGATGATTTTAATTCAATTGAAGAAATTGTACACTGAGCTTATTGAAACAACAGCGAACAATATTTTGCATTAGTGTTTAAATTTTTCTTATAATTGTCAGACATTTACAATATTATTCTAATATCACTTTAGGTACAAATCGTATCATGACCTGCTTTATGTCACGATACGTATTGTATCGTGGGCTACGTATCACGATACGATATGATACGATATATCGTTGCACCCTTAGTATTTTCCGTGGTTTAACGGTGAGTAAGTGAAAACTTGCCCGTCCGTTGTAACGTTTTTCGCGGAAATCATGTCCAGGTAAGTTTTCTCTTCAAACGAATTATTTACGCTCTTGAATTGAAACAACAAAACTGACACTTCTGACTGTCTAATGTATTGAGGCATTATATCTTATAATTTAAGACAGGGTTTGCTATGTATTTATGATACATTATAAATTGTACAAGCGTCAACTGAACTCTTACCGTACTCAGTTCGTAACGTAGTCAATTATATAATTATACAGTATGCTATTTAAATTTGATGATAGTTGGCCAATTCTTGATTTTATATGCTTTGGTAGACAATTATCTCAAAGATGCATGTTATTGTAACTAGCTAGCCTACATTACGAATACTGCATCTAACTTTATATTTGTGAAGTCCTAAAATGCTTTGTTAAGGCATGATCTTTCAACTGTAAATTATAACTTAACCTGTCATGCACCACTGCCACTAGATCTAGTCATTTGCAGTCACGGCCCATCCACCCACCCTCGGATAATAAGGTTACTTTTGCTCGAGCCCTGCATATCATTTGTTAGTCCTACTAATTAGACTGTGGCGACGAGATATTTTTTTATCTAGCCGTCCCAAGGATGGCCCTTCCAAATTCGTTCTCGAAAATCGGCCAACCAGAAAGCTGAATTAGTAGGGTTAATCATATACAAAACCCCCATCCTTAGGGACCGAACTCATGATAAGATCCCTACCAAATTCAACCATACTGCAGGGACACCCCAGTTTCCTTTTTGCCTATTCCCACTATTTATAGGAATTAAGGGTTAGTAAAAACCGAGGCTCATTGACCTGCTTTTGTCCGCACTTTCCCTGGGGTGGAGGGCCAGATAACAAATTACTGGTGCATTTATAAAGAAACATGTGAGGAATACATAGTAGGCCTAATACACTAGTACCATATATATATATACGAGGGCCCATCAATAATTTCGTGAACTAATTTTGTGTGGCGAATATAGGTAGCCTGACACACTATTAGCATCTAGTCCTTTTTAAAGTAACATCATGTGCACAGTTTGAATTTATTCCATTGCTCGACCCATAACCGTATCACGTATTACAGGCTGTCACGTGACATCTCCCGCAAATTTTCGTTTACGACGCAACCAACTCCTTTCGGAGCTTGTATTTCTAACCATGCTGCCTATTTTTGAGTTTTGGAAATGGCCAGACATAGCTAATGGCCTGTTCTAGGTTATATGATAGGTGCGGTAACAGTTATATATCCTGGTCCTAGATTCTGTCCGAAACAACGCTGCTCCTATGGATTGGCGAATTATAACGGTATAACAAAATCTCATACATTTGAAGTTGTGTGCGTTTTCTTTTCATAGCCAATAGCAACTGAAAATCAATTATTGTTGCAAAAGTTTCTAATAACATTAGCGTTCGAAGCAACACAGTAGTGACAAGTTATCAAGTTATTCCTTGTATGTTGCAAAATATTATAATCAATGCACTTTACCGACCGCAGGGCAAATGACCGGCGAATATGCTTATCATCTTTGTTTGCTCCCCTATAGCGCTTAAAGCAATTAGTCAACAATGAAAAATCACTATTCGATTGCCAAGAGTCCCTTAAAACTGCATGCAAATTTTCCTGAATGTACAGCACATATATCCTGAGTAATGTATAAATCTTTGACACAAAACGTTACTCGGTCGTACTGGGCGACGCCATTTTTTATTACGAACGCCCATGACATGACGTTCGAATGTTGCTATGACGTCAAAGATCGTGATGTAAGCAATCATTTTGCATCCTGAATTAATTGGACAATAGATTATCTTTGACCATGCAAACTTTTAATAAGCTATGTCAAAGCGTTATGAAACAGTGGAATTAGTTCAAGAATTATTGATGGACCCACGTATATAGTGAAAATGATCATAATCCCTCATAACACTTGGTAACAACGAAGGCGTACATCTTGAGAAAATATACGACAGAGGCGTACTTCACATATAGGTGCGTACACACAGTAAGTTTTGATGTAGAGTCTCACAGTGGTCATAGTGATCGAGTCCAGACTAGATCTACCACCTACAGATACTGGTTGTCGTCTAGAGAGAGACATGGGCGTAGGAGCAGGGGGGCCAGGGGGAGCCAGGCCCCCCAATATCTGGACAGGGGGAGCCAGGCCACCCAATATCTGGACAGGGGGAGCCAGGCCCCCCAATATCTGGACAGGGGGAGCCAGGCCACCCAATATCTGGACAGGGGGAGCCAGGCCACCCAATATCTGGACAGGGGGAGCCAGGCCCCCCAATATCTGGACAGGGGGAGCCAGACCCCCCAATATCTGGACAGGGGGAGCCAGGCCCCCCAATATCTGGACAGGGGGAGCCAGGCCCCCCAATATCTGGACAGGGGGGGGGCATCATATATTCCCCCCCCCCCAATAATTCTGACGTAAAGTATAATTTTCGATGTAATATATCTCGTTATAGGCAATTTGCCTTCAGTTCTTGGTGAAAACGTTCTTTTTTTGCTCGCTTCGCTCGCAAAATAACTTCCTTATATAAAAATATCTCACCGCCCATTGTTTGCAAAAAATACACTCTTGACATAAATTGTACTCACCCAGTCCTCCTATACGACTTTGAGAGGTTGTCAATCATATATAAAAACTTTGAAACAAACCTTTTCACATTCAGCTACAATCTCAAGATCGAGCAATTTAAACTTTGTGCTAGCACTTTAATGCAAGAACTTAAATTCCCTGTATTTAGGTTCTTCTTTAATACACCAGATTGATTAATTAACTTCCAGTAACCACGTAATTACTAAACCAAATTACCACACAGCCATAAACTCACAGTTATTATATAGATATCTAGGAGGGTTGTTGACGTTTAAGAGTACAATATATGTACGAATATATTTAAGTGCAACCAATGGTTATAGACATATTTGACATAATGCAGTTACTTTGCGAGCGAAGCGAGGAAAAATTTTTTTTTAACCCTAAGTTGCCAAATGTTTGCCCCCCCCCCAATGTTGAAGACGCTCCTACGCCCATGAGAGAGAGTCCCACAGTGGTCATAGTGATCGAACCATGACTAGATATATCACCTACTTTATTTCTGCTGAAATATGGCCAGCATAGGTATGTGCCTGTACCCGGATTTGAACACGGATCGCCAGATAAGATGGCAAGCGCACTAACCACTGAGCTACGGAGGCAAATGTATCGTACTTTGATCGACTATGATCAAGGAACAAGATATTGTTCCATATGTTATTTTCTCACTATTTGATATAGATCTAGCTCCCATTAACTTTGTACAATACTGGCCAATATTTAATTGGTGATTTTTAGGATAATTTTGTTTTAGGGGTTATGGACGTCTCCAGGAACTATATAATTCACAGGGGATTGACACATAACTTTTTGTTTGTTCACAAAACTATGTACTATACATACTTAATATATAGATTCTAAGTCTATCGTGAACAAACAAAAAAGTATGTGTCAATCCCCTGTGATCAGGGTGGACATACCACGTGGTGTGTGACGTAATTTTTTGCTAAGACGACAAGAAGAAAACTGTCAACAAAACGAGAAAAACAGCCGTAAGTATTTTATTCGTTGATCAATTTTCACGAGACTAGTCCCACGCTCAAGCCCAGAAAGAATAAAATGCATGTCATTGAATGATTTGGCACAAAAACCAACAGTTTTTTCCCGAAAGTGGCTCAACGGTTAGAAATGGGCAAAATCTGAACAGCAAAGACGACAAGAAAATATTTATTTTATCATTCATAGCTCTTTTGAGCATAATAATGCAAAATGCGTACTGCCGACATGTATAACAATGTATTAGAAACAACCTGTTAACATAATTAAGAATTATATGGTCCATTTCATTAAATATTTTGTGAAATAAATAATTCGTCTGAAAATGCCAAGACGACAAGAATGGAAAGACGACAAGAAGATTTATAACTCAACATTTAAAACTGGTATAAACTCCTTAATTCATTGTCTGATAAGTATAGTAAGTGAAGTGATTCCCGCTCTTGGTCATTTAGGTCTAGAAGAATTCATCACGTGTTACATTACCTGCTTAATTTGCTGCTTTAATTACGATACCGCAATATCGCTGGCTTAGAATGAGAAGGTCGTAAGTGCCACTTACGACCTTATAAGACTAATGCATATTTCAAATCTACACCATGAGGCGCCTCTTATGAGCCTATTGCCATAAAAGTTGGAACTTGTCATCTTGACCAAACTAACAATTACCTATTGGCAAAAAAGTATGAATTTCATTATCTCGAGCGAGGTCTTTATTATGCATTATTGTATTCAATATTTTTATAATCTTGGTACCAAAATGTCGACATTAAGTTCACATTTACGATGTTTCATGGTATAGAGGATCTTACATGAGTGTCTTTTCATATTGAATTTATTAAACGAGTTGGATAAAAGTGATAAAATACGAGGAATATGGGAAGACACGAATGTAAGATTCTTTTTATCACATAAACAAAATAAGCCATTTAAATGTAGAAAACTAAAAATAGTAGACCTGCTTCCCCTTAAGAGACAAGAATATTGAGGTGAGTAATGCGGTTAAGAATAAATGAGCATCTAAACATAGTGCAACACAGTGAATGTATTTCAATTACATTTAATTCAATGTTGAAAACGAAAATGAGCCGAGACGGGTATATTTGGACGGTAATAACGTCACGGACCTTTTTAGTAGGCCCTATCCAGTCTTGAAATTAGTAAGGTAAGGGGAACATACTCGTACTAAAAACGGGAAACGTCACATACATTGAGACGTCATGCTTATGTTTTGACGTCATCACTACATCGAATATCCGGGATGAGATGGATGAATTTTAAAGAGATGCGATTTTGAAACTCAAAATGCATTAAAATTGTGCAGGAAGTGTTAGCCTATGCTTTGTTCAATAAATAAATGTAGGTGTTTATTTATTATATTTTAATTAAAAAGCCTTTGTAAATTCTCTTTGGGATTTTTAGATTCGCCTTGTCCATCGATCTTACGAAACAATTCGCGGTCGGCCATGATTGTTAATTGTTTTGACAGCGCGTATGAATACATAAAAATAATCATTAGCCGCCTTAATTTGCATAGTTATTCTATTGCCGAGCAATGTAACGTTTTTATGAACAGTAATGGGCTTTATTACACTGCCACACCGTGATTTATGTAATAAAAAGTTATACGTACTGGTTATACTAACCCTGATACAAGGACATTCATGTGATATAAAGTTTTACATACCAGTTCGTGATGACGAGCTGACAATTCTAATAGGATGATAAGAAATCAGCTTTTGTCTAATGCAGCAGTGGTTTATCGATACACAGCTCGACTATTAGGTAGCGGGACTAGCACTAGGGTTATCTCAAAATTCGCTGTTGCACGTGGAGCTCGTGTATAAGTAATCGGATGTGACAAAGCTAGAAGAAATGTCATTCAGTACCTGAATAACGAATTACGCAATTCGAAAATTACATTTAAAGGTTTTACAATACTTGTATTTAAAGCGACAGAAAGAAACAAAGAAATTGAAAGTACTTTCAAATATAAACCAGAGAAGAGTTGTAAATATACTATCGTCCATGAGATATACTTCGTTTATCTAGGTGGCAGTATCAGTGTTTGGAAAATAAAATAAAAAACCGTCACTGAGCTGGTACACTATCAAAGTATAAAGCGTACTATGTGCATATGTCCAAAGATTATGGAACAATCAGTGACAGGAATTTTTCTATTTTTTTTAATATTACTTTTTTAATTGTTTGAGGACCAAACACTGATACTGCCATCTGTGGGTTTGACTGGATATACCCGAGTAAATGGTATTCACCGCTATTCTTTCGAATGGGATAGTTGCATCATTAGTATCACTTATTGAATCGACTATATATTTTGTATGCAAATACTTGATACTTTACGTCAGTGCATCGTTTAACTGCAGCAGAACAGTTAATGAACTTTATACAGTGGTTGCGATTTTAGACTGAGTACATACTATTACAAATAGCAAAATCACGCGGACATTTCAAGGTTTCATATGTAAAGCTTAAAATATAGATTGGGCTAAAGCAAAAAAAGTTAAGAATAAAAATGTTAAGGTAGGCTTGGTTTAACATCAGTGCGTGTTCTTATTATTTCAATACATGTATTGACAGTACTGTTAACTGAAGTAGGCCATACATGCTATAGATTTAGGGGTTAATATCAGTTTAAAATTTTCTTGTCGTCTTTCCATTCTTGTCGTCTTAGCATTTTCAGACGAATTATGTATTTCACAAAATATTTCATGAAATGGATCATATAATACTTAATTATGTTAACAGGTTGTTTCTAATACATTGTTATACATGTCGGCAGTACGCATTTTGCATTATTATGCTCAAAAGAGCTATGAATGATAAAATAAATATTTTCTTGTCGTCTTTGCTTTTCAAATTTTGTCCATTTCTAACCGTTGAGTCACTTTCGGGAAAAAACTGTTGGTTTTTGTACCAAATCATTCAGTGACATGCATATTATTCTTTCTGGACTTGAGCGTGGGACTAGTCTCGTGAAAATTGATCAACGGATAAAATACTAACGACTGTTTTTCTCGTTTTGTAGACAGTTTTCTTCTTGTCGTCTTAGCAAAAAATTACGTCACACACCACGTGGTATGTCCACCCTGTAAACACGAAGTACATTATTCTGCACAGTAGATATTTTGAAACCATTTATGTTCCTAATATAGAGTAGAAATAAATTTCACAGATAAATCTAGAAAAACATTGTTTATTGATTAGGATCTAAATCTAGTAGGCCTACTTAGGATTCTATACTGTGCTGCAGTATAGCTAGATATACTATTAAATCTATAGACAAAGGCTACCATAATCTCTTAATCTTATCTTTTATGCTAGGTATAGTACTTACACAGGAACTATGTGAAGTAGATCTATAGCTTTGTGGTTTTTTACCCAAAAGCCATAAAACATTTAGAAAATGTGTTGGTAAGGATAGCAGAAACAGTCATTTTTGTAGTATATTTTGATTTTGTCTATTAAAAAATTTTTTTTTTTGATAAATTTTCTTTCCCAATACTTTCATATGAGAATCATATGATTTTCATATGATTCTCATATGAACAACATTTCATATGAGAATCATATGATCTCATTTTCAGATGAGAATCATATGAAACCTTTCATATGAGAATCATATGAAACCTTTCATATGAGAATCATATGATAGCATTTTCATATGAGAATCATATGATTCTCATATGAGTATCATATGCAAATCCTTTCATATGAGAATCATATGTGGCGAAATATGTAGTTGACATGGTTATAGAGTACAGGACTAAAATAATCCTCATATTTTATAATTTCAGCAACAATCTTGAGAATCAACAGCGAATATCAAGGGGGAGAGAAGCCTCTACCTGATGAAGATGTAAACAAAATCTTCAAACCTCTTCAACCTCCACCTAGGCTTGAAAGTCTTCTCATCACAGGACAGATTGAAAACTGTTGTCAACAGATCGGTGAATTCGCCTCTCAGAGTTTTTGAAAGTTGTTTCTTGCGGAAAGTTTACAAGAGAACCCGGCTTATCAAACAGCGACGTGATAAAAACGTTTCATTAGACGTTTAAATTGACATTGAAAACTTGATAGGAACGTTTCATTCGACGTTAAAATCTTGTTTTCACTGCATTGAATATTGTATAAACTTTCGATCATGATACAATTGCCCAAAACATATTTAACTCAGTTATTGCGAAATAAAAGAAAACAAGTATTTACCCTTGTGTTGTTGAAAGGTTTTGCATTAGCTGTCCATAAGTCAAGATAGTGAACCTAATACTCTGTTTCTCAATTCTGTCAGATAATTGTTGTTAATTCTTATGTCTCCGACGGAAGTGAAAACGATGTACCGTAACACTCTGGATATAACTCGGGATCATTTAAATTAAATACATTTAATTTAGTATATCCAGTATACCCCCCTGGTTTATTTGTTGTTTGGCGGATATGCATAAAAACGATATCAAAATGTGCAGTAATTCAATTCTGATTGATATATAATGTGCAACTCGATTATCCTAGTTGGATTGTATGTACATTCAAAATATACCTTAGTAACCTATGACGTCATGTCACCGCACACGAAAATTACGATATATTTTAATATTCATAAAAAAATTATTTTATAAAAATGATTCTAGCCTTTTTTTGTCCCAAAATATCGCATTTTGCGCAACAGCATGGAAAAATATGTTTGATACATTTAACTAGTCGTCAATACATACATATCACAATATCCTTTCATCAAATAAAAGTATTAATGGCAATGTTGGTTATATAGATTCCATAATTCATGTTTCTGCCTTTATATTTTGTATGATTTTATGTTTTTATCCCAAATATTATTGACTTTCATCAACTCATATTTAGATTATACTCGAGTAATGGTGTGAAAAGTGTCTTGTTTTACTGACATTATGCACGAGTTTATAGCATCGGTGACATTACTTTTGAATATACCCACGTACACGTCAAGATACACTGCGTCCATCAAAGACTTCTTGTGAAAACAGCAGGATGTCACAATCGCAAAAGCTCGGCCATTTCCGTTTTTCTCCGGTAAATACATCTCGTTAATAAGTGTGGAAATACACCAATATCGTTCGCCCTCACGACTAAAGTCAGCTACATCCGCGTGAAAATAACACCTTATGTATCCGTCATAACGATAGATATTTTATATGTTCTGATCAATTTTCTTATTCCTACGGCTGAAAATGTCAATCATCTTTGTAGAAAAATAATATCTAGCGCGTATTATAAATGGAATTTACGTCTTGTTTATCACATGACGTCATGAATGATATGACGTTTATTTGGCGTCAACGTAAACGTGACGTTGTGCGAACTTTTATTTCGTAGCGTTCTTTCCTAGTTTATACAATTATTTATTGTATTCTTGTTTTCAATTCTATTATTTAGCAGCTGTCGTTCTCTTACATATTTGTTGCCGTATGTACGTGTACATGTTGTATAAACGTTACTGGGGAGCTGCCATTTTCGAATCATGTGACTGAAAGTAGTTCAAAATGTCGCCTTGTTATGTCAGAGGTATTTTCCATTTGATGAAAACCGAGGTGATCAGAATGCAGGATGTCAGTGTGGGACGGACAAGCAGTCACAATTCAACAATCCTGCTCCACTCTTGGGCCTTATTCACCAACGTGGTACGTCTAAAATTCAGACTTAGACTTAAAAATGTCATTATTCATAATCACTGGCATTTCTTTGAAATATGATTTAATCGTGTGAAATTGTATCTGACTATGTGTTGTCACCCACTGAACATGTATACCAAAATCGGTACATTTATAGCAACATGAGAGCGAAAAGAACATTTGACAATGTAAAGTCTAAGTCTGATTTTAAGACTTATAACGTTGGCGAATAAGGCCGTAGGAGGAAACACGAACGTAGGTTTTGCCCACAATCCCATCCATTGAGACCATGCTGTTGGGAGAAACAAGAAATAAACAGACGACAGAACAGTTAATAATTACACTCAAACAGACATTGAAAAGAAACACAGAGGAATCATTTTCTGGATATTTATTGATCAACCCTCTATTAAACAACATACCAGACCCCGATCTACCCAGGCATCTCAATTATGAATGACTATTGTCTACAATATGAGGGGTCATATAATAAAATCTGACGGTCTATCCGTCTGTACGGGCAGATTGAACATTGACAAAAGCTTGCGCACGAGTTGAAATCATAGCATGGGCCATATTATGTCAACATTTAACCAATAGCATCTACAGTTTAAACTTAATTACAGATATGTTTGATACATCATTGCATACTGAACTGTAGGTATGACCGTTGTCTACAATATGAGGGGTCATTTAATAAAATCGGACTGTCTATCCGTCCGTACGGGCTGATTGAACCTTGACAAAAGAATGCGCACGAGTAGAAATCATAGCATGGGCCATATTATGTCAACAGTTAAAAAATAATATCTGCCCATTTAAGTACGTTACAGAAATGGTTGATACATCGTTGGGTAGGTATGACCATGACCTACACCTTGAGGGGTCATTTAATAAAATCGGACTGTCTATACGTCCGTACGGACAGAAAGACAATTGACAAAAGCTTGGATATGAGCTAACGACATTACATTAGCCGTATATATGTCAACTATTAAAAATGAATATCTTCGATTTTAAATAAGTTACAGATTTGATTAATATATCGTTGCATACAGAACTGTAGGTATGACTATTGCCTACACTATGAAGGGTCATTTAATAAAATCAGACTGTCTATCCGTCCGTACGGGTTAATTGACCATCGACAAAAGCTTGGACATGAGCTAAAATCATTAAATTTGCAATATGTCAACAAATGAAAATGAATATCTTTAGTTTCAATTAAGTTACAGATATGTTTGATACTTCATTGCATACAGAACTGTAGGTGTGACTATTGCCTACAATATTAGGGATCATTTAATAAAATCTGAATGTCTATCGGTCCGTACGGGCTGATAGACCATTGACAGAAGCTTGAACACGAGCTGAAATCATTACATGAGCCATAATATGTCAACATTAAAACAGTCACGTTTTCAGTTTTATCTAAGTTACAGATATGATTGATACATCGTTGCATACTGAACTGTAGGTATGACTAGTGTCTACAATATGAGGAGTCATTTAATAAAATCGGACTGTCTGTCCGTCCGTAAGGGCAGATTGACCTTTGACAAAAGTTTGCGCACGAGTTCAAATCATAGCATGGGCCATATTATGAAAACATTTAAACAGTAACGTCTTCAGTTTTAACTAAGTTACCATAACTTAGTGCAGACTGATTACTGTGTAGTCATTAATGAGCACATATGAATGTGTACAAAGTTCAAATAACTCAGTGCACATTAATGTGCACATATTACTGAGCACATTTTTATGTGTACAAATTCACATAACTTAGTGCAGATTACTGTGTAGGCATTAATGTGTACACATTTATGTTTACAAAGTTCACATAACTTAGTGCACATTACTGTGTAGACATTAATGAGCATATATTCATGTGTACAAAGTTCACATAATTTAGTGCACATGAATGTGTTCATATTACTGAGTACATGTTTTAGGTGTACACATTCACATAACTTAGTGCAGATTACTGTGTACACACTAATGAGTACACACTTATGTTTACAAATTCACATAACTTAGTGCATATTACTGTGTAGACACTAATGAGTACACATTTATGTGTACAAATTCATAAAACTTAGTGCACATTTCTGTGTAGACCTTAGTGAGCACATATTTATGTGTACAAAGTTCACATAACATAGTGCAGATGACTGAGTTCATACAGAACAACAAACTTTCTCTATTTTAATAACATTTTAAGGTCTAAGACTGAATTTCAAATAATTTTCATAGGTAAAGTACTTAATTAGAATATATTTAGCCAAATGCTAATTCTATGATATAGATAATAAGTAAATATTAATCTAATATGCAATGAGTTGATACACACTTTATTAAATATATATGATGATGACGTTGAAAAAACGAATACAATGCATAGTTGCCACTTCTTTTGAAATCGGTGGGTCTATTGTCAATGAACAAAGCCGTCTATACAATGGCCCCTATGACGTAGGTAGGGTTGATATTCATGTACACTTTCTACCGTTATACACACTATATATGCATGTGTGTTGTTAAATTTAAGAGTGCATTGTTTTATACAATTATGAAATCCTGCATGCTCATCATTTGGCCTACATTTTCGCGCAATTAGTCAAAAAGTCCAAATATGCCTCACTTAATATGTTTTGATTATATCGATGGCTTAGAATTAGAAGGTCGTAACTACCAAATCGATATTTTGAGAAAACACGGAAAAACTGTCTGACATTTACTCTGTACTTATGGGAAAACAAACTTTTACAACTTCATTTTGGTCAACATGACGAGTTCAGATTATTATGAAAATGGGCTCTTAAGAAGCGGCTTGCGATGCTTATTCTAAATATGTATGAATCTTAAAAGGTCGTAAGTGGCACTTACGACCTTCTAATTCTAAGCCATCGATATAGCATGCTGACTGGTAAAATACCAGGGGAAGTAACTCGAAAAACATAACATCTATAAACCGGTATTAACTCCCTTGAACTGACCATCAACGTTCACGAATAGCAAAACTCACAGTACCACACTGCACAATGAACAGTACACAGTAAATAATACAAAGTAAACATAACTTAGTGCACATTAATGTGCACTATTACTGAGTACATTTTCATGTGTACAAAGTTTACATAACTTAGTGCAGATTACTGTGTAGTCATTAATGAGCACATATGTATGTGTACAAAGTTCACATAACTTAGTGCACATTAATGTGCACATATTACTGAGTACATTTTCATGTGTACAAATTCTCATAACTTAGTGCAGATTACTGTGTAGACATTTATGTGTACAAAGTTCACATAACTTAGTGCAGACTGATTACTGTTGAGACATTAATGAGCATATATTCATGTGTACAAAGTTCACATAACTTAGTGCACATTAATGTGCACATATTACTGAGTTCATTTTCATGTGTACAAATTCACATAACTTAGTGCAGATTACTGTGTAGACATAAATGTGTACACATTTATGTGTAAAAAGTTCACATAACTTAGTGCAGACTGATTACTGTGTAGTCATTAATGAGCACATATGAATGTGTACAAAGTTCAAATAACTCAGTGCACATTAATGTGCACATATTACTGAGCACATTTTTATGTGTACAAATTCACATAACTTAGTGCAGATTACTGTGTAGGCATTAATGTGTACACATTTATGTTTACAAAGTTCACATAACTTAGTGCACATTACTGTGTAGACATTAATGAGCATATATTCATGTGTACAAAGTTCACATAATTTAGTGCACATGAATGTGATCATATTACTGAGTACATGTTTTAGGTGTACACATTCACATAACTTAGTGCAGATTACTGTGTACACACTAATGAGTACACACTTATGTTTACAAATTCACATAACTTAGTGCATATTACTGTGTAGACACTAATGAGTACACATTTATGTGTACAAATTCATAAAACTTAGTGCACATTTCTGTGTAGACCTTAGTGAGCACATATTTATGTGTACAAAGTTCACATAACATAGTGCAGATGACTGAGTTCATACAGAACAACAAACTTTCTCTATTTTAATAACATTTTAAGGTCTAAGACTGAATTTCAAATAATTTTCATAGGTAAAGTACTTAATTAGAATATATTTAGCCAAATGCTAATTCTATGATATAGATAATAAGTAAATATTAATCTAATATGCAATGAGTTGATACACACTTTATTAAATATATATGATGATGACGTTGAAAAAACGAATACAATGCATAGTTGCCACTTCTTTTGAAATCGGTGGGTCTATTGTCAATGAACAAAGCCGTCTATACAATGGCCCCTATGACGTAGGTAGGGTTGATATTCATGTACACTTTCTACCGTTATACACACTATATATGCATGTGTGTTGTTAAATTTAAGAGTGCATTGTTTCATACAATTATGGAATCCTGCATGTTCATCATTTGGCCTACATTTTCGCGCAATTAGTCAAAAAGTCCAAATATGCCTCACTTAATATGTTTTGATTATATCGATGGCTTAGAATTAGAAGGTCGTAACTACCAAATCGATATTTTGAGAAAACACGGAAAAACTGTCTGACATTTACTCTGTACTTATGGGAAAACAAACTTTTACAACTTCATTTTGGTCAACATGACGAGTTCAGATTTTTATGAAAATGGGCTCTTAAGAAGCGGCTTGCGATGCTTATTCTAAATATGTATGAATCTTAAAAGGTCGTAAGTGGCACTTACGACCTTCTAATTCTAAGCCATCGATATAGCATGCTGACTGGTAAAATACCAGGGGAAGTAACTCGAAAAACATAACATCTATAAACCGGTATTAACTCCCTTGAACTGACCATCAACGTTCACGAATAGCAAAACTCACAGTACCACACTGCACAATGAACAGTACACAGTAAATAATACAAAGTACACATAACTTAGTGCACATTAATGTGCACTATTACTGAGTACATTTTCATGTGTACAAAGTTCACATAACTTAGTGCAGATTACTGTGTAGTCATTAATGAGCACATATGTATGTGTACAAAGTTCACATAACTTAGTGCACATTAATGTGCACATATTACTGAGTACATTTTCATGTGTACAAATTCTCATAACTTAGTGCAGATTACTGTGTAGACATTTATGTGTACAAAGTTCACATAACTTAGTGCAGACTGATTACTGTTGAGACATTAATGAGCATATATTCATGTGTACAAAGTTCACATAACTTAGTGCACATTAATGTGCACATATTACTGAGTTCATTTTCATGTGTACAAATTCACATAACTTAGTGCAGATTACTGTGTAGACATAAATGTGTACACATTTATGTGTAAAAAGTTCACATAACTTAGTGCAGACTGATTACTGTGTAGTCATTAATGAGCACATATGAATGTGTACAAAGTTCAAATAACTCAGTGCACATTAATGTGCACATATTACTGAGCACATTTTTATGTGTACAAATTCACATAACTTAGTGCAGATTACTGTGTAGGCATTAATGTGTACACATTTATGTTTACAAAGTTCACATAACTTAGTGCACATTACTGTGTAGACATTAATGAGCATATATTCATGTGTACAAAGTTCACATAATTTAGTGCACATGAATGTGTTCATATTACTGAGTACATGTTTTAGGTGTACACTTTCACATTACTTAGTGCAGATTACTGTGTACACACTAATGAGTACACACTTATGTTTACAAATTCCCATAACTTAGTGCATATTACTGTGTAGACACTAATGAGTACACATTTATGTGTACAAATTCATAAAACTTAGTGCACATTTCTGTGTAGACCTTAGTGAGCACATATTTATGTGTACAAAGTTCACATAACATAGTGCAGATGACTGAGTTCATACAGAACAACAAACTTTCTCTATTTTAATAACATTTTAAGGTCTAAGACTGAATTTCAAATAATTTTCATAGGTAAAGTACTTAATTAGAATATATTTAGCCAAATGCTAATTCTATGATATAGATAATAAGTAAATATTAATCTAATATGCAATGAGTTGATACACACTTTATTAAATATATATGATGATGACGTTGAAAAAACGAATACAATGCATAGTTGCCACTTCTTTTGAAATCGGTGGGTCTATTGTCAATGAACAAAGCCGTCTATACAATGGCCCCTATGACGTAGGTAGGGTTGATATTCATGTACACTTTCTACCGTTATACACACTATATATGCATGTGTGTTGTTAAATTTAAGAGTGCATTGTTTTATACAATTATGGAATCCTGCATGTTCATCATTTGGCCTACATTTTCGCGCAATTAGTCAAAAAGTCCAAATATGCCTCACTTAATATGTTTTGATTATATCGATGGCTTAGAATTAGAAGGTCGTAACTACCAAATCGATATTTTGAGAAAACACGGAAAAACTGTCTGACATTTACTCTGTACTTATGGGAAAACAAACTTTTACAACTTCATTTTGGTCAACATGACGAGTTCAGATTTTTATGAAAATGGGCTCTTAAGAAGCGGCTTGCGATGCTTATTCTAAATATGTATGAATCTTAAAGGTCGTAAGTGGCACTTACGACCTTCTAATTCTAAGCCATCGATATAGCATGCTGACTGGTAAAATACCAGGGGAAGTAACTCGAAAAACATAACATCTATAAACCGGTATTAACTCCCTTGAACTGACCATCAACGTTCACGAATAGCAAAACTCACAGTACCACACTGCACAATGAACAGTACACAGTAAATAATACAAAGTACACATAACTTAGTGCACATTAATGTGCACTATTACTGAGTACATTTTCATGTGTACAAAGTTCACATAACTTAGTGCAGATTACTGTGTAGTCATTAATGAGCACATATGTATGTGTACAAAGTTCACATAACTTAGTGCACATTAATGTGCACATATTACTGAGTACATTTTCATGTGTACAAATTCTCATAACTTAGTGCAGATTACTGTGTAGACATTTATGTGTACAAAGTTCACATAACTTAGTTCAGCCTGATTACTGTTGAGACATTAATGAGCGTATATTCATGTGTACAAAGTTCACATAACTTAGTGCACATTAATGTGCACATATTACTGAGTTCATTTTCATGTGTACAAATTCACATAACTTAGTGCAGATTACTGTGTAGACATAAATGTGTACACATTTATGTGTAAAAAGTTCACATAACTTAGTGCAGACTGATTACTGTGTAGTCATTAATGAGCACATATGAATGTGTACAAAGTTCAAATAACTCAGTGCACATTAATGTGCACATATTACTGAGCACATTTTTATGTGTACAAATTCACATAACTTGGTGCAGATTACTGTGTAGGCATTAATGTGTACACATTTATGTTTACAAAGTTCACATAACTTAGTGCACGTTACTGTGTAGACATTAATGAGCATATATTCATGTGTACAAAGTTCACATAATTAAGTGCACATGAATGTGTTCATATTACTGAGTACATGTTTTAGGTGTACACATTCACATAACTTAGTGCAGATTACTGTGTACACACTAATGAGTACACACTTATGTTTACAAATTCACATAACTTAGTGCATATTACTGTGTAGACACTAATGAGTACACATTTATGTGTACAAATTCATAAAACTTAGTGCACATTTCTGTGTAGACCTTAGTGAGCACATATTTATGTGTACAAAGTTCACATAACATAGTGCAGATGACTGAGTTCATACAGAACAACAAACTTTCTCTATTTTAATAACATTTTAAGGTCTAAGACTGAATTTCAAATAATTTTCATAGGTAAAGTACTTAATTAGAATATGTTTAGCCAAATGCTAATTCTATGATATAGATAATAAGTAAATATTAATCTAATATGCAATGAGTTGATACACACTTTATTAAATATATATGATGATGACGTTGAAAAAACGAATACAATGCATAGTTGCCACTTCTTTTGAAATCGGTGGGTCTATTGTCAATGAACAAAGCCGTCTATACAATGGCCCCTATGACGTAGGTAGGGTTGATATTCATGTACACTTTCTACCGTTATACACACTATATATGCATGTGTGTTGTTAAATTTAAGAGTGCATTGTTTTATACAATTATGGAATCCTGCATGTTCATCATTTGGCCTACATTTTCGCGCAATTAGTCAAAAAGTCCAAATATGCCTCACTTAATATGTTTTGATTATATCGATGGCTTAGAATTAGAAGGTCGTAACTACCAAATCGATATTTTGAGAAAACACGGAAAAACTGTCTGACATTTACTCTGTACTTATGGGAAAACAAACTTTTACAACTTCATTTTGGTCAACATGACGAGTTCAGATTTTTATGAAAATGGGCTCTTAAGAAGCGGCTTGCGATGCTTATTCTAAATATGTATGAATCTTAAAGGTCGTAAGTGGCACTTACGACCTTCTAATTCTAAGCCATCGATATAGCATGCTGACTGGTAAAATACCAGGGGAAGTAACTCGAAAAACATAACATCTATAAACCGGTATTAACTCCCTTGAACTGACCATCAACGTTCACGAATAGCAAAACTCACAGTACCACACTGCACAATGAACAGTACACAGTAAATAATACAAAGTACACATAACTTAGTGCACATTAATGTGCACTATTACTGAGTACATTTTCATGTGTACAAAGTTCACATAACTTAGTGCAGATTACTGTGTAGTCATTAATGAGCACATATGTATGTGTACAAAGTTCACATAACTTAGTGCACATTAATGTGCACATATTACTGAGTACATTTTCATGTGTACAAATTCTCATAACTTAGTGCAGATTACTGTGTAGACATTTATGTGTACAAAGTTCACATAACTTAGTGCAGACTGATTACTGTTGAGACATTAATGAGCATATATTCATGTGTACAAAGTTCACATAACTTAGTGCACATTAATTTGCACATATTACTGAGTTCATTTTCATGTGTACAAATTCACATAACTTAGTGCAGATTACTGTGTAGACATAAATGTGTACACATTTATGTGTAAAAAGTTCACATAACTTAGTGCAGACTGATTACTGTGTAGTCATTAATGAGCACATATGAATGTGTACAAAGTTCAAATAACTCAGTGCACATTAATGTGCACATATTACTGAGCACATTTTTATGTGTACAAATTCACATAACTTAGTGCAGATTACTGTGTAGGCATTAATGTGTACACATTTATGTTTACAAAGTTCACATAACTTAGTGCACATTACTGTGTAGACATTAATGAGCATATATTCATGTGTACAAAGTTCACATAATTTAGTGCACATGAATGTGTTCATATTACTGAGTACATGTTTTAGGTGTACACATTCACATAACTTAGTGCAGATTACTGTGTACACACTAATGAGTACACACTTATGTTTACAAATTCACATAACTTAGTGCATATTACTGTGTAGACACTAATGAGTACACATTTATGTGTACAAATTCATAAAACTTAGTGCACATTTCTGTGTAGACCTTAGTGAGCACATATATTTATGTGTACAAAGTTCACATAACATAGTGCAGATGACTGAGTTCATACAGAACAACAAACTTTCTCTATTTTAATAACATTTTAAGGTCTTAGACTGAATTTCAAATAATTTTCATAGGTAAAGTACTTAATTAGAATATATTTAGCCAAATCATATTCTATGATATAGATAATAAGTAAATATTAATCTAATATGCAATGAGTTGATACACACTTTATTAAATATATATGATGATGACGTTGAAAAAACGAATACAATGCATAGTTGCCACTTCTTTTGAAATCGGTGGGTCTATTGTCAATGAACAAAGCCGTCTATACAATGGCCCCTATGACGTAGGTAGGGTTGATATTCATGTACACTTTCTACCGTTATACACACTATATATGCATGTGTGTTGTTAAATTTAAGAGTGCATTGTTTTATACAATTATGGAATCCTGCATGTTCATCATTTGGCCTACATTTTCGCGCAATTAGTCAAAAAGTCCAAATATGCCTCACTTAATATGTTTTGATTATATCGATGGCTTAGAATTAGAAGGTCGTAACTACCAAATCGATATTTTGAGAAAACACGGAAAAACTGTCTGACATTTACTCTGTACTTATGGGAAAACAAACTTTTACAACTTCATTTTGGTCAACATGACGAGTTCAGATTTTTATGAAAATGGGCTCTTAAGAAGCGGCTTGCGATGCTTATTCTAAATATGTATGAATCTTAAAGGTCGTAAGTGGCACTTACGACCTTCTAATTCTAAGCCATCGATATAGCATGCTGACTGGTAAAATACCAGGGGAAGTAACTCGAAAAACATAACATCTATAAACCGGTATTAACTCCCTTGAACTGACCATCAACGTTCACGAATAGCAAAACTCACAGTACCACACTGCACAATGAACAGTACACAGTAAATAATACAAAGTACACATAACTTAGTGCACATTAATGTGCACTATTACTGAGTACATTTTCATGTGTACAAAGTTCACATAACTTAGTGCAGATTACTGTGTAGTCATTAATGAGCACATATGTATGTGTACAAAGTTCACATAACTTAGTGCACATTAATGTGCACATATTACTGAGTACATTTTCATGTGTACAAATTCTCATAACTTAGTGCAGATTACTGTGTAGACATTTATGTGTACAAAGTTCACATAACTTAGTGCAGACTGATTACTGTTGAGACATTAATGAGCATATATTCATGTGTACAAAGTTCACATAACTTAGTGCACATTAATGTGCACATATTACTGAGTTCATTTTCATGTGTACAAATTCACATAACTTAGTGCAGATTACTGTGTAGACATAAATGTGTACACATTTATGTGTAAAAAGTTCACATAACTTAGTGCAGACTGATTACTGCGTAGTCATTAATGAGCACATATGAATGTGTACAAAGTTCAAATAACTCAGTGCACATTAATGTGCACATATTACTGAGCACATTTTTATGTGTACAAATTCACATAACTCAGTGCAGATTACTGTGTAGGCATTAATGTGTACACATTTATGTTTACAAAGTTCACATAACTTAGTGCACATTACTGTGTAGACATTAATGAGCATATATTCATGTGTACAAAGTTCACATAATTTAGTGCACATGAATGTGTTCATATTACTGAGTACATGTTTTAGGTGTACACATTCACATAACTTAGTGCAGATTACTGTGTACACACTAATGAGTACACACTTATGTTTACAAATTCACATAACTTAGTGCATATTACTGTGTAGACACTAATGAGTACACATTTATGTGTACAAATTCATAAAACTTAGTGCACATTTCTGTGTAGACCTTAGTGAGCACATATTTATGTGTACAAAGTTCACATAACATAGTGCAGATGACTGAGTTCATACAGAACAACAAACTTTCTCTATTTTAATAACATTTTAAGGTCTAAGACTGAATTTCAAATAATTTTCATAGGTAAAGTACTTAATTAGAATATATTTAGCCAAATGCTAATTCTATGATATAGATAATAAGTAAATATTAATCTAATATGCAATGAGTTGATACACACTTTATTAAATATATATGATGATGACGTTGAAAAAACGAATACAATGCATAGTTGCCACTTCTTTTGAAATCGGTGGGTCTATTGTCAATGAACAAAGCCGTCTATACAATGGCCCCTATGACGTAGGTAGGGTTGATATTCATGTACACTTTCTACCGTTATACACACTATATATGCATGTGTGTTGTTAAATTTAAGAGTGCATTGTTTTATACAATTATGGAATCCTGCATGTTCATCATTTGGCCTACATTTTCGCGCAATTAGTCAAAAAGTCCAAATATGCCTCACTTAATATGTTTTGATTATATCGATGGCTTAGAATTAGAAGGTCGTAACTACCAAATCGATATTTTGAGAAAACACGGAAAAACTGTCTGACATTTACTCTGTACTTATGGGAAAACAAACTTTTACAACTTCATTTTGGTCAACATGACGAGTTCAGATTTTTATGAAAATGGGCTCTTAAGAAGCGGCTTGCGATGCTTATTCTAAATATGTATGAATCTTAAAAGGTCGTAAGTGGCACTTACGACCTTCTAATTCTAAGCCATCGATATAGCATGCTGACTGGTAAAATACCAGGGGAAGTAACTCGAAAAACATAACATCTATAAACCGGTATTAACTCCCTTGAACTGACCATCAACGTTCACGAATAGCAAAACTCACAGTACCACACTGCACAATGAACAGTACACAGTAAATAATACAAAGTACACATAACTTAGTGCACATTAATGTGCACTATTACTGAGTACATTTTCATGTGTACAAAGTTCACATAACTTAGTGCAGATTACTGTGTAGTCATTAATGAGCACATATGTATGTGTACAAAGTTCACATAACTTAGTGCACATTAATGTGCACATATTACTGAGTACATTTTCATGTGTACAAATTCTCATAACTTAGTGCAGATTACTGTGTAGACATTTATGTGTACAAAGTTCACATAACTTAGTGCAGACTGATTACTGTTGAGACATTAATGAGCATATATTCATGTGTACAAAGTTCACATAACTTAGTGCACATTAATGTGCACATATTACTGAGTTCATTTTCATGTGTACAAATTCACATAACTTAGTGCAGATTACTGTGTAGACATAAATGTGTACACATTTATGTGTAAAAAGTTCACATAACTTAGTGCAGACTGATTACTGTGTAGTCATTAATGAGCACATATGAATGTGTACAAAGTTCAAATAACTCAGTGCACATTAATGTGCACATATTACTGAGCACATTTTTATGTGTACAAATTCACATAACTTAGTGCAGATTACTGTGTAGGCATTAATGTGTACACATTTATGTTTACAAAGTTCACATAACTTAGTGCACATTACTGTGTAGACATTAATGAGCATATATTCATGTGTACAAAGTTCACATAATTTAGTGCACATGAATGTGTTCATATTACTGAGTACATGTTTTAGGTGTACACATTCACATAACTTAGTGCAGATTACTGTGTACACACTAATGAGTACACACTTATGTTTACAAATTCACATAACTTAGTGCATATTACTGTGTAGACACTAATGAGTACACATTTATGTGTACAAATTCATATAACTTAGTGCACATTTCTGTGTAGACCTTAGTGAGCACATATTTATGTGTACAAAGTTCACATAACATAGTGCAGATGACTGAGTTCATACAGAACAACAAACTTTCTCTATTTTAATAACATTTTAAGGTCTAAGACTGAATTTCAAATAATTTTCATAGGTAAAGTACTTAATTAGAATATATTTAGCCAAATGCTAATTCTATGATATAGATAATAAGTAAATATTAATCTAATATGCAATGAGTTGATACACACTTTATTAAATATATATGATGATGACGTTGAAAAAACGAATACAATGCATAGTTGCCACTTCTTTTGAAATCGGTGGGTCTATTGTCAATGAACAAAGCCGTCTATACAATGGCCCCTATGACGTAGGTAGGGTTGATATTCATGTACACTTTCTACCGTTATACACACTATATATGCATGTGTGTTGTTAAATTTAAGAGTGCATTGTTTTATACAATTATGGAATCCTGCATGTTCATCATTTGGCCTACATTTTCGCGCAATTAGTCAAAAAGTCCAAATATGCCTCACTTAATATGTTTTGATTATATCGATGGCTTAGAATTAGAAGGTCGTAACTACCAAATCGATATTTTGAGAAAACACGGAAAAACTGTCTGACATTTACTCTGTACTTATGGGAAAACAAACTTTTACAACTTCATTTTGGTCAACATGACGAGTTCAGATTTTTATGAAAATGGGCTCTTAAGAAGCGGCTTGCGATGCTTATTCTAAATATGTATGAATCTTAAAGGTCGTAAGTGGCACTTACGACCTTCTAATTCTAAGCCATCGATATAGCATGCTGACTGGTAAAATACCAGGGGAAGTAACTCGAAAAACATAACATCTATAAACCGGTATTAACTCCCTTGAACTGACCATCAACGTTCACGAATAGCAAAACTCACAGTACCACACTGCACAATGAACAGTACACAGTAAATAATACAAAGTACACATAACTTAGTGCACATTAATGTGCACTATTACTGAGTATATTTTCATGTGTACAAAGTTCACATAACTTAGTGCAGATTACTGTGTAGTCATTAATGAGCACATATGTATGTGTACAAAGTTCACATAACTTAGTGCACATTAATGTGCACATATTACTGAGTACATTTTCATGTGTACAAATTCTCATAACTTAGTGCAGATTACTGTGTAGACATTTATGTGTACAAAGTTCACATAACTTAGTGCAGACTGATTACTGTTGAGACATTAATGAGCATATATTCATGTGTACAAAGTTCACATAACTTAGTGCACATTAATGTGCACATATTACTGAGTTCATTTTCATGTGTACAAATTCACATAACTTAGTGCAGATTACTGTGTAGACATAAATGTGTACACATTTATGTGTAAAAAGTTCACATAACTTAGTGCAGACTGATTACTGTGTAGTCATTAATGAGCACATATGAATGTGTACAAAGTTCAAATAACTCAGTGCACATTAATGTGCACATATTACTGAGCACATTTTTATGTGTACAAATTCACATAACTTAGTGCAGATTACTGTGTAGGCATTAATGTGTACACATTTATGTTTACAAAGTTAATATAACTTAGTGCACATTACTGTGTAGACATTAATGAGCATATATTCATGTGTACAAAGTTCACATAATTTAGTGCACATGAATGTGTTCATATTACTGAGTACATGTTTTAGGTGTACACATTCACATAACTTAGTGCAGATTACTGTGTACACACTAATGAGTACACACTTATGTTTACAAATTCACATAACTTAGTGCATATTACTGTGTAGACACTAATGAGTACACATTTATGTGTACAAATTCATAAAACTTAGTGCACATTTCTGTGTAGACCTTAGTGAGCACATATTTATGTGTACAAAGTTCACATAACATAGTGCAGATGACTGAGTTCATACAGAACAACAAACTTTCTCTATTTTAATAACATTTTAAGGTCTAAGACTGGATTTCAAATAATTTTCATAGGTAAAGTACTTAATTAGAATATGTTTAGCCAAATGCTAATTCTATGATATAGATAATAAGTAAATATTAATCTAATATGCAATGAGTTGATACACACTTTATTAAATATATATGATGATGACGTTGAAAAAACGAATACAATGCATAGTTGCCACTTCTTTTGAAATCGGTGGGTCTATTGTCAATTAACAAAGCCGTCTATACAATGGCCCCTATGACGTAGGTAGGGTTGATATTCATGTACACTTTCTACCGTTATACACACTATATATGCATGTGTGTTGTTAAATTTAAGAGTGCATTGTTTTATACAATTATGGAATCCTGCATGTTCATCATTTGGCCTACATTTTCGCGCAATTAGTCAAAAAGTCCAAATATGCCTCACTTAATATGTTTTGATTATATCGATGGCTTAGAATTAGAAGGTCGTAACTACCAAATCGATATTTTGAGAAAACACGGAAAAACTGTCTGACATTTACTCTGTACTTATGGGAAAACAAACTTTTACAACTTCATTTTGGTCAACATGACGAGTTCAGATTTTTATGAAAATGGGCTCTTAAGAAGCGGCTTGCGATGCTTATTCTAAATATGTATGAATCTTAAAAGGTCGTAAGTGGCACTTACGACCTTCTAATTCTAAGCCATCGATATAGCATGCTGACTGGTAAAATACCAGGGGAAGTAACTCGAAAACATAACATCTATAAACCGGTATTAACTCCCTTGAACTGACCATCAACGTTCACGAATAGCAAAACTCACAGTACCACACTGCACAATGAACAGTACACAGTAAATAATACAAAGTACACATAACTTAGTGCACATTAATGTGCACTATTACTGAGTACATTTTCATGTGTACAAAGTTCACATAACTTAGTGCAGATTACTGTGTAGTCATTAATGAGCACATATGTATGTGTACAAAGTTCACATAACTTAGTGCACATTAATGTGCACATATTACTGAGTACATTTTCATGTGTACAAATTCTCATAACTTAGTGCAGATTACTGTGTAGACATTTATGTGTACAAAGTTCACATAACTTAGTGCAGACTGATTACTGTTGAGACATTAATGAGCATATATTCATGTGTACAAAGTTCACATAACTTAGTGCACATTAATGTGCACATATTACTGAGTTCATTATCATGTGTACAAATTCACATGACTTAGTGCAGATTACTGTGTAGACATAAATGTGTACACATTTATGTGTAAAAAGTTCACATAACTTAGTGCAGACTGATTACTGTGTAGTCATTAATGAGCACATATGAATGTGTACAAAGTTCAAATAACTCAGTGCACATTAATGTGCACATATTACTGAGCACATTTTTATGTGTACAAATTCACATAACTTAGTGCAGATTACTGTGTAGGCATTAATGTGTACACATTTATGTTTACAAAGTTAATATAACTTAGTGCACATTACTGTGTAGACATTAATGAGCATATATTCATGTGTACAAAGTTCACATAATTTAGTGCACATGAATGTGTTCATATTACTGAGTACATGTTTTAGGTGTACACATTCACATAACTTAGTGCAGATTACTGTGTACACACTAATGAGTACACACTTATGTTTACAAATTCACATAACTTAGTGCATATTACTGTGTAGACACTAATGAGTACACATTTATGTGTACAAATTCATAAAACTTAGTGCACATTTCTGTGTAGACCTTAGTGAGCACATATTTATGTGTACAAAGTTCACATAACATAGTGCAGATGACTGAGTTCATACAGAACAACAAACTTTCTCTATTTTAATAACATTTTAAGGTCTAAGACTGAATTTCAAATAATTTTCATAGGTAAAGTACTTAATTAGAATATGTTTAGCCAAATGCTAATTCTATGATATAGATAATAAGTAAATATTAATCTAATATGCAATGAGTTGATACACACTTTATTAAATATATATGATGATGACGTTGAAAAAACGAATACAATGCATAGTTGCCACTTCTTTTGAAATCGGTGGGTCTATTGTCAATGAACAAAGCCGTCTATACAATGGCCCCTATGACGTAGGTAGGGTTGATATTCATGTACACTTTCTACCGTTATACACACTATATATGCATGTGTGTTGTTAAATTTAAGAGTGCATTGTTTTATACAATTATGGAATCCTGCATGTTCATCATTTGGCCTACATTTTCGCGCAATTAGTCAAAAAGTCCAAATATGCCTCACTTAATATGTTTTGATTATATCGATGGCTTAGAATTAGAAGGTCGTAACTACCAAATCGATATTTTGAGAAAACACGGAAAAACTGTCTGACATTTACTCTGTACTTATGGGAAAACAAACTTTTACAACTTCATTTTGGTCAACATGACGAGTTCAGATTTTTATGAAAATGGGCTCTTAAGAAGCGGCTTGCGATGCTTATTCTAAATATGTATGAATCTTAAAGGTCGTAAGTGGCACTTACGACCTTCTAATTCTAAGCCATCGATATAGCATGCTGACTGGTAAAATACCAGGGGAAGTAACTCGAAAAACATAACATCTATAAACCGGTATTAACTCCCTTGAACTGACCATCAACGTTCACGAATAGCAAAACTCACAGTACCACACTGCACAATGAACAGTACACAGTAAATAATACAAAGTACACATAACTTAGTGCACATTAATGTGCACTATTACTGAGTACATTTTCATGTGTACAAAGTTCACATAACTTAGTGCAGATTACTGTGTAGTCATTAATGAGCACATATGTATGTGTACAAAGTTCACATAACTTAGTGCACATTAATGTGCACATATTACTGAGTACATTTTCATGTGTACAAATTCTCATAACTTAGTGCAGATTACTGTGTAGACATTTATGTGTACAAAGTTCACATAACTTAGTGCAGCCTGATTACTGTTGAGACATTAATGAGCATATATTCATGTGTACAAAGTTCACATAACTTAGTGCACATTAATGTGCACATATTACTGAGTTCATTTTCATGTGTACAAATTCACATATCTAAGTGCAGATTACTGTGTAGACATAAATGTGTACACATTTATGTGTAAAAAGTTCACATAACTTAGTGCAGACTGATTACTGTGTAGTCATTAATGAGCACATATGAATGTGTACAAAGTTCAAATAACTCAGTGCACATTAATGTGCACATATTACTGAGCACATTTTTATGTGTACAAATTCACATAACTTGGTGCAGATTACTGTGTAGGCATTAATGTGTACACATTTATGTTTACAAAGTTCACATAACTTAGTGCACGTTACTGTGTAGACATTAATGAGCATATATTCATGTGTACAAAGTTCACATAATTAAGTGCACATGAATGTGTTCATATTACTGAGTACATGTTTTAGGTGTACACATTCACATAACTTAGTGCAGATTACTGTGTACACACTAATGAGTACACACTTATGTTTACAAATTCACATAACTTAGTGCATATTACTGTGTAGACACTAATGAGTACACATTTATGTGTACAAATTCATAAAACTTAGTGCACATTTCTGTGTAGACCTTAGTGAGCACATATTTATGTGTACAAAGTTCACATAACATAGTGCAGATGACTGAGTTCATACAGAACAACAAACTTTCTCTATTTTAATAACATTTTAAGGTCTAAGACTGAATTTCAAATAATTTTCATAGGTAAAGTACTTAATTAGAATATGTTTAGCCAAATGCTAATTCTATGATATAGATAATAAGTAAATATTAATCTAATATGCAATGAGTTGATACACACTTTATTAAATATATATGATGATGACGTTGAAAAAACGAATACAATGCATAGTTGCCACTTCTTTTGAAATCGGTGGGTCTATTGTCAATGAACAAAGCCGTCTATACAATGGCCCCTATGACGTAGGTAGGGTTGATATTCATGTACACTTTCTACCGTTATACACACTATATATGCATGTGTGTTGTTAAATTTTAGAGTGCATTGTTTTATACAATTATGGAATCCTGCATGTTCATCATTTGGCCTACATTTTCGCGCAATTAGTCAAAAAGTCCAAATATGCCTCACTTAATATGTTTTGATTATATCGATGGCTTAGAATTAGAAGGTCGTATCTACCAAATCGATATTTTGAGAAAACACGGAAAAACTGTCTGACATTTACTCTGTACTTATGGGAAAACAAACTTTTACAACTTCATTTTGGTCAACATGACGAGTTCAGATTTTTATGAAAATGGGCTCTTAAGAAGCGGCTTGCGATGCTTATTCTAAATATGTATGAATCTTAAAGGTCGTAAGTGGCACTTACGACCTTCTAATTCTAAGCCATCGATATAGCATGCTGACTGGTAAAATACCAGGGGAAGTAACTCGAAAAACATAACATCTATAAACCGGTATTAACTCCCTTGAACTGACCATCAACGTTCACGAATAGCAAAACTCACAGTACCACACTGCACAATGAACAGTACACAGTAAATAATACAAAGTACACATAACTTAGTGCACATTAATGTGCACTATTACTGAGTACATTTTCATGTGTACAAAGTTCACATAACTTAGTGCAGATTACTGTGTAGTCATTAATGAGCACATATGTATGTGTACAAAGTTCACATAACTTAGTGCACATTAATGTGCACATATTACTGAGTACATTTTCATGTGTACAAATTCTCATAACTTAGTGCAGATTACTGTGTAGACATTTATGTGTACAAAGTTCACATAACTTAGTGCAGACTGATTACTGTTGAGACATTAATGCGCATATATTCATGTGTACAAAGTTCACATAACTTAGTGCACATTAATGTGCACATATTACTGAGTTCATTTTCATGTGTACAAATTCACATAACTTAGTGCAGATTACTGTGTAGACATAAATGTGTACACATTTATGTGTAAAAAGTTCACATAACTTAGTGCAGACTGATTACTGTGTAGTCATTAATGAGCACATATGAATGTGTACAAAGTTCAAATAACTCAGTGCACATTAATGTGCACATATTACTGAGCACATTTTTATGTGTACAAATTCACATAACTTAGTGCAGATTACTGTGTAGGCATTAATGTGTACACATTTATGTTTACAAAGTTCACATAACTAAGTGCACATTACTGTGTAGACATTAATGAGCATATATTCATGTGTACAAAGTTCACATAATTTAGTGCACATGAATGTGTTCATATTACTGAGTACATGTTTTAGGTGTACACATTCACATAACTTAGTGCAGATTACTGTGTACACACTAATGAGTACACACTTATGTTTACAAATTCACATAACTTAGTGCATATTACTGTGTAGACACTAATGAGTACACATTTATGTGTACAAATTCATAAAACTTAGTGCACATTTCTGTGTAGACCTTAGTGAGCACATATTTATGTGTACAAAGTTCACATAACATAGTGCAGATGACTGAGTTCATACAGAACAACAAACTTTCTCTATTTTAATAACATTTTAAGGTCTAAGACTGAATTTTAAATAATTTTCATAGGTAAAGTACTTCATTTGAATATGTTTAGCCAAATGCTAATTCTATGATATAGATAATAAGTAAATATTAATCTAATATGCAATGAGTTGATACACACTTTATTAAATATATATGATGATGACGTTGAAAAAACGAATACAATGCATAGTTGCCACTTCTTTTGAAATCGGTGGGTCTATTGTCAATGAACAAAGCCGTCTATACAATGGCCCCTATGACGTAGGTAGGGTTGATATTCATGTACACTTTCTACCGTTATACACACTATATATGCATGTGTGTTGTTAAATTTAAGAGTGCATTGTTTTATACAATTATGGAATCCTGCATGTTCATCATTTGGCCTACATTTTCGCGCAATTAGTCAAAAAGTCCAAATATGCCTCACTTAATATGTTTTGATTATATCGATGGCTTAGAATTAGAAGGTCGTAACTACCAAATCGATATTTTGAGAAAACACGGAAAAACTGTCTGACATTTACTCTGTACTTATGGGAAAACAAACTTTTACAACTTCATTTTGGTCAACATGACGAGTTCAGATTTTTATGAAAATGGGCTCTTAAGAAGCGGCTTGCGATGCTTATTCTAAATATGTATGAATCTTAAAAGGTCGTAAGTGGCACTTACGACCTTCTAATTCTAAGCCATCGATATAGCATGCTGACTGGTAAAATACCAGGGGAAGTAACTCGAAAAACATAACATCTATAAACCGGTATTAACTCCCTTGAACTGACCATCAACGTTCACGAATAGCAAAACTCACAGTACCACACTGCACAATGAACAGTACACAGTAAATAATACAAAGTACACATAACTTAGTGCACATTAATGTGCACTATTACTGAGTACATTTTCATGTGTACAAAGTTCACATAACTTAGTGCAGATTACTGTGTAGTCATTAATGAGCACATATGTATGTGTACAAAGTTCACATAACTTAGTGCACATTAATGTGCACATATTACTGAGTACATTTTCATGTGTACAAATTCTCATAACTTAGTGCAGATTACTGTGTAGACATTTATGTGTACAAAGTTCACATAACTTAGTGCAGACTGATTACTGTTGAGACGTTAATGAGCATATATTCATGTGTACAAAGTTCACATAACTTAGTGCACATTAATGTGCACATATTACTGAGTTCATTTTCATGTGTACAAATTCACATAACTTAGTGCAGATTACTGTGTAGACATAAATGTGTACACATTTATGTGTAAAAAGTTCACATAACTTAGTGCAGACTGATTACTGTGTAGTCATTAATGAGCACATATGAATGTGTACAAAGTTCAAATAACTCAGTGCACATTAATGCGCACATATTACTGAGCACATTTTTATGTGTACAAATTCACATAACTTAGTGCAGATTACTGTGTAGGCATTAATGTGTACACATTTATGTTTACAAAGTTCACATAACTAAGTGCACATTACTGTGTAGACATTAATGAGCATATATTCATGTGTACAAAGTTCACATAATTTAGTGCACATGAATGTGTTCATATTACTGAGTACATGTTTTAGGTGTACACATTCACATAACTTAGTGCAGATTACTGTGTACACACTAATGAGTACACACTTATGTTTACAAATTCACATAACTTAGTGCATATTACTGTGTAGACACTAATGAGTACACATTTATGTGTACAAATTCATAAAACTTAGTGCACATTTCTGTGTAGACCTTAGTGAGCACATATTTATGTGTACAAAGTTCACATAACATAGTGCAGATGACTGAGTTCATACAGAACAACAAACTTTCTCTATTTTAATAACATTTTAAGGTCTAAGACTGAATTTTAAATAATTTTCATAGGTAAAGTACTTAATTAGAATATGTTTAGCCAAATGCTAATTCTATGATATAGATAATAAGTAAATATTAATCTAATATGCAATGAGTTGATACACACTTTATTAAATATATATGATGATGACGTTGAAAAAACGAATACAATGCATAGTTGCCACTTCTTTTGAAATCGGTGGGTCTATTGTCAATGAACAAAGCCGTCTATACAATGGCCCCTATGACGTAGGTAGGGTTGATATTCATGTACACTTTCTACCGTTATACACACTATATATGCATGTGTGTTGTTAAATTTAAGAGTGCATTGTTTTATACAATTATGGAATCCTGCATGTTCATCATTTGGCCTACATTTTCGCGCAATTAGTCAAAAAGTCCAAATATGCCTCACTTAATATGTTTTGATTATATCGATGGCTTAGAATTAGAAGGTCGTAACTACCAAATCGATATTTTGAGAAAACACGGAAAAACTGTCTGACATTTACTCTGTACTTATGGGAAAACAAACTTTTACAACTTCATTTTGGTCAACATGACGAGTTCAGATTTTTATGAAAATGGGCTCTTAAGAAGCGGCTTGCGATGCTTATTCTAAATATGTATGAATCTTAAAAGGTCGTAAGTGGCACTTACGACCTTCTAATTCTAAGCCATCGATATAGCATGCTGACTGGTAAAATACCAGGGGAAGTAACTCGAAAAACATAACATCTATAAACCGGTATTAACTCCCTTGAACTGACCATCAACGTTCACGAATAGCAAAACTCACAGTACCACACTGCACAATGAACAGTACACAGTAAATAATACAAAGTACACATAACTTAGTGCACATTAATGTGCACTATTACTGAGTACATTTTCATGTGTACAAAGTTCTCATAACTTAGTGCAGATTACTGTGTAGACATTAATGTGTACAAAGTTCACATAACATAGTGCAGACTGATTACTGTTGAGACATTAATGAGCATATATTCATGTGTACAAAGTTCACATAACTTAGTGCACATTAATGTGCACATATTACTGAGTTCATTTTCATGTGTACAAATTCACATAACTTAGTGCAGATTACTGTGTAGACATAAATGTGTACACATTTATGTGTAAAAAGTTCACATAACTTAGTGCAGACTGATTACTGTGTAGTCATTAATGAGCACATATGAATGTGTACAAAGTTCAAATAACTCAGTGCACATTAATGTGCACATATTACTGAGCACATTTTTATGTGTACAAATTCACATAACTTAGTGCAGATTACTGTGTAAGCATTAATGTGTACACATTTATGTTTACAAAGTTCACATAACTTAGTGCACATTACTGTGTAGACATTAATGAGCATATATTCATGTGTACAAAGTTCACATAATTTAGTGCACATGAATGTGTTCATATTACTGAGTACATGTTTTAGGTGTACACATTCACATAACTTAGTGCAGATTACTGTGTACACACTAATGAGTACACACTTATGTTTACAAATTCACATAACTTAGTGCATATTACTGTGTAGACACTAATGAGTACACATTTATGTGTACAAATTCATAAAACTTAGTGCACATTTCTGTGTAGACCTTAGTGAGCACATATTTATGTGTACAAAGTTCACATAACATAGTGCAGATGACTGAGTTCATACAGAACAACAAACTTTCTCTATTTTAATAACATTTTAAGGTCTAAGACTGAATTTCAAATAATTTTCATAGGTAAAGTACTTTATTAGAATATATTTAGCCAAATGCTAATTCTATGATATAGATAATAAGTAAATATTAATCTAATATGCAATGAGTTGATACACACTTTATTAAATATATATGATGATGACGTTGAAAAAACGAATACAATGCATAGTTGCCACTTCTTTTGAAATCGGTGGGTCTATTGTCAATGAACAAAGCTGTCTATACAATGGCTCCTATGACGTAGGTAGGGTTGATATTCATGTACACTTTCTACCGTTATACACACTATATATGCATGTGTGTTGTTAAATTTAAGAGTGCATTGTTTTATACAATTATGGAATCCTGCATGTTCATCATTTGGCCTACATTTTCGCGCAATTAGTCAAAAAGTCCAAATATGCCTCACTTAATATGTTTTGATTATATCGATGGCTTAGAATTAGAAGGTCGTAACTACCAAATCGATATTTTGAGAAAACACGGAAAAACTGTCTGACATTTACTCTGTACTTATGGGAAAACAAACTTTTACAACTTCATTTTGGTCAACATGACGAGTTCAGATTTTTATGAAAATGGGCTCTTAAGAAGCGGCTTGCGATGCTTATTCTAAATATGTATGAATCTTAAAAGGTCGTAAGTGGCACTTACGACCTTCTTATTCTAAGCCATCGATATAGCATGCTGACTGGTAAAATACCAGGGGAAGTAACTCGAAAAACATAACATCTATAAACCGGTATTAACTCCCTTGAACTGACCATCAACGTTCACGAATAGCAAAACTCACAGTACCACACTGCACAATGAACAGTACACAGTAAATAATACAAAGTACACATAACTTAATGCACATTAATGTGCACTATTACTGAGTACATTTTCATGTGTACAAAGTTCACATAACTTAGTGCAGATTACTGTGTAGTCATTAATGAGCACATATGTATGTGTACAAAGTTCACATAACTTAGTGCACATTAATGTGCACATATTACTGAGTACATTTTCATGTGTACAAATTCTCATAACTTAGTGCAGATTACTGTGTAGACATTTATGTGTACAAAGTTCACATAACTTAGTGCAGACTGATTACTGTTGAGACATTAATGAGCATATATTCATGTGTACAAAGTTCACATAACTTAGTGCACATTAATGTGCACATATTACTGAGTTCATTTTCATGTGTACAAATTCACATAACTTAGTGCAGATTACTGTGTAGACATAAATGTGTACACATTTATGTGTAAAAAGTTCACATAACTTAGTGCAGACTGATTACTGTGTAGTCATTAATGAGCACATATGAATGTGTACAAAGTTCAAATAACTCAGTGCACATTAATGTGCACATATTACTGAGCACATTTTTATGTGTACAAATTCACATAACTTAGTGCAGATTACTGTGTAGGCATTAATGTGTACACATTTATGTTTACAAAGTTCACATAACTTAGTGCACATTACTGTGTAGACATTAATGAGCATATATTCATGTGTACAAAGTTCACATAATTTAGTGCACATGAATGTGTTCATATTACTGAGTACATGTTTTAGGTGTACACATTCACATAACTTAGTGCAGCTTACTGTGTACACACTAATGAGTACACACTTATGTTTACAAATTCACATAACTTAGTGCATATTACTGTGTAGACACTAATGAGTACACATTTATGTGTACAAATTCATAAAACTTAGTGCACATTTCTGTGTAGACCTTAGTGAGCACATATTTATGTGTACAAAGTTCACATAACATAGTGCAGATGACTGAGTTCATACAGAACAACAAACTTTCTCTATTTTAATAACATTTTAAGGTCTAAGACTGAATTTCAAATAATTTTCATAGGTAAAGTACTTAATTAGAATATATTTAGCCAAATGCTAATTCTATGATATAGATAATAAGTAAATATTAATCTAATATGCAATGAGTTGATACACACTTTATTAAATATATATGATGATGACGTTGAAAAAACGAATACAATGCATAGTTGCCACTTCTTTTGAAATCGGTGGGTCTATTGTCAATGAACAAAGCCGTCTATACAATGGCCCCTATGACGTAGGTAGGGTTGATATTCATGTACACTTTCTACCGTTATACACACTATATATGCATGTGTGTTGTTAAATTTAAGAGTGCATTGTTTCATACAATTATGGAATCCTGCATGTTCATCATTTGGCCTACATTTTCGCGCAATTAGTCAAAAAGTCCAAATATGCCTCACTTAATATGTTTTGATTATATCGATGGCTTAGAATTAGAAGGTCGTAACTACCAAATCGATATTTTGAGAAAACACGGAAAAACTGTCTGACATTTACTCTGTACTTATGGGAAAACAAACTTTTACAACTTCATTTTGGTCAACATGACGAGTTCAGATTTTTATGAAAATGGGCTCTTAAGAAGCGGCTTGCGATGCTTATTCTAAATATGTATGAATCTTAAAAGGTCGTAAGTGGCACTTACGACCTTCTAATTCTAAGCCATCGATATAGCATGCTGACTGGTAAAATACCAGGGGAAGTAACTCGAAAAACATAACATCTATAAACCGGTATTAACTCCCTTGAACTGAACATCAACGTTCACGAATAGCAAAACTCACAGTACCACACTGCACAATGAACAGTACACAGTAAATAATACAAAGTACACATAACTTAGTGCACATTAATGTGCACTATTACTGAGTACATTTTCATGTGTACAAAGTTCACATAACTTAGTGCAGATTACTGTGTAGTCATTAATGAGCACATATGTATGTGTACAAAGTTCACATAACTTAGTGCACATTAATGTGCACATATTACTGAGTACATTTTCATGTGTACAAATTCTCATAACTTAGTGCAGATTACTGTGTAGACATTTATGTGTACAAAGTTCACATAACTTAGTGCAGACTGATTACTGTTGAGACATTAATGAGCATATATTCATGTGTACAAAGTTCACATAACTTAGTGCACATTAATGTGCACATATTACTGAGTTCATTTTCATGTGTACAAATTCACATAACTTAGTGCAGATTACTGTGTAGACATAAATGTGTACACATTTATGTGTAAAAAGTTCACATAACTTAGTGCAGACTGATTACTGTGTAGTCATTAATGAGCACATATGAATGTGTACAAAGTTCAAATAACTCAGTGCACATTAATGTGCACATATTACTGAGCACATTTTTATGTGTACAAATTCACATAACTCAGTGCAGATTACTGTGTAGGCATTAATGTGTACACATTTATGTTTACAAAGTTCACATAACTTAGTGCACATTACTGTGTAGACATTAATGAGCATATATTCATGTGTACAAAGTTCACATAATTTAGTGCACATGAATGTGTTCATATTACTGAGTACATGTTTTAGGTGTACACATTCACATAACTTAGTGCAGATTACTGTGTACACACTAATGAGTACACACTTATGTTTACAAATTCACATAACTTAGTGCATATTACTGTGTAGACACTAATGAGTACACATTTATGTGTACAAATTCATAAAACTTAGTGCACATTTCTGTGTAGACCTTAGTGAGCACATATTTATGTGTACAAAGTTCACATAACATAGTGCAGATGACTGAGTTCATACAGAACAACAAACTTTCTCTATTTTAATAACATTTTAAGGTCTAAGACTGAATTTCAAATAATTTTCATAGGTAAAGTACTTAATTAGAATATATTTAGCCAAATGCTAATTCTATGATATAGATAATAAGTAAATATTAATCTAATATGCAATGAGTTGATACACACTTTATTAAATATATATGATGATGACGTTGAAAAAACGAATACAATGCATAGTTGCCACTTCTTTTGAAATCGGTGGGTCTATTGTCAATGAACAAAGCCGTCTATACAATGGCCCCTATGACGTAGGTAGGGTTGATATTCATGTACACTTTCTACCGTTATACACACTATATATGCATGTGTGTTGTTAAATTTAAGAGTGCATTGTTTTATACAATTATGGAATCCTGCATGTTCATCATTTGGCCTACATTTTCGCGCAATTAGTCAAAAAGTCCAAATATGCCTCACTTAATATGTTTTGATTATATCGATGGCTTAGAATTAGAAGGTCGTAACTACCAAATCGATATTTTGAGAAAACACGGAAAAACTGTCTGACATTTACTCTGTACTTATGGGAAAACAAACTTTTACAACTTCATTTTGGTCAACATGACGAGTTCAGATTTTTATGAAAATGGGCTCTTAAGAAGCGGCTTGCGATGCTTATTCTAAATATGTATGAATCTTAAAAGGTCGTAAGTGGCACTTACGACCTTCTAATTCTAAGCCATCGATATAGCATGCTGACTGGTAAAATACCAGGGGAAGTAACTCGAAAAACATAACATCTATAAACCGGTATTAACTCCCTTGAACTGACCATCAACGTTCACGAATAGCAAAACTCACAGTACCACACTGCACAATGAACAGTACACAGTAAATAATACAAAGTACACATACCTTAGTGCACATTAATGTGCACTATTACTGAGTACATTTTTATGTGTACAAAGTTCACATAACTTAGTGCAGATTACTGTGTAGTCATTAATGAGCACATATGTATGTGTACAAAGTTCACATAACTTAGTGCACATTAATGTGCACATATTACTGAGTACATTTTCATGTGTACAAATTCTCATAACTTAGTGCAGATTACTGTGTAGACATTTATGTGTACAAAGTTCACATAACTTAGTGCAGACTGATTACTGTTGAGACGTTAATGAGCATATATTCATGTGTACAAAGTTCACATAACTTAGTGCACATTAATGTGCACATATGACTGAGTTCATTTTCATGTGTACAAATTCACATAACTTAGTGCAGATTACTGTGTAGACATAAATGTGTACACATTTATGTGTAAAAAGTTCACATAACTTAGTGCAGACTGATTACTGTGTAGTCATTAATGAGCACATATGAATGTGTACAAAGTTCAAATAACTCAGTGCACATTAATGTGCACATATTACTGAGCACATTTTTATGTGTACAAATTCACATAACTCAGTGCAGATTACTGTGTAGGCATTAATGTGTACACATTTATGTTTACAAAGTTCACATAACTTAGTGCACATTACTGTGTAGACATTAATGAGCATATATTCATGTGTACAAAGTTCACATAATTTAGTGCACATGAATGTGTTCATATTACTGAGTACATGTTTTAGGTGTACACATTCACATAACTTAGTGCAGATTACTGTGTACACACTAATGAGTACACACTTATGTTTACAAATTCACATAACTTAGTGCATATTACTGTGTAGACACTAATGAGTACACATTTATGTGTACAAATTCATATAACTTAGTGCACATTTCTGTGTAGACCTTAGTGAGCACATATTTATGTGTACAAAGTTCACATAACATAGTGCAGATGACTGAGTTCATACAGAACAACAAACTTTCTCTATTTTAATAACATTTTAAGGTCTAAGACTGAATTTCAAATAATTTTCATAGGTAAAGTACTTAATTAGAATATATTTAGCCAAATGCTAATTCTATGATATAGATAATAAGTAAATATTAATCTAATATTCAATGAGTTGATACACACTTTATTAAATATATATGATGATGACGTTGAAAAAACGAATACAATGCATAGTTGCCACTTCTTTTGAAATCGGTGGGTCTATTGTCAATGAACAAAGCCGTCTATACAATGGCCCCTATGACGTAGGTAGGGTTGATATTCATGTACACTTTCTACCGTTATACACACTATATATGCATGTGTGTTGTTAAATTTAAGAGTGCATTGTTTTATACAATTATGGAATCCTGCATGTTCATCATTTGGCCTACATTTTCGCGCAATTAGTCAAAAAGTCCAAATATGCCTCACTTAATATGTTTTGATTATATCGATGGCTTAGAATTAGAAGGTCGTAACTACCAAATCGATATTTTGAGAAAACACGGAAAAACTGTCTGACATTTACTCTGTACTTATGGGAAAACAAACTTTTACAACTTCATTTTGGTCAACATGACGAGTTCAGATTTTTATGAAAATGGGCTCTTAAGAAGCGGCTTGCGATGCTTATTCTAAATATGTATGAATCTTAAAAGGTCGTAAGTGGCACTTACGACCTTCTAATTCTAAGCCATCGATATAGCATGCTGACTGGTAAAATACCAGGGGAAGTAACTCGAAAAACATAACATCTATAAACCGGTATTAACTCCCTTGAACTGACCATCAACGTTCACGAATAGCAAAACTCACAGTACCACACTGCACAATGAACAGTACACAGTAAATAATACAAAGTACACATTACTTAGTGCACATTAATGTGCACTATTACTGAGTACATTTTTATGTGTACAAAGTTCACATAACTTAGTGCAGATTACTGTGTAGTCATTAATGAGCACATATGTATGTGTACAAAGTTCACATAACTTAGTGCACATTAATGTGCACATATTACTGAGTACATTTTCATGTGTACAAATTCTCATAACTTAGTGCAGATTACTGTGTAGACATTTATGTGTACAAAGTTCACATAACTTAGTGCAGACTGATTACTGTTGAGACATTAATGAGCATATATTCATGTGTACAAAGTTCACATAACTAAGTGCACATTAATGAGCACATATCACTGAGTTCATTTTCATGTGTACAAATTCACATAACTTAGTGCAGATTACTGTGTAGACATAAATGTGTACACATTTATGTGTAAAAAGTTCACATAACTTAGTGCAGACTGATTACTGTGTAGTCATTAATGAGCACATATGAATGTGTACAAAGTTCAAATAACTCAGTGCACATTAATGTGCACATATTACTGAGCACATTTTTATGTGTACAAATTCACATAACTTAGTGCAGATTACTGTGTAGGCATTAATGTGTACACATTTATGTTTACAAAGTTCACATAACTTAGTGCACATTACTGTGTAGACATTAATGAGCATATATTCATGTGTACAAAGTTCACATAATTTAGTGCACATGAATGTGTTCATATTACTGAGTACATGTTTTAGGTGTACACATTCACATAACTTAGTGCAGATTACTGTGTACACACTAATGAGTACACACTTATGTTTACAAATTCACATAACTTAGTGCATATTACTGTGTAGACACTAATGAGTACACATTAATGTGTACAAATTCATATAACTTAGTGCACATTTCTGTGTAGACCTTAGTGAGCACATATTTATGTGTACAAAGTTCACATAACATAGTGCAGATGACTGAGTTCATACAGAACAACAAACTTTCTCTATTTTAATAACATTTTAAGGTCTAAGACTGAATTTCAAATAATTTTCATAGGTAAAGTACTTAATTAGAATATGTTTAGCCAAATGCTAATTCTATGATATAGATAATAAGTAAATATTAATCTAATATGTAATGAGTTGATACACACTTTATTAAATATATATGATGATGACGTTGAAAAAACGAATACAATGCATAGTTGCCACTTCTTTTGAAATCGGTGGGTCTATTGTCAATGAACAAAGCCGTCTATACAATGGCCCCTATGACGTAGGTAGGGTTGATATTCATGTACACTTTCTACCGTTATACACACTATATATGCATGTGTGTTGTTAAATTTAAGAGTGCATTGTTTTATACAATTATGGAATCCTGCATGTTCATCATTTGGCCTACATTTTCGCGCAATTAGTCAAAAAGTCCAAATATGCCTCACTTAATATGTTTTGATTATATCGATGGCTTAGAATTAGAAGGTCGTAACTACCAAATCGATATTTTGAGAAAACACGGAAAAACTGTCTGACATTTACTCTGTACTTATGGGAAAACAAACTTTTACAACTTCATTTTGGTCAACATGACGAGTTCAGATTTTTATGAAAATGGGCTCTTAAGAAGCGGCTTGCGATGCTTATTCTAAATATGTATGAATCTTAAAGGTCGTAAGTGGCACTTACGACCTTCTAATTCTAAGCCATCGATATAGCATGCTGACTGGTAAAATACCAGGGGAAGTAACTCGAAAAACATAACATCTATAAACCGGTATTAACTCCCTTGAACTGACCATCAACGTTCACGAATAGCAAAACTCACAGTACCACACTGCACAATGAACAGTACACAGTAAATAATACAAAGTACACATAACTTAGTGCACATTAATGTGCACTATTACTGAGTACATTTTCATGTGTACAAAGTTCACATAACATAGTGCAGATTACTGTGTAGTCATTAATGAGCACATATGTATGTGTACAAAGTTCACATAACTTAGTGCACATTAATGTGCACATATTACTGAGTACATTTTCATGTGTACAAATTCTCATAACTTAGTGCAGATTACTGTGTAGACATTTATGTGTACAAAGTTCACATAACTTAGTGCAGCCTGATTACTGTTGAGACATTAATGAGCATATATTCATGTGTACAAAGTTCACATAACTTAGTGCACATTAATGTGCACATATTACTGAGTTCATTTTCATGTGTACAAATTCACATAACTTAGTGCAGATTACTGTGTAGACATAAATGTGTACACATTTATGTGTAAAAAGTTCACATAACTTAGTGCAGACTGATTACTGTGTAGTCATTAATGAGCACATATGAATGTGTACAAAGTTCAAATAACTCAGTGCACATTAATGTGCACATATTACTGAGCACATTTTTATGTGTACAAATTCACATAACTTGGTGCAGATTACTGTGTAGGCATTAATGTGTACACATTTATGTTTACAAAGTTCACATAACTTAGTGCACATTACTGTGTAGACATTAATGAGCATATATTCATGTGTACAAAGTTCACATAATTAAGTGCACATGAATGTGTTCATATTACTGAGTACATGTTTTAGGTGTACACATTCACATAACTTAGTGCAGATTACTGTGTACACACTAATGAGTACACACTTATGTTTACAAATTCACATAACTTAGTGCATATTACTGTGTAGACACTAATGAGTACACATTTATGTGTACAAATTCATAAAACTTAGTGCACATTTCTGTGTAGACCTTAGTGAGCACATATTTATGTGTACAAAGTTCACATTACATAGTGCAGATGACTGAGTTCATACAGAACAACAAACTTTCTCTATTTTAATAACATTTTAAGGTCTAAGACTGAATTTCAAATAATTTTCATAGGTAAAGTACTTAATTAGAATATGTTTAGCCAAATGCTAATTCTATGATATAGATAATAAGTAAATATTAATCTAATATGCAATGAGTTGATACACACTTTATTAAATATATATGATGATGACGTTGAAAAAACGAATACAATGCATAGTTGCCACTTCTTTTGAAATCGGTGGGTCTATTGTCAATGAACAAAGCCGTCTATACAATGGCCCCTATGACGTAGGTAGGGTTGATATTCATGTACACTTTCTACCGTTATACACACTATATATGCATGTGTGTTGTTAAATTTAAGAGTGCATTATTTTATACAATTATGGAATCCTGCATGTTCATCATTTGGCCTACATTTTCGCGCAATTAGTCAAAAAGTCCAAATATGCCTCACTTAATATGTTTTGATTATATCGATGGCTTAGAATTAGAAGGTCGTAACAACCAAATCGATATTTTGAGAAAACACGGAAAAACTGTCTGACATTTACTCTGTACTAATGGGAAAACAAACTTTTACAACTTCATTTTGGTCAACATGACGAGTTCAGATTTTTATTAAAATGGGCTCTTAAGAAGCGGCTTGCGATGCTTATTCTAAATATGTATGAATCTTAAAGGTCGTAAGTGGCACTTACGACCTTCTAATTCTAAGCCATCGATATAGCATGCTGACTGGTAAAATACCAGGGGAAGTAACTCGAAAAACATAACATCTATAAACCGGTATTAACTCCCTTGAACTGACCATCAACGTTCACGAATAGCAAAACTCACAGTACCACACTGCACAATGAACAGTACACAGTAAATAATACAAAGTACACATAACTTAGTGCACATTAATGTGCACTATTACTGAGTACATTTTCATGTGTACAAAGTTCACATAACTTAGTGCAGATTACTGTGTAGTCATTAATGAGCACATATGTATGTGTACAAAGTTCACATAACTTAGTGCACATTAATGTGCGCATATTACTGAGTACATTTTCATGTGTACAAATTCTCATAACTTAGTGCAGATTACTGTGTAGACATTTATGTGTACAAAGTTCACATAACTTAGTGCAGACTGATTACTGTTGAGACATTAATGAGCATATATTCATGTGTACAAAGTTCACATAACTTAGTGCACATTAATGTGCACATATTACTGAGTTCATTTTCATGTGTACAAATTCACATAACTTAGTGCAGATTACTGTGTAGACATAAATGTGTACACATTTATGTGTAAAAAGTTCACATAACTTAGTGCAGACTGATTACTGTGTAGTCATTAATGAGCACATATGAATGTGTACAAAGTTCAAATAACTCAGTGCACATTAATGTGCACATATTACTGAGCACATTTTTATGTGTACAAATTCACATAACTTAGTGCAGATTACTGTGTAGGCATTAATGTGTACACATTTATGTTTACAAAGTTCACATAACTTAGTGCACATTACTGTGTAGACATTAATGAGCATATATTCATGTGTACAAAGTTCACATAATTTAGTGCACATGAATGTGTTCATATTACTGAGTACATGTTTTAGGTGTACACATTCACATAACTTAGTGCAGATTACTGTGTACACACTAATGAGTACACACTTATGTTTACAAATTCACATAACTTAGTGCATATTACTGTGTAGACACTAATGAGTACACATTTATGTGTACAAATTCATAAAACTTAGTGCACATTTCTGTGTAGACCTTAGTGAGCACATATTTATGTGTACAAAGTTCACATAACATAGTGCAGATGACTGAGTTCATACAGAACAACAAACTTTCTCTATTTTAATAACATTTTAAGGTCTAAGACTGAATTTCAAATAATTTTCATAGGTAAAGTACTTAATTAGAATATGTTTAGCCAAATGCTAATTCTATGATATAGATAATAAGTAAATATTAATCTAATATGCAATGAGTTGATACACACTTTATTAAATATATATGATGATGACGTTGAAAAAACGAATACAATGCATAGTTGCCACTTCTTTTGAAATCGGTGGGTCTATTGTCAATGAACAAAGCCGTCTATACAATGGCCCCTATGACGTAGGTAGGGTTGATATTCATGTACACTTTCTACCGTTATACACACTATATATGCATGTGTGTTGTTAAATTTAAGAGTGCATTGTTTTATACAATTATGGAATCCTGCATGTTCATCATTTGGCTTACATTTTCGCGCAATTAGTCAAAAAGTCCAAATATGCCTCACTTAATATGTTTTGATTATATCGATGGCTTAGAATTAGAAGGTCGTAACTACCAAATCGATATTTTGAGAAAACACGGAAAAACTGTCTGACATTTACTCTGTACTTATGGGAAAACAAACTTTTACAACTTCATTTTGGTCAACATGACGAGTTCAGATTTTTATGAAAATGGGCTCTTAAGAAGCGGCTTGCGATGCTTATTCTAAATATGTATGAATCTTAAAAGGTCGTAAGTGGCACTTACGACCTTCTAATTCTAAGCCATCGATATAGCATGCTGACTGGTAAAATACCAGGGGAAGTAACTCGAAAAACATAACATCTATAAACCGGTATTAACTCCATTGAACTGACCATCAACGTTCACGAATAGCAAAACTCACAGTACCACACTGCACAATGAACAGTACACAGTAAATAATACAAAGTACACATAACTTAGTGCACATTAATGTGCACTATTACTGAGTACATTTTCATGTGTACAAAGTTCACATAACTTAGTGCAGATTACTGTGTAGTCATTAATGAGCACATATGTATGTGTACAAAGTTCACATAACTTAGTGCACATTAATGTGCACATATTACTGAGTACATTTTCATGTGTACAAATTCTCATAACTTAGTGCAGATTACTGTGTAGACATTTATGTGTACAAAGTTCACATAACTTAGTGCAGACTGATTACTGTTGAGACATTAATGAGCATATATTCATGTGTACAAAGTTCACATAACTTAGTGCACATTAATGTGCACATATTACTGAGTTCATTTTCATGTGTACAAATTCACATAACTTAGTGCAGATTACTGTGTAGACATAAATGTGTACACATTTATGTGTAAAAAGTTCACATAACTTAGTGCAGACTGATTACTGTGTAGTCATTAATGAGCATATATGAATGTGTACAAAGTTCAAATAACTCAGTGCACATTAATGTGCACATATTACTGAGCACATTTTTATGTGTACAAATTCACATAACTTGGTGCAGATTACTGTGTAGGCATTAATGTGTACACATTTATGTTTACAAAGTTCACATAACTTAGTGCACATTACTGTGTAGACATTAATGAGCATATATCCATGTGTACAAAGTTCACATAATTTAGTGCACATGAATGTGTTCATATTACTGAGTACATGTTTTAGGTGTACACATTCACATAACTTAGTGCAGATTACTGTGTACACACTAATGAGTACACACTTATGTTTACAAATTCACATAACTTAGTGCATATTACTGTGTAGACACTAATGAGTACACATTTATGTGTACAAATTCATAAAACTTAGTGCACATTTCTGTGTAGACCTTAGTGAGCACATATTTATGTGTACAAAGTTCACATAACATAGTGCAGATGACTGAGTTCATACAGAACAACAAACTTTCTCTATTTTAATAACATTTTAAGGTCTAAGACTGAATTTCAAATAATTTTCATAGGTAAAGTACTTAATTAGAATATGTTTAGCCAAATGCTAATTCTATGATATAGATAATAAGTAAATATTAATCTAATATGCAATGAGTTGATACACACTTTATTAAATATATATGATGATGACGTTGAAAAAACGAATACAATGCATAGTTGCCACTTCTTTTGAAATCGGTGGGTCTATTGTCAATGAACAAAGCCGTCTATACAATGGCCCCTATGACGTAGGTAGGGTTGATATTCATGTACACTTTCTACCGTTATACACACTATATATGCATGTGTGTTGTTAAATTTAAGAGTGCATTGTTTTATACAATTATGGAATCCTGCATGTTCATCATTTGGCCTACATTTTCGCGCAATTAGTCAAAAAGTCCAAATATGCCTCACTTAATATGTTTTGATTATATCGATGGCTTAGAATTAGAAGGTCGTAACTACCAAATCGATATTTTGAGAAAACACGGAAAAACTGTCTGACATTTACTCTGTACTTATGGGAAAACAAACTTTTACAACTTCATTTTGGTCAACATGACGAGTTCAGATTTTTATGAAAATGGGCTCTTAAGCAGCGGCTTGCGATGCTTATTCTAAATATGTATGAATCTTAAAAGGTCGTAAGTGGCACTTACGACCTTCTAATTCTAAGCCATCGATATAGCATGCTGACTGGTAAAATACCAGGGGAAGTAACTCGAAAAACATAACATCTATAAACCGGTATTAACTCCCTTGAACTGACCATCAACGTTCACGAATAGCAAAACTCACAGTACCACACTGCACAATGAACAGTACACAGTAAATAATACAAAGTACACATAACTTAGTGCACATTAATGTGCACTATTACTGAGTACATTTTCATGTGTACAAAGTTCACATAACTTAGTGCAGATTACTGTGTAGTCATTAATGAGCACATATGTATGTGTACAAAGTTCACATAACTTAGTGCACATTAATGTGCACATATTACTGAGTACATTTTCATGTGTACAAATTCTCATAACTTAGTGCAGATTACTGTGTAGACATTTATGTGTACAAAGTTCACATAACTTAGTGCAGACTGATTACTGTTGAGACATTAATGAGCATATATTCATGTGTACAAAGTTCACATAACTTAGTGCACATTAATGTGCACATATTACTGAGTTCATTTTCATGTGTACAAATTCACATAACTTAGTGCAGATTACTGTGTAGACATAAATGTGTACACATTTATGTGTAAAAAGTTCACATAACTTAGTGCAGACTGATTACTGTGTAGTCATTAATGAGCACATATGAATATGTACAAAGTTCAAATAACTCAGTGCACATTAATGTGCACATATTACTGAGCACATTTTTATGTGTACAAATTCACATAACTTAGTGCAGATTACTGTGTAGGCATTAATGTGTACACATTTATGTTTACAAAGTTCACATAACTTAGTGCACATTACTGTGTAGACATTAATGAGCATATATTCATGTGTACAAAGTTCACATAATTTAGTGCACATGAATGTGTTCATATTACTGAGTACATGTTTTAGGTGTACACATTCACATAACTTAGTGCAGATTACTGTGTACACACTAATGAGTACACACTTATGTTTACAAATTCACATAACTTAGTGCATATTACTGTGTAGACACTAATGAGTACACATTTATGTGTACAAATTCATAAAACTTAGTGCACATTTCTGTGTAGACCTTAGTGAGCACATATTTATGTGTACAAAGTTCACATAACATAGTGCAGATGACTGAGTTCATACAGAACAACAAACTTTCTCTATTTTAATAACATTTTAAGGTCTAAGACTGAATTTCAAATAATTTTCATAGGTAAAGTACTTAATTAGAATATATTTAGCCAAATGCTAATTCTATGATATAGATAATAAGTAAATATTAATCTAATATGCAATGAGTTGATACACACTTTATTAAATATATATGATGATGACGTTGAAAAAACGAATACAATGCATAGTTGCCACTTCTTTTGAAATCGGTGGGTCTATTGTCAATGAACAAAGCCGTCTATACAATGGCCCCTATGACGTAGGTAGGGTTGATATTCATGTACACTTTCTACCGTTATACACACTATATATGCATGTGTGTTGTTAAATTTAAGAGTGCATTGTTTTATACAATTATGGAATCCTGCATGTTCATCATTTGGCCTACATTTTCGCGCAATTAGTCAAAAAGTCCAAATATGCCTCACTTAATATGTTTTGATTATATCGATGGCTTAGAATTAGAAGGTCGTAACTACCAAATCGATATTTTGAGAAAACACGGAAAAACTGTCTGACATTTACTCTGTACTTATGGGAAAACAAACTTTTACAACTTCATTTTGGTCAACATGACGAGTTCAGATTTTTATGAAAATGGGCTCTTAAGAAGCGGCTTGCGATGCTTATTCTAAATATGTATGAATCTTAAAAGGTCGTAAGTGGCACTTACGACCTTCTAATTCTAAGCCATCGATATAGCATACTGGCTGGTAAAATACCAGGGGAAGTAACTCGAAAAACATAACATCTATAAACCGGTATTAACTCCCTTGAACTGACCATCAACGTTCACGAATAGCAAAACTCACAGTACCACACTGCACAATGAACAGTACACAGTAAATAATACAAAGTACACATAACTTAGTGCACATTAATGTGCACTATTACTGAGTACATTTTCATGTGTACAAAGTTCACATAACTTAGTGCAGATTACTGTGTAGTCATTAATGAGCACATATGTATGTGTACAAAGTTCACATAACTTAGTGCACATTAATGTGCACATATTACTGAGTACATTTTCATGTGTACAAATTCTCATAACTTAGTGCAGATTACTGTGTAGACATTTATGTGTACAAAGTTCACATAACTTAGTGCAGACTGATTAATGTTGAGACGTTAATGAGCATATATTCATGTGTACAAAGTTCACATAACTTAGTGCACATTAATGTGCACATATTACTGAGTTCATTTTCATGTGTACAAATTCACATAACTTAGTGCAGATTACTGTGTAGACATAAATGTGTACACATTTATGTGTAAAAAGTTCACATAACTTAGTGCAGACTGATTACTGTGTAGTCATTAATGAGCACATATGAATATGTACAAAGTTCAAATAACTCAGTGCACATTAATGTGCACATATTACTGAGCACATTTTTATGTGTACAAATTCACATAACTTAGTGCAGATTACTGTGTAGGCATTAATGTGTACACATTTATGTTTACAAAGTTCACATAACTTAGTGCACATTACTGTGTAGACATTAATGAGCATATATTCATGTGTACAAAGTTCACATAATTTAGTGCACATGAATGTGTTCATATTACTGAGTACATGTTTTAGGTGTACACATTCACATAACTTAGTGCAGATTACTGTGTACACACTAATGAGTACACACTTATGTTTACAAATTCACATAACTTAGTGCATATTACTGTGTAGACACTAATGAGTACACATTTATGTGTACAAATTCATAAAACTTAGTGCACATTTCTGTGTAGACCTTAGTGAGCACATATTTATGTGTACAAAGTTCACATAACATAGTGCAGATGACTGAGTTCATACAGAACAACAAACTTTCTCTATTTTAATAACATTTTAAGGTCTAAGACTGAATTTTAAATAATTTTCATAGGTAAAGTACTTAATTAGAATATGTTTAGCCAAATGCTAATTCTATGATATAGATAATAAGTAAATATTAATCTAATATGCAATGAGTTGATACACACTTTATTAAATATATATGATGATGACGTTGAAAAAACGAATACAATGCATAGTTGCCACTTCTTTTGAAATCGGTGGGTCTATTGTCAATGAACAAAGCCGTCTATACAATGGCCCCTATGACGTAGGTAGGGTTGATATTCATGTACACTTTCTACCGTTATACACACTATATATGCATGTGTGTTGTTAAATTTAAGAGTGCATTGTTTTATACAATTATGGAATCCTGCATGTTCATCATTTGGCCTACATTTTCGCGCAATTAGTCAAAAAGTCCAAATATGCCTCGCTTAATATGTTTTGATTATATCGATGGCTTAGAATTAGAAGGTCGTAACTACCAAATCGATATTTTGAGAAAACACGGAAAAACTGTCTGACATTTACTCTGTACTTATGGGAAAACAAACTTTTACAACTTCATTTTGGTCAACATGACGAGTTCAGATTTTTATGAAAATGGGCTCTTAAGAAGCGGCTTGCGATGCTTATTCTAAATATGTATGAATCTTAAAAGGTCGTAAGTGGCACTTACGACCTTCTAATTCTAAGCCATCGATATAGCATGCTGACTGGTAAAATACCAGGGGAAGTAACTCGAAAAACATAACATCTATAAACCGGTATTAACTCCCTTGAACTGACCATCAACGTTCACGAATAGCAAAACTCACAGTACCACACTGCACAATGAACAGTACACAGTAAATAATACAAAGTACACATAACTTAGTGCACATTAATGTGCACTATTACTGAGTACATTTTCATGTGTACAAATTCTCATAACTTAGTGCAGATTACTGTGTAGACATTTATGTGTACAAAGTTCACATAACTTAGTGCACATTAATGTGCACATATTACTGAGTTCATTTTCATGTGTACACATTCACATAACTTAGTGCAGATTACTGTGTAGACATAAATGTGTACACATTTATGTGTAAAAAGTTCACATAACTTAGTGCAGACTGATTACTGTGTAGTCAATTCAATTCAATTCAATTCAATTCTTTATTTTCCTCTGTGAAGAGGATATTGAACAAAATAAGTACAAAGTAACAGAGTAATAAGTGGTTATACAATTTGAAACATGATAGTAATTACAAAATGTACATGTACATGGATAGGCATTACATGCCTCAAAAGGTTAGCGGTCAGCTATTTGACCGTTCAATTTACATGTTTTACCGGCATGCCTTAGTTTTCACAATAAGCAGAGTATATGTTCAGACAATTGTTCACATACATATAAGATGAACTAAGGAATTCGTGCTCCGTGTCAACATCAAACACTGGTTCCAGCGGAGCTCCTAGGAGTTTAAGTGAGAGCGAGATACTGTCAAGTGATGTTATTTCATTTATATCGTCTCGACTGATGTACTCAACAAGCGAGTCTAAAAAGAGAGATCTGATTGTCTCAGTGCATTTACATTCACTAATCACATGTACAAGTTCTTCTTGATAAATTGATTCACATATGTCACAGATAATATTTTCCAATAGAACTCTTCTTGTCCATAATCTGGCTATAACGCACATGATGTTATTAAAAGATTTTAATTTACAAACGTTATATATTATCGATGGAGTTATTCTTGTGTGCAGAATCCGGAAGAAAGTAAAATCGGTGTCCTGGGACATTCTGTTGTCCCACAAGAGAGTTTCATTCAGTTGTATTGCAGATGTTACAGCATACTTCCACTCTCGCTTGGACGGTATAGCTTGCGGAGTGGTTATGAAAGTATTAATAATTGACTGTAGACCATATTTAGTCAGAATGTTACAAATGTCCGGGATGAATCCAAGAGTTACTTTTGATCTATCACTTAGAAATAGTACAAGTTTTCGAATAAAAATATCTCTTGTCACAGAGCCCGATGGAATGGTCATAAGTTTGAGTAAGAACATAAGTTTGCGAGATTCTATCTTGGACGGCAGTCGGTTCAGACCTAGCATAGATTCTGCCATATCAGAACGGGTAGCTATTGGTAACCCTTGAATGCGCTTAACAGCAGAATGTTGAAATCGAGATATTGCAGAATAGTCTGAGGAAAGAATATTGTTCCACAATTCCGAACCATACAGGGCTATCGGTATTATGATTTTAGTATAGAGACTTGCAGATATACGTGGGTTGACGCCACAGACATGCACACCTTGCGCAGATAGTGAGAAGAACGCATTTCTTGCTTTGTGTAAACGCTCATTAATCCTGTCTTTGTTTTTTAAATTAAACGAGTGCAAAATACCAAGATGAACGAAATTATCAGTTTGATCGATGAACTGGTTGCCGTACAAGATACCCACTCTTGGTTGGGACCGTTTCTTAGTGAAGACTGTAACGCTACTTTTATGTACATTAATAGCAATATTCCAGTGGATACAGTATTGATATACGATATCGACCTGTTTTTGAAGATGTAGGGGTGTTAGGCATAACAGCGAAATATCATCAGCAAATGCGGGATTTCCGGTTTTTACGGTCATGACCTTGGATCCGTACTTGTTTCGCTCAAGTTCATTTAATAGGTCGTTAATGTATACCAAGTAGAGGAAGGTAGACAATACACCACCTTGTCGTACTCCTCTTTTTATGTGAACAATGTCTGATGTGTGACCTTGGATTCGTACCATCGATTTAAGGTTGGTATATGTTGATATGATAAGTCTTAAGAAGTTTCCAGTGAAATGCAGTCTTCCGAGTTTAAGAAAAAGAGCTTCAAAACGCACTGTGTCGAATGCAGCTTTTTGATCGAGACAAGCAACGTAGACGTCAGAATGACGTTCAATATTGTACAAAATTGTTTCTTGTACAGCGAAGGCCGTTGATAAACAACTGAGGTTGGGTTGGAAGCCCTGTTGTTGCCTATTTGGGAAGTTGTAGACCCCATTTTTCAGATGGAAGTTGACCCGATTAAGTAGGACCTTTTCAAATAGTTTGCAGAAAGCAGGAATAAGGGAGATAGGGCGATAGCTGGTGGGATCTGTCTTGACCTTACCCTTTCCCTTGTATATGGGGATAATGATGCTCGTTTGCCAATCTCCAGGCACCTTGACGTGGGTTAAAATAGAGTTAAATAGTGAAAGCAACATGAGTTTGACTGTGTCACCACCGTATAATATATGCTCATTTACAAGCTGATCGTGACCGGGAGATTTATTCCGTGACAAGGAAGGTATTACCTTAATAAGTTCCTGTAATTCGAAGGGCCGAGTAAGATGCTGCGTCTGAGCATTTGGTTCCATGCTTATGTATCTATCTAATTCAGCGCGGTAATACTGAGGTAGTTCGTCACCTTCGTCGTGATTTCCAAACACGCCGTTGAAATGGTGTAAAAACCCATTTATTACATGCGAGTCTTGGAAAATTTGGCCGTTTACGTTAATGGTGGTACATATGTCGAAATTAGTTCCATTGTTTTTCTTAAGCAATTTCCAGAATAACTTGTAATCCGTTTCGGCTGTTTTGTTAAGTTGGTCAAATACGGAATTCTCGTGTTCGTCTATACAACGCTTCTGTAGGCGCCTAAATGTCCGTTTAGCTGCCTTATAATTAGTATAAGATTCATGTGCGAAACCCCTAGGTCGCCCAGATTGTTTCCATAGCGACCGGAAGTGCCTAGCTTGTGCGTGCGCGTGCTTTAGTTCGGGGCACCAGTACGGTTTTGCGGCCTTATTGAATTTTGACTTAGGGAGGTGCTTTTCAGCTTCTCGAATGAAATTAGTTATGGCGGAGTTTATAATGTCGGGGTCGAGCGTCTATGTGTACAAATTCACATAACTTAGTGCAGATTACTGTGTAGGCATTAATGTGTACACATTTATGTTTACAAAGTTCACATAACTTAGTGCACATTACTGTGTAGACATTAATGAGCATATATTCATGTGTACAAAGTTCACATAATTTAGTGCACATGAATGTGTTCATATTACTGAGTACATATTTTAGGTGTACACATTCACATAACTTAGTGCAGATTACTGTGTACACACTAATGAGTACACACTTATGTTTACAAATTCACATAACTTAGTGCATATTACTGTGTAGACACTAATGAGTACACATTTATGTGTACAAATTCATAAAACTTAGTGCACATTTCTGTGTAGACCTTAGTGAGCACATATTTATGTGTACAAAGTTCACATAACATAGTGCAGATGACTGAGTTCATACAGAACAACAAACTTTCTCTATTTTAATAACATTTTAAGGTCTAAGACTGAATTTCAAATAATTTTCATAGGTAAAGTACTTAATTAGAATATGTTTAGCCAAATGCTAATTCTATGATATAGATAATAAGTAAATATTAATCTAATATGCAATGAGTTGATACACACTTTATTAAATATATATGATGATGACGTTGAAAAAACGAATACAATGCATAGTTGCCACTTCTTTTGTAATCGGTGAGTCTATTGTCAATGAACAAAGCCGTCTATACAATGGCCCCTATGACGTAGGTAGGGTTGATATTCATGTACACTTTCTACCGTTATACACACTATATATGCATGTGTGTTGTTAAATTTAAGAGTGCATTGTTTTATACAATTATGGAATCCTGCATGTTCATCATTTGGCCTACATTTTCGCGCAATTAGTCAAAAAGTCCAAATATGCCTCACTTAATATGTTTTGATTATATCGATGGCTTAGAATTAGAAGGTCGTAACTACCAAATCGATATTTTGAGAAAACACGGAAAAACTGTCTGACATTTACTCTGTACTTATGGGAAAACAAACGTTTACAACTTCATTTTGGTCAACATGACGAGTTCAGATTTTTATGAAAATGGGCTCTTAAGAAGCGGCTTGCGATGCTTATTCTAAATATGTATGAATCTTAAAAGGTCGTAAGTGGCACTTACGACCTTCTAATTCTAAGCCATCGATATAGCATGCTGACTGGTAAAATACCAGGGGAAGTAACTCGAAAAACATAACATCTATAAACCGGTATTAACTCCCTTGAACTGACCATCAACGTTCACGAATAGCAAAACTCACAGTACCACACTGCACAATGAACAGTACACAGTAAATAATACAAAGTACACATAACTTAGTGCACATTAATGTGCACTATTACTGAGTACATTTTCATGTGTACAAAGTTCACATAACTTAGTGCAGATTACTGTGTAGTCATTAATGAGCACATATGTATGTGTACAAAGTTCACATAACTTAGTGCACATTAATGTGCACATATTACTGAGTACATTTTCATGTGTACAAATTCTCATAACTTAGTGCAGATTACTGTGTAGACATTTATGTGTACAAAGTTCACATAACTTAGTGCAGACTGATTACTGTTGAGACATTAATGAGCATATATTCATGTGTACAAAGTTCACATAACTTAGTGCACATTAATGTGCACATATTACTGAGTTCATTTTCATGTGTACAAATTCACATAACTTAGTGCAGATTACTGTGTAGACATAAATGTGTACACATTTATGTGTAAAACGTTCACATAACTTAGTGCAGACTGATTACTGTGTAGTCATTAATGAGCACATATGAATGTGTACAAAGTTCAAATAACTCAGTGCACATTAATGTGCACATATTACTGAGCACATTTTTATGTGTACAAATTCACATAACTTAGTGCAGATTACTGTGTAGGCATTAATGTGTACACATTTATGTTTACAAAGTTCACATAACTTAGTGCACATTACTGTGTAGACATTAATGAGCATATATTCATGTGTACAAAGTTCACATAATTTAGTGCACATGAATGTGTTCATATTACTGAGTACATGTTTTAGGTGTACACATTCACATAACTTAGTGCAGATTACTGTGTACACACTAATGAGTACACACTTATGTTTACAAATTCACATAACTTAGTGCATATTACTGTGTAGACACTAATGAGTACACATTTATGTGTACAAATTCATAAAACTTAGTGCACATTTCTGTGTAGACCTTAGTGAGCACATATTTATGTGTACAAAGTTCACATAACATAGTGCAGATGACTGAGTTCATACAGAACAACAAACTTTCTCTATTTTAATAACATTTTAAGGTCTAAGACTGAATTTCAAATAATTTTCATAGGTAAAGTACTTAATTAGAATATATTTAGCCAAATGCTAATTCTATGATATAGATAATAAGTAAATATTAATCTAATATGCAATGAGTTGATACACACTTTATTAAATATATATGATGATGACGTTGAAAAAACGAATACAATGCATAGTTGCCACTTCTTTTGTAATCGGTGAGTCTATTGTCAATGAACAAAGCCGTCTATACAATGGCCCCTATGACGTAGGTAGGGTTGATATTCATGTACACTTTCTACCGTTATACACACTATATATGCATGTGTGTTGTTAAATTTAAGAGTGCATTGTTTTATACAATTATGGAATCCTGCATGTTCATCATTTGGCCTACATTTTCGCGCAATTAGTCAAAAAGTCCAAATATGCCTCACTTAATATGTTTTGATTATATCGATGGCTTAGAATTAGAAGGTCGTAACTACCAAATCGATATTTTGAGAAAACACGGAAAAACTGTCTGACATTTACTCTGTACTTATGGGAAAACAAACGTTTACAACTTCATTTTGGTCAACATGACGAGTTCAGATTTTTATGAAAATGGGCTCTTAAGAAGCGGCTTGCGATGCTTATTCTAAATATGTATGAATCTTAAAAGGTCGTAAGTGGCACTTACGACCTTCTAATTCTAAGCCATCGATATAGCATGCTGACTGGTAAAATACCAGGGGAAGTAACTCGAAAAACATAACATCTATAAACCGGTATTAACTCCCTTGAACTGACCATCAACGTTCACGAATAGCAAAACTCACAGTACCACACTGCACAATGAACAGTACACAGTAAATAATACAAAGTACACATAACTTAGTGCACATTAATGTGCACTATTACTGAGTACATTTTCATGTGTACAAAGTTCACATAACTTAGTGCAGATTACTGTGTAGTCATTAATGAGCACATATGTATGTGTACAAAGTTCACATAACTTAGTGCACATTAATGTGCACATATTACTGAGTACATTTTCATGTGTACAAATTCTCATAACTTAGTGCAGATTACTGTGTAGACATTTATGTGTACAAAGTTCACATAACTTAGTGCAGACTGATTACTGTTGAGACATTAATGAGCATATATTCATGTGTACAAAGTTCACATAACTTAGTGCACATTAATGTGCACATATTACTGAGTTCATTTTCATGTGTACAAATTCACATAACTTAGTGCAGATTACTGTGTAGACATAAATGTGTACACATTTATGTGTAAAACGTTCACATAACTTAGTGCAGACTGATTACTGTGTAGTCATTAATGAGCACATATGAATGTGTACAAAGTTCAAATAACTCAGTGCACATTAATGTGCACATATTACTGAGCACATTTTTATGTGTACAAATTCACATAACTTAGTGCAGATTACTGTGTAGGCATTAATGTGTACACATTTATGTTTACAAAGTTCACATAACTTAGTGCACATTACTGTGTAGACATTAATGAGCATATATTCATGTGTACAAAGTTCACATAATTTAGTGCACATGAATGTGTTCATATTACTGAGTACATGTTTTAGGTGTACACATTCACATAACTTAGTGCAGATTACTGTGTACACACTAATGAGTACACACTTATGTTTACAAATTCACATAACTTAGTGCATATTACTGTGTAGACACTAATGAGTACACATTTATGTGTACAAATTCATAAAACTTAGTGCACATTTCTGTGTAGACCTTAGTGAGCACATATTTATGTGTACAAAGTTCACATAACATAGTGCAGATGACTGAGTTCATACAGAACAACAAACTTTCTCTATTTTAATAACATTTTAAGGTCTAAGACTGAATTTCAAATAATTTTCATAGGTAAAGTACTTAATTAGAATATATTTAGCCAAATGCTAATTCTATGATATAGATAATAAGTAAATATTAATCTAATATGCAATGAGTTGATACACACTTTATTAAATATATATGATGATGACGTTGAAAAAACGAATACAATGCATAGTTGCCACTTCTTTTGAAATCGGTGGGTCTATTGTCAATGAACAAAGCCGTCTATACAATGGCCCCTATGACGTAGGTAGGGTTGATATTCATGTACACTTTCTACCGTTATACACACTATATATGCATGTGTGTTGTTAAATTTAAGAGTGCATTGTTTTATACAATTATGGAATCCTGCATGTTCATCATTTGGCCTACATTTTCGCGCAATTAGTCAAAAAGTCCAAATATGCCTCACTTAATATGTTTTGATTATATCGATGGCTTAGAATTAGAAGGTCGTAACTACCAAATCGATATTTTGAGAAAACACGGGAAAACTGTCTGACATTTACTCTGTACTTATGGGAAAACAAACTTTTACAACTTCATTTTGGTCAACATGACGAGTTCAGATTTTTATGAAAATGGGCTCTTAAGAAGCGGCTTGCGATGCTTATTCTAAATATGTATGAATTTTAAAAGGTCGTAAGTGGCACTTACGACCTTCTAATTCTAAGCCATCGATATAGCATGCTGACTGGTAAAATACCAGGGGAAGTAACTCGAAAAACATAACATCTATAAACCGGTATTAACTCCCTTGAACTGACCATCAACGTTCACGAATAGCAAAACTCACAGTACCACACTGCACAATGAACAGTACACAGTAAATAATACAAAGTACACATAACTTAGTGCACATTAATGTGCACTATTACTGAGTACATTTTCATGTGTACAAAGTTCACATAACTTAGTGCAGATTACTGTGTAGTCATAAATGAGCACATATGTATGTGTACAAAGTTCACATAACTTAGTGCACATTAATGTGCACATATTACTGAGTACATTTTCATGTGTACAAATTCTCATAACTTAGTGCAGATTACTGTGTAGACATTTATGTGTACAAAGTTCACATAACTTAGTGCAGACTGATTACTGTTGAGACATTAATGAGCATATATTCATGTGTACAAAGTTCACATAACTTAGTGCACATTAATGTGCACATATTACTGAGTTCATTTTCATGTGTACAAATTCACATAACTTAGTGCAGATTACTGTGTAGACATAAATGTGTACACATTTATGTGTAAAACGTTCACATAACTTAGTGCAGACTGATTACTGTGTAGTCATTAATGAGCACATATGAATGTGTACAAAGTTCAAATAACTCAGTGCACATTAATGTGCACATATTACTGAGCACATTTTTATGTGTACAAATTCACATAACTTAGTGCAGATTACTGTGTAGGCATTAATGTGTACACATTTATGTTTACAAAGTTCACATAACTTAGTGCACATTACTGTGTAGACATTAATGAGCATATATTCATGTGTACAAAGTTCACATAATTTAGTGCACATGAATGTGTTCATATTACTGAGTACATGTTTTAGGTGTACACATTCACATAACTTAGTGCAGATTACTGTGTACACACTAATGAGTACACACTTATGTTTACAAATTCACATAACTTAGTGCATATTACTGTGTAGACACTAATGAGTACACATTTATGTGTACAAATTCATAAAACTTAGTGCACATTTCTGTGTAGACCTTAGTGAGCACATATTTATGTGTACAAAGTTCACATAACATAGTGCAGATGACTGAGTTCATACAGAACAACAAACTTTCTCTATTTTAATAACATTTTAAGGTCTAAGACTGAATTTCAAATAATTTTCATAGGTAAAGTACTTAATTAGAATATATTTAGCCAAATGCTAATTCTATGATATAGATAATAAGTAAATATTAATCTAATATGCAATGAGTTGATACACACTTTATTAAATATATATGATGATGACGTTGAAAAAACGAATACAATGCATAGTTGCCACTTCTTTTGAAATCGGTGGGTCTATTGTCAATGAACAAAGCCGTCTATACAATGGCCCCTATGACGTAGGTAGGGTTGATATTCATGTACACTTTCTACCGTTATACACACTAAATATGCATGTGTGTTGTTAAATTTAAGAGTGCATTGTTTTATACAATTATGGAATCCTGCATGTTCATCATTTGGCCTACATTTTCGCGCAATTAGTCAAAAAGTCCAAATATGCCTCACTTAATATGTTTTGATTATATCGATGGCTTAGAATTAGAAGGTCGTAACTACCAAATCGATATTTTGAGAAAACACGGAAAAACTGTCTGACATTTACTCTGTACTTATGGGAAAACAAACTTTTACAACTTCATTTTGGTCAACATGACGAGTTCAGATTTTTATGAAAATGGGCTCTTAAGAAGCGGCTTGCGATGCTTATTCTAAATATGTATGAATCTTAAAGGTCGTAAGTGGCACTTACGACCTTCTTATTCTAAGCCATCGATATAGCATGCTGACTGGTAAAATACCAGGGGAAGTAACTCGAAAAACATAACATCTATAAACCGGTATTAACTCCCTTGAACTGACCATCAACGTTCACGAATAGCAAAACTCACAGTACCACACTGCACAATGAACAGTACACAGTAAATAATACAAAGTACACATAACTTAGTGCACATTAATGTGCACTATTACTGAGTACATTTTCATGTGTACAAAGTTCACATAACTTAGTGCAGATTACTGTGTAGTCATTAATGAGCACATATGTATGTGTACAAAGTTCACATAACTTAGTGCACATTAATGTGCACATATTACTGAGTACATTTTCATGTGTACAAATTCTCATAACTTAGTGCAGATTACTGTGTAGACATTTATGTGTACAAAGTTCACATAACTTAGTGCAGACTGATTACTGTTGAGACATTAATGAGCATATATTCATGTGTACAAAGTTCACATAACTTAGTGCACATTAATGTGCACATATTACTGAGTTCATTTTCATGTGTACAAATTCACATAACTTAGTGCAGATTACTGTGTAGACATAAATGTGTACACATTTATGTGTAAAACGTTCACATAACTTAGTGCAGACTGATTACTGTGTAGTCATTAATGAGCACATATGAATGTGTACAAAGTTCAAATAACTCAGTGCACATTAATGTGCACATATTACTGAGCACATTTTTATGTGTACAAATTCACATAACTTAGTGCAGATTACTGTGTAGGCATTAATGTGTACACATTTATGTTTACAAAGTTCACATAACTTAGTGCACATTACTGTGTAGACATTAATGAGCATATATTCATGTGTACAAAGTTCACATAATTTAGTGCACATGAATGTGTTCATATTACTGAGTACATGTTTTAGGTGTACGCATTCACATAACTTAGTGCAGATTACTGTGTACACACTAATGAGTACACACTTATGTTTACAAATTCACATAACTTAGTGCATATTACTGTGTAGACACTAATGAGTACACATTTATGTGTACAAATTCATAAAACTTAGTGCACATTTCTGTGTAGACCTTAGTGAGCACATATTTATGTGTACAAAGTTCACATAACATAGTGCAGATGACTGAGTTCATACAGAACAACAAACTTTCTCTATTTTAATAACATTTTAAGGTCTAAGACTGAATTTCAAATAATTTTCATAGGTAAAGTACTTAATTAGAATATATTTAGCCAAATGCTAATTCTATGATATAGATAATAAGTAAATATTAATCTAATATGCAATGAGTTGATACACACTTTATTAAATATATATGATGATGACGTTGAAAAAACGAATACAATGCATAGTTGCCACTTCTTTTGAAATCGGTGGGTCTATTGTCAATGAACAAAGCCGTCTATACAATGGCCCCTATGACGTAGGTAGGGTTGATATTCATGTACACTTTCTACCGTTATACACACTATATATGCATGTGTGTTGTTAAATTTAAGAGTGCATTGTTTTATACAATTATGGAATCCTGCATGCTCATCATTTGGCCTACATTTTCGCGCAATTAGTCAAAAAGTCCAAATATGCCTCACTTAATATGTTTTGATTATATCGATGGCTTAGAATTAGAAGGTCGTAACTACCAAATCGATATTTTGAGAAAACACGGAAAAACTGTCTGACATTTACTCTGTACTTATGGGAAAACAAACTTTTACAACTTCATTTTGGTCAACATGACGAGTTCAGATTTTTATGAAAATGGGCTCTTAAGAAGCGGCTTGCGATGCTTATTCTAAATATGTATGAATCATAAAAGGTCGTAAGTGGCACTTACGACCTTCTAATTCTAAGCCATCGATATAGCATGCTGACTGGTAAAATACCAGGGGAAGTAACTCGAAAAACATAACATCTATAAACCGGTATTAACTCCCTTGAACTGACCATCAACGTTCACGAATAGCAAAACTCACAGTACCACACTGCACAATGAACAGTACACAGTAAATAATACAAAGTACACATAACTTAGTGCACATTAATGTGCACTATTACTGAGTACATTTTCATGTGTACAAAGTTCACATAACTTAGTGCAGATTACTGTGTAGTCATTAATGAGCACATATGTATGTGTACAAAGTTCACATAACTTAGTGCACATTAATGTGCACATATTACTGAGTACATTTTCATGTGTACAAATTCTCATAACTTAGTGCAGATTACTGTGTAGACATTTATGTGTACAAAGTTCACATAACTTAGTGCAGACTGATTACTGTTGAGACATTAATGAGCATATATTCATGTGTACAAAGTTCACATAACTTAGTGCACATTAATGTGCACATATTACTGAGTTCATTTTCATGTGTACAAATTCACATAACTTAGTGCAGATTACTGTGTAGACATAAATGTGTACACATTTATGTGTAAAACGTTCACATAACTTAGTGCAGACTGATTACTGTGTAGTCATTAATGAGCACATATGAATGTGTACAAAGTTCAAATAACTCAGTGCACATTAATGTGCACATATTACTGAGCACATTTTTATGTGTACAAATTCACATAACTTAGTGCAGATTACTGTGTAGGCATTAATGTGTACACATTTATGTTTACAAAGTTCACATAACTTAGTGCACATTACTGTGTAGACATTAATGAGCATATATTCATGTGTACAAAGTTCACATAATTTAGTGCACATGAATGTGTTCATATTACTGAGTACATGTTTTAGGTGTACGCATTCACATAACTTAGTGCAGATTACTGTGTACACACTAATGAGTACACACTTATGTTTACAAATTCACATAACTTAGTGCATATTACTGTGTAGACACTAATGAGTACACATTTATGTGTACAAATTCATAAAACTTAGTGCACATTTCTGTGTAGACCTTAGTGAGCACATATTTATGTGTACAAAGTTCACATAACATAGTGCAGATGACTGAGTTCATACAGAACAACAAACTTTCTCTATTTTAATAACATTTTAAGGTCTAAGACTGAATTTCAAATAATTTTCATAGGTAAAGTACTTAATTAGAATATATTTAGCCAAATGCTAATTCTATGATATAGATAATAAGTAAATATTAATCTAATATGCAATGAGTTGATACACACTTTATTAAATATATATGATGATGACGTTGAAAAAACGAATACAATGCATAGTTGCCACTTCTTTTGAAATCGGTGGGTCTATTGTCAATGAACAAAGCCGTCTATACAATGGCCCCTATGACGTAGGTAGGGTTGATATTCATGTACACTTTCTACCGTTATACACACTATATATGCATGTGTGTTGTTAAATTTAAGAGTGCATTGTTTTATACAATTATGGAATCCTGCATGCTCATCATTTGGCCTACATTTTCGCGCAATTAGTCAAAAAGTCCAAATATGCCTCACTTAATATGTTTTGATTATATCGATGGCTTAGAATTAGAAGGTCGTAACTACCAAATCGATATTTTGAGAAAACACGGAAAAACTGTCTGACATTTACTCTGTACTTATGGGAAAACAAACTTTTACAACTTCATTTTGGTCAACATGACGAGTTCAGATTTTTATGAAAATGGGCTCTTAAGAAGCGGCTTGCGATGCTTATTCTAAATATGTATGAATCATAAAAGGTCGTAAGTGGCACTTACGACCTTCTAATTCTAAGCCATCGATATAGCATGCTGACTGGTAAAATACCAGGGGAAGTAACTCGAAAAACATAACATCTATAAACCGGTATTAACTCCCTTGAACTGACCATCAACGTTCACGAATAGCAAAACTCACAGTACCACACTGCACAATGAACAGTACACAGTAAATAATACAAAGTACACATAACTTAGTGCACATTAATGTGCACTATTACTGAGTACATTTTCATGTGTACAAAGTTCACATAACTTAGTGCAGATTACTGTGTAGTCATTAATGAGCACATATGTATGTGTACAAAGTTCACATAACTTAGTGCACATTAATGTGCACATATTACTGAGTACATTTTCATGTGTACAAATTCTCATAACTTAGTGCAGATTACTGTGTAGACATTTATGTGTACAAAGTTCACATAACTTAGTGCAGACTGATTACTGTTGAGACATTAATGAGCATATATTCATGTGTACAAAGTTCACATAACTTAGTGCACATTAATGTGCACATATTACTGAGTTCATTTTCATGTGTACAAATTCACATAACTTAGTGCAGATTACTGTGTAGACATAAATGTGTACACATTTATGTGTAAAACGTTCACATAACTTAGTGCAGACTGATTACTGTGTAGTCATTAATGAGCACATATGAATGTGTACAAAGTTCAAATAACTCAGTGCACATTAATGTGCACATATTACTGAGCACATTTTTATGTGTACAAATTCACATAACTTAGTGCAGATTACTGTGTAGGCATTAATGTGTACACATTTATGTTTACAAAGTTCACATAACTTAGTGCACATTACTGTGTAGACATTAATGAGCATATATTCATGTGTACAAAGTTCACATAATTTAGTGCACATGAATGTGTTCATATTACTGAGTACATGTTTTAGGTGTACGCATTCACATAACTTAGTGCAGATTACTGTGTACACACTAATGAGTACACACTTATGTTTACAAATTCACATAACTTAGTGCATATTACTGTGTAGACACTAATGAGTACACATTTATGTGTACAAATTCATAAAACTTAGTGCACATTTCTGTGTAGACCTTAGTGAGCACATATTTATGTGTACAAAGTTCACATAACATAGTGCAGATGACTGAGTTCATACAGAACAACAAACTTTCTCTATTTTAATAACATTTTAAGGTCTAAGACTGAATTTCAAATAATTTTCATAGGTAAAGTACTTAATTAGAATATATTTAGCCAAATGCTAATTCTATGATATAGATAATAAGTAAATATTAATCTAATATGCAATGAGTTGATACACACTTTATTAAATATATATGATGATGACGTTGAAAAAACGAATACAATGCATAGTTGCCACTTCTTTTGAAATCGGTGGGTCTATTGTCAATGAACAAAGCCGTCTATACAATGGCCCCTATGACGTAGGTAGGGTTGATATTCATGTACACTTTCTACCGTTATACACACTATATATGCATGTGTGTTGTTAAATTTAAGAGTGCATTGTTTTATACAATTATGGAATCCTGCATGCTCATCATTTGGCCTACATTTTCGCGCAATTAGTCAAAAAGTCCAAATATGCCTCACTTAATATGTTTTGATTATATCGATGGCTTAGAATTAGAAGGTCGTAACTACCAAATCGATATTTTGAGAAAACACGGAAAAACTGTCTGACATTTACTCTGTACTTATGGGAAAACAAACTTTTACAACTTCATTTTGGTCAACATGACGAGTTCAGATTTTTATGAAAATGGGCTCTTAAGAAGCGGCTTGCGATGCTTATTCTAAATATGTATGAATCTTAAAAGGTCGTAAGTGGCACTTACGACCTTCTTATTCTAAGCCATCGATATAGCATGCTGACTGGTAAAATACCAGGGGAAGTAACTCGAAAAACATAACATCTATAAACCGGTATTAACTCCCTTGAACTGACCATCAACGTTCACGAATAGCAAAACTCACAGTACCACACTGCACAATGAACAGTACACAGTAAATAATACAAAGTACACATAACTTAGTGCACATTAATGTGCACTATTACTGAGTACATTTTCATGTGTACAAAGTTCACATAACTTAGTGCAGATTACTGTGTAGTCATTAATGAGCACATATGTATGTGTACAAAGTTCACATAACTTAGTGCACATTAATGTGCACATATTACTGAGTACATTTTCATGTGTACAAATTCTCATAACTTAGTGCAGATTACTGTGTAGACATTTATGTGTACAAAGTTCACATAACTTAGTGCAGACTGATTACTGTTGAGACATTAATGAGCATATATTCATGTGTACAAAGTTCACATAACTTAGTGCACATTAATGTGCACATATTACTGAGTTCATTTTCATGTGTACAAATTCACATAACTTAGTGCAGATTACTGTGTAGACATAAATGTGTACACATTTATGTGTAAAACGTTCACATAACTTAGTGCAGACTGATTACTGTGTAGTCATTAATGAGCACATATGAATGTGTACAAAGTTCAAATAACTCAGTGCACATTAATGTGCACATATTACTGAGCACATTTTTATGTGTACAAATTCACATAACTTAGTGCAGATTACTGTGTAGGCATTAATGTGTACACATTTATGTTTACAAAGTTCACATAACTTAGTGCACATTACTGTGTAGACATTAATGAGCATATATTCATGTGTACAAAGTTCACATAATTTAGTGCACATGAATGTGTTCATATTACTGAGTACATGTTTTAGGTGTACACATTCACATAACTTAGTGCAGATTACTGTGTACACACTAATGAGTACACACTTATGTTTACAAATTCACATAACTTAGTGCATATTACTGTGTAGACACTAATGAGTACACATTTATGTGTACAAATTCATAAAACTTAGTGCACATTTCTGTGTAGACCTTAGTGAGCACATATTTATGTGTACAAAGTTCACATAACATAGTGCAGATGACTGAGTTCATACAGAACAACAAACTTTCTCTATTTTAATAACATTTTAAGGTCTAAGACTGAATTTCAAATAATTTTCATAGGTAAAGTACTTAATTAGAATATATTTAGCCAAATGCTAATTCTATGATATAGATAATAAGTAAATATTAATCTAATATGCAATGAGTTGATACACACTTTATTAAATATATATGATGATGACGTTGAAAAAACGAATACAATGCATAGTTGCCACTTCTTTTGAAATCGGTGGGTCTATTGTCAATGAACAAAGCCGTCTATACAATGGCCCCTATGACGTAGGTAGGGTTGATATTCATGTACACTTTCTACCGTTATACACACTATATATGCATGTGTGTTGTTAAATTTAAGAGTGCATTGTTTTATACAATTATGGAATCCTGCATGTTCATCATTTGGCCTACATTTTCGCGCAATTAGTCAAAAAGTCCAAATATGCCTCACTTAATATGTTTTGATTATATCGATGGCTTAGAATTAGAAGGTCGTAACTACCAAATCGATATTTTGAGAAAACACGGAAAAACTGTCTGACATTTACTCTGTACTTATGGGAAAACAAACTTTTACAACTTCATTTTGGTCAACATGACGAGTTCAGATTTTTATGAAAATGGGCTCTTAAGAAGCGGCTTGCGATGCTTATTCTAAATATGTATGAATCTTAAAAGGTCGTAAGTGGCACTTACGACCTTCTAATTCTAAGCCATCGATATAGCATGCTGACTGGTAAAATACCAGGGGAAGTAACTCGAAAAACATAACATCTATAAACCGGTATTAACTCCCTTGAACTGACCATCAACGTTCACGAATAGCAAAACTCACAGTACCACACTGCACAATGAACAGTACACAGTAAATAATACAAAGTACACATAACTTAGTGCACATTAATGTGCACTATTACTGAGTACATTTTCATGTGTACAAAGTTCACATAACTTAGTGCAGATTACTGTGTAGTCATTAATGAGCACATATGTATGTGTACAAAGTTCACATAACTTAGTGCACATTAATGTGCACATATTACTGAGTACATTTTCATGTGTACAAATTCTCATAACTTAGTGCAGATTACTGTGTAGACATTTATGTGTACAAAGTTCACATAACTTAGTGCAGACTGATTACTGTTGAGACATTAATGAGCATATATATTTATGTGTACAAAGTTCACATAACTTAGTGCACATTAATGTGCACATATTACTGAGTTCATTTTCATGTGTACAAATTCACATAACTTAGTGCAGATTACTGTGTAGACATAAATGTGTACACATTTATGTGTAAAACGTTCACATAACTTAGTGCAGACTGATTACTGTGTAGTCATTAATGAGCACATATGAATGTGTACAAAGTTCAAATAACTCAGTGCACATTAATGTGCACATATTACTGAGCACATTTTTATGTGTACAAATTCACATAACTTAGTGCAGATTACTGTGTAGGCATTAATGTGTACACATTTATGTTTACAAAGTTCACATAACTTAGTGCACATTACTGTGTAGACATTAATGAGCATATATTCATGTGTACAAAGTTCACATAATTTAGTGCACATGAATGTGTTCATATTACTGAGTACATGTTTTAGGTGTACACATTCACATAACTTAGTGCAGATTACTGTGTACACACTAATGAGTACACACTTATGTTTACAAATTCACATAACTAAGTGCATATTACTGTGTAGACACTAATGAGTACACATTTATGTGTACAAATTCATAAAACTTAGTGCACATTTCTGTGTAGACCTTAGTGAGCACATATTTATGTGTACAAAGTTCACATAACATAGTGCAGATGACTGAGTTCATACAGAACAACAAACTTTCTCTATTTTAATAACATTTTAAGGTCTAAGACTGAATTTCAAATAATTTTCATAGGTAAAGTACTTAATTAGAATATATTTAGCCAAATGCTAATTCTATGATATAGATAATAAGTAAATATTAATCTAATATGCAATGAGTTGATACACACTTTATTAAATATATATGATGATGACGTTGAAAAAACGAATACAATGCATAGTTGCCACTTCTTTTGAAATCGGTGGGTCTATTGTCAATGAACAAAGCCGTCTATACAATGGCCCCTATGACGTAGGTAGGGTTGATATTCATGTACACTTTCTACCGTTATACACACTATATATGCATGTGTGTTGTTAAATTTAAGAGTGCATTGTTTTATACAATTATGGAATCCTGCATGTTCATCATTTGGCCTACATTTTCGCGCAATTAGTAAAAAAGTCCAAATATGCCTCACTTAATATGTTTTGATTATATCGATGGCTTAGAATTAGAAGGTCGTAACTACCAAATCGATATTTTGAGAAAACACGGAAAAACTGTCTGACATTTACTCTGTACTTATGGGAAAACAAACTTTTACAACTTCATTTTGGTCAACATGACGAGTTCAGATTTTTATGAAAATGGGCTCTTAAGAAGCGGCTTGCGATGCTTATTCTAAATATGTATGAATCTTAAAGGTCGTAAGTGGCACTTACGACCTTCTAATTCTAAGCAATCGATATAGCTTGCTGACTGGTAAAATACCAGGGGAAGTAACTCGAAAAACATAACATCTATAAACCGGTATTAACTCCCTTGAACTGACCATCAACGTTCACGAATAGCAAAACTCACAGTACCACACTGCACAATGAACAGTACACAGTAAATAATACAAAGTACACATAACTTAGTGCACATTAATGTGCACTATTACTGAGTACATTTTCATGTGTACAAAGTTCACATAACTTAGTGCAGATTACTGTGTAGTCATTAATGAGCACATATGTATGTGTACAAAGTTCACATAACTTAGTGCACATTAATGTGCACATATTACTGAGTACATTTTCATGTGTACAAATTCTCATAACTTAGTGCAGATTACTGTGTAGACATTTATGTGTACAAAGTTCACATAACTTAGTGCAGACTGATTACTGTTGAGACATTAATGAGCATATACTCATGTGTACAAAGTTCACATAACTTAGTGCACATTAATGAGCACATATTACTGAGTTCATTTTCATGTGTACAAATTCACATAACTTAGTGCAGATTACTGTGTAGACATAAATGTGTACACATTTATGTGTAAAACGTTCACATAACTTAGTGCAGACTGATTACTGTGTAGTCATTAATGAGCACATATGAATGTGTACAAAGTTCAAATAACTCAGTGCACATTAATGTGCACATATTACTGAGCACATTTTTATGTGTACAAATTCACATAACTTAGTGCAGATTACTGTGTAGGCATTAATGTGTACACATTTATGTTTACAAAGTTCACATAACTTAGTGCACATTACTGTGTAGACATTAATGAGCATATATTCATGTGTACAAAGTTCACATAATTTAGTGCACATGAATGTGTTCATATTACTGAGTACATGTTTTAGGTGTACACATTCACATAACTTAGTGCAGATAACTGTGTACACACTAATGAGTACACACTTATTTTTACAAATTCACATAACTTAGTGCATATTACTGTGTAGACACTAATGAGTACACATTTATGTGTACAAATTCATAAAACTTAGTGCACATTTCTGTGTAGACCTTAGTGAGCACATATTTATGTGTACAAAGTTCACATAACATAGTGCAGATGACTGAGTTCATACAGAACAACAAACTTTCTCTATTTTAATAACATTTTAAGGTCTAAGACTGAATTTCAAATAATTTTCATAGGTAAAGTACTTAATTAGAATATATTTAGCCAAATGCTAATTCTATGATATAGATAATAAGTAAATATTAATCTAATATGCAATGAGTTGATACACACTTTATTAAATATATATGATGATGACGTTGAAAAAACGAATACAATGCATAGTTGCCACTTCTTTTGAAATCGGTGGGTCTATTGTCAATGAACAAAGCCGTCTATACAATGGCCCCTATGACGTAGGTAGGGTTGATATTCATGTACACTTTCTACCGTTATACACACTATATATGCATGTGTGTTGTTAAATTTAAGAGTGCATTGTTTTATACAATTATGGAATCCTGCATGCTCATCATTTGGCCTACATTTTCGCGCAATTAGTCAAAAAGTCCAAATATGCCTCACTTAATATGTTTTGATTATATCGATGGCTTAGAATTAGAAGGTCGTAACTACCAAATCGATATTTTGAGAAAACACGGAAAAACTGTCTGACATTTACTCTGTACTTATGGGAAAACAAACTTTTACAACTTCATTTTGGTCAACATGACGAGTTCAGATTTTTATGAAAATGGGCTCTTAAGAAGCGGCTTGCGATGCTTATTCTAAATATGTATGAATCTTAAAAGGTCGTTAGTGGCACTTACGACCTTCTAATTCTAAGCCATCGATATAGCATGCTGACTGGTAAAATACCAGGGGAAGTAACTCGAAAAACATAACATCTATAAACCGGTATTAACTCCCTTGAACTGACCATCAACGTTCACGAATAGCAAAACTCACAGTACCACACTGCACAATGAACAGTACACAGTAAATAATACAAAGTTCACATAACTTAGTGCACATTAATGTGCACTATTACTGAGTACATTTTCATGTGTACAAAGTTCACATAACTTAGTGCAGATTACTGTGTAGTCATTAATGAGCACATATGTATGTGTACAAAGTTCACATAACTTAGTGCACATTAATGTGCACATATTACTGAGTACATTTTCATGTGTACAAATTCTCATAACTTAGTGCAGATTACTGTGTAGACATTTATGTGTACAAAGTTCACATAACTTAGTGCAGACTGATTACTGTTGAGACATTAATGAGCATATATTCATGTGTACAAAGTTCACACTACTTAGTGCACATTAATGTGCACATATTACTGAGTTCATTTTCATGTGTACAAATTCACATAACTTAGTGCAGATTACTGTGTAGACATAAATGTGTACACATTTATGTGTAAAACGTTCACATAACTTAGTGCAGACTGATTACTGTGTAGTCATTAATGAGCACATATGAATGTGTACAAAGTTCAAATAACTCAGTGCACATTAATGTGCACATATTACTGAGCACATTTTTATGTGTACAAATTCACATAACTTAGTGCAGATTACTGTGTAGGCATTAATGTGTACACATTTATGTTTACAAAGTTCACATAACTTAGTGCACATTACTGTGTAGACATTAATGAGCATATATTCATGTGTACAAAGTTCACATAATTTAGTGCACATGAATGTGTTCATATTACTGAGTACATGTTTTAGGTGTACGCATTCACATAACTTAGTGCAGATTACTGTGTACACACTAATGAGTACACACTTATGTTTACAAATTCACATAACTTAGTGCATATTACTGTGTAGACACTAATGAGTACACATTTATGTGTACAAATTCATAAAACTTAGTGCACATTTCTGTGTAGACCTTAGTGAGCACATATTTATGTGTACAAAGTTCACATAACATAGTGCAGATGACTGAGTTCATACAGAACAACAAACTTTCTCTATTTTAATAACATTTTAAGGTCTAAGACTGAATTTCAAATAATTTTCATAGGTAAAGTACTTAATTAGAATATATTTAGCCAAATGCTAATTCTATGATATAGATAATAAGTAAATATTAATCTAATATGCAATGAGTTGATACACACTTTATTAAATATATATGATGATGACGTTGAAAAAACGAATACAATGCATAGTTGCCACTTCTTTTGAAATCGGTGGGTCTATTGTCAATGAACAAAGCCGTCTATACAATGGCCCCTATGACTTAGGTAGGGTTGATATTCATGTACACTTTCTACCGTTATACACACTATATATGCATGTGTGTTGTTAAATTTAAGAGTGCATTGTTTTATACAATTATGGAATCCTGCATGTTCATCATTTGGCCTACATTTTCGCGCAATTAGTCAAAAAGTCCAAATATGCCTCACTTAATATGTTTTGATTATATCGATGGCTTAGAATTAGAAGGTCGTAACTACCAAATCGATATTTTGAGAAAACACGGAAAAACTGTCTGACATTTAATCTGTACTTATGGGAAAACAAACTTTTACAACTTCATTTTGGTCAACATGACGAGTTCAGATTTTTATGAAAATGGGCTCTTAAGAAGCGGCTTGCGATGCTTATTCTTAATATGTATGAATCTTAAAGGTCGTAAGTGGCACTTACGACCTTCTAATTCTAAGCCATCGATATAGCATGCTGACTGGTAAAATACCAGGGGAAGTAACTCGAAAAACATAACATCTATAAACCGGTATTAACTCCCTTGAACTGACCATCAACGTTCACGAATAGCAAAACTCACAGTACCACACTGCACAATGAACAGTACACAGTAAATAATACAAAGTACACATAACTTAGTGCACATTTATGTGCACTATTACTGAGTACATTTTCATGTGTACAAAGTTCACATAACTTAGTGCAGATTACTGTGTAGTCATTAATGAGCACATATGTATGTGTACAAAGTTCACATAACTTAGTGCACATTAATGTGCACATATTACTGAGTACATTTTCATGTGTACAAATTCTCATAACTTAGTGCAGATTACTGTGTAGACATTTATGTGTACAAAGTTCACATAACTTAGTGCAGACTGATTTCTGTTGAGACATTAATGAGCATATATTCATGTGTACAAAGTTCACATAACTTAGTGCACATTAATGTGCACATATTACTGAGTTCATTTTCATGTGTACAAATTCACATAACTTAGTGCAGATTACTGTGTAGACATAAATGTGTACACATTTATGTGTAAAACGTTCACATAACTTAGTGCAGACTGATTACTGTGTAGTCATTAATGAGCACATATGAATGTGTACAAAGTTCAAATAACTCAGTGCACATTAATGTGCACATATTACTGAGCACATTTTTATGTGTACAAATTCACATAACTTAGTGCAGATTACTGTGTAGGCATTAATGTGTACACATTTATGTTTACAAAGTTCACATAACTTAGTGCACATTACTGTGTAGACATTAATAAGCATATATTCATGTGTACAAAGTTCACATAATTTAGTGCACATGAATGTGTTCATATTACTGAGTACATGTTTTAGGTGTACACATTCACATTACTTAGTGCAGATTACTGTGTACACACTAATGAGTACACACTTATGTTTACAAATTCACATAACTTAGTGCATATTACTGTGTAGACACTAATGAGTACACATTTATGTGTACAAATTCATAAAACTTAGTGCACATTTCTGTGTAGACCTTAGTGAGCACATATTTATGTGTACAAAGTTCACATAACATAGTGCAGATGACTGAGTTCATACAGAACAACAAACTTTCTCTATTTTAATAACATTTTAAGGTCTAAGACTGAATTTCAAATAATTTTCATAGGTAAAGTACTTAATTAGAATATATTTAGCCAAATGCTAATTCTATGATATAGATAATAAGTAAATATTAATCTAATATGCAATGAGTTGATACACACTTTATTAAATATATATGATGATGACGTTGAAAAAACGAATACAATGCATAGTTGCCACTTCTTTTGAAATCGGTGGGTCTATTGTCAATGAACAAAGCCGTCTATACAATGGCCCCTATGACGTAGGTAGGGTTGATATTCATGTACACTTTCTACCGTTATACACACTATATATGCATGTGTGTTGTTAAATTTAAGAGTGCATTGTTTTATACAATTATGGAATCCTGCATGTTCATCATTTGGCCTACATTTTCGCGCAATTAGTCAAAAAGTCCAAATATGCCTCACTTAATATGTTTTGATTATATCGATGGCTTAGAATTAGAAGGTCGTAACTACCAAATCGATATTTTGAGAAAACACGGAAAAACTGTCTGACATTTACTCTGTACTTATGGGAAAACAAACTTTTACAACTTCATTTTGGTCAACATGACGAGTTCAGATTTTTATGAAAATGGGCTCTTAAGAAGCGGCTTGCGATGCTTATTCTAAATATGTATGAATCTTAAAAGGTCGTAAGTGGCACTTACGACCTTCTAATTCTAAGCCATCGATATAGCATGCTGACTGGTAAAATACCAGGGGAAGTAACTCGAAAAACATAACATCTATAAACCGGTATTAACTCCCTTGAACTGACCATCAACGTTCACGAATAGCAAAACTCACAGTACCACACTGCACAATGAACAGTACACAGTAAATAATACAAAGTACACATAACTTAGTGCACATTAATGTGCACTATTACTGAGTACATTTTCATGTGTACAAAGTTCACATAACTTAGTGCAGATTACTGTGTAGTCATAAATGAGCACATATGTATGTGTACAAAGTTCACATAACTTAGTGCACATTAATGTGCACATATTACTGAGTACATTTTCATGTGTACAAATTCTCATAACTTAGTGCAGATTACTGTGTAGACATTTATGTGTACAAAGTTCACATAACTTAGTGCAGACTGATTACTGTTGAGACATTAATGAGCATATATATTTATGTGTACAAAGTTCACATAACTTAGTGCACATTAATGTGCACATATTACTGAGTTCATTTTCATGTGTACAAATTCACATAACTTAGTGCAGATTACTGTGTAGACATAAATGTGTACACATTTATGTGTAAAACGTTCACATAACTTAGTGCAGACTGATTACTGTGTAGTCATTAATGAGCACATATGAATGTGTACAAAGTTCAAATAACTCAGTGCACATTAATGTGCACATATTACTGAGCACATTTTTATGTGTACAAATTCACATAACTTAGTGCAGATTACTGTGTAGGCATTAATGAGCATATATTCATGTGTACAAAGTTCACATAATTTAGTGCACATGAATGTGTTCATATTACTGAGTACATGTTTTAGGTGTACACATTCACATAACTTAGTGCAGATAACTGTGTACACACTAATGAGTACACACTTATTTTTACAAATTCACATAACTTAGTGCATATTACTGTGTAGACACTAATGAGTACACATTTATGTGTACAAATTCATAAAACTTAGTGCACATTTCTGTGTAGACCTTAGTGAGCACATATTTATGTGTACAAAGTTCACATAACATAGTGCAGATGACTGAGTTCATACAGAACAACAAACTTTCTCTATTTTAATAATATTTTAAGGTCTAAGACTGAATTTCAAATAATTTTCATAGGTAAAGTACTTAATTAGAATATATTTAGCCAAATGCTAATTCTATGATATAGATAATAAGTAAATATTAATCTAATATGCAATGAGTTGATACACACTTTATTAAATATATATGATGATGACGTTGAAAAAACGAATACAATGCATAGTTGCCACTTCTTTTGAAATCGGTGGGTCTATTGTCAATGAACAAAGCCGTCTATACAATGGCCCCTATGACGTAGGTAGGGTTGATATTCATGTACACTTTCTACCGTTATACACACTATATATGCATGTGTGTTGTTAAATTTAAGAGTGCATTGTTTTATACAATTATGGAATCCTGCATGTTCATCATTTGGCCTACATTTTCGCGCAATTAGTCAAAAAGTCCAAATATGCCTCACTTAATATGTTTTGATTATATCGATGGCTTAGAATTAGAAGGTCGTAACTACCAAATCGATATTTTGAGAAAACACGGAAAAACTGTCTGACATTTACTCTGTACTTATGGGAAAACAAACTTTTACAACTTCATTTTGGTCAACATGACGAGTTCAGATTTTTATGAAAATGGGCTCTTAAGAAGCGGCTTGCGATGCTTATTCTAAATATGTATGAATCTTAAAAGGTCGTTTGTGGCACTTACGACCTTCTAATTCTAAGCCATCGATATAGCATGCTGACTGGTAAAATACCAGGGGAAGTAACTCGAAAAACATAACATCTATAAACCGGTATTAACTCCCTTGAACTGACCATCAACGTTCACGAATAGCAAAACTCACAGTACCACACTGCACAATGAACAGTACACAGTAAATAATACAAAGTACACATAACTTAGTGCACATTAATGTGCACTATTACTGAGTACATTTTCATGTGTACAAAGTTCACATAACTTAGTGCAGATTACTGTGTAGTCATAAATGAGCACATATGTATGTGTACAAAGTTCACATAACTTAGTGCACATTAATGTGCACATATTACTGAGTACATTTTCATGTGTACAAATTCTCATAACTTAGTGCAGATTACTGTGTAGACATTTATGTGTACAAAGTTCACATAACTTAGTGCAGACTGATTACTGTTGAGACATTAATGAGCATATATTCATGTGTACAAAGTTCACATAACTTAGTGCACATTAATGTGCACATATTACTGAGTTCATTTTCATGTGTACAAATTCACATAACTTAGTGCAGATTACTGTGTAGACATAAATGTGTACACATTTATGTGTAAAACGTTCACATAACTTAGTGCAGACTGATTACTGTGTAGTCATTAATGAGCACATATGAATGTGTACAAAGTTCAAATAACTCAGTGCACATTAATGTGCACATATTACTGAGCACATTTTTATGTGTACAAATTCACATAACTTAGTGCAGATTACTGTGTAGGCATTAATGTGTACACATTTATGTTAACAAAGTTCACATAACTTAGTGCACATTACTGTGTAGACATTAATGAGCATATATTCATGTGTACAAAGTTCACATAATTTAGTGCACATGAATGTGTTCATATTACTGAGTACATGTTTTAGGTGTACACATTCACATAACTTAGTGCAGATTACTGTGTACACACTAATGAGTACACACTTATGTTTACAAATTCACATAACTTAGTGCATATTACTGTGTAGACACTAATGAGTACACATTTATGTGTACAAATTCATAAAACTTAGTGCACATTTCTGTGTAGACCTTAGTGAGCACATATTTATGTGTACAAAGTTCACATAACATAGTGCAGATGACTGAGTTCATACAGAACAACAAACTTTCTCTATTTTAATAACATTTTAAGGTCTTAGACTGAATTTCAAATAATTTTCATAGGTAAAGTACTTAATTAGAATATATTTAGCCAAATGCTAATTCTATGATATAGATAATAAGTAAATATTAATCTAATATGCAATGAGTTGATACACACTTTATTAAATATATATGATGATGACGTTGAAAAAACGAATACAATGCATAGTTGCCACTTCTTTTGAAATCGGTGGGTCTATTGTCAATGAACAAAGCCGTCTATACAATGGCCCCTATGACGTAGGTAGGGTTGATATTCATGTACACTTTCTACCGTTATACACACTATATATGCATGTGTGTTGTTAAATTTAAGAGTGCATTGTTTTATACAATTATGGAATCCTGCATGTTCATCATTTGGCCTACATTTTCGCGCAATTAGTCAAAAAGTCCAAATATGCCTCACTTAATATGTTTTGATTATATCGATGGCTTAGAATTAGAAGGTCGTAACTACCAAATCGATATTTTGAGAAAACACGGAAAAACTGTCTGACATTTACTCTGTACTTATGGGAAAACAAACTTTTACAACTTCATTTTGGTCAACATGACGAGTTCAGATTTTTATGAAAATGGGCTCTTAAGAAGCGGCTTGCGATGCTTATTCTAAATATGTATGAATCTTAAAAGGTCGTAAGTGGCACTTACGACCTTCTAATTCTAAGCCATCGATATAGCATGCTGACTGGTAAAATACCAGGGGAAGTAACTCGAAAAACATAACATCTATAAACCGGTATTAACTCCCTTGAACTGACCATCAACGTTCACGAATAGCAAAACTCACAGTACCACACTGCACAATGAACAGTACACAGTAAATAATACAAAGTACACATAACTTAGTGCACATTAATGTGCACTATTACTGAGTACATTTTCATGTGTACAAAGTTCACATAACTTAGTGCAGATTACTGTGTAGTCATAAATGAGCACATATGTATGTGTACAAAGTTCACATAACTTAGTGCACATTAATGTGCACATATTACTGAGTACATTTTCATGTGTACAAATTCTCATAACTTAGTGCAGATTACTGTGTAGACATTTATGTGTACAAAGTTCACATAACTTAGTGCAGACTGATTACTGTTGAGACATTAATGAGCATATATTCATGTGTACAAAGTTCACATAACTTAGTGCACATTAATGTGCACATATTACTGAGTTCATTTTCATGTGTACAAATTCACATAACTTAGTGCAGATTACTGTGTAGACATAAATGTGTACACATTTATGTGTAAAACGTTCACATAACTTAGTGCAGACTGATTACTGTGTAGTCATTAATGAGCACATATGAATGTGTACAAAGTTCAAATAACTCAGTGCACATTAATGTGCACATATTACTGAGCACATTTTTATGTGTACAAATTCACATAACTTAGTGCAGATTACTGTGTAGGCATTAATGTGTACACATTTATGTTTACAAAGTTCACATAACTTAGTGCACATTACTGTGTAGACATTAATGAGCATATATTCATGTGTACAAAGTTCACATAATTTAGTGCACATGAATGTGTTCATATTACTGAGTACATGTTTTAGGTGTACACATTCACATAACTTAGTGCAGATTACTGTGTACACACTAATGAGTACACACTTATGTTTACAAATTCACATAACTTAGTGCATATTACTGTGTAGACACTAATGAGTACACATTTATGTGTACAAATTCATAAAACTTAGTGCACATTTCTGTGTAGACCTTAATGAGCACATATTTATGTGTACAAAGTTCACATAACATAGTGCAGATGACTGAGTTCATACAGAACAACAAACTTTCTCTATTTTAATAACATTTTAAGGTCTAAGACTGAATTTCAAATAATTTTCATAGGTAAAGTACTTAATTAGAATATATTTAGCCAAATGCTAATTCTATGATATAGATAATAAGTAAATATTAATCTAATATGCAATGAGTTGATACACACTTTATTAAATATATATGATGATGACGTTGAAAAAACGAATACAATGCATAGTTGCCACTTCTTTTGAAATCGGTGGGTCTATTGTCAATGAACAAAGCCGTCTATACAATGGCCCCTATGACGTAGGTAGGGTTGATATTCATGTACACTTTCTACCGTTATACACACTATATATGCATGTGTGTTGTTAAATTTAAGAGTGCATTGTTTTATACAATTATGGAATCCTGCATGTTCATCATTTGGCCTACATTTTCGCGCAATTAGTCAAAAAGTCCAAATATGCCTCACTTAATATGTTTTGATTATATCGATGGCTTAGAATTAGAAGGTCGTAACTAACAAATCGATATTTTGAGAAAACACGGAAAAACTGTCTGACATTTACTCTGTACTTATGGGAAAACAAACTTTTACAACTTCATTTTGGTCAACATGACGAGTTCAGATTTTTATGAAAATGGGCTCTTAAGAAGCGGCTTGCGATGCTTATTCTAAATATGTATGAATCTTAAAAGGTCGTAAGTGGCACTTACGACCTTCTAATTCTAAGCCATCGATATAGCATGCTGACTGGTAAAATACCAGGGGAAGTAACTCGAAAAACATAACATCTATAAACCGGTATTAACTCCCTTGAACTGACCATCAACGTTCACGAATAGCAAAACTCACAGTACCACACTGCACAATGAACAGTACACAGTAAATAATACAAAGTACACATAACTTAGTGCACATTAATGTGCACTATTACTGAGTACATTTTCATGTGTACAAAGTTCACATAACTTAGTGCAGATTACTGTGTAGTCATTAATGAGCACATATGTATGCGTACAAAGTTCACATAACTGAGTGCACATTAATGTGCACATATTACTGAGTACATTTTCATGTGTACAAATTCTCATAACTTAGTGCAGATTACTGTGTAGACATTTATGTGTACAAAGTTCACATAACTTAGTGCAGACTGATTACTGTTGAGACATTAATGAGCATATATTCATGTGTACAAAGTTCACATAACTTAGTGCACATTAATGTGCACATATTACTGAGTTCTTTTTCATGTGTACAAATTCACATAACTTAGTGCAGATTACTGTGTAGACATAAATGTGTACACATTTATGTGTAAAACGTTCACATAACTTAGTGCAGACTGATTACTGTGTAGTCATTAATGAGCACATATGAATGTGTACAAAGTTTAAATAACTCAGTGCACATTAATGTGCACATATTACTGAGCACATTTTTATGTGTACAAATTCACATAACTTAGTGCAGATTACTGTGTAGGCATTAATGTGTACACATTTATGTTTACAAAGTTCACATAACTTAGTGCACATTACTGTGTAGACATTAATGAGCATATATTCATGTGTACAAAGTTCACATAATTTAGTGCACATGAATGTGTTCATATTACTGAGTACATGTTTTAGGTGTACACATTCACATAACTTAGTGCAGATTACTGTGTACACACTAATGAGTACACACTTATGTTTACAAATTCACATAACTTAGTGCATATTACTGTGTAGACACTAATGAGTACACATTTATGTGTACAAATTCATAAAACTTAGTGCACATTTCTGTGTAGACCTTAGTGAGCACATATTTATGTGTACAAAGTTCACATAACATAGTGCAGATGACTGAGTTCATACAGAACAACAAACTTTCTCTATTTTAATAACATTTTAAGGTCTAAGACTGAATTTCAAATAATTTTCATAGGTAAAGTACTTAATTAGAATATATTTAGCCAAATGCTAATTCTATGATATAGATAATAAGTAAATATTAATCTAATATGCAATGAGTTGATACACACTTTATTAAATATATATGATGATGACGTTGAAAAAACGAATACAATGCATAGTTGCCACTTCTTTTGAAATCGGTGGGTCTATTGTCAATGAACAAAGCCGTCTATACAATGGCCCCTATGACGTAGGTAGGGTTGATATTCATGTACACTTTCTACCGTTATACACACTATATATGCATGTGTGTTGTTAAATTTAAGAGTGCATTGTTTTATACAATTATGGAATCCTGCATGTTCATCATTTGGCCTACATTTTCGCGCAATTAGTCAAAAAGTCCAAATATGCCTCACTTAATATGTTTTGATTATATCGATGGCTTAGAATTAGAAGGTCGTAACTACCAAATCGATATTTTGAGAAAACACGGAAAAACTGTCTGACATTTACTCTGTACTTATGGGAAAACAAACTTTTACAACTTCATTTTGGTCAACATGACGAGTTCAGATTTTTATGAAAATGGGCTCTTAAGAAGCGGCTTGCGATGCTTATTCTAAATATGTATGAATCTTAAAAGGTCGTAAGTGGCACTTACGACCTTCTAATTCTAAGCCATCGATATAGCATGCTGACTGGTAAAATACCAGGGGAAGTAACTCGAAAAACATAACATCTATAAACCGGTATTAACTCCCTTGAACTGACCATCAACGTTCACGAATAGCAAAACTCACAGTACCACACTGCACAATGAACAGTACACAGTAAATAATACAAAGTACACATAACTTAGTGCACATTAATGTGCACTATTACTGAGTACATTTTCATGTGTACAAAGTTCACATAACTTAGTGCAGATTACTGTGTAGTCATTAATGAGCACATATGTATGCGTACAAAGTTCACATAACTGAGTGCACATTAATGTGCACATATTACTGAGTACATTTTCATGTGTACAAATTCTCATAACTTAGTGCAGATTACTGTGTAGACATTTATGTGTACAAAGTTCACATAACTTAGTGCAGACTGATTACTGTTGAGACATTAATGAGCATATATTCATGTGTACAAAGTTCACATAACTTAGTGCACATTAATGTGCACATATTACTGAGTTCTTTTTCATGTGTACAAATTCACATAACTTAGTGCAGATTACTGTGTAGACATAAATGTGTACACATTTATGTGTAAAACGTTCACATAACTTAGTGCAGACTGATTACTGTGTAGTCATTAATGAGCACATATGAATGTGTACAAAGTTTAAATAACTCAGTGCACATTAATGTGCACATATTACTGAGCACATTTTTATGTGTACAAATTCACATAACTTAGTGCAGATTACTGTGTAGGCATTAATGTGTACACATTTATGTTTACAAAGTTCACATAACTTAGTGCACATTACTGTGTAGACATTAATGAGCATATATTCATGTGTACAAAGTTCACATAATTTAGTGCACATGAATGTGTTCATATTACTGAGTACATGTTTTAGGTGTACACATTCACATAACTTAGTGCAGATTACTGTGTACACACTAATGAGTACACACTTATGTTTACAAATTCACATAACTTAGTGCATATTACTGTGTAGACACTAATGAGTACACATTTATGTGTACAAATTCATAAAACTTAGTGCACATTTCTGTGTAGACCTTAGTGAGCACATATTTATGTGTACAAAGTTCACATAACATAGTGCAGATGACTGAGTTCATACAGAACAACAAACTTTCTCTATTTTAATAACATTTTAAGGTCTAAGACTGAATTTCAAATAATTTTCATAGGTAAAGTACTTAATTAGAATATATTTAGCCAAATGCTAATTCTATGATATAGATAATAAGTAAATATTAATCTAATATGCAATGGGTTGATACACACTTTATTAAATATATATGATGATGACGTTGAAAAAACGAATACAATGCATAGTTGCCACTTCTTTTGAAATCGGTGGGTCTATTGTCAATGAACAAAGCCGTCTATACAATGGCCCCTATGACGTAGGTAGGGTTGATATTCATGTACACTTTCTACCGTTATACACACTATATATGCATGTGTGTTGTTAAATTTAAGAGTGCATTGTTTTATACAATTATGGAATCCTGCATGTTCATCATTTGGCCTACATTTTCGCGCAATTAGTCAAAAAGTCCAAATATGCCTCACTTAATATGTTTTGATTATATCGATGGCTTAGAATTAGAAGGTCGTAACTACCAAATCGATATTTTGAGAAAACACGGAAAAACTGTCTGACATTTACTCTGTACTTATGGGAAAACAAACTTTTACAACTTCATTTTGGTCAACATGACGAGTTCAGATTTTTATGAAAATGGGCTCTTAAGAAGCGGCTTGCGATGCTTATTCTAAATATGTATGAATCTTAAAAGGTCGTAAGTGGCACTTACGACCTTCTAATTCTAAGCCATCGATATAGCATGCTGACTGGTAAAATACCAGGGGAAGTAACTCGAAAAACATAACATCTATAAACCGGTATTAACTCCCTTGAACTGACCATCAACGTTCACGAATAGCAAAACTCACAGTACCACACTGCACAATGAACAGTACACAGTAAATAATACAAAGTACACATAACTTAGTGCACATTAATGTGCACTATTACTGAGTACATTTTCATGTGTACAAAGTTCACATAACTTAGTGCAGATTACTGTGTAGTCATTAATGAGCACATATGTATGTGTACAAAGTTCACATAACTTAGTGCACATTAATGTGCACATATTACTGAGTACATTTTCATGTGTACAAATTCTCATAACTTAGTGCAGATTACTGTGTAGACATTTATGTGTACAAAGTTCACATAACTTAGTGCAGACTGATTACTGTTGAGACATTAATGAGCATATATTCATGTGTACAAAGTTCACATAACTTAGTGCACATTAATGTGCACATATTACTGAGTTCATTTTCATGTGTACAAATTCACATAACTTAGTGCAGATTACTGTGTAGACATAAATGTGTACACATTTATGTGTAAAACGTTCACATAACTTAGTGCAGACTGATTACTGTGTAGTCATTAATGAGCACATATGAATGTGTACAAAGTTCAAATAACTCAGTGCACATTAATGTGCACATATTACTGAGCACATTTTTATGTGTACAAATTCACATAACTTAGTGCAGATTACTGTGTAGGCATTAATGTGTACACATTTATGTTTACAAAGTTCACATAACTTAGTGCACATTACTGTGTAGACATTAATGAGCATATATTCATGTGTACAAAGTTCACATAATTTAGTGCACATGAATGTGTTCATATTACTGAGTACATGTTTTAGGTGTACACATTCACATAACTTAGTGCAGATTACTGTGTACACACTAATGAGTACACACTTATGTTTACAAATTCACATAACTTAGTGCATATTACTGTGTAGACACTAATGAGTACACATTTATGTGTACAAATTCATAAAACTTAGTGCACATTTCTGTGTAGACCTTAGTGAGCACATATTTATGTGTACAAAGTTCACATAACATAGTGCAGATGACTGAGTTCATACAGAACAACAAACTTTCTCTATTTTAATAACATTTTAAGGTCTAAGACTGAATTTCAAATAATTTTCATAGGTAAAGTACTTAATTAGAATATATTTAGCCAAATGCTAATTCTATGATATAGATAATAAGTAAATATTAATCTAATATGCAATGAGTTGATACACACTTTATTAAATATATATGATGATGACGTTGAAAAAACGAATACAATGCATAGTTGCCACTTCTTTTGAAATCGGTGGGTCTATTGTCAATGAACAAAGCCGTCTATACAATGGCCCCTATGACGTAGGTAGGGTTGATATTCATGTACACTTTCTACCGTTATACACACTATATATGCATGTGTGTTGTTAAATTTAAGAGTGCATTGTTTTATACAATTATGGAATCCTGCATGTTCATCATTTGGCCTACATTTTCGCGCAATTAGTCAAAAAGTCCAAATATGCCTCACTTAATATGTTTTGATTATATCGATGGCTTAGAATTAGAAGGTCGTAACTACCAAATCGATATTTTGAGAAAACACGGAAAAACTGTCTGACATTTACTCTGTACTTATGGGAAAACAAACTTTTACAACTTCATTTTGGTCAACATGACGAGTTCAGATTTTTATGAAAATGGGCTCTTAAGAAGCGGCTTGCGATGCTTATTCTGAATATGTATGAATCTTAAAAGGTCGTAAGTGGCACTTACGACCTTCTAATTCTAAGCCATCGATATAGCATGCTGACTGGTAAAATACCAGGGGAAGTAACTCGAAAAACATAACATCTATAAACCGGTATTAACTCCCTTGAACTGACCATCAACGTTCACGAATAGCAAAACTCACAGTACCACACTGCACAATGAACAGTACACAGTAAATAATACAAAGTACACATAACTAAGTGCACATTAATGTGCACTATTACTGAGTACATTTTCATGTGTACAAAGTTCACATAACTTAGTGCAGATTACTGTGTAGTCATTAATGAGCACATATGTATGTGTACAAAGTTCACATAACTTAGTGCACATTAATGTGCACATATTACTGAGTACATTTTCATGTGTACAAATTCTCATAACTTAGTGCAGATTACTGTGTAGACATTTATGTGTACAAAGTTCACATAACTTAGTGCAGACTGATTACTGTTGAGACATTAATGAGCATATATTCATGTGTACAAAGTTCACATAACTTAGTGCACATTAATGTGCACATATTACTGAGTTCATTTTCATGTGTACAAATTCACATAACTTAGTGCAGATTACTGTGTAGACATAAATGTGTACACATTTATGTGTAAAACGTTCACATAACTTAGTGCAGACTGATTACTGTGTAGTCATTAATGAGCACATATGAATGTGTACAAAGTTTAAATAACTCAGTGCACATTAATGTGCACATATTACTGAGCACATTTTTATGTGTACAAATTCACATAACTTAGTGCAGATTACTGTGTAGGCATTAATGTGTACACATTTATGTTTACAAAGTTCACATAACTTAGTGCACATTACTGTGTAGACATTAATGAGCATATATTCATGTGTACAAAGTTCACATAATTTAGTGCACATGAATGTGTTCATATTACTGAGTACATGTTTTAGGTGTACACATTCACATAACTTAGTGCAGATTACTGTGTACACACTAATGAGTACACACTTATGTTTACAAATTCACATAACTTAGTGCATATTACTGTGTAGACACTAATGAGTACACATTTATGTGTACAAATTCATAAAACTTAGTGCACATTTCTGTTTAGACCTTAGTGAGCACATATTTATGTGTACAAAGTTCACATAACATAGTGCAGATGACTGAGTTCATACAGAACAACAAACTTTCTCTATTTTAATAACATTTTAAGGTCTAAGACTGAATTTCAAATAACTTTCATAGGTAAAGTACTTAATTAGAATATATTTAGCCAAATGCTAATTCTATGATATAGATAATAAGTAAATATTAATCTAATATGCAATGAGTTGATACACACTTTATTAAATATATATGATGATGACGTTGAAAAAACGAATACAATGCATAGTTGCCACTTCTTTTGAAATCGGTGGGTCTATTGTCAATGAACAAAGCCGTCTATACAATGGCCCCTATGACGTAGGTAGGGTTGATATTCATGTACACTTTCTACCGTTATACACACTATATATGCATGTGTGTTGTTAAATTTAAGAGTGCATTGTTTTATACAATTATGGAATCCTGCATGTTCATCATTTGGCCTACATTTTCGCGCAATTAGTCAAAAAGTCCAAATATGCCTCAATTAATATGTTTTGATTATATCGATGGCTTAGAATTAGAAGGTCGTAACTACCAAATCGATATTTTGAGAAAACACGGAAAAACTGTCTGACATTTACTCTGTACTTATGGGAAAACAAACTTTTACAACTTCATTTTGGTCAACATGACGAGTTCAGATTTTTATGAAAATGGGCTCTTAAGAAGCGGCTTGCGATGCTTATTCTAAATATGTATGAATCTTAAAAGGTCGTAAGTGGCACTTACGACCTTCTAATTCTAAGCCATCGATATAGCATGCTGACTGGTAAAATACCAGGGGAAGTAACTCGAAAAACATAACATCTATAAACCGGTATTAACCCCCGTGAACTGACCATCAACGTTCACGAATAGCAAAACTCACAGAACCACACTGCACAATGAACAGTACACAGTAAATAATACAAAGTACACATAACTTAGTGCACATTAATGTGCACTATTACTGAGTACATTTTCATGTGTACAAAGTTCACATAACTTAGTGCAGATTACTGTGTAGTCATTAATGAGCACATATGTATGTGTACAAAGTTCACATAACTTAGTGCACATTAATGTGCACATATTACTGAGTACATTTTCATGTGTACATATTCTCATAACTTAGTGCAGATTACTGTGTAGACATTTATGTGTACAAAGTTCACATAACTTAGTGCAGACTGATTACTGTTGAGACATTAATGAGCATATATTCATGTGTACAAAGTTCACATAACTTAGTGCACATTAATGTGCACATATTACTGAGTTCATTTTCATGTGTACAAATTCACATAACTTAGTGCAGATTACTGTGTAGACATAAATGTGTACACATTTATGTGTAAAACGTTCACATAACTTAGTGCAGACTGATTACTGTGTAGTCATTAATGAGCACATATGAATGTGTACAAAGTTCAAATAACTCAGTGCACATTAATGTGCACATATTACTGAGCACATTTTTATGTGTACAAATTCACATAACTTAGTGCAGATTACTGTGTAGGCATTAATGTGTACACATTTATGTTTACAAAGTTCACATAACTTAGTGCACATTACTGTGTAGACATTAATGAGCATATATTCATGTGTACAAAGTTCACATAATTTAGTGCACATGAATGTGTTCATATTACTGAGTACATGTTTTAGGTGTATACATTCACATAACTTAGTGCAGATTACTGTGTACACACTAATGAGTACACACTTATGTGTACAAAGTTCACATAACTTAGTGCAGATTACTGTGTAGTCATTAATGAGCACATATGTATGTGTACAAAGTTCACATAACTTAGTGCACATTAATGTGCACATATTACTGAGTACATTTTCATGTGTACAAATTCTCATAACTTAGTGCAGATTACTGTGTAGACATTTATGTGTACAAAGTTCACATAACTTAGTGCAGACTGATTACTGTTGAGACATTAATGAGCATATATTCATGTGTACAAAGTTCACATAACTTAGTGCACATTAATGTGCACATATTACTGAGTTCATTTACATGTGTACAAATTCACATAACTTAGTGCAGATTACTGTGTAGACATAAATGTGTACACATTTATGTGTAAAACGTTCACATAACTTAGTGCAGACTGATTACTGTGTAGTCAATAATGAGCACATATGAATGTGTACAAAGTTCAAATAACTCAGTGCACATTAATGTGCACATATTACTGAGCACATTTTTATGTGTACAAATTCACATAACTTAGTGCAGATTACTGTGTAGGCATTAATGTGTACACATTTATGTTTACAAAGTTCACATAACTTAGTGCACATTACTGTGTAGACATTAATGAGCATATATTCATGTGTACAAAGTTCACATAATTTAGTGCACATGAATGTGTTCATATTACTGAGTACATGTTTTAGGTGTACACATTCACATAACTTAGTGCAGATTACTGTGTACACACTAATGAGTACACACTTATGTTTACAAATTCACATAACTTAGTGCATATTACTGTGTAGACACTAATGAGTACACATTTATGTGTACAAATTCATAAAACTTAGTGCACATTTCTGTGTAGACCTTAGTGAGCACATATTTATGTGTACAAAGTTCACATAACATAGTGCAGATGACTGAGTTCATACAGAACAACAAACTTTCTCTATTTTAATAACATTTTAAGGTCTTAGACTGAATTTCAAATAATTTTCATAGGTAAAGTACTTAATTAGAATATATTTAGCCAAATGCTTATTCTATGATATAGATAATACGTAAATATTAATCTAATATGCAATGAGTTGATACACACTTTATTAAATATATATGATGATGACGTTGAAAAAACGAATACAATGCATAGTTGCCACTTCTTTTGAAATCGGTGGGTCTATTGTCAATGAACAAAGCCGTCTATACAATGGCCCCTATGACGTAGGTAGGGTTGATATTCATGTACACTTTCTACCGTTATACACACTATATATGCATGTGTGTTGTTAAATTTAAGAGTGCATTGTTTTATACAATTATGGAATCCTACTTGTTCATCATTTGGCCTACATTTTCGCGCAATTAGTCAAAAAAGTCCAAATATGCCTCACTTAATATGTTTTGATTATATCGATGGCTTAGAATTAGAAGGTCGTAACTACCAAATCGATATTTTGAGAAAACACGGAAAAACTGTCTGACATTTACTCTGTACTTATGGGAAAACAAACTTTTACAACTTCATTTTGGTCAACATGACGAGTTCAGATTTTTATGAAAATGGGCTCTTAAGAAGCGGCTTGCGATGCTTATTCTAAATATGTATGAATCTTAAAAGGTCGTAAGTGGCACTTACGACCTTCTAATTCTAAGCCATCGATATAGCATGTTGACTGGTAAAATACCAGGGGAAGTAACTCGAAAAACATAACATCTATAAACCGGTATTAACTCCCTTGAACTGACCATCAACGTTCACGAATAGCAAAACTCACAGTACCACACTGCACAATGAACAGTACACAGTAAATAATACAAAGTACACATAACTTAGTGCACATTAATGTGCACTATTACTGAGTACATTTTCATGTGTACAAAGTTCACATAACTTAGTGCAGATTACTGTGTAGTCATTAATGAGCACATATGTATGTGTACAAAGTTCACATAACTTAGTGCACATTAATGTGCACATATTACTGAGTACATTTTCATGTGTACAAATTCTCATAACTTAGTGCAGATTACTGTGTAGACATTTATGTGTACAAAGTTCACATAACTTAGTGCAGACTGATTACTGTTGAGACATTAATGAGCATATATTCATGTGTACAAAGTTCACATAACTTAGTGCACATTAATGTGCACATATTACTGAGTTCATTTTCATGTGTACAAATTCACATAACTTAGTGCAGATTACTGTGTAGACATAAATGTGTACACATTTATGTGTAAAACGTTCACATAACTTAGTGCAGACTGATTACTGTGTAGTCATTAATGAGCACATATGAATGTGTACAAAGTTCAAATAACTCAGTGCACATTAATGTGCACATATTACTGAGCACATTTTTATGTGTACAAATTCACATAACTTAGTGCAGATTACTGTGTAGGCATTAATGTGTACACATTTATGTTTACAAAGTTCACATAACTTAGTGCACATTACTGTGTAGACATTAATGAGCATATATTCATGTGTACAAAGTTCACATAATTTAGTGCACATGAATGTGTTCATATTACTGAGTACATGTTTTAGGTGTATACATTCACATAACTTAGTGCAGATTACTGTGTACACACTAATGAGTACACACTTATGTTTACAAATTCACATAACTTAGTGCATATTACTGTGTAGACACTAATGAGTACACATTTATGTGTACAAATTCATAAAACTTAGTGCACATTTCTGTGTAGACCTTAGTGAGCACATATTTATGTGTACAAAGTTCACATAACATAGTGCAGATGACTGAGTTCATACAGAACAACAAACTTTCTCTATTTTAATAACATTTTAAGGTCTTAGACTGAATTTCAAATAATTTTCATAGGTAAAGTACTTAATTAGAATATATTTAGCCAAATGCTAATTCTATGATATAGATAATAAGTAAATATTAATCTAATATGCAATGAGTTGATACACACTTTATTAAATATATATGATGATGACGTTGAAAAAACGAATACAATGCATAGTTGCCACTTCTTTTGAAATCGGTGGGTCTATTGTCAATGAACAAAGCCGTCTATACAATGGCCCCTATGACGTAGGTAGGGTTGATATTCATGTACACTTTCTACCGTTATACACACTATATATGCATGTGTGTTGTTAAATTTAAGAGTGCATTGTTTTATACAATTATGGAATCCTGCATGTTCATCATTTGGCCTACATTTTCGCGCAATTAGTCAAAAAGTCCAAATATGCCTCACTTAATATGTTTTGATTATATCGATGGCTTAGAATTAGAAGGTCGTAACTACCAAATCGATATTTTGAGAAAACACGGAAAAACTGTCTGACATTTACTCTGTACTTATGGGAAAACAAACTTTTACAACTTCATTTTGGTCAACATGACGAGTTCAGATTTTTATGAAAATGGGCTCTTAAGAAGCGGCTTGCGATGCTTATTCTAAATATGTATGAATCTTAAAAGGTCGTAAGTGGCACTTACGACCTTCTAATTCTAAGCCATCGATATAGCATGCTGACTGGTAAAATACCAGGGGAAGTAACTCGAAAAACATAACATCTATAAACCGGTATTAACTCCCTTGAACTGACCATCAACGTTCACGAATAGCAAAACTCACAGTACCACACTGCACAATGAACAGTACACAGTAAATAATACAAAGTACACATAACTTAGTGCACATTAATGTGCACTATTACTGAGTACATTTTCATGTGTACAAAGTTCACATAACTTAGTGCAGATTACTGTGTAGTCATTAATGAGCACATATGTATGTGTACAAAGTTCACATAACTTAGTGCACATTAATGTGCACATATTACTGAGTACATTTTCATGTGTACAAATTCTCATAACTTAGTGCAGATTACTGTGTAGACATTTATGTGTACAAAGTTCACATAACTTAGTGCAGACTGATTACTGTTGAGACATTAATGAGCATATATTCATGTGTACAAAGTTCACATAACTTAGTGCACATTAATGTGCACATATTACTGAGTTCATTTTCATGTGTACAAATTCACATAACTTAGTGCAGATTACTGTGTAGACATAAATGTGTACACATTTATGTGTAAAACGTTCACATAACTTAGTGCAGACTGATTACTGTGTAGTCATTAATGAGCACATATGAATGTGTACAAAGTTCAAATAACTCAGTGCACATTAATGTGCACATATTACTGAGCACATTTTTATGTGTACAAATTCACATAACTTAGTGCAGATTACTGTGTAGGCATTAATGTGTACACATTTATGTTTACAAAGTTCACATAACTTAGTGCACATTACTGTGTAGACATTAATGAGCATATATTCATGTGTACAAAGTTCACATAGTTTAGTGCACATGAATGTGTTCATATTACTGAGTACATGTTTTAGGTGTACATATCACATAACTTAGTGCAGATTACTGTGTACACACTAATGAGTACACACTTATGTGTACAAAGTTCACATAACTTAGTGCAGATTACTGTGTAGTCATTAATGAGCACATATGTATGTGTACAAAGTTCACATAACTTAGTGCACATTAATGTGCACATATTACTGAGTACATTTTCATGTGTACAAATTCTCATAACTTAGTGCAGATAACTGTGTAGACATTTATGTGTACAAAGTTCACATAACTTAGTGCAGACTGATTACTGTTGAGACATTAATGAGCATATATTCATGTGTACAAAGTTCACATAACTTAGTGCACATTAATGTGCACATATTACTGAGTTCATTTTCATGTGTACAAATTCACATAACTTAGTGCAGATTACTGTGTAGACATAAATGTGTACACATTTATGTGTAAAACGTTCACATAACTTAGTGCAGACTGATTACTGTGTAGTCATTAATGAGCACATATGAATGTGTACAAAGTTCAAATAACTCAGTGCACATTAATGTGCACATATTACTGAGCACATTTTTATGTGTACAAATTCACATAACTTAGTGCAGATTACTGTGTAGGCATTAATGTGTACACATTTATGTTTACAAAGTTCACATAACTTAGTGCACATTACTGTGTAGACATTAATGAGCATATATTCATGTGTACAAAGTTCACATAATTTAGTGCACATGAATGTGTTCATATTACTGAGTACATGTTTTAGGTGTACACATTCACATAACTTAGTGCAGATTACTGTGTACACACTAATGAGTACACACTTATGTTTACAAATTCACATAACTTAGTGCATATTACTGTGTAGACATTAATGAGTACACATTTATGTGTACAAATTCATAAAACTTAGTGCACATTTCTGTGTAGACCTTAGTGAGCACATATTTATGTGTACAAAGTTCACATAACATAGTGCAGATGACTGAGTTCATACAGAACAACAAACTTTCTCTATTTTAATAACATTTTAAGGTCTAAGACTGAATTTCAAATAATTTTCATAGGTAAAGTACTTAATTAGAATATATTTAGCCAAATGCTAATTCTATGATATAGATAATAAGTAAATATTAATCTAATATGCAATGAGTTGATACACACTTTATTAAATATATATGATGATGACGTTGAAAAAACGAATACAATGCATAGTTGCCACTTCTTTTGAAATCGGTGGGTCTATTGTCAATGAACAAAGCCGTCTATACAATGGCCCCTATGACGTAGGTAGGGTTGATATTCATGTACACTTTCTACCGTTATACACACTATATATGCATGTGTGTTGTTAAATTTAAGAGTGCATTGTTTTATACAATTATGGAATCCTGCATGTTCATCATTTGGCCTACATTTTCGCGCAATTAGTCAAAAAGTCCAAATATGCCTCACTTAATATGTTTTGATTATATCGATGGCTTAGAATTAGAAGGTCGTAACTACCAAATCGATATTTTGAGAAAACACGGAAAAACTGTCTGACATTTACTCTGTACTTATGGGAAAACAAACTTTTACAACTTCATTTTGGTCAACATGACGAGTTCAGATTTTTATGAAAATGGGCTCTTAAGAAGCGGCTTGCGATGCTTATTCTAAATATGTATGAATCTTAAAAGGTCGTAAGTGGCACTTACGACCTTCTAATTCTAAGCCATCGATATAGCATGCTGACTGGTAAAATACCAGGGGAAGTAACTCGAAAAACATAACATCTATAAACCGGTATTAACTCCCTTGAACTGACCATCAACGTTCACGAATAGCAAAACTCACAGTACCACACTGCACAATGAACAGTACACAGTAAATAATACAAAGTACACATAACTTAGTGCACATTAATGTGCACTATTACTGAGTACATTTTCATGTGTACAAAGTTCACATAACTTAGTGCAGATTACTGTGTAGTCATTAATGAGCACATATGTATGTGTACAAAGTTCACATAACTTAGTGCACATTAATGTGCACATATTACTGAGTACATTTTCATGTGTACAAATTCTCATAACTTAGTGCAGATTACTGTGTAGACATTTATGTGTACAAAGTTCACATAACTTAGTGCAGACTGATTACTGTTGAGACATTAATGAGCATATATTCATGTGTACAAAGTTCACATAACTTAGTGCACATTAATGTGCACATATTACTGAGTTCATTTTCATGTGTACAAATTCACATAACTTAGTGCAGATTACTGTGTAGACATAAATGTGTACACATTTATGTGTAAAACGTTCACATAACTTAGTGCAGACTGATTACTGTGTAGTCATTAATGAGCACATATGAATGTGTACAAAGTTCAAATAACTCAGTGCACATTAATGTGCACATATTACTGAGCACATTTTTATGTGTACAAATTCACATAACTTAGTGCAGATTACTGTGTAGGCATTAATGTGTACACATTTATGTTTACAAAGTTCACATAACTTAGTGCACATTACTGTGTAGACATTAATGAGCATATATTCATGTGTACAAAGTTCACATAATTTAGTGCACATGAATGTGTTCATATTACTGAGTACATGTTTTAGGTGTACACATTCACATAACTTAGTGCAGATTACTGTGTACACACTAATGAGTACACACTTATGTTTACAAATTCACATAACTTAGTGCATATTACTGTGTAGACACTAATGAGTACACATTTATGTGTACAAATTCATAAAACTTAGTGCACATTTCTGTGTAGACCTTAGTGAGCACATATTTATGTGTACAAAGTTCACATAACATAGTGCAGATGACTGAGTTCATACAGAACAACAAACTTTCTCTATTTTAATAACATTTTAAGGTCTAAGACTGAATTTCAAATAATTTTCATAGGTAAAGTACTTAATTAGAATATATTTAGCCAAATGCTAATTCTATGATATAGATAATAAGTAAATATTAATCTAATATGCAATGAGTTGATACACACTTTATTAAATATATATGATGATGACGTTGAAAAAACGAATACAATGCATAGTTGCCACTTCTTTTGAAATCGGTGGGTCTATTGTCAATGAACAAAGCTGTCTATACAATGGCTCCTATGACGTAGGTAGGGTTGATATTCATGTACACTTTCTACCGTTATACACACTATATATGCATGTGTGTTGTTAAATTTAAGAGTGCATTGTTTTATACAATTATGGAATCCTGCATGTTCATCATTTGGCCTACATTTTCGCGCAATTAGTCAAAAAGTCCAAATATGCCTCACTTAATATGTTTTGATTATATCGATGGCTTAGAATTAGAAGGTCGTAACTACCAAATCGATATTTTGAGAAAACACGGAAAAACTGTCTGACATTTACTCTGTACTTATGGGAAAACAAACTTTTACAACTTCATTTTGGTCAACATGACGAGTTCAGATTTTTATGAAAATGAGCTCTTAAGAAGCGGCTTGCGATGCTTATTCTAAATATGTATGAATCTTAAAAGGTCGTAAGTGGCACTTACGACCTTCTAATTCTAAGCCATCGATATAGCATGCTGACTGGTAAAATACCAGGGGAAGTAACTCGAAAAACATAACATCTATAAACCGGTATTAACTCCCTTGAACTGACCATCAACGTTCACGAATAGCAAAACTCACAGTACCACACTGCACAATGAACAGTACACAGTAAATAATACAAAGTACACATAACTTTAGTGCACATTAATGTGCACTATTACTGAGTACATTTTCATGTGTACAAAGTTCACATAACTTAGTGCAGATTACTGTGTAGTCATTAATGAGCACATATGTATGTGTACAAAGTTCACATAACTTAGTGCACATTAATGTGCACATATTACTGAGTACATTTTCATGTGTACAAATTCTCATAACTTAGTGCAGATTACTGTGTAGACATTTATGTGTACAAAGTTCACATAACTTAGTGCAGACTGATTACTGTTGAGACATTAATGAGCATATATTCATGTGTACAAAGTTCACATAACTTAGTGCACATTAATGTGCACATATTACTGAGTTCATTTTCATGTGTACAAATTCACATAACTTAGTGCAGATTACTGTGTAGACATAAATGTGTACACATTTATGTGTAAAAAGTTCACATAACTTAGTGCAGACTGATTACTGTGTAGTCATTAATGAGCACATATGAATGTGTACAAAGTTCAAATAACTCAGTGCACATTAATGTGCACATATTACTGAGCACATTTTTATGTGTACAAATTCACATAACTTAGTGCAGATTACTGTGTAGGCATTAATGTGTACACATTTATGTTTACAAAGTTCACATAACTTAGTGCACATTACTGTGTAGACATTAATGAGCATATATTCATGTGTACAAAGTTCACATAATTTAGTGCACATGAATGTGTTCATATTACTGAGTACATGTTTTAGGTGTACGTATTCACATAACTTAGTGCAGCTTACTGTGTACACACTAATGAGTACACACTTATGTTTACAAATTCACATAACTTAGTGCATATTACTGTGTAGACACTAATGAGTACACATTTATGTGTACAAATTCATAAAACTTAGTGCACATTTCTGTGTAGACCTTAGTGAGCACATATTTATGTGTACAAAGTTCACATAACATAGTGCAGATGACTGAGTTCATACAGAACAACAAACTTTCTCTATTTTAATAACATTTTAAGGTCTAAGACTGAATTTCAAATAATTTTCATAGGTAAAGTACTTAATTAGAATATATTTAGCCAAATGCTAATTCTATGATATAGATAATAAGTAAATATTAATCTAATATGCAATGAGTTGATACACACTTTATTAAATATATATGATGATGACGTTGAAAAAACGAATACAATGCATAGTTGCCACTTCTTTTGAAATCGGTGGGTCTATTGTCAATGAACAAAGCCGTCTATACAATGGCCCCTATGACGTAGGTAGGGTTGATATTCATGTACACTTTCTACCGTTATACACACTATATATGCATGTGTGTTGTTAAATTTAAGAGTGCATTGTTTCATACAATTATGGAATCCTGCATGTTCATCATTTGGCCTACATTTTCGCGCAATTAGTCAAAAAGTCCAAATATGCCTCACTTAATATGTTTTGATTATATCGATGGCTTAGAATTAGAAGGTCGTAACTACCAAATCGATATTTTGAGAAAACACGGAAAAACTGTCTGACATTTACTCTGTACTTATGGGAAAACAAACTTTTACAACTTCATTTTGGTCAACATGACGAGTTCAGATTTTTATGAAAATGGGCTCTTAAGAAGCGGCTAACGATGCTTATTCTAAATATGTATGAATCTTAAAAGGTCGTAAGTGGCACTTACGACCTTCTAATTCTAAGCCATCGATATAGCATGCTGACTGGTAAAATACCAGGGGAAGTAACTCGAAAAACATAACATCTATAAACCGGTATTAACTCCCTTGAACTGACCATCAACGTTCACGAATAGCAAAACTCACAGTACCACACTGCACAATGAACAGTACACAGTAAATAATACAAAGTACACATAACTTAGTGCACATTAATGTGCACTATTACTGAGTACATTTTCATGTGTACAAAGTTCACATAACTTAGTGCAGATTACTGTGTAGTCATTAATGAGCACATATGTATGTGTACAAAGTTCACATAACTTAGTGCACATTAATGTGCACATATTACTGAGTACATTTTCAGGTGTACAAATTCTCATAACTTAGTGCAGATTACTGTGTAGACATTTATGTGTACAAAGTTCACATAACTTAGTGCAGACTGATTACTGTTGAGACATTAATGAGCATATATTCATGTGTACAAAGTTCACATAACTTAGTGCACATTAATGTGCACATATTACTGAGTTCATTTTCATGTGTACAAATTCACATAACTTAGTGCAGATTACTGTGTAGACATAAATGTGTACACATTTATGTGTAAAACGTTCACATAGCTTAGTGCAGACTGATTACTGTGTAGTCATTAATGAGCACATATGAATGTGTACAAAGTTCAAATAACTCAGTGCACATTAATGTGCACATATTACTGAGCACATTTTTATGTGTACAAATTCACATAACTTAGTGCAGATTACTGTGTAGGCATTAATGTGTACACATTTATGTTTACAAAGTTCACATAACTTAGTGCACATTACTGTGTAGACATTAATGAGCATATATTCATGTGTACAAAGTTCACATAATTTAGTGCACATGAATGTGTTCATATTACTGAGTACATGTTTTAGGTGTACACATTCACATAACTTAGTGCAGATTACTGTGTACACACTAATGAGTACACACTTATGTGTACAAAGTTCACATAACTTAGTGCAGATTACTGTGTAGTCATTAATGAGCACATATGTATGTGTACAAAGTTCACATAACTTAGTGCACATTAATGTGCACATATTACTGAGTACATTTTCATGTGTACAAATTCTCATAACTTAGTGCAGATTACTGTGTAGACATTTATGTGTACAAAGTTCACATAACTTAGTGCAGACTGATTACTGTTGAGACATTAATGAGCATATATTCATGTGTACAAAGTTCACATAACTTAGTGCACATTAATGTGCACATATTACTGAGTTCATTTTCATGTGTACAAATTCACATAACTTAGTGCAGATTACTGTGTAGACATAAATGTGTACACATTTATGTGTAAAACGTTCACATAACTTAGTGCAGACTGATTACTGTGTAGTCATTAATGAGCACATATGAATGTGTACAAAGTTCAAATAACTCAGTGCACATTAATGTGCACATATTACTGAGCACATTTTTATGTGTACAAATTCACATAACTTAGTGCAGATTACTGTGTAGGCATTAATGTGTACACATTTATGTTTACAAAGTTCACATAACTTAGTGCACATTACTGTGTAGACATTAATGAGCATATATTCATGTGTACAAAGTTCACATAATTTAGTGCACATGAATGTGTTCATATTACTGAGTACATGTTTTAGGTGTACACATTCACATAACTTAGTGCAGATTACTGTGTACACACTAATGAGTACACACTTATGTTTACAAATTCACATAACTTAGTGCATATTACTGTGTAGACACTAATGAGTACACATTTATGTGTACAAATTCATAAAACTTAGTGCACATTTCTGTGTAGACCTTAGTGAGCACATATTTATGTGTACAAAGTTCACATAACATAGTGCAGATGACTGAGTTCATACAGAACAACAAACTTTCTCTATTTTAATAACATTTTAAGGTCTAAGACTGAATTTCAAATAATTTTCATAGGTAAAGTACTTAATTAGAATATATTTAGCCAAATGCTAATTCTATGATATAGATAATAAGTAAATATTAATCTAATATGCAATGAGTTGATACACACTTTATTAAATATATATGATGATGACGTTGAAAAAACGAATACAATGCATAGTTGCCACTTCTTTTGAAATCGGTGGGTCTATTGTCAATGAACAAAGCCGTCTATACAATGGCCCCTATGACGTAGGTAGGGTTGATATTCATGTACACTTTCTACCGTTATACACACTATATATGCATGTGTGTTGTTAAATTTAAGAGTGCATTGTTTTATACAATTATGGAATCCTGCATGTTCATCATTTGGCCTACATTTTCGCGCAATTAGTCAAAAAGTCCAAATATGCCTCACTTAATATGTTTTGATTATATCGATGGCTTAGAATTAGAAGGTCGTAACTACCAAATCGATATTTTGAGAAAACACGGAAAAACTGTCTGACATTTACTCTGTACTTATGGGAAAACAAACTTTTACAACTTCATTTTGGTCAACATGACGAGTTCAGATTTTTATGAAAATGGGCTCTTAAGAAGCGGCTTGCGATGCTTATTCTAAATATGTATGAATCTTAAAAGGTCGTAAGTGGCACTTACGACCTTCTAATTCTAAGCCATCGATATAGCATGCTGACTGGTAAAATACCAGGGGAAGTAACTCGAAAAACATAACATCTATAAACCGGTATTAACTCCCTTGAACTGACCATCAACGTTCACGAAAAGCAAAACTCACAGTACCACACTGCACAATGAACAGTACACAGTAAATAATACAAAGTACACATAACTTAGTGCACATTAATGTGCACTATTACTGAGTACATTTTCATGTGTACAAAGTTCACATAACTTAGTGCAGATTACTGTGTAGTCATTAATGAGCACATATGTATGTGTACAAAGTTCACATAACTTAGTGCACATTAATGTGCACATATTACTGAGTACATTTTCATGTGTACAAATTCTCATAACTTAGTGCAGATTACTGTGTAGACATTTATGTGTACAAAGTTCACATAACTTAGTGCAGACTGATTACTGTTGAGACATTAATGAGCATATATTCATGTGTACAAAGTTCACATAACTTAGTGCACATTAATGTGCACATATTACTGAGTTCATTTTCATGTGTACAAATTCACATAACTTAGTGCAGATTACTGTGTAGACATAAATGTGTACACATTTATGTGTAAAACGTTCACATAACTTAGTGCAGACTGATTACTGTGTAGTCATTAATGAGCACATATGAATGTGTACAAAGTTCAAATAACTCAGTGCACATTAATGTGCACATATTATTGAGCACATTTTTATGTGTACAAATTCACATAACTTAGTGCAGATTACTGTGTAGGCATTAATGTGTACACATTTATGTTTACAAAGTTCACATAACTTAGTGCACATTACTGTGTAGACATTAATGAGCATATATTCATGTGTACAAAGTTCACATAATTTAGTGCACATGAATGTGTTCATATTACTGAGTACATGTTTTAGGTGTACACATTCACATAACTTAGTGCAGATTACTGTGTACACACTAATGAGTACACACTTATGTGTACAAAGTTCACATAACTTAGTGCAGATTACTGTGTAGTCAGTAATGAGCACATATGTATGTGTACAAAGTTCACATAACTTAGTGCACATTAATGAGCACATATTACTGAGTACATTTTCATGTGTACAAATTCTCATAACTTAGTGCAGATTACTGTGTAGACATTTATGTGTACAAAGTTCACATAACTTAGTGCAGACTGATTACTGTTGAGACATTAATGAGCATATATTCATGTGTACAAAGTTCACATAACTTAGTGCACATTAATGTGCACATATTACTGAGTTCATTTTCATGTGTACAAATTCACATAACTTAGTGCAGATTACTGTGTAGACATAAATGTGTACACATTTATGTGTAAAACGTTCACATAACTTAGTGCAGACTGATTACTGTGTAGTCATTAATGAGCACATATGAATGTGTACAAAGTTCAAATAACTCAGTGCACATTAATGTGCACATATTACTGAGCACATTTTTATGTGTACAAATTCACATAACTTAGTGCAGATTACTGTGTAGGCATTAATGTGTACACATTTATGTTTACAAAGTTCACATAACTTAGTGCACATTACTGTGTAGACATTAATGAGCATATATTCATGTGTACAAAGTTCACATAATTTAGTGCACATGAATGTGTTCATATTACTGAGTACATGTTTTAGGTGTACACATTCACATAACTTAGTGCAGATTACTGTGTACACACTAATGAGTACACACTTATGTGTACAAAGTTCACATAACTTAGTGCAGATTACTGTGTAGTCATTAATGAGCACATATGTATGTGTACAAAGTTCACATAACTTAGTGCACATTAATGTGCACATATTACTGAGTACATATTCATGTGTACAAATTCTCATAACTTAGTGCAGATAATTGTGTAGACATTTATGTGTACAAAGTTCACATAACTTAGTGCAGACTGATTACTGTTGAGACATTAATGAGCATATATTCATGTGTACAAAGTTCACATAACTTAGTGCACATTAATGTGCACATATTACTGAGTTCATTTTCATGTGTACAAATTCACATAACTTAGTGCAGATTACTGTGTAGACATAAATGTGTACACATTTATGTGTAAAACGTTCACATAACTTAGTGCAGACTGATTACTGTGTAGTCATTAATGAGCACATATGAATGTGTACAAAGTTCAAATAACTCAGTGCACATTAATGTGCACATATTACTGAGCACATTTTTATGTGTACAAATTCACATAACTTAGTGCAGATTACTGTGTAGGCATTAATGTGTACACATTTATGTTTACAAAGTTCACATAACTTAGTGCACATTACTGTGTAGACATTAATGAGCATATATTCATGTGTACAAAGTTCACATAATTTAGTGCACATGAATGTGTTCATATTACTGAGTACATGTTTTAGGTGTACACATTCACATAACTTAGTGCAGATTACTGTGTACACACTAATGAGTACACACTTATGTTTACAAATTCACATAACTTAGTGCATATTACTGTGTAGACACTAATGAGTACACATTTATGTGTACAAATTCATAAAACTTAGTGCACATTTCTGTGTAGACCTTAGTGAGCACATATTTATGTGTACAAAGTTCACATAACATAGTGCAGATGACTGAGTTCATACAGAACAACAAACTTTCTCTATTTTAATAACATTTTAAGGTCTAAGACTGAATTTCAAATAATTTTCATAGGTAAAGTACTTAATTAGAATATATTTAGCCAAATGCTAATTCTATGATATAGATAATAAGTAAATATTAATCTAATATGCAATGAGTTGATACACACTTTATTAAATATATATGATGATGACGTTGAAAAAACGAATACAATGCATAGTTGCCACTTCTTTTGAAATCGGTGGGTCTATTGTCAATGAACAAAGCCGTCTATACAATGGCCCCTATGACGTAGGTAGGGTTGATATTCATGTACACTTTCTACCGTTATACACACTATATATGCATGTGTGTTGTTAAATTTAAGAGTGCATTGTTTTATACAATTATGGAATCCTGCATGTTCATCATTTGGCCTACATTTTCGCGCAATTAGTCAAAAAGTCCAAATATGCCTCACTTAATATGTTTTGATTATATCGATGGCTTAGAATTAGAAGGTCGTAACTACCAAATCGATATTTTGAGAAAACACGGAAAAACTGTCTGACATTTACTCTGTACTTATGGGAAAACAAACTTTTACAACTTCATTTTGGTCAACATGACGAGTTCAGATTTTTATGAAAATGGGCTCTTAAGAAGCGGCTTGCGATGCTTATTCTAAATATGTATGAATCTTAAAAGGTCGTAAGTGGCACTTACGACCTTCTAATTCTAAGCCATCGATATAGCATGCTGACTGGTAAAATACCAGGGGAAGTAACTCGAAAAACATAACATCTATAAACCGGTATTAACTCCCTTGAACTGACCATCAACGTTCACGAATAGCAAAACTCACAGTACCACACTGCACAATGAACAGTACACAGTAAATAATACAAAGTACACATAACTTAGTGCACATTAATGTGCACTATTACTGAGTACATTTTCATGTGTACAAAGTTCACATAACTTAGTGCAGATTACTGTGTAGTCATTAATGAGCACATATGTATGTGTACAAAGTTCACATAACTTAGTGCACATTAATGTGCACATATTACTGAGTACATTTCCATGTGTACAAATTCTCATAACTTAGTGCAGATTACTGTGTAGACATTTATGTGTACAAAGTTCACATAACTTAGTGCAGACTGATTACTGTTGAGACATTAATGAGCATATATTCATGTGTACAAAGTTCACATAACTTAGTGCACATTAATGTGCACATATTACTGAGTTCATTTTCATGTGTACAAATTCACATAACTTAGTGCAGATTACTGTGTAGACATAAATGTGTACACATTTATGTGTAAAACGTTCACATAACTTAGTGCAGACTGATTACTGTGTAGTCATTAATGAGCACATATGAATGTGTACAAAGTTCAAATAACTCAGTGCACATTAATGTGCACATATTACTGAGCACATTTTTATGTGTACAAATTCACATAACTTAGTGCAGATTACTGTGTAGGCATTAATGTGTACACATTTATGTTTACAAAGTTCACATAACTTAGTGCACATTACTGTGTAGACATTAATGAGCATATATTCATGTGTACAAAGTTCACATAGTTTAGTGCACATGAATGTGTTCATATTACTGAGTACATGTTTTAGGTGTACACATTCACATAACTTAGTGCAGATTACTGTGTACACACTAATGAGTACACACTTATGTGTACAAAGTTCACATAACTTAGTGCAGATTACTGTGTAGTCATTAATGAGCACATATGTATGTGTACAAAGTTCACATAACTTAGTGCACATTAATGTGCACATATTACTGAGTACATTTTCATGTGTACAAATTCTCATAACTTAGTGCAGATTACTGTGTAGACATTTATGTGTACAAAGTTCACATAACTTAGTGCAGACTGATTACTGTTGAGACATTAATGAGCATATATTCATGTGTACAAAGTTCACATAACTTAGTGCACATTAATGTGCACATATTACTGAGTTCATTTTCATGTGTACAAATTCACATAACTTAGTGCAGATTACTGTGTAGACATAAATGTGTACACATTTATGTGTAAAACGTTCACATAACTTAGTGCAGACTGATTACTGTGTAGTCATTAATGAGCACATATGAATGTGTACAAAGTTCAAATAACTCAGTGCACATTAATGTGCACATATTACTGAGCACATTTTTATGTGTACAAATTCACATAACTTAGTGCAGATTACTGTGTAGGCATTAATGTGTACACATTTATGTTTACAAAGTTCACATAACTTAGTGCACATTACTGTGTAGACATTAATGAGCATATATTCATGTGTACAAAGTTCACATAATTTAGTGCACATGAATGTGTTCATATTACTGAGTACATGTTTTAGGTGTACACATTCACATAACTTAGTGCAGATTACTGTGTACACACTAATGAGTACACACTTATGTTTACAAATTCACATAACTTAGTGCATATTACTGTGTAGACACTAATGAGTACACATTTATGTGTACAAATTCATAAAACTTAGTGCACATTTCTGTGTAGACCTTAGTGAGCACATATTTATGTGTACAAAGTTCACATAACATAGTGCAGATGACTGAGTTCATACAGAACAACAAACTTTCTCTATTTTAATAACATTTTAAGGTCTAAGACTGAATTTCAAATAATTTTCATAGGTAAAGTACTTAATTAGAATATATTTAGCCAAATGCTAATTCTATGATATAGATAATAAGTAAATATTAATCTAATATGCAATGAGTTGATACACACTTTATTAAATATATATGATGATGACGTTGAAAAAACGAATACAATGCATAGTTGCCACTTCTTTTGAAATCGGTGGGTCTATTGTCAATGAACAAAGCCGTCTATACAATGGCCCCTATGACGTAGGTAGGGTTGATATTCATGTACACTTTCTACCGTTATACACACTATATATGCATGTGTGTTGTTAAATTTAAGAGTGCATTGTTTTATACAATTATGGAATCCTGCATGTTCATCATTTGGCCTACATTTTCGCGCAATTAGTCAAAAAGTCCAAATATGCCTCACTTAATATGTTTTGATTATATCGATGGCTTAGAATTAGAAGGTCGTAACTACCAAATCGATATTTTGAGAAAACACGGAAAAACTGTCTGACATTTACTCTGTACTTATGGGAAAACAAACTTTTACAACTTCATTTTGGTCAACATGACGAGTTCAGATTTTTATGAAAATGGGCTCTTAAGAAGCGGCTTGCGATGCTTATTCTAAATATGTATGAATCTTAAAAGGTCGTAAGTGGCACTTACGACCTTCTAATTCTAAGCCATCGATATAGCATGCTGACTGGTAAAATACCAGGGGAAGTAACTCGAAAAACATAACATCTATAAACCGGTATTAACTCCCTTGAACTGACCATCAACGTTCACGAATAGCAAAACTCACAGTACCACACTGCACAATGAACAGTACACAGTAAATAATACAAAGTACACATAACTTAGTGCACATTAATGTGCACTTTTACTGAGTACATTTTCATGTGTACAAAGTTCACATAACTTAGTGCAGATTACTGTGTAGTCATAAATGAGCACATATGTATGTGTACAAAGTTCACATAACTTAGTGCACATTAATGTGCACATATTACTGAGTACATTTTCATGTGTACAAATTCTCATAACTTAGTGCAGATTACTGTGTAGACATTTATGTGTACAAAGTTCACATAACTTAGTGCAGACTGATTACTGTTGAGACATTAATGAGCATATATTCATGTGTACAAAGTTCACATAACTTAGTGCACATTAATGTGCACATATTACTGAGTTCATTTTCATGTGTACAAATTCACATAACTTAGTGCAGATTACTGTGTAGACATAAATGTGTACACATTTATGTGTAAAACGTTCACATAACTTAGTGCAGACTGATTACTGTGTAGTCATTAATGAGCACATATGAATGTGTACAAAGTTCAAATAACTCAGTGCACATTAATGTGCACATATTACTGAGCACATTTTTATGTGTACAAATTCACATAACTTAGTGCAGATTACTGTGTAGGCATTAATGTGTACACATTTATGTTTACAAAGTTCACATAACTTAGTGCACATTACTGTGTAGACATTAATGAGCATATATTCATGTGTACAAAGTTCACATAATTTAGTGCACATGAATGTGTTTATATTACTGAGTACATGTTTTAGGTGTACACATTCACATAACTTAGTGCAGATTACTGTGTACACACTAATGAGTACACACTTATGTGTACAAAGTTCACATAACTTAGTGCAGATTACTGTGTAGTCATTAATGAGCACATATGTATGTGTACAAAGTTCACATAACTTAGTGCACATTAATGTGCACATATTACTGAGTACATTTTCATGTGTACAAATTCTCATAACTTAGTGCAGATTACTGTGTAGACATTTATGTGTACAAAGTTCACATAACTTAGTGCAGACTGATTACTGTTGAGACATTAATGAGCATATATTCATGTGTACAAAGTTCACATAACTTAGTGCACATTAATGTGCACATATTACTGAGTTCATTTTCATGTGTACAAATTCACATTACTTAGTGCAGATTACTGTGTAGAAATAAATGTGTACACATTTATGTGTAAAACGTTCACATAACTTAGTGCAGACTGATTACTGTGTAGTCATTAATGAGCACATATGAATGTGTACAAAGTTCAAATAACTCAGTGCACATTAATGTGCACATATTACTGAGCACATTTTTATGTGTACAAATTCACATAACTTAGTGCAGATTACTGTGTAGGCATTAATGTGTACACATTTATGTTTACAAAGTTCACATAACTTAGTGCACATTACTGTGTAGACATTAATGAGCATATATTCATGTGTACAAAGTTCACATAATTTAGTGCACATGAATGTGTTCATATTACTGAGTACATGTTTTAGGTGTACACATTCACATAACTTAGTGCAGATTACTGTGTACACACTAATGAGTACACACTTATGTTTACAAATTCACATAACTTAGTGCATATTACTGTGTAGACACTAATGAGTACACATTTATGTGTACAAATTCATAAAACTTAGTGCACATTTCTGTGTAGACCTTAGTGAGCACATATTTATGTGTACAAAGTTCACATAACATAGTGCAGATGACTGAGTTCATACAGAACAACAAACTTTCTCTATTTTAATAACATTTTAAGGTCTAAGACTGAATTTCAAATAATTTTCATAGGTAAAGTACTTAATTAGAATATATTTAGCCAAATGCTAATTCTATGATATAGATAATAAGTAAATATTAATCTAATATGCAATGAGTTGATACACACTTTATTAAATATATATGATGATGACGTTGAAAAAACGAATACAATGCATAGTTGCCACTTCTTTTGAAATCGGTGGGTCTATTGTCAATGAACAAAGCCGTCTATACAATGGCCCCTATGACGTAGGTAGGGTTGATATTCATGTACACTTTCTACCGTTATACACACTATATATGCATGTGTGTTGTTAAATTTAAGAGTGCATTGTTTTATACAATTATGGAATCCTGCATGTTCATCATTTGGCCTACATTTTCGCGCAATTAGTCAAAAAGTCCAAATATGCCTCACTTAATATGTTTTGATTATATCGATGGCTTAGAATTAGAAGGTCGTAACTACCAAATCGATATTTTGAGAAAACACGGAAAAACTGTCTGACATTTACTCTGTACTTATGGGAAAACAAACTTTTACAACTTCATTTTGGTCAACATGACGAGTTCAGATTTTTATGAAAATGGGCTCTTAAGAAGCGGCTTGCGATGCTTATTCTAAATATGTATGAATCTTAAAAGGTCGTAAGTGGCACTTACGACCTTCTAATTCTAAGCCATCGATATAGCATGCTGACTGGTAAAATACCAGGGGAAGTAACTCGAAAAACATAACATCTATAAACCGGTATTAACTCCCTTGAACTGACCATCAACGTTCACGAATAGCAAAACTCACAGTACCACACTGCACAATGAACAGTACACAGTAAATAATACAAAGTACACATAACTTAGTGCACATTAATGTGCACTATTACTGAGTACATTTTCATGTGTACAAAGTTCACATAACTTAGTGCAGATTACTGTGTAGTCATTAATGAGCACATATGTATGTGTACAAAGTTCACATAACTTAGTGCACATTAATGTGCACATATTACTGAGTACATTTTCATGTGTACAAATTCTCATAACTTAGTGCAGATTACTGTGTAGACATTTATGTGTACAAAGTTCACATAACTTAGTGCAGACTGATTACTGTTGAGACATTAATGAGCATATATTCATGTGTACAAAGTTCACATAACTTAGTGCACATTAATGTGCACATATTACTGAGTTCATTTTCATGTGTACAAATTCACATAACTTAGTGCAGATTACTGTGTAGACATAAATGTGTACACATTTATGTGTAAAACGTTCACATAACTTAGTGCAGACTGATTACTGTGTAGTCATTAATGAGCACATATGAATGTGTACAAAGTTCAAATAACTCAGTGCACATTAATGTGCACATATTACTGAGCACATTTTTATGTGTACAAATTCACATAACTTAGTGCAGATTACTGTGTAGGCATTAATGTGTACACATTTATGTTTACAAAGTTCACATAACTTAGTGCACATTACTGTGTAGACATTAATGAGCATATATTCATGTGTACAAAGTTCACATAATTTAGTGCACATGAATGTGTTTATATTACTGAGTACATGTTTTAGGTGTACACATTCACATAACTTAGTGCAGATTACTGTGTACACACTAATGAGTACACACTTATGTGTACAAAGTTCACATAACTTAGTGCAGATTACTGTGTAGTCATTAATGAGCACATATGTATGTGTACAAAGTTCACATAACTTAGTGCACATTAATGTGCACATATTACTGAGTACATTTTCATGTGTACAAATTCTCATAACTTAGTGCAGATTACTGTGTAGACATTTATGTGTACAAAGTTCACATAACTTAGTGCAGACTGATTACTGTTGAGACATTAATGAGCATATATTCATGTGTACAAAGTTCACATAACTTAGTGCACATTAATGTGCACATATTACTGAGTTCATTTTCATGTGTACAAATTCACATAACTTAGTGCAGATTACTGTGTAGACATAAATGTGTACACATTTATGTGTAAAACGTTCACATAACTTAGTGCAGACTGATTACTGTGTAGTCATTAATGAGCACATATGAATGTGTACAAAGTTCAAATAACTCAGTGCACATTAATGTGCACATATTACTGAGCACATTTTTATGTGTACAAATTCACATAACTTAGTGCAGATTACTGTGTAGGCATTAATGTGTACACATTTATGTTTACAAAGTTCACATAACTTAGTGCACATTACTGTGTAGACATTAATGAGCATATATTCATGTGTACAAAGTTCACATAATTTAGTGCACATGAATGTGTTCATATTACTGAGTACATGTTTTAGGTGTACACATTCACATAACTTAGTGCAGATTACTGTGTACACACTAATGAGTACACACTTATGTTTACAAATTCACATAACTTAGTGCACATTTCTGTGTAGACCTTAGTGAGCACATATTTATGTGTACAAAGTTCACATAACATAGTGCAGATGACTGAGTTCATACAGAACAACAAACTTTCTCTATTTTAATAACATTTTAAGGTCTAAGACTGAATTTCAAATAATTTTCATAGGTAAAGTACTTAATTAGAATATATTTAGCCAAATGCTAATTCTATGATATAGATAATAAGTAAATATTAATCTAATATGCAATGAGTTGATACACACTTTATTAAATATATATGATGATGACGTTGAAAAAACGAATACAATGCATAGTTGCCACTTCTTTTGAAATCGGTGGGTCTATTGTCAATGAACAAAGCCGTCTATACAATGGCCCCTACATGTATGACGTAGGTAGGGTTGATATTCATGTACACTTTCTACCGTTATACACACTATATATGCATGTGTGTTGTTAAATTTAAGAGTGCATTGTTTTATACAATTATGGAATCCTGCATGTTCATCATTTGGCCTACATTTTCGCGCAATTAGTCAAAAAGTCCAAATATGCCTCACTTAATATGTTTTGATTATATCGATGGCTTAGAATTAGAAGGTCGTAACTACCAAATCGATATTTTGAGAAAACACGGAAAAACTGTCTGACATTTACTCTGTACTTATGGGAAAACAAACTTTTACAACTTCATTTTGGTCAACATGACGAGTTCAGATTTTTATGAAAATGGGCTCTTAAGAAGCGGCTTGCGATGCTTATTCTAAATATGTATGAATCTTAAAAGGTCGTAAGTGGCACTTACGACCTTCTAATTCTAAGCCATCGATATAGCATGCTGACTGGTAAAATACCAGGGGAAGTAACTCGAAAAACATAACATCTATAAACCGGTATTAACTCCCTTGAACTGACCATCAACGTTCACGAATAGCAAAACTCACAGTACCACACTGCACAATGAACAGTACACAGTAAATAATACAAAGTACACATAACTTAGTGCACATTAATGTGCACTATTACTGAGTACATTTTCATGTGTACAAAGTTCACATAACTTAGTGCAGATTACTGTGTAGTCATTAATGAGCACATATGTATGTGTACAAAGTTCACATAACTTAGTGCACATTAATGTGCACATATTACTGAGTACATTTTCATGTGTACAAATTCTCATAACTTAGTGCAGATTACTGTGTAGACATTTATGTGTACAAAGTTCACATAACTTAGTGCAGACTGATTACTGTTGAGACATTAATGAGCATATATTCATGTGTACAAAGTTCACATAACTTAGTGCACATTAATGTGCACATATTACTGAGTTCATTTTCATGTGTACAAATTCACATAACTTAGTGCAGATTACTGTGTAGACATAAATGTGTACACATTTATGTGTAAAACGTTCACATAACTTAGTGCAGACTGATTACTGTGTAGTCATTAATGAGCACATATGAATGTGTACAAAGTTCAAATAACTCAGTGCACATTAATGTGCACATATTACTGAGCACATTTTTATGTGTACAAATTCACATAACTTAGTGCAGATTACTGTGTAGGCATTAATGTGTACACATTTATGTTTACAAAGTTCACATAACTTAGTGCACATTACTGTGTAGACATTAATGAGCATATATTCATGTGTACAAAGTTCACATAGTTTAGTGCACATGAATGTGTTCATATTACTGAGTACATGTTTTAGGTGTACACATTCACATAACTTAGTGCAGATTACTGTGTACACACTAATGAGTACACACTTATGTGTACAAAGTTCACATAACTTAGTGCAGATTACTGTGTAGTCATTAATGAGCACATATGTATGTGTACAAAGTTCACATAACTTAGTGCACATTAATGTGCACATATTACTGAGTACATTTTCATGTGTACAAATTCTCATAACTTAGTGCAGATTACTGTGTAGACATTTATGTGTACAAAGTTCACATAACTTAGTGCAGACTGATTACTGTTGAGACATTAATGAGCATATATTCATGTGTACAAAGTTCACATAACTTAGTGCACATTAATGTGCACATATTACTGAGTTCATTTTCATGTGTACAAATTCACATAACTGAGTGCAGATTACTGTGTAGACATAAATGTGTACACATTTATGTGTAAAACGTTCACATAACTTAGTGCAGACTGATTACTGTGTAGTCATTAATGAGCACATATGAATGTGTACAAAGTTCAAATAACTCAGTGCACATTAATGTGCACATATTACTGAGCACATTTTTATGTGTACAAATTCACATAACTTAGTGCAGATTACTGTGTAGGCATTAATGTGTACACATTTATGTTTACAAAGTTCACATAACTTAGTGCACATTACTGTGTAGACATTAATGAGCATATATTCATGTGTACAAAGTTCACATAATTTAGTGCACATGAATGTGTTCATATTACTGAGTACATGTTTTAGGTGTACACATTCACATAACTTAGTGCAGATTACTGTGTACACACTAATGAGTACACACTTATGTTTACAAATTCACATAACTTAGTGCATATTACTGTGTAGACACTAATGAGTACACATTTATGTGTACAAATTCATAAAACTTAGTGCACATTTCTGTGTAGACCTTAGTGAGCACATATTTATGTGTACAAAGTTCACATAACATAGTGCAGATGACTGAGTTCATACAGAACAACAAACTTTCTCTATTTTAATAACATTTTAAGGTCTAAGACTGAATTTCAAATAATTTTCATAGGTAAAGTACTTAATTAGAATATATTTAGCCAAATGCTAATTCTATGATATAGATAATAAGTAAATATTAATCTAATATGCAATGAGTTGATACACACTTTATTAAATATATATGATGATGACGTTGAAAAAACGAATACAATGCATAGTTGCCACTTCTTTTGAAATCGGTGGGTCTATTGTCAATGAACAAAGCCGTCTATACAATGGCCCCTATGACGTAGGTAGGGTTGATATTCATGTACACTTTCTACCGTTATACACACTATATATGCATGTGTGTTGTTAAATTTAAGAGTGCATTGTTTTATACAATTATGGAATCCTGCATGTTCATCATTTGGCCTACATTTTCGCGCAATTAGTCAAAAAGTCCAAATATGCCTCACTTAATATGTTTTGATTATATCGATGGCTTAGAATTAGAAGGTCGTAACTACCAAATCGATATTTTGAGAAAACACGGAAAAACTGTCTGACATTTACTCTGTACTTATGGGAAAACAAACTTTTACAACTTCATTTTGGTCAACATGACGAGTTCAGATTTTTATGAAAATGGGCTCTTAAGAAGCGGCTTGCGATGCTTATTCTAAATATGTATGAATCTTAAAAGGTCGTAAGTGGCACTTACGACCTTCTAATTCTAAGCCATCGATATAGCATGCTGACTGGTAAAATACCAGGGGAAGTAACTCGAAAAACATAACATCTATAAACCGGTATTAACTCCCTTGAACTGACCATCAACGTTCACGAATAGCAAAACTCACAGTACCACACTGCACAATGAACAGTACACAGTAAATAATACAAAGTACACATAACTTAGTGCACATTAATGTGCACTATTACTGAGTACATTTTCATGTGTACAAAGTTCACATAACTTAGTGCAGATTACTGTGTAGTCATTAATGAGCACATATGTATGTGTACAAAGTTCACATAACTTAGTGCACATTAATGTGCACATATTACTGAGTACATTTTCATGTGTACAAATTCTCATAACTTAGTGCAGATTACTGTGTAGACATTTATGTGTACAAAGTTCACATAACTTAGTGCAGACTGATTACTGTTGAGACATTAATGAGCATATATTCATGTGTACAAAGTTCACATAACTTAGTGCACATTAATGTGCACATATTACTGAGTTCATTTTCATGTGTACAAATTCACATAACTTAGTGCAGATTACTGTGTAGACATAAATGTGTACACATTTATGTGTAAAACGTTCACATAACTTAGTGCAGACTGATTACTGTGTAGTCATTAATGAGCACATATGAATGTGTACAAAGTTCAAATAACTCAGTGCACATTAATGTGCACATATTACTGAGCACATTTTTATGTGTACAAATTCACATAACTTAGTGCAGATTACTGTGTAGGCATTAATGTGTACACATTTATGTTTACAAAGTTCACATAACTTAGTGCACATTACTGTGTAGACATTAATGAGCATATATTCATGTGTACAAAGTTCACATAATTTAGTGCACATGAATGTGTTTATATTACTGAGTACATGTTTTAGGTGTACACATTCACATAACTTAGTGCAGATTACTGTGTACACACTAATGAGTACACACTTATGTGTACAAAGTTCACATAACTTAGTGCAGATTACTGTGAAGTCATTAATGAGCACATATGTATGTGTACAAAGTTCACATAACTTAGTGCACATTAATGTGCACATATTACTGAGTACATTTTCATGTGTACAAATTCTCATAACTTAGTGCAGATTACTGTGTAGACATTTATGTGTACAAAGTTCACATAACTTAGTGCAGACTGATTACTGTTGAGACATTAATGAGCATATATTCATGTGTACAAAGTTCACATAACTTAGTGCACATTAATGTGCACATATTACTGAGTTCATTTTCATGTGTACAAATTCACATAACTTAGTGCAGATTACTGTGTAGACATAAATGTGTACACATTTATGTGTAAAACGTTCACATAACTTAGTGCAGACTGATTACTGTGTAGTCATTAATGAGCACATATGAATGTGTACAAAGTTCAAATAACTCAGTGCACATTAATGTGCACATATTACTGAGCACATTTTTATGTGTACAAATTCACATAACTTAGTGCAGATTACTGTGTAGGCATTAATGTGTACACATTTATGTTTACAAAGTTCACATAACTTAGTGCACATTACTGTGTAGACATTAATGAGCATATATTCATGTGTACAAAGTTCACATAATTTAGTGCACATGAATGTGTTCATATTACTGAGTACATGTTTTAGGTGTACACATTCACATAACTTAGTGCAGATTACTGTGTACACACTAATGAGTACACACTTATGTTTACAAATTCACATAACTTAGTGCACATTTCTGTGTAGACCTTAGTGAGCACATATTTATGTGTACAAAGTTCACATAACATAGTGCAGATGACTGAGTTCATACAGAACAACAAACTTTCTCTATTTTAATAACATTTTAAGGTCTAAGACTGAATTTCAAATAATTTTCATAGGTAAAGTACTTAATTAGAATATATTTAGCCAAATGCTAATTCTATGATATAGATAATAAGTAAATATTAATCTAATATGCAATGAGTTGATACACACTTTATTAAATATATATGATGATGACGTTGAAAAAACGAATACAATGCATAGTTGCCACTTCTTTTGAAATCGGTGGGTCTATTGTCAATGAACAAAGCCGTCTATACAATGGCCCCTATGACGTAGGTAGGGTTGATATTCATGTACACTTTCTACCGTTATACACACTATATATGCATGTGTGTTGTTAAATTTAAGAGTGCATTGTTTTATACAATTATGGAATCCTGCATGTTCATCATTTGGCCTACATTTTCGCGCAATTAGTCAAAAAGTCCAAATATGCCTCACTTAATATGTTTTGATTATATCGATGGCTTAGAATTAGAAGGTCGTAACTACCAAATCGATATTTTGAGAAAACACGGAAAAACTGTCTGACATTTACTCTGTACTTATGGGAAAACAAACTTTTACAACTTCATTTTGGTCAACATGACGAGTTCAGATTTTTATGAAAATGGGCTCTTAAGAAGCGGCTTGCGATGCTTATTCTAAATATGTATGAATCTTAAAAGGTCGTAAGTGGCACTTACGACCTTCTAATTCTAAGCCATCGATATAGCATGCTGACTGGTAAAATACCAGGGGAAGTAACTCGAAAAACATAACATCTATAAACCGGTATTAACTCCCTTGAACTGACCATCAACGTTCACGAATAGCAAAACTCACAGTACCACACTGCACAATGAACAGTACACAGTAAATAATACAAAGTACACATAACTTAGTGCACATTAATGTGCACTATTACTGAGTACATTTTCATGTGTACAAAGTTCACATAACTTAGTGCAGATTACTGTGTAGTCATTAATGAGCACATATGTATGTGTACAAAGTTCACATAACTTAGTGCACATTAATGTGCACATATTACTGAGTACATTTTCATGTGTACAAATTCTCATAACTTAGTGCAGATTACTGTGTAGACATTTATGTGTACAAAGTTCACATAACTTAGTGCAGACTGATTACTGTTGAGACATTAATGAGCATATATTCATGTGTACAAAGTTCACATAACTTAGTGCACATTAATGTGCACATATTACTGAGTTCATTTTCATGTGTACAAATTCACATAACTTAGTGCAGATTACTGTGTAGACATAAATGTGTACACATTTATGTGTAAAACGTTCACATAACTTAGTGCAGACTGATTACTGTGTAGTCATTAATGAGCACATATGAATGTGTACAAAGTTCAAATAACTCAGTGCACATTAATGTGCACATATTACTGAGCACATTTTTATGTGTACAAATTCACATAACTTAGTGCAGATTACTGTGTAGGCATTAATGTGTACACATTTATGTTTACAAAGTTCACATAACTTAGTGCACATTACTGTGTAGACATTAATGAGCATATATTCATGTGTACAAAGTTCACATAGTTTAGTGCACATGAATGTGTTCATATTACTGAGTACATGTTTTAGGTGTACACATTCACATAACTTAGTGCAGATTACTGTGTACACACTAATGAGTACACACTTATGTGTACAAAGTTCACATAACTTAGTGCAGATTACTGTGTAGTCATTAATGAGCACATATGTATGTGTACAAAGTTCACATAACTTAGTGCACATTAATGTGCACATATTACTGAGTACATTTTCATGTGTACAAATTCTCATAACTTAGTGCAGATTACTGTGTAGACATTTATGTGTACAAAGTTCACATAACTTAGTGCAGACTGATTACTGTTGAGACATTAATGAGCATATATTCATGTGTACAAAGTTCACATAACTTAGTGCACATTAATGTGCACATATTACTGAGTTCATTTTCATGTGTACAAATTCACATAACTGAGTGCAGATTACTGTGTAGACATAAATGTGTACACATTTATGTGTAAAACGTTCACATAACTTAGTGCAGACTGATTACTGTGTAGTCATTAATGAGCACATATGAATGTGTACAAAGTTCAAATAACTCAGTGCACATTAATGTGCACATATTACTGAGCACATTTTTATGTGTACAAATTCACATAACTTAGTGCAGATTACTGTGTAGGCATTAATGTGTACACATTTATGTTTACAAAGTTCACATAACTTAGTGCACATTACTGTGTAGACATTAATGAGCATATATTCATGTGTACAAAGTTCACATAATTTAGTGCACATGAATGTGTTCATATTACTGAGTACATGTTTTAGGTGTACACATTCACATAACTTAGTGCAGATTACTGTGTACACACTAATGAGTACACACTTATGTTTACAAATTCACATAACTTAGTGCATATTACTGTGTAGACACTAATGAGTACACATTTATGTGTACAAATTCATAAAACTTAGTGCACATTTCTGTGTAGACCTTAGTGAGCACATATTTATGTGTACAAAGTTCACATAACATAGTGCAGATGACTGAGTTCATACAGAACAACAAACTTTCTCTATTTTAATAACATTTTAAGGTCTAAGACTGAATTTCAAATAATTTTCATAGGTAAAGTACTTAATTAGAATATATTTAGCCAAATGCTAATTCTATGATATAGATAATAAGTAAATATTAATCTAATATGCAATGAGTTGATACACACTTTATTAAATATATATGATGATGACGTTGAAAAAACGAATACAATGCATAGTTGCCACTTCTTTTGAAATCGGTGGGTCTATTGTCAATGAACAAAGCCGTCTATACAATGGCCCCTATGACGTAGGTAGGGTTGATATTCATGTACACTTTCTACCGTTATACACACTATATATGCATGTGTGTTGTTAAATTTAAGAGTGCATTGTTTTATACAATTATGGAATCCTGCATGTTCATCATTTGGCCTACATTTTCGCGCAATTAGTCAAAAAGTCCAAATATGCCTCACTTAATATGTTTTGATTATATCGATGGCTTAGAATTAGAAGGTCGTAACTACCAAATCGATATTTTGAGAAAACACGGAAAAACTGTCTGAAATTTACTCTGTACTTATGGGAAAACAAACTTTTACAACTTCATTTTGGTCAACATGACGAGTTCAGATTTTTATGAAAATGGGCTCTTAAGAAGCGGCTTGCGATGCTTATTCTAAATATGTATGAATCTTAAAAGGTCGTAAGTGGCACTTACGACCTTCTAATTCTAAGCCATCGATATAGCATGCTGACTGGTAAAATACCAGGGGAAGTAACTCGAAAAACATAACATCTATAAACCGGTATTAACTCCCTTGAACTGACCATCAACGTTCACGAATAGCAAAACTCACAGTACCACACTGCACAATGAACAGTACACAGTAAATAATACAAAGTACACATAACTTAGTGCACATTAATGTGCACTATTACTGAGTACATTTTCATGTGTACAAAGTTCACATAACTTAGTGCAGATTACTGTGTAGTCATTAATGAGCACATATGTATGTGTACAAAGTTCACATAACTTAGTGCACATTAATGTGCACATATTACTGAGTACATTTTCATGTGTACAAATTCTCATAACTTAGTGCAGATTACTGTGTAGACATTTATGTGTACAAAGTTCACATAACTTAGTGCAGACTGATTACTGTTGAGACATTAATGAGCATATATTCATGTGTACAAAGTTCACATAACTTAGTGCACATTAATGTGCACATATTACTGAGTTCATTTTCATGTGTACAAATTCACATAACTTAGTGCAGATTACTGTGTAGACATAAATGTGTACACATTTATGTGTAAAACGTTCACATAACTTAGTGCAGACTGATTACTGTGTAGTCATTAATGAGCACATATGAATGTGTACAAAGTTCAAATAACTCAGTGCACATTAATGTGCACATATTACTGAGCACATTTTTATGTGTACAAATTCACATAACTTAGTGCAGATTACTGTGTAGGCATTAATGTGTACACATTTATGTTTACAAAGTTCACATAACTTAGTGCACATTACTGTGTAGACATTAATGAGCATATATTCATGTGTACAAAGTTCACATAATTTAGTGCACATGAATGTGTTTATATTACTGAGTACATGTTTTAGGTGTACACATTCACATAACTTAGTGCAGATTACTGTGTACACACTAATGAGTACACACTTATGTGTACAAAGTTCACATAACTTAGTGCAGATTACTGTGTAGTCATTAATGAGCACATATGTATGTGTACAAAGTTCACATAACTTAGTGCACATTAATGTGCACATATTACTGAGTACATTTTCATGTGTACAAATTCTCATAACTTAGTGCAGATTACTGTGTAGACATTTATGTGTACAAAGTTCACATAACTTAGTGCAGACTGATTACTGTTGAGACATTAATGAGCATATATTCATGTGTACAAAGTTCACATAACTTAGTGCACATTAATGTGCACATATTACTGAGTTCATTTTCATGTGTACAAATTCACATAACTTAGTGCAGATTACTGTGTAGACATAAATGTGTACACATTTATGTGTAAAACGTTCACATAACTTAGTGCAGACTGATTACTGTGTAGTCATTAATGAGCACATATGAATGTGTACAAAGTTCAAATAACTCAGTGCACATTAATGTGCACATATTACTGAGCACATTTTTATGTGTACAAATTCACATAACTTAGTGCAGATTACTGTGTAGGCATTAATGTGTACACATTTATGTTTACAAAGTTCACATAACTTAGTGCACATTACTGTGTAGACATTAATGAGCATATATTCATGTGTACAAAGTTCACATAATTTAGTGCACATGAATGTGTTCATATTACTGAGTACATGTTTTAGGTGTACACATTCACATAACTTAGTGCAGATTACTGTGTACACACTAATGAGTACACACTTATGTTTACAAATTCACATAACTTAGTGCACATTTCTGTGTAGACCTTAGTGAGCACATATTTATGTGTACAAAGTTCACATAACATAGTGCAGATGACTGAGTTCATACAGAACAACAAACTTTCTCTATTTTAATAACATTTTAAGGTCTAAGACTGAATTTTAAATAATTTTCATAGGTAAAGTACTTAATTAGAATATATTTAGCCAAATGCTAATTCTATGATATAGATAATAAGTAAATATTAATCTAATATGCAATGAGTTGATACACACTTTATTAAATATATATGATGATGACGTTGAAAAAACGAATACAATGCATAGTTGCCACTTCTTTTGAAATCGGTGGGTCTATTGTCAATGAACAAAGCCGTCTATACAATGGCCCCTATGACGTAGGTAGGGTTGATATTCATGTACACTTTCTACCGTTATACACACTATATATGCATGTGTGTTGTTAAATTTAAGAGTGCATTGTTTTATACAATTATGGAATCCTGCATGTTCATCATTTGGCCTACATTTTCGCGCAATTAGTCAAAAAGTCCAAATATGCCTCACTTAATATGTTTTGATTATATCGATGGCTTAGAATTAGAAGGTCGTAACTACCAAATCGATATTTTGAGAAAACACGGAAAAACTGTCTGACATTTACTCTGTACTTATGGGAAAACAAACTTTTACAACTTCATTTTGGTCAACATGACGAGTTCAGATTTTTATGAAAATGGGCTCTTAAGAAGCGGCTTGCGATGCTTATTCTAAATATGTATGAATCTTAAAAGGTCGTAAGTGGCACTTACGACCTTCTAATTCTAAGCCATCGATATAGCATGCTGACTGGTAAAATACCAGGGGAAGTAACTCGAAAAACATAACATCTATAAACCGGTATTAACTCCCTTGAACTGACCATCAACGTTCACGAATAGCAAAACTCACAGTACCACACTGCACAATGAACAGTACACAGTAAATAATACAAAGTACACATAACTTAGTGCACATTAATGTGCACTATTACTGAGTACATTTTCATGTGTACAAAGTTCACATAACTTAGTGCAGATTACTGTGTAGTCATTAATGAGCACATATGTATGTGTACAAAGTTCACATAACTTAGTGCACATTAATGTGCACATATTACTGAGTACATTTTCATGTGTACAAAGTTCACATAACTTAGTGCAGATTACTGTGTAGTCATTAATGAGCACATATGTATGTGTACAAAGTTCACATAACTTAGTGCACATTAATGTGCACATATTACTGAGTACATTTTCATGTGTACAAATTCTCATAACTTAGTGCAGATTACTGTGTAGACATTTATGTGTACAAAGTTCACATAACTTAGTGCAGACTGATTACTGTTGAGACATTAATGAGCATATATTCATGTGTACAAAGTTCACATAACTTAGTGCACATTAATGTGCACATATTACTGAGTTCATTTTCATGTGTACAAATTCACATAACTTAGTGCAGATTACTGTGTAGACATAAATGTGTACACATTTATGTGTAAAACGTTCACATAACTTAGTGCAGACTGATTACTGTGTAGTCATTAATGAGCACATATGAATGTGTACAAAGTTCAAATAACTCAGTGCACATTAATGTGCACATATTACTGAGCACATTTTTATGTGTACAAATTCACATAACTTAGTGCAGATTACTGTGTAGGCATTAATGTGTACACATTTATGTTTACAAAGTTCACATAACTTAGTGCACATTACTGTGTAGACATTAATGAGCATATATTCATGTGTACAAAGTTCACATAATTTAGTGCACATGAATGTGTTCATATTACTGAGTACATGTTTTAGGTGTACACATTCACATAACTTAGTGCAGATTACTGTGTACACACTAATGAGTACACACTTATGTTTACAAATTCACATAACTTAGTGCATATTACTGTGTAGACACTAATGAGTACACATTTATGTGTACAAATTCATAAAACTTAGTGCACATTTCTGTGTAGACCTTAGTGAGCACATATTTATGTGTACAAAGTTCACATAACATAGTGCAGATGACTGAGTTCATACAGAACAACAAACTTTCTCTATTTTAATAACATTTTAAGGTCTAAGACTGAATTTCAAATAATTTTCATAGGTAAAGTACTTAATTAGAATATATTTAGCCAAATGCTAATTCTATGATATAGATAATAAGTAAATATTAATCTAATATGCAATGAGTTGATACACACTTTATTAAATATATATGATGATGACGTTGAAAAAACGAATACAATGCATAGTTGCCACTTCTTTTGAAATCGGTGGGTCTATTGTCAATGAACAAAGCCGTCTATACAATGGCCCCTATGACGTAGGTAGGGTTGATATTCATGTACACTTTCTACCGTTATACACACTATATATGCATGTGTGTTGTTAAATTTAAGAGTGCATTGTTTTATACAATTATGGAATCCTGCATGTTCATCATTTGGCCTACATTTTCGCGCAATTAGTCAAAAAGTCCAAATATGCCTCACTTAATATGTTTTGATTATATCGATGGCTTAGAATTAGAAGGTCGTAACTACCAAATCGATATTTTGAGAAAACACGGAAAAACTGTCTGACATTTACTCTGTACTTATGGGAAAACAAACTTTTACAACTTCATTTTGGTCAACATGACGAGTTCAGATTTTTATGAAAATGGGCTCTTAAGAAGCGGCTTGCGATGCTTATTCTAAATATGTATGAATCTTAAAAGGTCGTAAGTGGCACTTACGACCTTCTAATTCTAAGCCATCGATATAGCATGCTGACTGGTAAAATACCAGGGGAAGTAACTCGAAAAACATAACATCTATAAACCGGTATTAACTCCCTTGAACTGACCATCAACGTTCACGAATAGCAAAACTCACAGTACCACACTGCACAATGAACAGTACACAGTAAATAATACAAAGTACACATAACTTAGTGCACATTAATGTGCACTATTACTGAGTACATTTTCATGTGTACAAAGTTCACATAACTTAGTGCAGATTACTGTGTAGTCATTAATGAGCACATATGTATGTGTACAAAGTTCACATAACTTAGTGCACATTAATGTGCACATATTACTGAGTACATTTTCATGTGTACAAATTCTCATAACTTAGTGCAGATTACTGTGTAGACATTTATGTGTACAAAGTTCACATAACTTAGTGCAGACTGATTACTGTTGAGACATTAATGAGCATATATTCATGTGTACAAAGTTCACATAACTTAGTGCACATTAATGTGCACATATTACTGAGTTCATTTTCATGTGTACAAATTCACATAACTTAGTGCAGATTACTGTGTAGACATAAATGTGTACACATTTATGTGTAAAACGTTCACATAACTTAGTGCAGACTGATTACTGTGTAGTCATTAATGAGCACATATGAATGTGTACAAAGTTCAAATAACTCAGTGCACATTAATGTGCACATATTACTGAGCACATTTTTATGTGTACAAATTCACATAACTTAGTGCAGATTACTGTGTAGGCATTAATGTGTACACATTTATGTTTACAAAGTTCACATAACTTAGTGCACATTACTGTGTAGACATTAATGAGCATATATTCATGTGTACAAAGTTCACATAATTTAGTGCACATGAATGTGTTCATATTACTGAGTACATGTTTTAGGTGTACACATTCACATAACTTAGTGCAGATTACTGTGTACACACTAATGAGTACACACTTATGTGTACAAAGTTCACATAACTTAGTGCAGATTACTGTGTAGTCATTAATGAGCACATATGTATGTGTACAAAGTTCACATAACTTAGTGCACATTAATGTGCACATATTACTGAGTACATTTTCATGTGTACAAATTCTCATAACTTAGTGCAGATTACTGTGTAGACATTTATGTGTACAAAGTTCACATAACTTAGTGCAGACTGATTACTGTTGAGACATTAATGAGCATATATTCATGTGTACAAAGTTCACATAACTTAGTGCACATTAATGTGCACATATTACTGAGTTCATTTTCATGTGTACAAATTCACATAACTTAGTGCAGATTACTGTGTAGACATAAATGTGTACACATTTATGTGTAAAACGTTCACATAACTTAGTGCAGACTGATTACTGTGTAGTCATTAATGAGCACATATGAATGTGTACAAAGTTCAAATAACTCAGTGCACATTAATGTGCACATATTACTGAGCACATTTTTATGTGTACAAATTCACATAACTTAGTGCAGATTACTGTGTAGGCATTAATGTGTACACATTTATGTTTACAAAGTTCACATAACTTAGTGCACATTACTGTGTAGACATTAATGAGCATATATTCATGTGTACAAAGTTCACATAATTTAGTGCACATGAATGTGTTCATATTACTGAGTACATGTTTTAGGTGTACACATTCACATAACTTAGTGCAGATTACTGTGTACACACTAATGAGTACACACTTATGTTTACAAATTCACATAACTTAGTGCATATTACTGTGTAGACACTAATGAGTACACATTTATGTGTACAAATTCATAAAACTTAGTGCACATTTCTGTGTAGACCTTAGTGAGCACATATTTATGTGTACAAAGTTCACATAACATAGTGCAGATGACTGAGTTCATACAGAACAACAAACTTTCTCTATTTTAATAACATTTTAAGGTCTAAGACTGAATTTCAAATAATTTTCATAGGTAAAGTACTTAATTAGAATATATTTAGCCAAATGCTAATTCTATGATATAGATAATAAGTAAATATTAATCTAATATGCAATGAGTTGATACACACTTTATTAAATATATATGATGATGACGTTGAAAAAACGAATACAATGCATAGTTGCCACTTCTTTTGAAATCGGTGGGTCTATTGTCAATGAACAAAGCCGTCTATACAATGGCCCCTATGACGTAGGTAGGGTTGATATTCATGTACACTTTCTACCGTTATACACACTATATATGCATGTGTGTTGTTAAATTTAAGAGTGCATTGTTTTATACAATTATGGAATCCTGCATGTTCATCATTTGGCCTACATTTTCGCGCAATTAGTCAAAAAGTCCAAATATGCCTCACTTAATATGTTTTGATTATATCGATGGCTTAGAATTAGAAGGTCGTAACTACCAAATCGATATTTTGAGAAAACACGGAAAAACTGTCTGACATTTACTCTGTACTTATGGGAAAACAAACTTTTACAACTTCATTTTGGTCAACATGACGAGTTCAGATTTTTATGAAAATGGGCTCTTAAGAAGCGGCTTGCGATGCTTATTCTAAATATGTATGAATCTTAAAAGGTCGTAAGTGGCACTTACGACCTTCTAATTCTAAGCCATCGATAAAGCATGCTGACTGGTAAAATACCAGGGGAAGTAACTCGAAAAACATAACATCTATAAACCGGTATTAACTCCCTTGAACTGACCATCAACGTTCACGAATAGCAAAACTCACAGTACCACACTGCACAATGAACAGTACACAGTAAATAATACAAAGTACACATAACTTAGTGCACATTAATGTGCACTATTACTGAGTACATTTTCATGTGTACAAAGTTCACATAACTTAGTGCAGATTACTGTGTAGTCATTAATGAGCACATATGTATGTGTACAAAGTTCACATAACTTAGTGCACATTAATGTGCACATATTACTGAGTACATTTTCATGTGTACAAATTCTCATAACTTAGTGCAGATTACTGTGTAGACATTTATGTGTACAAAGTTCACATAACTTAGTGCAGACTGATTACTGTTGAGACATTAATGAGCATATATTCATGTGTACAAAGTTCACATAACTTAGTGCACATTAATGTGCACATATTACTGAGTTCATTTTCATGTGTACAAATTCACATAACTTAGTGCAGATTACTGTGTAGACATAAATGTGTACACATTTATGTGTAAAACGTTCACATAACTTAGTGCAGACTGATTACTGTGTAGTCATTAATGAGCACATATGAATGTGTACAAAGTTCAAATAACTCAGTGCACATTAATGTGCACATATTACTGAGCACATTTTTATGTGTACAAATTCACATAACTTAGTGCAGATTACTGTGTAGGCATTAATGTGTACACATTTATGTTTACAAAGTTCACATAACTTAGTGCACATTACTGTGTAGACATTAATGAGCATATATTCATGTGTACAAAGTTCACATAATTTAGTGCACATGAATGTGTTCATATTACTGAGTACATGTTTTAGGTGTACACATTCACATAACTTAGTGCAGATTACTGTGTACACACTAATAAGTACACACTTATGTGTACAAAGTTCACATAACTTAGTGCAGATTACTGTGTAGTCATTAATGAGCACATATGTATGTGTACAAAGTTCACATAACTTAGTGCACATTAATGTGCACATATTACTGAGTACATTTTCATGTGTACAAATTCTCATAACTTAGTGCAGATTACTGTGTAGACATTTATGTGTACAAAGTTCACATAACTTAGTGCAGACTGATTACTGTTGAGACATTAATGAGCATATATTCATGTGTACAAAGTTCACATAACTTAGTGCACATTAATGTGCACATATTACTGAGTTCATTTTCATGTGTACAAATTCACATAACTTAGTGCAGATTACTGTGTAGACATAAATGTGTACACATTTATGTGTAAAACGTTCACATAACTTAGTGCAGACTGATTACTGTGTAGTCATTAATGAGCACATATGAATGTGTACAAAGTTCAAATAACTCAGTGCACATTAATGTGCACATATTACTGAGCACATTTTTATGTGTACAAATTCACATAACTTAGTGCAGATTACTGTGTAGGCATTAATGTGTACACATTTATGTTTACAAAGTTCACATAACTTAGTGCACATTACTGTGTAGACATTAATGAGCATATATTCATGTGTACAAAGTTCACATAATTTAGTGCACATGAATGTGTTCATATTACTGAGTACATGTTTTAGGTGTACACATTCACATAACTTAGTGCAGATTACTGTGTACACACTAATGAGTACACACTTATGTTTACAAATTCACATAACTTAGTGCATATTACTGTGTAGACACTAATGAGTACACATTTATGTGTACAAATTCATAAAACTTAGTGCACATTTCTGTGTAGACCTTAGTGAGCACATATTTATGTGTACAAAGTTCACATAACATAGTGCAGATGACTGAGTTCATACAGAACAACAAACTTTCTCTATTTTAATAACATTTTAAGGTCTAAGACTGAATTTCAAATAATTTTCATAGGTAAAGTACTTAATTAGAATATATTTAGCCAAATGCTAATTCTATGATATAGATAATAAGTAAATATTAATCTAATATGCAATGAGTTGATACACACTTTATTAAATATATATGATGATGACGTTGAAAAAACGAATACAATGCATAGTTGCCACTTCTTTTGAAATCGGTGGGTCTATTGTCAATGAACAAAGCCGTCTATACAATGGCCCCTATGACGTAGGTAGGGTTGATATTCATGTACACTTTCTACCGTTATACACACTATATATGCATGTGTGTTGTTAAATTTAAGAGTGCATTGTTTTATACAATTATGGAATCCTGCATGTTCATCATTTGGCCTACATTTTCGCGCAATTAGTCAAAAAGTCCAAATATGCCTCACTTAATATGTTTTGATTATATCGATGGCTTAGAATTAGAAGGTCGTAACTACCAAATCGATATTTTGAGAAAACACGGAAAAACTGTCTGACATTTACTCTGTACTTATGGGAAAACAAACTTTTACAACTTCATTTTGGTCAACATGACGAGTTCAGATTTTTATGAAAATGGGCTCTTAAGAAGCGGCTTGCGATGCTTATTCTAAATATGTATGAATCTTAAAAGGTCGTAAGTGGCACTTACGACCTTCTAATTCTAAGCCATCGATATAGCATGCTGACTGGTAAAATACCAGGGGAAGTAACTCGAAAAACATAACATCTATAAACCGGTATTAACTCCCTTGAACTGACCATCAACGTTCACGAATAGCAAAACTCACAGTACCACACTGCACAATGAACAGTACACAGTAAATAATACAAAGTACACATAACTTAGTGCACATTAATGTGCACTATTACTGAGTACATTTTCATGTGTACAAAGTTCACATAACTTAGTGCAGATTACTGTGTAGTCATTAATGAGCACATATGTATGTGTACAAAGTTCACATAACTTAGTGCACATTAATGTGCACATATTACTGAGTACATTTTCATGTGTACAAATTCTCATAACTTAGTGCAGATTACTGTGTAGACATTTATGTGTACAAAGTTCACATAACTTAGTGCAGACTGATTACTGTTGAGACATTAATGAGCATATATTCATGTGTACAAAGTTCACATAACTTAGTGCACATTAATGTGCACATATTACTGAGTTCATTTTCATGTGTACAAATTCACATAACTTAGTGCAGATTACTGTGTAGACATAAATGTGTACACATTTATGTGTAAAACGTTCACATAACTTAGTGCAGACTGATTACTGTGTAGTCATTAATGAGCACATATGAATGTGTACAAAGTTCAAATAACTCAGTGCACATTAATGTGCACATATTACTGAGCACATTTTTATGTGTACAAATTCACATAACTTAGTGCAGATTACTGTGTAGGCATTAATGTGTACACATTTATGTTTACAAAGTTCACATAACTTAGTGCACATTACTGTGTAGACATTAATGAGCATATATTCATGTGTACAAAGTTCACATAATTTAGTGCACATGAATGTGTTCATATTACTGAGTACATGTTTTAGGTGTACACATTCACATAACTTAGTGCAGATTACTGTGTACACACTAATGAGTACACACTTATGTGTACAAAGTTCACATAACTTAGTGCAGATTACTGTGTAGTCATTAATGAGCACATATGTATGTGTACAAAGTTCACATAACTTAGTGCACATTAATGTGCACATATTACTGAGTACATTTTCATGTGTACAAATTCTCATAACTTAGTGCAGATTACTGTGTAGACATTTATGTGTACAAAGTTCACATAACTTAGTGCAGACTGATTACTGTTGAGACATTAATGAGCATATATTCATGTGTACAAAGTTCACATAACTTAGTGCACATTAATGTGCACATATTACTGAGTTCATTTTCATGTGTACAAATTCACATAACTTAGTGCAGATTACTGTGTAGACATAAATGTGTACACATTTATGTGTAAAACGTTCACATAACTTAGTGCAGACTGATTACTGTGTAGTCATTAATGAGCACATATGAATGTGTACAAAGTTCAAATAACTCAGTGCACATTAATGTGCACATATTACTGAGCACATTTTTATGTGTACAAATTCACATAACTTAGTGCAGATTACTGTGTAGGCATTAATGTGTACACATTTATGTTTACAAAGTTCACATAACTTAGTGCACATTACTGTGTAGACATTAATGAGCATATATTCATGTGTACAAAGTTCACATAATTTAGTGCACATGAATGTGTTCATATTACTGAGTACATGTTTTAGGTGTACACATTCACATAACTTAGTGCAGATTACTGTGTACACACTAATGAGTACACACTTATGTTTACAAATTCACATAACTTAGTGCATATTACTGTGTAGACACTAATGAGTACACATTTATGTGTACAAATTCATAAAACTTAGTGCACATTTCTGTGTAGACCTTAGTGAGCACATATTTATGTGTACAAAGTTCACATAACATAGTGCAGATGACTGAGTTCATACAGAACAACAAACTTTCTCTATTTTAATAACATTTTAAGGTCTAAGACTGAATTTCAAATAATTTTCATAGGTAAAGTACTTAATTAGAATATATTTAGCCAAATGCTAATTCTATGATATAGATAATAAGTAAATATTAATCTAATATGCAATGAGTTGATACACACTTTATTAAATATATATGATGATGACGTTGAAAAAACGAATACAATGCATAGTTGCCACTTCTTTTGAAATCGGTGGGTCTATTGTCAATGAACAAAGCCGTCTATACAATGGCCCCTATGACGTAGGTAGGGTTGATATTCATGTACACTTTCTACCGTTATACACACTATATATGCATGTGTGTTGTTAAATTTAAGAGTGCATTGTTTTATACAATTATGGAATCCTGCATGTTCATCATTTGGCCTACATTTTCGCGCAATTAGTCAAAAAGTCCAAATATGCCTCACTTAATATGTTTTGATTATATCGATGGCTTAGAATTAGAAGGTCGTAACTACCAAATCGATATTTTGAGAAAACACGGAAAAACTGTCTGACATTTACTCTGTACTTATGGGAAAACAAACTTTTACAACTTCATTTTGGTCAACATGACGAGTTCAGATTTTTATGAAAATGGGCTCTTAAGAAGCGGCTTGCGATGCTTATTCTAAATATGTATGAATCTTAAAAGGTCGTAAGTGGCACTTACGACCTTCTAATTCTAAGCCATCGATATAGCATGCTGACTGGTAAAATACCAGGGGAAGTAACTCGAAAAACATAACATCTATAAACCGGTATTAACTCCCTTGAACTGACCATCAACGTTCACGAAAAGCAAAACTCACAGTACCACACTGCACAATGAACAGTACACAGTAAATAATACAAAGTACACATAACTTAGTGCACATTAATGTGCACTATTACTGAGTACATTTTCATGTGTACAAAGTTCACATAACTTAGTGCAGATTACTGTGTAGTCATTAATGAGCACATATGTATGTGTACAAAGTTCACATAACTTAGTGCACATTAATGTGCACATATTACTGAGTACATTTTCATGTGTACAAATTCTCATAACTTAGTGCAGATTACTGTGTAGACATTTATGTGTACAAAGTTCACATAACTTAGTGCAGACTGATTACTGTTGAGACATTAATGAGCATATATTCATGTGTACAAAGTTCACATAACTTAGTGCACATTAATGTGCACATATTACTGAGTTCATTTTCATGTGTACAAATTCACATAACTTAGTGCAGATTACTGTGTAGACATAAATGTGTACACATTTATGTGTAAAACGTTCACATAACTTAGTGCAGACTGATTACTGTGTAGTCATTAATGAGCACATATGAATGTGTACAAAGTTCAAATAACTCAGTGCACATTAATGTGCACATATTACTGAGCACATTTTTATGTGTACAAATTCACATAACTTAGTGCAGATTACTGTGTAGGCATTAATGTGTACACATTTATGTTTACAAAGTTCACATAACTTAGTGCACATTACTGTGTAGACATTAATGAGCATATATTCATGTGTACAAAGTTCACATAATTTAGTGCACATGAATGTGTTCATATTACTGAGTACATGTTTTAGGTGTACACATTCACATAACTTAGTGCAGATTACTGTGTACACACTAATGAGTACACACTTATGTGTACAAAGTTCACATAACTTAGTGCAGATTACTGTGTAGTCATTAATGAGCACATATGTATGTGTACAAAGTTCACATAACTTAGTGCACATTAATGTGCACATATTACTGAGTACATTTTCATGTGTACAAATTCTCATAACTTAGTGCAGATTACTGTGTAGACATTTATGTGTACAAAGTTCACATAACTTAGTGCAGACTGATTACTGTTGAGACATTAATGAGCATATATTCATGTGTACAAAGTTCACATAACTTAGTGCACATTAATGTGCACATATTACTGAGTTCATTTTCATGTGTACAAATTCACATAACTTAGTGCAGATTACTGTGTAGACATAAATGTGTACACATTTATGTGTAAAACGTTCACATAACTTAGTGCAGACTGATTACTGTGTAGTCATTAATGAGCACATATGAATGTGTACAAAGTTCAAATAACTCAGTGCACATTAATGTGCACATATTACTGAGCACATTTTTATGTGTACAAATTCACATAACTTAGTGCAGATTACTGTGTAGGCATTAATGTGTACACATTTATGTTTACAAAGTTCACATAACTTAGTGCACATTACTGTGTAGACATTAATGAGTATATATTCATGTGTACAAAGTTCACATAATTTAGTGCACATGAATGTGTTCATATTACTGAGTACATGTTTTAGGTGTACACATTCACATAACTTAGTGCAGATTACTGTGTACACACTAATGAGTACACACTTATGTTTACAAATTCACATAACTTAGTGCATATTACTGTGTAGACACTAATGAGTACACATTTATGTGTACAAATTCATAAAACTTAGTGCACATTTCTGTGTAGACCTTAGTGAGCACATATTTATGTGTACAAAGTTCACATAACATAGTGCAGATGACTGAGTTCATACAGAACAACAAACTTTCTCTATTTTAATAACATTTTAAGGTCTAAGACTGAATTTCAAATAATTTTCATAGGTAAAGTACTTAATTAGAATATATTTAGCCAAATGCTAATTCTATGATATAGATAATAAGTAAATATTAATCTAATATGCAATGAGTTGATACACACTTTATTAAATATATATGATGATGACGTTGAAAAAACGAATACAATGCATAGTTGCCACTTCTTTTGAAATCGGTGGGTCTATTGTCAATGAACAAAGCCGTCTATACAATGGCCCCTATGACGTAGGTAGGGTTGATATTCATGTACACTTTCTACCGTTATACACACTATATATGCATGTGTGTTGTTAAATTTAAGAGTGCATTGTTTTATACAATTATGGAATCCTGCATGTTCATCATTTGGCCTACATTTTCGCGCAATTAGTCAAAAAGTCCAAATATGCCTCACTTAATATGTTTTGATTATATCGATGGCTTAGAATTAGAAGGTCGTAACTACCAAATCGATATTTTGAGAAAACACGGAAAAACTGTCTGACATTTACTCTGTACTTATGGGAAAACAAACTTTTACAACTTCATTTTGGTCAACATGACGAGTTCAGATTTTTATGAAAATGGGCTCTTAAGAAGCGGCTTGCGATGCTTATTCTAAATATGTATGAATCTTAAAAGGTCGTAAGTGGCACTTACGACCTTCTAATTCTAAGCCATCGATATAGCATGCTGACTGGTAAAATACCAGGGGAAGTAACTCGAAAAACATAACATCTATAAACCGGTATTAACTCCCTTGAACTGACCATCAACGTTCACGAATAGCAAAACTCACAGTACCACACTGCACAATGAACAGTACACAGTAAATAATACAAAGTACACATAACTTAGTGCACATTAATGTGCACTATTACTGAGTACATTTTCATGTGTACAAAGTTCACATAACTTAGTGCAGATTACTGTGTAGTCATTAATGAGCACATATGTATGTGTACAAAGTTCACATAACTTAGTGCACATTAATGTGCACATATTACTGAGTACATTTTCATGTGTACAAATTCTCATAACTTAGTGCAGATTACTGTGTAGACATTTATGTGTACAAAGTTCACATAACTTAGTGCAGACTGATTACTGTTGAGACATTAATGAGCATATATTCATGTGTACAAAGTTCACATAACTTAGTGCACATTAATGTGCACATATTACTGAGTTCATTTTCATGTGTACAAATTCACATAACTTAGTGCAGATTACTGTGTAGACATAAATGTGTACACATTTATGTGTAAAACGTTCACATAACTTAGTGCAGACTGATTACTGTGTAGTCATTAATGAGCACATATGAATGTGTACAAAGTTCAAATAACTCAGTGCACATTAATGTGCACATATTACTGAGCACATTTTTATGTGTACAAATTCACATAACTTAGTGCAGATTACTGTGTAGGCATTAATGTGTACACATTTATGTTTACAAAGTTCACATAACTTAGTGAACATTACTGTGTAGACATTAATGAGCATATATTCATGTGTACAAAGTTCACATAATTTAGTGCACATGAATGTGTTCATATTACTGAGTACATGTTTTAGGTGTACACATTCACATAACTTAGTGCAGATTACTGTGTACACACTAATGAGTACACACTTATGTGTACAAAGTTCACATAACTTAGTGCAGATTACTGTGTAGTCATTAATGAGCACATATGTATGTGTACAAAGTTCACATAACTTAGTGCACATTAATGTGCACATATTACTGAGTACATTTTCATGTGTACAAATTCTCATAACTTAGTGCAGATTACTGTGTAGACATTTATGTGTACAAAGTTCACATAACTTAGTGCAGACTGATTACTGTTGAGACATTAATGAGCATATATTCATGTGTACAAAGTTCACATAACTTAGTGCACATTAATGTGCACATATTACTGAGTTCATTTTCATGTGTACAAATTCACATAACTTAGTGCAGATTACTGTGTAGACATAAATGTGTACACATTTATGTGTAAAACGTTCACATAACTTAGTGCAGACTGATTACTGTGTAGTCATTAATGAGCACATATGAATGTGTACAAAGTTCAAATAACTCAGTGCACATTAATGTGCACATATTACTGAGCACATTTTTATGTGTACAAATTCACATAACTTAGTGCAGATTACTGTGTAGGCATTAATGTGTACACATTTATGTTTACAAAGTTCACATAACTTAGTGCACATTACTGTGTAGACATTAATGAGCATATATTCATGTGTACAAAGTTCACATAATTTAGTGCACATGAATGTGTTCATATTACTGAGTACATGTTTTAGGTGTACACATTCACATAACTTAGTGCAGATTACTGTGTACACACTAATGAGTACACACTTATGTTTACAAATTCACATAACTTAGTGCATATTACTGTGTAGACACTAATGAGTACACATTTATGTGTACAAATTCATAAAACTTAGTGCACATTTCTGTGTAGACCTTAGTGAGCACATATTTATGTGTACAAAGTTCACATAACATAGTGCAGATGACTGAGTTCATACAGAACAACAAACTTTCTCTATTTTAATAACATTTTAAGGTCTAAGACTGAATTTCAAATAATTTTCATAGGTAAAGTACTTAATTAGAATATATTTAGCCAAATGCTAATTCTATGATATAGATAATAAGTAAATATTAATCTAATATGCAATGAGTTGATACACACTTTATTAAATATATATGATGATGACGTTGAAAAAACGAATACAATGCATAGTTGCCACTTCTTTTGAAATCGGTGGGTCTATTGTCAATGAACAAAGCCGTCTATACAATGGCCCCTATGACGTAGGTAGGGTTGATATTCATGTACACTTTCTACCGTTATACACACTATATATGCATGTGTGTTGTTAAATTTAAGAGTGCATTGTTTTATACAATTATGGAATCCTGCATGTTCATCATTTGGCCTACATTTTCGCGCAATTAGTCAAAAAGTCCAAATATGCCTCACTTAATATGTTTTGATTATATCGATGGCTTAGAATTAGAAGGTCGTAACTACCAAATCGATATTTTGAGAAAACACGGAAAAACTGTCTGACATTTACTCTGTACTTATGGGAAAACAAACTTTTACAACTTCATTTTGGTCAACATGACGAGTTCAGATTTTTATGAAAATGGGCTCTTAAGAAGCGGCTTGCGATGCTTATTCTAAATATGTATGAATCTTAAAAGGTCGTAAGTGGCACTTACGACCTTCTAATTCTAAGCCATCGATATAGCATGCTGACTGGTAAAATACCAGGGGAAGTAACTCGAAAAACATAACATCTATAAACCGGTATTAACTCCCTTGAACTGACCATCAACGTTCACGAATAGCAAAACTCACAGTACCACACTGCACAATGAACAGTACACAGTAAATAATACAAAGTACACATAACTTAGTGCACATTAATGTGCACTATTACTGAGTACATTTTCATGTGTACAAAGTTCACATAACTTAGTGCAGATTACTGTGTAGTCATTAATGAGCACATATGTATGTGTACAAAGTTCACATAACTTAGTGCACATTAATGTGCACATATTACTGAGTACATTTTCATGTGTACAAATTCTCATAACTTAGTGCAGATTACTGTGTAGACATTTATGTGTACAAAGTTCACATAACTTAGTGCAGACTGATTACTGTTGAGACATTAATGAGCATATATTCATGTGTACAAAGTTCACATAACTTAGTGCACATTAATGTGCACATATTACTGAGTTCATTTTCATGTGTACAAATTCACATAACTTAGTGCAGATTACTGTGTAGACATAAATGTGTACACATTTATGTGTAAAACGTTCACATAACTTAGTGCAGACTGATTACTGTGTAGTCATTAATGAGCACATATGAATGTGTACAAAGTTCAAATAACTCAGTGCACATTAATGTGCACATATTACTGAGCACATTTTTATGTGTACAAATTCACATAACTTAGTGCAGATTACTGTGTAGGCATTAATGTGTACACATTTATGTTTACAAAGTTCACATAACTTAGTGCACATTACTGTGTAGACATTAATGAGCATATATTCATGTGTACAAAGTTCACATAATTTAGTGCACATGAATGTGTTCATATTACTGAGTACATGTTTTAGGTGTACACATTCACATAACTTAGTGCAGATTACTGTGTACACACTAATGAGTACACACTTATGTGTACAAAGTTCACATAACTTAGTGCAGATTACTGTGTAGTCATTAATGAGCACATATGTATGTGTACAAAGTTCACATAACTTAGTGCACATTAATGTGCACATATTACTGAGTACATTTTCATGTGTACAAATTCTCATAACTTAGTGCAGATTACTGTGTAGACATTTATGTGTACAAAGTTCACATAACTTAGTGCAGACTGATTACTGTTGAGACATTAATGAGCATATATTCATGTGTACAAAGTTCACATAACTTAGTGCACATTAATGTGCACATATTACTGAGTTCATTTTCATGTGTACAAATTCACATAACTTAGTGCAGATTACTGTGTAGACATAAATGTGTACACATTTATGTGTAAAACGTTCACATAACTTAGTGCAGACTGATTACTGTGTAGTCATTAATGAGCACATATGAATGTGTACAAAGTTCAAATAACTCAGTGCACATTAATGTGCACATATTACTGAGCACATTTTTATGTGTACAAATTCACATAACTTAGTGCAGATTACTGTGTAGGCATTAATGTGTACACATTTATGTTTACAAAGTTCACATAACTTAGTGCACATTACTGTGTAGACATTAATGAGCATATATTCATGTGTACAAAGTTCACATAATTTAGTGCACATGAATGTGTTCATATTACTGAGTACATGTTTTAGGTGTACACATTCACATAACTTAGTGCAGATTACTGTGTACACACTAATGAGTACACACTTATGTTTACAAATTCACATAACTTAGTGCATATTACTGTGTAGACACTAATGAGTACACATTTATGTGTACAAATTCATAAACTTTAGTGCACATTTCTGTGTAGACCTTAGTGAGCACATATTTATGTGTACAAAGTTCACATAACATAGTGCAGATGACTGAGTTCATACAGAACAACAAACTTTCTCTATTTTAATAACATTTTAAGGTCTAAGACTGAATTTCAAATAATTTTCATAGGTAAAGTACTTAATTAGAATATATTTAGCCAAATGCTAATTCTATGATATAGATAATAAGTAAATATTAATCTAATATGCAATGAGTTGATACACACTTTATTAAATATATATGATGATGACGTTGAAAAAACGAATACAATGCATAGTTGCCACTTCTTTTGAAATCGGTGGGTCTATTGTCAATGAACAAAGCCGTCTATACAATGGCCCCTATGACGTAGGTAGGGTTGATATTCATGTACACTTTCTACCGTTATACACACTATATATGCATGTGTGTTGTTAAATTTAAGAGTGCATTGTTTTATACAATTATGGAATCCTGCATGTTCATCATTTGGCCTACATTTTCGCGCAATTAGTCAAAAAGTCCAAATATGCCTCACTTAATATGTTTTGATTATATCGATGGCTTAGAATTAGAAGGTCGTAACTACCAAATCGATATTTTGAGAAAACACGGAAAAACTGTCTGACATTTACTCTGTACTTATGGGAAAACAAACTTTTACAACTTCATTTTGGTCAACATGACGAGTTCAGATTTTTATGAAAATGGGCTCTTAAGAAGCGGCTTGCGATGCTTATTCTAAATATGTATGAATCTTAAAAGGTCGTAAGTGGCACTTACGACCTTCTAATTCTAAGCCATCGATATAGCATGCTGACTGGTAAAATACCAGGGGAAGTAACTCGAAAAACATAACATCTATAAACCGGTATTAACTCCCTTGAACTGACCATCAACGTTCACGAATAGCAAAACTCACAGTACCACACTGCACAATGAACAGTACACAGTAAATAATACAAAGTACACATAACTTAGTGCACATTAATGTGCACTATTACTGAGTACATTTTCATGTGTACAAAGTTCACATAACTTAGTGCAGATTACTGTGTAGTCATTAATGAGCACATATGTATGTGTACAAAGTTCACATAACTTAGTGCACATTAATGTGCACATATTACTGAGTACATTTTCATGTGTACAAATTCTCATAACTTAGTGCAGATTACTGTGTAGACATTTATGTGTACAAAGTTCACATAACTTAGTGCAGACTGATTACTGTTGAGACATTAATGAGCATATATTCATGTGTACAAAGTTCACATAACTTAGTGCACATTAATGTGCACATATTACTGAGTTCATTTTCATGTGTACAAATTCACATAACTTAGTGCAGATTACTGTGTAGACATAAATGTGTACACATTTATGTGTAAAACGTTCACATAACTTAGTGCAGACTGATTACTGTGTAGTCATTAATGAGCACATATGAATGTGTACAAAGTTCAAATAACTCAGTGCACATTAATGTGCACATATTACTGAGCACATTTTTATGTGTACAAATTCACATAACTTAGTGCAGATTACTGTGTAGGCATTAATGTGTACACATTTATGTTTACAAAGTTCACATAACTTAGTGAACATTACTGTGTAGACATTAATGAGCATATATTCATGTGTACAAAGTTCACATAATTTAGTGCACATGAATGTGTTCATATTACTGAGTACATGTTTTAGGTGTACACATTCACATAACTTAGTGCAGATTACTGTGTACACACTAATGAGTACACACTTATGTGTACAAAGTTCACATAACTTAGTGCAGATTACTGTGTAGTCATTAATGAGCACATATGTATGTGTACAAAGTTCACATAACTTAGTGCACATTAATGTGCACATATTACTGAGTACATTTTCATGTGTACAAATTCTCATAACTTAGTGCAGATTACTGTGTAGACATTTATGTGTACAAAGTTCACATAACTTAGTGCAGACTGATTACTGTTGAGACATTAATGAGCATATATTCATGTGTACAAAGTTCACATAACTTAGTGCACATTAATGTGCACATATTACTGAGTTCATTTTCATGTGTACAAATTCACATAACTTAGTGCAGATTACTGTGTAGACATAAATGTGTACACATTTATGTGTAAAACGTTCACATAACTTAGTGCAGACTGATTACTGTGTAGTCATTAATGAGCACATATGAATGTGTACAAAGTTCAAATAACTCAGTGCACATTAATGTGCACATATTACTGAGCACATTTTTATGTGTACAAATTCACATAACTTAGTGCAGATTACTGTGTAGGCATTAATGTGTACACATTTATGTTTACAAAGTTCACATAACTTAGTGCACATTACTGTGTAGACATTAATGAGCATATATTCATGTGTACAAAGTTCACATAATTTAGTGCACATGAATGTGTTCATATTACTGAGTACATGTTTTAGGTGTACACATTCACATAACTTAGTGCAGATTACTGTGTACACACTAATGAGTACACACTTATGTTTACAAATTCACATAACTTAGTGCATATTACTGTGTAGACACTAATGAGTACACATTTATGTGTACAAATTCATAAACTTTAGTGCACATTTCTGTGTAGACCTTAGTGAGCACATATTTATGTGTACAAAGTTCACATAACATAGTGCAGATGACTGAGTTCATACAGAACAACAAACTTTCTCTATTTTAATAACATTTTAAGGTCTAAGACTGAATTTCAAATAATTTTCATAGGTAAAGTACTTAATTAGAATATATTTAGCCAAATGCTAATTCTATGATATAGATAATAAGTAAATATTAATCTAATATGCAATGAGTTGATACACACTTTATTAAATATATATGATGATGACGTTGAAAAAACGAATACAATGCATAGTTGCCACTTCTTTTGAAATCGGTGGGTCTATTGTCAATGAACAAAGCCGTCTATACAATGGCCCCTATGACGTAGGTAGGGTTGATATTCATGTACACTTTCTACCGTTATACACACTATATATGCATGTGTGTTGTTAAATTTAAGAGTGCATTGTTTTATACAATTATGGAATCCTGCATGTTCATCATTTGGCCTACATTTTCGCGCAATTAGTCAAAAAGTCCAAATATGCCTCACTTAATATGTTTTGATTATATCGATGGCTTAGAATTAGAAGGTCGTAACTACCAAATCGATATTTTGAGAAAACACGGAAAAACTGTCTGACATTTACTCTGTACTTATGGGAAAACAAACTTTTACAACTTCATTTTGGTCAACATGACGAGTTCAGATTTTTATGAAAATGGGCTCTTAAGAAGCGGCTTGCGATGCTTATTCTAAATATGTATGAATCTTAAAAGGTCGTAAGTGGCACTTACGACCTTCTAATTCTAAGCCATCGATATAGCATGCTGACTGGTAAAATACCAGGGGAAGTAACTCGAAAAACATAACATCTATAAACCGGTATTAACTCCCTTGAACTGACCATCAACGTTCACGAATAGCAAAACTCACAGTACCACACTGCACAATGAACAGTACACAGTAAATAATACAAAGTACACATAACTTAGTGCACATTAATGTGCACTATTACTGAGTACATTTTCATGTGTACAAAGTTCACATAACTTAGTGCAGATTACTGTGTAGTCATTAATGAGCACATATGTATGTGTACAAAGTTCACATAACTTAGTGCACATTAATGTGCACATATTACTGAGTACATTTTCATGTGTACAAATTCTCATAACTTAGTGCAGATTACTGTGTAGACATTTATGTGTACAAAGTTCACATAACTTAGTGCAGACTGATTACTGTTGAGACATTAATGAGCATATATTCATGTGTACAAAGTTCACATAACTTAGTGCACATTAATGTGCACATATTACTGAGTTCATTTTCATGTGTACAAATTCACATAACTTAGTGCAGATTACTGTGTAGACATAAATGTGTACACATTTATGTGTAAAACGTTCACATAACTTAGTGCAGACTGATTACTGTGTAGTCATTAATGAGCACATATGAATGTGTACAAAGTTCAAATAACTCAGTGCACATTAATGTGCACATATTACTGAGCACATTTTTATGTGTACAAATTCACATAACTTAGTGCAGATTACTGTGTAGGCATTAATGTGTACACATTTATGTTTACAAAGTTCACATAACTTAGTGAACATTACTGTGTAGACATTAATGAGCATATATTCATGTGTACAAAGTTCACATAATTTAGTGCACATGAATGTGTTCATATTACTGAGTACATGTTTTAGGTGTACACATTCACATAACTTAGTGCAGATTACTGTGTACACACTAATGAGTACACACTTATGTGTACAAAGTTCACATAACTTAGTGCAGATTACTGTGTAGTCATTAATGAGCACATATGTATGTGTACAAAGTTCACATAACTTAGTGCACATTAATGTGCACATATTACTGAGTACATTTTCATGTGTACAAATTCTCATAACTTAGTGCAGATTACTGTGTAGACATTTATGTGTACAAAGTTCACATAACTTAGTGCAGACTGATTACTGTTGAGACATTAATGAGCATATATTCATGTGTACAAAGTTCACATAACTTAGTGCACATTAATGTGCACATATTACTGAGTTCATTTTCATGTGTACAAATTCACATAACTTAGTGCAGATTACTGTGTAGACATAAATGTGTACACATTTATGTGTAAAACGTTCACATAACTTAGTGCAGACTGATTACTGTGTAGTCATTAATGAGCACATATGAATGTGTACAAAGTTCAAATAACTCAGTGCACATTAATGTGCACATATTACTGAGCACATTTTTATGTGTACAAATTCACATAACTTAGTGCAGATTACTGTGTAGGCATTAATGTGTACACATTTATGTTTACAAAGTTCACATAACTTAGTGCACATTACTGTGTAGACATTAATGAGCATATATTCATGTGTACAAAGTTCACATAATTTAGTGCACATGAATGTGTTCATATTACTGAGTACATGTTTTAGGTGTACACATTCACATAACTTAGTGCAGATTACTGTGTACACACTAATGAGTACACACTTATGTTTACAAATTCACATAACTTAGTGCATATTACTGTGTAGACACTAATGAGTACACATTTATGTGTACAAATTCATAAAACTTAGTGCACATTTCTGTGTAGACCTTAGTGAGCACATATTTATGTGTACAAAGTTCACATAACATAGTGCAGATGACTGAGTTCATACAGAACAACAAACTTTCTCTATTTTAATAACATTTTAAGGTCTAAGACTGAATTTCAAATAATTTTCATAGGTAAAGTACTTAATTAGAATATATTTAGCCAAATGCTAATTCTATGATATAGATAATAAGTAAATATTAATCTAATATGCAATGAGTTGATACACACTTTATTAAATATATATGATGATGACGTTGAAAAAACGAATACAATGCATAGTTGCCACTTCTTTTGAAATCGGTGGGTCTATTGTCAATGAACAAAGCCGTCTATACAATGGCCCCTATGACGTAGGTAGGGTTGATATTCATGTACACTTTCTACCGTTATACACACTATATATGCATGTGTGTTGTTAAATTTAAGAGTGCATTGTTTTATACAATTATGGAATCCTGCATGTTCATCATTTGGCCTACATTTTCGCGCAATTAGTCAAAAAGTCCAAATATGCCTCACTTAATATGTTTTGATTATATCGATGGCTTAGAATTAGAAGGTCGTAACTACCAAATCGATATTTTGAGAAAACACGGAAAAACTGTCTGACATTTACTCTGTACTTATGGGAAAACAAACTTTTACAACTTCATTTTGGTCAACATGACGAGTTCAGATTTTTATGAAAATGGGCTCTTAAGAAGCGGCTTGCGATGCTTATTCTAAATATGTATGAATCTTAAAAGGTCGTAAGTGGCACTTACGACCTTCTAATTCTAAGCCATCGATATAGCATGCTGACTGGTAAAATACCAGGGGAAGTAACTCGAAAAACATAACATCTATAAACCGGTATTAACTCCCTTGAACTGACCATCAACGTTCACGAATAGCAAAACTCACAGTACCACACTGCACAATGAACAGTACACAGTAAATAATACAAAGTACACATAACTTAGTGCACATTAATGTGCACTATTACTGAGTACATTTTCATGTGTACAAAGTTCACATAACTTAGTGCAGATTACTGTGTAGTCATTAATGAGCACATATGTATGTGTACAAAGTTCACATAACTTAGTGCACATTAATGTGCACATATTACTGAGTACATTTTCATGTGTACAAATTCTCATAACTTAGTGCAGATTACTGTGTAGACATTTATGTGTACAAAGTTCACATAACTTAGTGCAGACTGATTACTGTTGAGACATTAATGAGCATATATTCATGTGTACAAAGTTCACATAACTTAGTGCACATTAATGTGCACATATTACTGAGTTCATTTTCATGTGTACAAATTCACATAACTTAGTGCAGATTACTGTGTAGACATAAATGTGTACACATTTATGTGTAAAACGTTCACATAACTTAGTGCAGACTGATTACTGTGTAGTCATTAATGAGCACATATGAATGTGTACAAAGTTCAAATAACTCAGTGCACATTAATGTGCACATATTACTGAGCACATTTTTATGTGTACAAATTCACATAACTTAGTGCAGATTACTGTGTAGGCATTAATGTGTACACATTTATGTTTACAAAGTTCACATAACTTAGTGCACATTACTGTGTAGACATTAATGAGCATATATTCATGTGTACAAAGTTCACATAATTTAGTGCACATGAATGTGTTCATATTACTGAGTACATGTTTTAGGTGTACACATTCACATAACTTAGTGCAGATTACTGTGTACACACTAATGAGTACACACTTATGTGTACAAAGTTCACATAACTTAGTGCAGATTACTGTGTAGTCATTAATGAGCACATATGTATGTGTACAAAGTTCACATAACTTAGTGCACATTAATGTGCACATATTACTGAGTACATTTTCATGTGTACAAATTCTCATAACTTAGTGCAGATTACTGTGTAGACATTTATGTGTACAAAGTTCACATAACTTAGTGCAGACTGATTACTGTTGAGACATTAATGAGCATATATTCATGTGTACAAAGTTCACATAACTTAGTGCACATTAATGTGCACATATTACTGAGTTCATTTTCATGTGTACAAATTCACATAACTTAGTGCAGATTACTGTGTAGACATAAATGTGTACACATTTATGTGTAAAACGTTCACATAACTTAGTGCAGACTGATTACTTTGTGTAGTCATTAATGAGCACATATGAATGTGTACAAAGTTCAAATAACTCAGTGCACATTAATGTGCACATATTACTGAGCACATTTTTATGTGTACAAATTCACATAACTTAGTGCAGATTACTGTGTAGGCATTAATGTGTACACATTTATGTTTACAAAGTTCACATAACTTAGTGCACATTACTGTGTAGACATTAATGAGCATATATTCATGTGTACAAAGTTCACATAATTTAGTGCACATGAATGTGTTCATATTACTGAGTACATGTTTTAGGTGTACACATTCACATAACTTAGTGCAGATTACTGTGTACACACTAATGAGTACACACTTATGTTTACAAATTCACATAACTTAGTGCATATTACTGTGTAGACACTAATGAGTACACATTTATGTGTACAAATTCATAAACTTTAGTGCACATTTCTGTGTAGACCTTAGTGAGCACATATTTATGTGTACAAAGTTCACATAACATAGTGCAGATGACTGAGTTCATACAGAACAACAAACTTTCTCTATTTTAATAACATTTTAAGGTCTAAGACTGAATTTCAAATAATTTTCATAGGTAAAGTACTTAATTAGAATATATTTAGCCAAATGCTAATTCTATGATATAGATAATAAGTAAATATTAATCTAATATGCAATGAGTTGATACACACTTTATTAAATATATATGATGATGACGTTGAAAAAACGAATACAATGCATAGTTGCCACTTCTTTTGAAATCGGTGGGTCTATTGTCAATGAACAAAGCCGTCTATACAATGGCCCCTATGACGTAGGTAGGGTTGATATTCATGTACACTTTCTACCGTTATACACACTATATATGCATGTGTGTTGTTAAATTTAAGAGTGCATTGTTTTATACAATTATGGAATCCTGCATGTTCATCATTTGGCCTACATTTTCGCGCAATTAGTCAAAAAGTCCAAATATGCCTCACTTAATATGTTTTGATTATATCGATGGCTTAGAATTAGAAGGTCGTAACTACCAAATCGATATTTTGAGAAAACACGGAAAAACTGTCTGACATTTACTCTGTACTTATGGGAAAACAAACTTTTACAACTTCATTTTGGTCAACATGACGAGTTCAGATTTTTATGAAAATGGGCTCTTAAGAAGCGGCTTGCGATGCTTATTCTAAATATGTATGAATCTTAAAAGGTCGTAAGTGGCACTTACGACCTTCTAATTCTAAGCCATCGATATAGCATGCTGACTGGTAAAATACCAGGGGAAGTAACTCGAAAAACATAACATCTATAAACCGGTATTAACTCCCTTGAACTGACCATCAACGTTCACGAATAGCAAAACTCACAGTACCACACTGCACAATGAACAGTACACAGTAAATAATACAAAGTACACATAACTTAGTGCACATTAATGTGCACTATTACTGAGTACATTTTCATGTGTACAAAGTTCACATAACTAAGTGCAGATTACTGTGTAGTCATTAATGAGCACATATGTATGTGTACAAAGTTCACATAACTTAGTGCACATTAATGTGCACATATTACTGAGTACATTTTCATGTGTACAAATTCTCATAACTTAGTGCAGATTACTGTGTAGACTTTTATGTGTACAAAGTTCACATAACTTAGTGCAGACTGATTACTGTTGAGACATTAATGAGCATATATTCATGTGTACAAAGTTCACATAACTTAGTGCACATTAATGTGCACATATTACTGAGTTCATTTTCATGTGTACAAATTCACATAACTTAGTGCAGATTACTGTGTAGACATAAATGTGTACACATTTATGTGTAAAACGTTCACATAACTTAGTGCAGACTGATTACTGTGTAGTCATTAATGAGCACATATGAATGTGTACAAAGTTCAAATAACTCAGTGCACATTAATGTGCACATATTACTGAGCACATTTTTATGTGTACAAATTCACATAACTTAGTGCAGATTACTGTGTAGGCATTAATGTGTACACATTTATGTTTACAAAGTTCACATAACTTAGTGCACATTACTGTGTAGACATTAATGAGCATATATTCATGTGTACAAAGTTCACATAATTTAGTGCACATGAATGTGTTCATATTACTGAGTACATGTTTTAGGTGTACACATTCACATAACTTAGTGCAGATTACTGTGTACACACTAATGAGTACACACTTATGTGTACAAAGTTCACATAACTTAGTGCAGATTACTGTGTAGTCATTAATGAGCACATATGTATGTGTACAAAGTTCACATAACTTAGTGCACATTAATGTGCACATATTACTGAGTACATTTTCATGTGTACAAATTCTCATAACTTAGTGCAGATTACTGTGTAGACATTTATGTGTACAAAGTTCACATAACTTAGTGCAGACTGATTACTGTTGAGACATTAATGAGCATATATTCATGTGTACAAAGTTCACATAACTTAGTGCACATTAATGTGCACATATTACTGAGTTCATTTTCATGTGTACAAATTCACATAACTTAGTGCAGATTACTGTGTAGACATAAATGTGTACACATTTATGTGTAAAACGTTCACATAACTTAGTGCAGACTGATTACTGTGTAGTCATTAATGAGCACATATGAATGTGTACAAAGTTCAAATAACTCAGTGCACATTAATGTGCACATATTACTGAGCACATTTTTATGTGTACAAATTCACATAACTTAGTGCAGATTACTGTGTAGGCATTAATGTGTACACATTTATGTTTACAAAGTTCACATAACTTAGTGCACATTACTGTGTAGACATTAATGAGCATATATTCATGTGTACAAAGTTCACATAATTTAGTGCACATGAATGTGTTCATATTACTGAGTACATGTTTTAGGTGTACACATTCACATAACTTAGTGCAGATTACTGTGTACACACTAATGAGTACACACTTATGTTTACAAATTCACATAACTTAGTGCATATTACTGTGTAGACACTAATGAGTACACATTTATGTGTACAAATTCATAAAACTTAGTGCACATTTCTGTGTAGACCTTAGTGAGCACATATTTATGTGTACAAAGTTCACATAACATAGTGCAGATGACTGAGTTCATACAGAACAACAAACTTTCTCTATTTTAATAACATTTTAAGGTCTAAGACTGAATTTCAAATAATTTTCATAGGTAAAGTACTTAATTAGAATATATTTAGCCAAATGCTAATTCTATGATATAGATAATAAGTAAATATTAATCTAATATGCAATGAGTTGATACACACTTTATTAAATATATATGATGATGACGTTGAAAAAACGAATACAATGCATAGTTGCCACTTCTTTTGAAATCGGTGGGTCTATTGTCAATGAACAAAGCCGTCTATACAATGGCCCCTATGACGTAGGTAGGGTTGATATTCATGTACACTTTCTACCGTTATACACACTATATATGCATGTGTGTTGTTAAATTTAAGAGTGCATTGTTTTATACAATTATGGAATCCTGCATGTTCATCATTTGGCCTACATTTTCGCGCAATTAGTCAAAAAGTCCAAATATGCCTCACTTAATATGTTTTGATTATATCGATGGCTTAGAATTAGAAGGTCGTAACTACCAAATCGATATTTTGAGAAAACACGGAAAAACTGTCTGACATTTACTCTGTACTTATGGGAAAACAAACTTTTACAACTTCATTTTGGTCAACATGACGAGTTCAGATTTTTATGAAAATGGGCTCTTAAGAAGCGGCTTGCGATGCTTATTCTAAATATGTATGAATCTTAAAAGGTCGTAAGTGGCACTTACGACCTTCTAATTCTAAGCCATCGATATAGCATGCTGACTGGTAAAATACCAGGGGAAGTAACTCGAAAAACATAACATCTATAAACCGGTATTAACTCCCTTGAACTGACCATCAACGTTCACGAATAGCAAAACTCACAGTACCACACTGCACAATGAACAGTACACAGTAAATAATACAAAGTACACATAACTTAGTGCACATTAATGTGCACTATTACTGAGTACATTTTCATGTGTACAAAGTTCACATAACTTAGTGCAGATTACTGTGTAGTCATTAATGAGCACATATGTATGTGTACAAAGTTCACATAACTTAGTGCACATTAATGTGCACATATTACTGAGTACATTTTCATGTGTACAAATTCTCATAACTTAGTGCAGATTACTGTGTAGACATTTATGTGTACAAAGTTCACATAACTTAGTGCAGACTGATTACTGTTGAGACATTAATGAGCATATATTCATGTGTACAAAGTTCACATAACTTAGTGCACATTAATGTGCACATATTACTGAGTTCATTTTCATGTGTACAAATTCACATAACTTAGTGCAGATTACTGTGTAGACATAAATGTGTACACATTTATGTGTAAAACGTTCACATAACTTAGTGCAGACTGATTACTGTGTAGTCATTAATGAGCACATATGAATGTGTACAAAGTTCAAATAACTCAGTGCACATTAATGTGCACATATTACTGAGCACATTTTTATGTGTACAAATTCACATAACTTAGTGCAGATTACTGTGTAGGCATTAATGTGTACACATTTATGTTTACAAAGTTCACATAACTTAGTGCACATTACTGTGTAGACATTAATGAGCATATATTCATGTGTACAAAGTTCACATAATTTAGTGCACATGAATGTGTTCATATTACTGAGTACATGTTTTAGGTGTACACATTCACATAACTTAGTGCAGATTACTGTGTACACACTAATGAGTACACACTTATGTGTACAAAGTTCACATAACTTAGTGCAGATTACTGTGTAGTCATTAATGAGCACATATGTATGTGTACAAAGTTCACATAACTTAGTGCACATTAATGTGCACATATTACTGAGTACATTTTCATGTGTACAAATTCTCATAACTTAGTGCAGATTACTGTGTAGACATTTATGTGTACAAAGTTCACATAACTTAGTGCAGACTGATTACTGTTGAGACATTAATGAGCATATATTCATGTGTACAAAGTTCACATAACTTAGTGCACATTAATGTGCACATATTACTGAGTTCATTTTCATGTGTACAAATTCACATAACTTAGTGCAGATTACTGTGTAGACATAAATGTGTACACATTTATGTGTAAAACGTTCACATAACTTAGTGCAGACTGATTACTTTGTGTAGTCATTAATGAGCACATATGAATGTGTACAAAGTTCAAATAACTCAGTGCACATTAATGTGCACATATTACTGAGCACATTTTTATGTGTACAAATTCACATAACTTAGTGCAGATTACTGTGTAGGCATTAATGTGTACACATTTATGTTTACAAAGTTCACATAACTTAGTGCACATTACTGTGTAGACATTAATGAGCATATATTCATGTGTACAAAGTTCACATAATTTAGTGCACATGAATGTGTTCATATTACTGAGTACATGTTTTAGGTGTACACATTCACATAACTTAGTGCAGATTACTGTGTACACACTAATGAGTACACACTTATGTTTACAAATTCACATAACTTAGTGCATATTACTGTGTAGACACTAATGAGTACACATTTATGTGTACAAATTCATAAAACTTAGTGCACATTTCTGTGTAGACCTTAGTGAGCACATATTTATGTGTACAAAGTTCACATAACATAGTGCAGATGACTGAGTTCATACAGAACAACAAACTTTCTCTATTTTAATAACATTTTAAGGTCTAAGACTGAATTTCAAATAATTTTCATAGGTAAAGTACTTAATTAGAATATATTTAGCCAAATGCTAATTCTATGATATAGATAATAAGTAAATATTAATCTAATATGCAATGAGTTGATACACACTTTATTAAATATATATGATGATGACGTTGAAAAAACGAATACAATGCATAGTTGCCACTTCTTTTGAAATCGGTGGGTCTATTGTCAATGAACAAAGCCGTCTATACAATGGCCCCTATGACGTAGGTAGGGTTGATATTCATGTACACTTTCTACCGTTATACACACTATATATGCATGTGTGTTGTTAAATTTAAGAGTGCATTGTTTTATACAATTATGGAATCCTGCATGTTCATCATTTGGCCTACATTTTCGCGCAATTAGTCAAAAAGTCCAAATATGCCTCACTTAATATGTTTTGATTATATCGATGGCTTAGAATTAGAAGGTCGTAACTACCAAATCGATATTTTGAGAAAACACGGAAAAACTGTCTGACATTTACTCTGTACTTATGGGAAAACAAACTTTTACAACTTCATTTTGGTCAACATGACGAGTTCAGATTTTTATGAAAATGGGCTCTTAAGAAGCGGCTTGCGATGCTTATTCTAAATATGTATGAATCTTAAAAGGTCGTAAGTGGCACTTACGACCTTCTAATTCTAAGCCATCGATATGGTGTCACACCGGTGAATTTTCTGCCATTGGAATTAATGCAAAATGACCCAAATTCGCATCTCTCCCTCCGTTTCACTGACATTCCGGGTGATTTTCTGTGGCCGTTTCCATAAAAAGCAATCCCTGTTATCCAAAATAAGCTGGAGAAAATGGCATGTCGATAGTTTCGTTTTCGAGCTACTGCAGGGATTCTGGAAGGACAACGCTATTTTCCATGCCTCAAAAGCTGACTTGACCGAAGCACACATACATTGTCAGTCTTCAGCCAGGGAAAGATAATTCAGAAAAATATCAATTAAACACTCTTAAAAGTTAGCATGCAGGTCATATTTGATCTACATTCATGTAACTTGGCCAACAATCAGCATTTTCCACATTAAAACAGTGCTTCAACAGACATATATCAAATTTTTGAAAGGGACTATTTTAGCATACTACGACCCGGAAGTACTTTCCACCGGTGTGACACCAATATACCTCAAATGTTTGAAATTTGCTAAACCGAAGACTTTTATTCTGGTTATTTTAAGTATTGCGGCATATGTTGTCCAACCGGTTTTCACATTGAGCCCCTAACAAGTTGGTGTGACCGGTTAAAACATGGTCCCCCCCCCCTTCCGAGAACTTGGCGCGGACTGGAAAAATTCCTCGAAAGGTTATTTTTGTCCTATTATTGCATTATTTTGGCAATTATGGAATGGATCTCAGTAAACTAGATATTTAATTCAGTCCAGACACAGCAAAATAAGACCATAATAAGATGAATCAACAACAAATATTTTCAATCATGGACCGGAATCATGAGACGCGGCGAAATCATACTAATCATAAATAGAGTGTTTCGAAAGCAATAAATCGATTCCGCGACACCAAGAAAAAATCAACCTCAATAATAAGACCACCTCAATAAAATGACCACCTCAACATAAAGACCACCTCCATTACAATTCTACCCCACAATTGTGACCACTTCACTACTTAGGCGACTTCAAAGTTTAGACCGGTCACAATTTCAAGGTCCAATTTCCACGGTTTTGTGCTATATTGAACCTCTATATAAAGACCAACTTAGCGATAAGACCAGTTTTCAGGGTCCAATTAGTGGTGTAACCATGGAGGTTCAATTTAAATTATTAAAAAAACACACACCAACAAACAAGAAATTAAGAATTTGTCCACCAAATTGACCTGACAAAATTCCAAGGCCAAGGGCAACAACTCAGATATACCATTTGAAGAGGAATTGGACATATTTTTCATTTTTTTGAATAACATCCAAATTTCACAAACCTGAACCATTTCCTCTTGGCTACAAGGTTTTATGGTCCAGGGGTGCTTGCATGCCAAATATCATTGGTTTATATCAAATAGTTGAAAAAATATTGAACTTCAAAAATCCTGATATAGGTGTCACACCGGTGAATTTTCTGCCATTGGAATTAATGCAAAATGACCCAAATTCGCATCTCTCCCTCCGTTTCACTGACATTCCGGGTGATTTTCTGTGGCCGTTTCCATAAAAAGCAATCCCTGTTATCCAAAATAAGCTGGAGAAAATGGCATGTCGATAGTTTCGTTTTCGAGCTACTGCAGGGATTCTGGAAGGACAACGCTATTTTCCATGCCTCAAAAGCTGACTTGACCGAAGCACACATACATTGTCAGTCTTCAGCCAGGGAAAGATAATTCAGAAAAATATCAATTAAACACTCTTAAAAGTTAGCATGCAGGTCATATTTGATCTACATTCATGTAACTTGGCCAACAATCAGCATTTTCCACATTAAAACAGTGCTTCAACAGACATATATCAAATTTTTGAAAGGGACTATTTTAGCATACTACGACCCGGAAGTACTTTCCACCGGTGTGACACCATATAGCATGCTGACTGGTAAAATACCAGGGGAAGTAACTCGAAAAACATAACATCTATAAACCGGTATTAACTCCCTTGAACTGACCATCAACGTTCACGAATAGCAAAACTCACAGTACCACACTGCACAATGAACAGTACACAGTAAATAATACAAAGTACACATAACTTAGTGCACATTAATGTGCACTATTACTGAGTACATTTTCATGTGTACAAAGTTCACATAACTTAGTGCAGATTACTGTGTAGTCATTAATGAGCACATATGTATGTGTACAAAGTTCACATAACTTAGTGCACATTAATGTGCACATATTACTGAGTACATTTTCATGTGTACAAATTCTCATAACTTAGTGCAGATTACTGTGTAGACATTTATGTGTACAAAGTTCACATAACTTAGTGCAGACTGATTACTGTTGAGACATTAATGAGCATATATTCATGTGTACAAAGTTCACATAACTTAGTGCACATTAATGTGCACATATTACTGAGTTCATTTTCATGTGTACAAATTCACATAACTTAGTGCAGATTACTGTGTAGACATAAATGTGTACACATTTATGTGTAAAACGTTCACATAACTTAGTGCAGACTGATTACTGTGTAGTCATTAATGAGCACATATGAATGTGTACAAAGTTCAAATAACTCAGTGCACATTAATGTGCACATATTACTGAGCACATTTTTATGTGTACAAATTCACATAACTTAGTGCAGATTACTGTGTAGGCATTAATGTGTACACATTTATGTTTACAAAGTTCACATAACTTAGTGCACATTACTGTGTAGACATTAATGAGCATATATTCATGTGTACAAAGTTCACATAATTTAGTGCACATGAATGTGTTCATATTACTGAGTACATGTTTTAGGTGTACACATTCACATAACTTAGTGCAGATTACTGTGTACACACTAATGAGTACACACTTATGTGTACAAAGTTCACATAACTTAGTGCAGATTACTGTGTAGTCATTAATGAGCACATATGTATGTGTACAAAGTTCACATAACTTAGTGCACATTAATGTGCACATATTACTGAGTACATTTTCATGTGTACAAATTCTCATAACTTAGTGCAGATTACTGTGTAGACATTTATGTGTACAAAGTTCACATAACTTAGTGCAGACTGATTACTGTTGAGACATTAATGAGCATATATTCATGTGTACAAAGTTCACATAACTTAGTGCACATTAATGTGCACATATTACTGAGTTCATTTTCATGTGTACAAATTCACAAAACTTAGTGCAGATTACTGTGTAGACATAAATGTGTACACATTTATGTGTAAAACGTTCACATAACTTAGTGCAGACTGATTACTGTGTAGTCATTAATGAGCACATATGAATGTGTACAAAATTCAAATAACTCAGTGCACATTAATGTGCACATATTACTGAGCACATTTTTATGTGTACAAATTCACATAACTTAGTGCAGATTACTGTGTAGGCATTAATGTGTACACATTTATGTTTACAAAGTTCACATAACTTAGTGCACATTACTGTGTAGACATTAATGAGCATATATTCATGTGTACAAAGTTCACATAATTTAGTGCACATGAATGTGTTCATATTACTGAGTACATGTTTTAGGTGTACACATTCACATAACTTAGTGCAGATTACTGTGTACACACTAATGAGTACACACTTATGTTTACAAATTCACATAACTTAGTGCATATTACTGTGTAGACACTAATGAGTACACATTTATGTGTACAAATTCATAAAACTTAGTGCACATTTCTGTGTAGACCTTAGTGAGCACATATTTATGTGTACAAAGTTCACATAACATAGTGCAGATGACTGAGTTCATACAGAACAACAAACTTTCTCTATTTTAATAACATTTTAAGGTCTAAGACTGAATTTCAAATAATTTTCATAGGTAAAGTACTTAATTAGAATATATTTAGCCAAATGCTAATTCTATGATATAGATAATAAGTAAATATTAATCTAATATGCAATGAGTTGATACACACTTTATTAAATATATATGACGATGACGTTGAAAAAACGAATACAATGCATAGTTGCCACTTCTTTTGAAATCGGTGGGTCTATTGTCAATGAACAAAGCCGTCTATACAATGGCCCCTATGACGTAGGTAGGGTTGATATTCATGTACACTTTCTACCGTTATACACACTATATATGCATGTGTGTTGTTAAATTTAAGAGTGCATTGTTTTATACAATTATGGAATCCTGCATGTTCATCATTTGGCCTACATTTTCGCGCAATTAGTCAAAAAGTCCAAATATGCCTCACTTAATATGTTTTGATTATATCGATGGCTTAGAATTAGAAGGTCGTAACTACCAAATCGATATTTTGAGAAAACACGGAAAAACTGTCTGACATTTACTCTGTACTTATGGGAAAACAAACTTTTACAACTTCATTTTGGTCAACATGACGAGTTCAGATTTTTATGAAAATGGGCTCTTAAGAAGCGGCTTGCGATGCTTATTCTAAATATGTATGAATCTTAAAAGGTCGTAAGTGGCACTTACGACCTTCTAATTCTAAGCCATCGATATAGCATGCTGACTGGTAAAATACCAGGGGAAGTAACTCGAAAAACATAACATCTATAAACCGGTATTAACTCCCTTGAACTGACCATCAACGTTCACGAATAGCAAAACTCACAGTACCACACTGCACAATGAACAGTACACAGTAAATAATACAAAGTACACATAACTTAGTGCACATTAATGTGCACTATTACTGAGTACATTTTCATGTGTACAAAGTTCACATAACTTAGTGCAGATTACTGTGTAGTCATTAATGAGCACATATGTATGTGTACAAAGTTCACATAACTTAGTGCACATTAATGTGCACATATTACTGAGTACATTTTCATGTGTACAAATTCTCATAACTTAGTGCAGATTACTGTGTAGACATTTATGTGTACAAAGTTCACATAACTTAGTGCAGACTGATTACTGTTGAGACATTAATGAGCATATATTCATGTGTACAAAGTTCACATAACTTAGTGCACATTAATGTGCACATATTACTGAGTTCATTTTCATGTGTACAAATTCACATAACTTAGTGCAGATTACTGTGTAGACATAAATGTGTACACATTTATGTGTAAAACGTTCACATAACTTAGTGCAGACTGATTACTGTGTAGTCATTAATGAGCACATATGAATGTGTACAAAGTTCAAATAACTCAGTGCACATTAATGTGCACATATTACTGAGCACATTTTTATGTGTACAAATTCACATAACTTAGTGCAGATTACTGTGTAGGCATTAATGTGTACACATTTATGTTTACAAAGTTCACATAACTTAGTGCACATTACTGTGTAGACATTAATGAGCATATATTCATGTGTACAAAGTTCACATAATTTAGTGCACATGAATGTGTTCATATTACTGAGTACATGTTTTAGGTGTACACATTCACATAACTTAGTGCAGATTACTGTGTACACACTAATGAGTACACACTTATGTGTACAAAGTTCACATAACTTAGTGCAGATTACTGTGTAGTCATTAATGAGCACATATGTATGTGTACAAAGTTCACATAACTTAGTGCACATTAATGTGCACATATTACTGAGTACATTTTCATGTGTACAAATTCTCATAACTTAGTGCAGATTACTGTGTAGACATTTATGTGTACAAAGTTCACATAACTTAGTGCAGACTGATTACTGTTGAGACATTAATGAGCATATATTCATGTGTACAAAGTTCACATAACTTAGTGCACATTAATGTGCACATATTACTGAGTTCATTTTCATGTGTACAAATTCACATAACTTAGTGCAGATTACTGTGTAGACATAAATGTGTACACATTTATGTGTAAAACGTTCACATAACTTAGTGCAGACTGATTACTGTGTAGTCATTAATGAGCACATATGAATGTGTACAAAGTTCAAATAACTCAGTGCACATTAATGTGCACATATTACTGAGCACATTTTTATGTGTACAAATTCACATAACTTAGTGCAGATTACTGTGTAGGCATTAATGTGTACACATTTATGTTTACAAAGTTCACATAACTTAGTGCACATTACTGTGTAGACATTAATGAGCATATATTCATGTGTACAAAGTTCACATAATTTAGTGCACATGAATGTGTTCATATTACTGAGTACATGTTTTAGGTGTACACATTCACATAACTTAGTGCAGATTACTGTGTACACACTAATGAGTACACACTTATGTTTACAAATTCACATAACTTAGTGCATATTACTGTGTAGACACTAATGAGTACACATTTATGTGTACAAATTCATAAAACTTAGTGCACATTTCTGTGTAGACCTTAGTGAGCACATATTTATGTGTACAAAGTTCACATAACATAGTGCAGATGACTGAGTTCATACAGAACAACAAACTTTCTCTATTTTAATAACATTTTAAGGTCTAAGACTGAATTTCAAATAATTTTCATAGGTAAAGTACTTAATTAGAATATATTTAGCCAAATGCTAATTCTATGATATAGATAATAAGTAAATATTAATCTAATATGCAATGAGTTGATACACACTTTATTAAATATATATGATGATGACGTTGAAAAAACGAATACAATGCATAGTTGCCACTTCTTTTGAAATCGGTGGGTCTATTGTCAATGAACAAAGCCGTCTATACAATGGCCCCTATGACGTAGGTAGGGTTGATATGCATGTACACTTTCTACCGTTATACACACTATATATGCATGTGTGTTGTTAAATTTAAGAGTGCATTGTTTTATACAATTATGGAATCCTGCATGTTCATCATTTGGCCTACATTTTCGCGCAATTAGTCAAAAAGTCCAAATATGCCTCACTTAATATGTTTTGATTATATCGATGGCTTAGAATTAGAAGGTCGTAACTACCAAATCGATATTTTGAGAAAACACGGAAAAACTGTCTGACATTTACTCTGTACTTATGGGAAAACAAACTTTTACAACTTCATTTTGGTCAACATGACGAGTTCAGATTTTTATGAAAATGGGCTCTTAAGAAGCGGCTTGCGATGCTTATTCTAAATATGTATGAATCTTAAAAAGTCGTAAGTGGCACTTACGACCTTCTAATTCTAAGCCATCGATATAGCATGCTGACTGGTAAAATACCAGGGGAAGTAACTCGAAAAACATAACATCTATAAACCGGTATTAACTCCCTTGAACTGACCATCAACGTTCACGAATAGCAAAACTCACAGTACCACACTGCACAATGAACAGTACACAGTAAATAATACAAAGTACACATAACTTAGTGCACATTAATGTGCACTATTACTGAGTACATTTTCATGTGTACAAAGTTCACATAACTTAGTGCAGATTACTGTGTAGTCATTAATGAGCACATATGTATGTGTACAAAGTTCACATAACTTAGTGCACATTAATGTGCACATATTACTGAGTACATTTTCATGTGTACAAATTCTCATAACTTAGTGCAGATTACTGTGTAGACATTTATGTGTACAAAGTTCACATAACTTAGTGCAGACTGATTACTGTTGAGACATTAATGAGCATATATTCATGTGTACAAAGTTCACATAACTTAGTGCACATTAATGTGCACATATTACTGAGTTCATTTTCATGTGTACAAATTCACATAACTTAGTGCAGATTACTGTGTAGACATAAATGTGTACACATTTATGTGTAAAACGTTCACATAACTTAGTGCAGACTGATTACTGTGTAGTCATTAATGAGCACATATGAATGTGTACAAAGTTCAAATAACTCAGTGCACATTAATGTGCACATATTACTGAGCACATTTTTATGTGTACAAATTCACATAACTTAGTGCAGATTACTGTGTAGGCATTAATGTGTACACATTTATGTTTACAAAGTTCACATAACTTAGTGCACATTACTGTGTAGACATTAATGAGCATATATTCATGTGTACAAAGTTCACATAATTTAGTGCACATGAAAGTGTTCATATTACTGAGTACATGTTTTAGGTGTACACATTCACATAACTTAGTGCAGATTACTGTGTAAACACTAATGAGTACACACTTATGTGTACAAAGTTCACATAACTTAGTGCAGATTACTGTGTAGTCTTTAATGAGCACATATGTATGTGTACAAAGTTCACATAACTTAGTGCACATTAATGTGCACATATTACTGAGTACATTTTCATGTGTACAAATTCTCATAACTTAGTGCAGATTACTGTGTAGACATTTATGTGTACAAAGTTCACATAACTTAGTGCAGACTGATTACTGTTGAGACATTAATGAGCATATATTAATGTGTACAAAGTTCACATAACTTAGTGCACATTAATGTGCACATATTACTGAGTTCATTTTCATGTGTACAAATTCACATAACTTAGTGCAGATTACTGTGTAGACATAAATGTGTACACATTTATGTGTAAAACGTTCACATAACTTAGTGCAGACTGATTACTGTGTAGTCATTAATGAGCACATATGAATGTGTACAAAGTTCAAATAACTCAGTGCACATTAATGTGCACATATTACTGAGCACATTTTTATGTGTACAAATTCACATAACTTAGTGCAGATTACTGTGTAGGCATTAATGTGTACACATTTATGTTTACAAAGTTCACATAACTTAGTGCACATTACTGTGTAGACATTAATGAGCATATATTCATGTGTACAAAGTTCACATAATTTAGTGCACATGAATGTGTTCATATTACTGAGTACATGTTTTAGGTGTACACATTCACATAACTTAGTGCAGATTACTGTGTACACACTAATGAGTACACACTTATGTTTACAAATTCACATAACTTAGTGCATATTACTGTGTAGACACTAATGAGTACACATTTATGTGTACAAATTCATAAAACTTAGTGCACATTTCTGTGTAGACCTTAGTGAGCACATATTTATGTGTACAAAGTTCACATAACATAGTGCAGATGACTGAGTTCATACAGAACAACAAACTTTCTCTATTTTAATAACATTTTAAGGTCTAAGACTGAATTTCAAATAATTTTCATAGGTAAAGTACTTAATTAGAATATATTTAGCCAAATGCTAATTCTATGATATAGATAATAAGTAAATATTAATCTAATATGCAATGAGTTGATACACACTTTATTAAATATATATGATGATGACGTTGAAAAAACGAATACAATGCATAGTTGCCACTTCTTTTGAAATCGGTGGGTCTATTGTCAATGAACAAAGCCGTCTATACAATGGCCCCTATGACGTAGGTAGGGTTGATATTCATGTACACTTTCTACCGTTATACACACTATATATGCATGTGTGTTGTTAAATTTAAGAGTGCATTGTTTTATACAATTATGGAATCCTGCATGTTCATCATTTGGCCTACATTTTCGCGCAATTAGTCAAAAAGTCCAAATATGCCTCACTTAATATGTTTTGATTATATCGATGGCTTAGAATTAGAAGGTCGTAACTACCAAATCGATATTTTGAGAAAACACGGAAAAACTGTCTGACATTTACTCTGTACTTATGGGAAAACAAACTTTTACAACTTCATTTTGGTCAACATGACGAGTTCAGATTTTTATGAAAATGGGCTCTTAAGAAGCGGCTTGCGATGCTTATTCTAAATATGTATGAATCTTAAAAGGTCGTAAGTGGCACTTACGACCTTCTAATTCTAAGCCATCGATATAGCATGCTGACTGGTAAAATACCAGGGGAAGTAACTCGAAAAACATAACATCTATAAACCGGTATTAACTCCCTTGAACTGACCATCAACGTTCACGAATAGCAAAACTCACAGTACCACACTGCACAATGAACAGTACACAGTAAATAATACAAAGTACACATAACTTAGTGCACATTAATGTGCACTATTACTGAGTACATTTTCATGTGTACAAAGTTCACATAACTTAGTGCAGATTACTGTGTAGTCATTAATGAGCACATATGTATGTGTACAAAGTTCACATAACTTAGTGCACATTAATGTGCACATATTACTGAGTACATTTTCATGTGTACAAATTCTCATAACTTAGTGCAGATTACTGTGTAGACATTTATGTGTACAAAGTTCACATAACTTAGTGCAGACTGATTACTGTTGAGACATTAATGAGCATATATTCATGTGTACAAAGTTCACATAACTAAGTGCACATTAATGTGCACATATTACTGAGTTCATTTTCATGTGTACAAATTCACATAATTTAGTGCAGATTACTGTGTAGACATAAATGTGTACACATTTATGTGTAAAACGTTCACATAACTTAGTGCAGACTGATTACTGTGTAGTCATTAATGAGCACATATGAATGTGTACAAAGTTCAAATAACTCAGTGCACATTAATGTGCACATATTACTGAGCACATTTTTATGTGTACAAATTCACATAACTTAGTGCAGATTACTGTGTAGGCATTAATGTGTACACATTTATGTTTACAAGGTTCACATAACTTAGTGCACATTACTGTGTAGACATTAATGAGCATATATTCATGTGTACAAAGTTCACATAATTTAGTGCACATGAATGTGTTCATATTACTGAGTACATGTTTTAGGTGTACACATTCACATTACTTAGTGCAGATTACTGTGTACACACTAATGAGTACACTCTTATGTGTACAAAGTTCACATAACTTAGTGCAGATTACTGTGTAGTCATTAATGAGCACATATGTATGTGTACAAAGTTCACATAACTTAGTGCACATTAATGTGCACATATTACTGAGTACATTTTCATGTGTACAAATTCTCATAACTTAGTGCAGATTACTGTGTAGACATTTATGTGTACAAAGTTCACATAACTTAGTGCAGACTGATTACTGTTGAGACATTAATGAGCATATATTCATGTGTACAAAGTTCACATAACTTAGTGCACATTAATGTGCACATATTACTGAGTTCATTTTCATGTGTACAAATTCACATAACTTAGTGCAGATTACTGTGTAGACATAAATGTGTACACATTTATGTGTAAAACGTTCACATAACTTAGTGCAGACTGATTACTGTGTAGTCAATAATGAGCACATATGAATGTGTACAAAATTCAAATAACTCAGTGCACATTAATGTGCACATATTACTGAGCACATTTTTATGTGTACAAATTCACATAACTTAGTGCAGATTACTGTGTAGGCATTAATGTGTACACATTTATGTTTACAAAGTTCACATAACTTAGTGCACATTACTGTGTAGACATTAATGAGCATATATTCATGTGTACAAAGTTCACATAATTTAGTGCACATGAATGTGTTCATATTACTGAGTACATGTTTTAGGTGTACACATTCACATAACTTAGTGCAGATTACTGTGTACACACTAATGAGTACACACTTATGTTTACAAATTCACATAACTTAGTGCATATTACTGTGTAGACACTAATGAGTACACATTTATGTGTACAAATTCATAAAACTTAGTGCACATTTCTGTGTAGACCTTAGTGAGCACATATTTATGTGTACAAAGTTCACATAACATAGTGCAGATGACTGAGTTCATACAGAACAACAAACTTTCTCTATTTTAATAACATTTTAAGGTCTAAGACTGAATTTCAAATAATTTTCATAGGTAAAGTACTTAATTAGAATATATTTAGCCAAATGCTAATTCTATGATATAGATAATAAGTAAATATTAATCTAATATGCAATGAGTTGATACACACTTTATTAAATATATATGATGATGACGTTGAAAAAACGAATACAATGCATAGTTGCCACTTCTTTTGAAATCGGTGGGTCTATTGTCAATGAACAAAGCCGTCTATACAATGGCCCCTATGACGTAGGTAGGGTTGATATTCATGTACACTTTCTACCGTTATACACACTATATATGCATGTGTGTTGTTAAATTTAAGAGTGCATTGTTTTATACAATTATGGAATCCTGCATGTTCATCATTTGGCCTACATTTTCGCGCAATTAGTCAAAAAGTCCAAATATGCCTCACTTAATATGTTTTGATTATATCGATGGCTTAGAATTAGAAGGTCGTAACTACCAAATCGATATTTTGAGAAAACACGGAAAAACTGTCTGACATTTACTCTGTACTTATGGGAAAACAAACTTTTACAACTTCATTTTGGTCAACATGACGAGTTCAGATTTTTATGAAAATGGGCTCTTAAGAAGCGGCTTGCGATGCTTATTCTAAATATGTATGAATCTTAAAAGGTCGTAAGTGGCACTTACGACCTTCTAATTCTAAGCCATCGATATAGCATGCTGACTGGTAAAATACCAGGGGAAGTAACTCGAAAAACATAACATCTATAAACCGGTATTAACTCCCTTGAACTGACCATCAACGTTCACGAATAGCAAAACTCACAGTACCACACTGCACAATGAACAGTACACAGTAAATAATACAAAGTACACATAACTTAGTGCACATTAATGTGCACTATTACTGAGTACATTTTCATGTGTACAAAGTTCACATAACTTAGTGCAGATTACTGTGTAGTCATTAATGAGCACATATGTATGTGTACAAAGTTCACATAACTTAGTGCACATTAATGTGCACATATTACTGAGTACATTTTCATGTGTACAAATTCTCATAACTTAGTGCAGATTACTGTGTAGACATTTATGTGTACAAAGTTCACATAACTTAGTGCAGACTGATTACTGTTGAGACATTAATGAGCATATATTCATGTGTACAAAGTTCACATAACTTAGTGCACATTAATGTGCACATATTACTGAGTTCATTTTCATGTGTACAAATTCACATAACTTAGTGCAGATTACTGTGTAGACATAAATGTGTACACATTTATGTGTAAAACGTTCACATAACTTAGTGCAGACTGATTACTGTGTAGTCATTAATGAGCACATATGAATGTGTACAAAGTTCAAATAACTCAGTGCACATTAATGTGCACATATTACTGAGCACATTTTTATGTGTACAAATTCACATAACTTAGTGCAGATTACTGTGTAGGCATTAATGTGTACACATTTATGTTTACAAAGTTCACATAACTTAGTGCACATTACTGTGTAGACATTAATGAGCATATATTCATGTGTACAAAGTTCACATAATTTAGTGCACATGAATGTGTTCATATTACTGAGTACATGTTTTAGGTGTACACATTCACATAACTTAGTGCAGATTACTGTGTAAACACTAATGAGTACACACTTATGTGTACAAAGTTCACATAACTTAGTGCAGATTACTGTGTAGTCATTAATGAGCACATATGTATGTGTACAAAGTTCACATAACTTAGTGCACATTAATGTGCACATATTACTGAGTACATTTTCATGTGTACAAATTCTCATAACTTAGTGCAGATTACTGTGTAGACATTTATGTGTACAAAGTTCACATAACTTAGTGCAGACTGATTACTGTTGAGACATTAATGAGCATATATTCATGTGTACAAAGTTCACATAACTTAGTGCACATTAATGTGCACATATTACTGAGTTCATTTTCATGTGTACAAATTCACATAACTTAGTGCAGATTACTGTGTAGACATAAATGTGTACACATTTATGTGTAAAACGTTCACATAACTTAGTGCAGACTGATTACTGTGTAGTCATTAATGAGCACATATGAATGTGTACAAAGTTCAAATAACTCAGTGCACATTAATGTGCACATATTACTGAGCACATTTTTATGTGTACAAATTCACATAACTTAGTGCAGATTACTGTGTAGGCATTAATGTGTACACATTTATGTTTACAAAGTTCACATAACTTAGTGCACATTACTGTGTAGACATTAATGAGCATATATTCATGTGTACAAAGTTCACATAATTTAGTGCACATGAATGTGTTCATATTACTGAGTACATGTTTTAGGTGTACACATTCACATAACTAAGTGCAGATTACTGTGTACACACTAATGAGTACACACTTATGTTTACAAATTCACATAACTTAGTGCATATTACTGTGTAGACACTAATGAGTACACATTTATGTGTACAAATTCATAAAACTTAGTGCACATTTCTGTGTAGACCTTAGTGAGCACATATTTATGTGTACAAAGTTCACATAACATAGTGCAGATGACTGAGTTCATACAGAACAACAAACTTTCTCTATTTTAATAACATTTTAAGGTCTAAGACTGAATTTCAAATAATTTTCATAGGTAAAGTACTTAATTAGAATATATTTAGCCAAATGCTAATTCTATGATATAGATAATAAGTAAATATTAATCTAATATGCAATGAGTTGATACACACTTTATTAAATATATATGATGATGACGTTGAAAAAACGAATACAATGCATAGTTGCCACTTCTTTTGAAATCGGTGGGTCTATTGTCAATGAACAAAGCCGTCTATACAATGGCCCCTATGACGTAGGTAGGGTTGATATGCATGTACACTTTCTACCGTTATACACACTATATATGCATGTGTGTTGTTAAATTTAAGAGTGCATTGTTTTATACAATTATGGAATCCTGCATGTTCATCATTTGGCCTACATTTTCGCGCAATTAGTCAAAAAGTCCAAATATGCCTCACTTAATATGTTTTGATTATATCGATGGCTTAGAATTAGAAGGTCGTAACTACCAAATCGATATTTTGAGAAAACACGGAAAAACTGTCTGACATTTACTCTGTACTTATGGGAAAACAAACTTTTACAACTTCATTTTGGTCAACATGACGAGTTCAGATTTTTATGAAAATGGGCTCTTAAGAAGCGGCTTGCGATGCTTATTCTAAATATGTATGAATCTTAAAAGGTCGTAAGTGGCACTTACGACCTTCTAATTCTAAGCCATCGATATAGCATGCTGACTGGTAAAATACCAGGGGAAGTAACTCGAAAAACATAACATCTATAAACCGGTATTAACTCCCTTGAACTGACCATCAACGTTCACGAATAGCAAAACTCACAGTACCACACTGCACAATGAACAGTACACAGTAAATAATACAAAGTACACATAACTTAGTGCACATTAATGTGCACTATTACTGAGTACATTTTCATGTGTACAAAGTTCACATAACTTAGTGCAGATTACTGTGTAGTCATTAATGAGCACATATGTATGTGTACAAAGTTCACATAACTTAGTGCACATTAATGTGCACATATTACTGAGTACATTTTCATGTGTACAAATTCTCATAACTTAGTGCAGATTACTGTGTAGACATTTATGTGTACAAAGTTCACATAACTTAGTGCAGACTGATTACTGTTGAGACATTAATGAGCATATATTCATGTGTACAAAGTTCACATAACTTAGTGCACATTAATGTGCACATATTACTGAGTTCATTTTCATGTGTACAAATTCACATAACTTAGTGCAGATTACTGTGTAGACATAAATGTGTACACATTTATGTGTAAAACGTTCACATAACTTAGTGCAGACTGATTACTGTGTAGTCATTAATGAGCACATATGAATGTGTACAAAGTTCAAATAACTCAGTGCACATTAATGTGCACATATTACTGAGCACATTTTTATGTGTACAAATTCACATAACTTAGTGCAGATTACTGTGTAGGCATTAATGTGTACACATTTATGTTTACAAAGTTCACATAACTTAGTGCACATTACTGTGTAGACATTAATGAGCATATATTCATGTGTACAAAGTTCACATAATTTAGTGCACATGAATGTGTTCATATTACTGAGTACATGTTTTAGGTGTACACATTCACATAACTTAGTGCAGATTACTGTGTACACACTAATGAGTACACACTTATGTTTACAAATTCACATAACTTAGTGCATATTACTGTGTAGACACTAATGAGTACACATTTATGTGTACAAATTCATAAAACTTAGTGCACATTTCTGTGTAAACCTTAGTGAGCACATATTTATGTGTACAAAGTTCACATAACATAGTGCAGATGACTGAGTTCATACAGAACAACAAACTTTCTCTATTTTAATAACATTTTAAGGTCTAAGACTGAATTTCAAATAATTTTCATAGGTAAAGTACTTAATTAGAATATATTTAGCCAAATGCTAATTCTATGATATAGATAATAAGTAAATATTAATCTAATATGCAATGAGTTGATACACACTTTATTAAATATATATGATGATGACGTTGAAAAAACGAATACAATGCATAGTTGCCACTTCTTTTGAAATCGGTGGGTCTATTGTCAATGAACAAAGCCGTCTATACAATGGCCCCTATGACGTAGGTAGGGTTGATATGCATGTACACTTTCTACCGTTATACACACTATATATGCATGTGTGTTGTTAAATTTAAGAGTGCATTGTTTTATACAATTATGGAATCCTGCATGTTCATCATTTGGCCTACATTTTCGCGCAATTAGTCAAAAAGTCCAAATATGCCTCACTTAATATGTTTTGATTATATCGATGGCTTAGAATTAGAAGGTCGTAACTACCAAATCGATATTTTGAGAAAACACGGAAAAACTGTCTGACATTTACTCTGTACTTATGGGAAAACAAACTTTTACAACTTCATTTTGGTCAACATGACGAGTTCAGATTTTTATGAAAATGGGCTCTTAAGAAGCGGCTTGCGATGCTTATTCTAAATATGTATGAATCTTAAAAGGTCGTAAGTGGCACTTACGACCTTCTAATTCTAAGCCATCGATATAGCATGCTGACTGGTAAAATACCAGGGGAAGTAACTCGAAAAACATAACATCTATAAACCGGTATTAACTCCCTTGAACTGACCATCAACGTTCAAGAATAGCAAAACTCACAGTACCACACTGCACAATGAACAGTACACAGTAAATAATACAAAGTACACATAACTTAGTGCACATTAATGTGCACTATTACTGAGTACATTTTCATGTGTACAAAGTTCACATAACTTAGTGCAGATTACTGTGTAGTCATTAATGAGCACATATGTATGTGTACAAAGTTCACATAACTTAGTGCACATTAATGTGCACATATTACTGAGTACATTTTCATGTGTACAAATTCTCATAACTTAGTGCAGATTACTGTGTAGACATTTATGTGTACAAAGTTCACATAACTTAGTGCAGACTGATTACTGTTGAGACATTAATGAGCATATATTCATGTGTACAAAGTTCACATAACTTAGTGCACATTAATGTGCACATATTACTGAGTTCATTTTCATGTGTACAAATTCACATAACTTAGTGCAGATTACTGTGTAGACATAAATGTGTACACATTTATGTGTAAAACGTTCACATAACTTAGTGCAGACTGATTACTGTGTAGTCATTAATGAGCACATATGAATGTGTACAAAGTTCAAATAACTCAGTGCACATTAATGTGCACATATTACTGAGCACATTTTTATGTGTACAAATTCACATAACTTAGTGCAGATTACTGTGTAGGCATTAATGTGTACACATTTATGTTTACAAAGTTCACATAACTTAGTGCACATTACTGTGTAGACATTAATGAGCATATATTCATGTGTACAAAGTTCACATAATTTAGTGCACATGAATGTGTTCATATTACTGAGTACATGTTTTAGGTGTACACATTCACATAACTTAGTGCAGATTACTGTGTAAACACTAATGAGTACACACTTATGTGTACAAAGCTCACATAACTTAGTGCAGATTACTGTGTAGTCATTAATGAGCACATATGTATGTGTACAAAGTTCACATAACTTAGTGCACATTAATGTGCACATATTACTGAGTACATTTTCATGTGTACAAATTCTCATAACTTAGTGCAGATTACTGTGTAGACATTTATGTGTACAAAGTTCACATAACTTAGTGCAGACTGATTACTGTTGAGACATTAATGAGCATATATTCATGTGTACAAAGTTCACATAACTTAGTGCACATTAATGTGCACATATTACTGAGTTCATTTTCATGTGTACAAATTCACATAACTTAGTGCAGATTACTGTGTAGACATAAATGTGTACACATTTATGTGTAAAACGTTCACATAACTTAGTGCAGACTGATTACTGTGTAGTCATTAATGAGCACATATGAATGTGTACAAAGTTCAAATAACTCAGTGCACATTAATGTGCACATATTACTGAGCACATTTTTATGTGTACAAATTCACATAACTTAGTGCAGATTACTGTGTAGGCATTAATGTGTACACATTTATGTTTACAAAGTTCACATAACTTAGTGCACATTACTGTGTAGACATTAATGAGCATATATTCATGTGTACAAAGTTCACATAATTTAGTGCACATGAATGTGTTCATATTACTGAGTACATGTTTTAGGTGTACACATTCACATAACTTAGTGCAGATTACTGTGTACACACTAATGAGTACACACTTATGTTTACAAATTCACATAACTTAGTGCATATTACTGTGTAGACACTAATGAGTACACATTTATGTGTACAAATTCATAAAACTTAGTGCACATTTCTGTGTAAACCTTAGTGAGCACATATTTATGTGTACAAAGTTCACATAACATAGTGCAGATGACTGAGTTCATACAGAACAACAAACTTTCTCTATTTTAATAACATTTTAAGGTCTAAGACTGAATTTCAAATAATTTTCATAGGTAAAGTACTTAATTAGAATATATTTAGCCAAATGCTAATTCTATGATATAGATAATAAGTAAATATTAATCTAATATGCAATGAGTTGATACACACTTTATTAAATATATATGATGATGACGTTGAAAAAACGAATACAATGCATAGTTGCCACTTCTTTTGAAATCGGTGGGTCTATTGTCAATGAACAAAGCCGTCTATACAATGGCCCCTATGACGTAGGTAGGGTTGATATGCATGTACACTTTCTACCGTTATACACACTATATATGCATGTGTGTTGTTAAATTTAAGAGTGCATTGTTTTATACAATTATGGAATCCTGCATGTTCATCATTTGGCCTACATTTTCGCGCAATTAGTCAAAAAGTCCAAATATGCCTCACTTAATATGTTTTGATTATATCGATGGCTTAGAATTAGAAGGTCGTAACTACCAAATCGATATTTTGAGAAAACACGGAAAAACTGTCTGACATTTACTCTGTACTTATGGGAAAACAAACTTTTACAACTTCATTTTGGTCAACATGACGAGTTCAGATTTTTATGAAAATGGGCTCTTAAGAAGCGGCTTGCGATGCTTATTCTAAATATGTATGAATCTTAAAAGGTCGTAAGTGGCACTTACGACCTTCTAATTCTAAGCCATCGATATAGCATGCTGACTGGTAAAATACCAGGGGAAGTAACTCGAAAAACATAACATCTATAAACCGGTATTAACTCCCTTGAACTGACCATCAACGTTCAAGAATAGCAAAACTCACAGTACCACACTGCACAATGAACAGTACACAGTAAATAATACAAAGTACACATAACTTAGTGCACATTAATGTGCACTATTACTGAGTACATTTTCATGTGTACAAAGTTCACATAACTTAGTGCAGATTACTGTGTAGTCATTAATGAGCACATATGTATGTGTACAAAGTTCACATAACTTAGTGCACATTAATGTGCACATATTACTGAGTACATTTTCATGTGTACAAATTCTCATAACTTAGTGCAGATTACTGTGTAGACATTTATGTGTACAAAGTTCACATAACTTAGTGCAGACTGATTACTGTTGAGACATTAATGAGCATATATTCATGTGTACAAAGTTCACATAACTTAGTGCACATTAATGTGCACATATTACTGAGTTCATTTTCATGTGTACAAATTCACATAACTTAGTGCAGATTACTGTGTAGACATAAATGTGTACACATTTATGTGTAAAACGTTCACATAACTTAGTGCAGACTGATTACTGTGTAGTCATTAATGAGCACATATGAATGTGTACAAAGTTCAAATAACTCAGTGCACATTAATGTGCACATATTACTGAGCACATTTTTATGTGTACAAATTCACATAACTTAGTGCAGATTACTGTGTAGGCATTAATGTGTACACATTTATGTTTACAAAGTTCACATAACTTAGTGCACATTACTGTGTAGACATTAATGAGCATATATTCATGTGTACAAAGTTCACATAATTTAGTGCACATGAATGTGTTCATATTACTGAGTACATGTTTTAGGTGTACACATTCACATAACTTAGTGCAGATTACTGTGTAAACACTAATGAGTACACACTTATGTGTACAAAGCTCACATAACTTAGTGCAGATTACTGTGTAGTCATTAATGAGCACATATGTATGTGTACAAAGTTCACATAACTTAGTGCACATTAATGTGCACATATTACTGAGTACATTTTCATGTGTACAAATTCTCATAACTTAGTGCAGATTACTGTGTAGACATTTATGTGTACAAAGTTCACATAACTTAGTGCAGACTGATTACTGTTGAGACATTAATGAGCATATATTCATGTGTACAAAGTTCACATAACTTAGTGCACATTAATGTGCACATATTACTGAGTTCATTTTCATGTGTACAAATTCACATAACTTAGTGCAGATTACTGTGTAGACATAAATGTGTACACATTTATGTGTAAAACGTTCACATAACTTAGTGCAGACTGATTACTGTGTAGTCATTAATGAGCACATATGAATGTGTACAAAGTTCAAATAACTCAGTGCACATTAATGTGCACATATTACTGAGCACATTTTTATGTGTACAAATTCACATAACTTAGTGCAGATTACTGTGTAGGCATTAATGTGTACACATTTATGTTTACAAAGTTCACATAACTTAGTGCACATTACTGTGTAGACATTAATGAGCATATATTCATGTGTACAAAGTTCACATAATTTAGTGCACATGAATGTGTTCATATTACTGAGTACATGTTTTAGGTGTACACATTCACATAACTTAGTGCAGATTACTGTGTACACACTAATGAGTACACACTTATGTTTACAAATTCACATAACTTAGTGCATATTACTGTGTAGACACTAATGAGTACACATTTATGTGTACAAATTCATAAAACTTAGTGCACATTTCTGTGTAGACCTTAGTGAGCACATATTTATGTGTACAAAGTTCACATAACATAGTGCAGATGACTGAGTTCATACAGAACAACAAACTTTCTCTATTTTAATAACATTTTAAGGTCTAAGACTGAATTTCAAATAATTTTCATAGGTAAAGTACTTAATTAGAATATATTTAGCCAAATGCTAATTCTATGATATAGATAATAAGTAAATATTAATCTAATATGCAATGAGTTGATACACACTTTATTAAATATATATGATGATGACGTTGAAAAAACGAATACAATGCATAGTTGCCACTTCTTTTGAAATCGGTGGGTCTATTGTCAATGAACAAAGCCGTCTATACAATGGCCCCTATGACGTAGGTAGGGTTGATATGCATGTACACTTTCTACCGTTATACACACTATATATGCATGTGTGTTGTTAAATTTAAGAGTGCATTGTTTTATACAATTATGGAATCCTGCATGTTCATCATTTGGCCTACATTTTCGCGCAATTAGTCAAAAAGTCCAAATATGCCTCACTTAATATGTTTTGATTATATCGATGGCTTAGAATTAGAAGGTCGTAACTACCAAATCGATATTTTGAGAAAACACGGAAAAACTGTCTGACATTTACTCTGTACTTATGGGAAAACAAACTTTTACAACTTCATTTTGGTCAACATGACGAGTTCAGATTTTTATGAAAATGGGCTCTTAAGAAGCGGCTTGCGATGCTTATTCTAAATATGTATGAATCTTAAAAGGTCGTAAGTGGCACTTACGACCTTCTAATTCTAAGCCATCGATATAGCATGCTGACTGGTAAAATACCAGGGGAAGTAACTCGAAAAACATAACATCTATAAACCGGTATTAACTCCCTTGAACTGACCATCAACGTTCACGAATAGCAAAACTCACAGTACCACACTGCACAATGAACAGTACACAGTAAATAATACAAAGTACACATAACTTAGTGCACATTAATGTGCACTATTACTGAGTACATTTTCATGTGTACAAAGTTCACATAACTTAGTGCAGATTACTGTGTAGTCATTAATGAGCACATATGTATGTGTACAAAGTTCACATAACTTAGTGCACATTAATGTGCACATATTACTGAGTACATTTTCATGTGTACAAATTCTCATAACTTAGTGCAGATTACTGTGTAGACATTTATGTGTACAAAGTTCACATAACTTAGTGCAGACTGATTACTGTTGAGACATTAATGAGCATATATTCATGTGTACAAAGTTCACATAACTTAGTGCACATTAATGTGCACATATTACTGAGTTCATTTTCATGTGTACAAATTCACATAACTTAGTGCAGATTACTGTGTAGACATAAATGTGTACACATTTATGTGTAAAACGTTCACATAACTTAGTGCAGACTGATTACTGTGTAGTCATTAATGAGCACATATGAATGTGTACAAAGTTCAAATAACTCAGTGCACATTAATGTGCACATATTACTGAGCACATTTTTATGTGTACAAATTCACATAACTTAGTGCAGATTACTGTGTAGGCATTAATGTGTACACATTTATGTTTACAAAGTTCACATAACTTAGTGCACATTACTGTGTAGACATTAATGAGCATATATTCATGTGTACAAAGTTCACATAATTTAGTGCACATGAATGTGTTCATATTACTGAGTACATGTTTTAGGTGTACACATTCACATAACTTAGTGCAGATTACTGTGTAAACACTAATGAGTACACACTTATGTGTACAAAGTTCACATAACTTAGTGCAGATTACTGTGTAGTCATTAATGAGCACATATGTATGTGTACAAAGTTCACATAACTTAGTGCACATTAATGTGCACATATTACTGAGTACATTTTCATGTGTACAAATTCTCATAACTTAGTGCAGATTACTGTGTAGACATTTATGTGTACAAAGTTCACATAACTTAGTGCAGACTGATTACTGTTGAGACATTAATGAGCATATATTCATGTGTACAAAGTTCACATAACTTAGTGCACATTAATGTGCACATATTACTGAGTTCATTTTCATGTGTACAAATTCACATAACTTAGTGCAGATTACTGTGTAGACATAAATGTGTACACATTTATGTGTAAAACGTTCACATAACTTAGTGCAGACTGATTACTGTGTAGTCATTAATGAGCACATATGAATGTGTACAAAGTTCAAATAACTCAGTGCACATTAATGTGCACATATTACTGAGCACATTTTTATGTGTACAAATTCACATAACTTAGTGCAGATTACTGTGTAGGCATTAATGTGTACACATTTATGTTTACAAAGTTCACATAACTTAGTGCACATTACTGTGTAGACATTAATGAGCATATATTCATGTGTACAAAGTTCACATAATTTAGTGCACATGAATGTGTTCATATTACTGAGTACATGTTTTAGGTGTACACATTCACATAACTTAGTGCAGATTACTGTGTACACACTAATGAGTACACACTTATGTTTACAAATTCACATAACTTAGTGCATATTACTGTGTAGACACTAATGAGTACACATTTATGTGTACAAATTCATAAAACTTAGTGCACATTTCTGTGTAGACCTTAGTGAGCACATATTTATGTGTACAAAGTTCACATAACATAGTGCAGATGACTGAGTTCATACAGAACAACAAACTTTCTCTATTTTAATAACATTTTAAGGTCTAAGACTGAATTTCAAATAATTTTCATAGGTAAAGTACTTAATTAGAATATATTTAGCCAAATGCTAATTCTATGATATAGATAATAAGTAAATATTAATCTAATATGCAATGAGTTGATACACACTTTATTAAATATATATGATGATGACGTTGAAAAAACGAATACAATGCATAGTTGCCACTTCTTTTGAAATCGGTGGGTCTATTGTCAATGAACAAAGCCGTCTATACAATGGCCCCTATGACGTAGGTAGGGTTGATATGCATGTACACTTTCTACCGTTATACACACTATATATGCATGTGTGTTGTTAAATTTAAGAGTGCATTGTTTTATACAATTATGGAATCCTGCATGTTCATCATTTGGCCTACATTTTCGCGCAATTAGTCAAAAAGTCCAAATATGCCTCACTTAATATGTTTTGATTATATCGATGGCTTAGAATTAGAAGGTCGTAACTACCAAATCGATATTTTGAGAAAACACGGAAAAACTGTCTGACATTTACTCTGTACTTATGGGAAAACAAACTTTTACAACTTCATTTTGGTCAACATGACGAGTTCAGATTTTTATGAAAATGGGCTCTTAAGAAGCGGCTTGCGATGCTTATTCTAAATATGTATGAATCTTAAAAGGTCGTAAGTGGCACTTACGACCTTCTAATTCTAAGCCATCGATATAGCATGCTGACTGGTAAAATACCAGGGGAAGTAACTCGAAAAACATAACATCTATAAACCGGTATTAACTCCCTTGAACTGACCATCAACGTTCAAGAATAGCAAAACTCACAGTACCACACTGCACAATGAACAGTACACAGTAAATAATACAAAGTACACATAACTTAGTGCACATTAATGTGCACTATTACTGAGTACATTTTCATGTGTACAAAGTTCACATAACTTAGTGCAGATTACTGTGTAGTCATTAATGAGCACATATGTATGTGTACAAAGTTCACATAACTTAGTGCACATTAATGTGCACATATTACTGAGTACATTTTCATGTGTACAAATTCTCATAACTTAGTGCAGATTACTGTGTAGACATTTATGTGTACAAAGTTCACATAACTTAGTGCAGACTGATTACTGTTGAGACATTAATGAGCATATATTCATGTGTACAAAGTTCACATAACTTAGTGCACATTAATGTGCACATATTACTGAGTTCATTTTCATGTGTACAAATTCACATAACTTAGTGCAGATTACTGTGTAGACATAAATGTGTACACATTTATGTGTAAAACGTTCACATAACTTAGTGCAGACTGATTACTGTGTAGTCATTAATGAGCACATATGAATGTGTACAAAGTTCAAATAACTCAGTGCACATTAATGTGCACATATTACTGAGCACATTTTTATGTGTACAAATTCACATAACTTAGTGCAGATTACTGTGTAGGCATTAATGTGTACACATTTATGTTTACAAAGTTCACATAACTTAGTGCACATTACTGTGTAGACATTAATGAGCATATATTCATGTGTACAAAGTTCACATAATTTAGTGCACATGAATGTGTTCATATTACTGAGTACATGTTTTAGGTGTACACATTCACATAACTTAGTGCAGATTACTGTGTAAACACTAATGAGTACACACTTATGTGTACAAAGCTCACATAACTTAGTGCAGATTACTGTGTAGTCATTAATGAGCACATATGTATGTGTACAAAGTTCACATAACTTAGTGCACATTAATGTGCACATATTACTGAGTACATTTTCATGTGTACAAATTCTCATAACTTAGTGCAGATTACTGTGTAGACATTTATGTGTACAAAGTTCACATAACTTAGTGCAGACTGATTACTGTTGAGACATTAATGAGCATATATTCATGTGTACAAAGTTCACATAACTTAGTGCACATTAATGTGCACATATTACTGAGTTCATTTTCATGTGTACAAATTCACATAACTTAGTGCAGATTACTGTGTAGACATAAATGTGTACACATTTATGTGTAAAACGTTCACATAACTTAGTGCAGACTGATTACTGTGTAGTCATTAATGAGCACATATGAATGTGTACAAAGTTCAAATAACTCAGTGCACATTAATGTGCACATATTACTGAGCACATTTTTATGTGTACAAATTCACATAACTTAGTGCAGATTACTGTGTAGGCATTAATGTGTACACATTTATGTTTACAAAGTTCACATAACTTAGTGCACATTACTGTGTAGACATTAATGAGCATATATTCATGTGTACAAAGTTCACATAATTTAGTGCACATGAATGTGTTCATATTACTGAGTACATGTTTTAGGTGTACACATTCACATAACTTAGTGCAGATTACTGTGTACACACTAATGAGTACACACTTATGTTTACAAATTCACATAACTTAGTGCATATTACTGTGTAGACACTAATGAGTACACATTTATGTGTACAAATTCATAAAACTTAGTGCACATTTCTGTGTAGACCTTAGTGAGCACATATTTATGTGTACAAAGTTCACATAACATAGTGCAGATGACTGAGTTCATACAGAACAACAAACTTTCTCTATTTTAATAACATTTTAAGGTCTAAGACTGAATTTCAAATAATTTTCATAGGTAAAGTACTTAATTAGAATATATTTAGCCAAATGCTAATTCTATGATATAGATAATAAGTAAATATTAATCTAATATGCAATGAGTTGATACACACTTTATTAAATATATATGATGATGACGTTGAAAAAACGAATACAATGCATAGTTGCCACTTCTTTTGAAATCGGTGGGTCTATTGTCAATGAACAAAGCCGTCTATACAATGGCCCCTATGACGTAGGTAGGGTTGATATGCATGTACACTTTCTACCGTTATACACACTATATATGCATGTGTGTTGTTAAATTTAAGAGTGCATTGTTTTATACAATTATGGAATCCTGCATGTTCATCATTTGGCCTACATTTTCGCGCAATTAGTCAAAAAGTCCAAATATGCCTCACTTAATATGTTTTGATTATATCGATGGCTTAGAATTAGAAGGTCGTAACTACCAAATCGATATTTTGAGAAAACACGGAAAAACTGTCTGACATTTACTCTGTACTTATGGGAAAACAAACTTTTACAACTTCATTTTGGTCAACATGACGAGTTCAGATTTTTATGAAAATGGGCTCTTAAGAAGCGGCTTGCGATGCTTATTCTAAATATGTATGAATCTTAAAAGGTCGTAAGTGGCACTTACGACCTTCTAATTCTAAGCCATCGATATAGCATGCTGACTGGTAAAATACCAGGGGAAGTAACTCGAAAAACATAACATCTATAAACCGGTATTAACTCCCTTGAACTGACCATCAACGTTCACGAATAGCAAAACTCACAGTACCACACTGCACAATGAACAGTACACAGTAAATAATACAAAGTACACATAACTTAGTGCACATTAATGTGCACTATTACTGAGTACATTTTCATGTGTACAAAGTTCACATAACTTAGTGCAGATTACTGTGTAGTCATTAATGAGCACATATGTATGTGTACAAAGTTCACATAACTTAGTGCACATTAATGTGCACATATTACTGAGTACATTTTCATGTGTACAAATTCTCATAACTTAGTGCAGATTACTGTGTAGACATTTATGTGTACAAAGTTCACATAACTTAGTGCAGACTGATTACTGTTGAGACATTAATGAGCATATATTCATGTGTACAAAGTTCACATAACTTAGTGCACATTAATGTGCACATATTACTGAGTTCATTTTCATGTGTACAAATTCACATAACTTAGTGCAGATTACTGTGTAGACATAAATGTGTACACATTTATGTGTAAAACGTTCACATAACTTAGTGCAGACTGATTACTGTGTAGTCATTAATGAGCACATATGAATGTGTACAAAGTTCAAATAACTCAGTGCACATTAATGTGCACATATTACTGAGCACATTTTTATGTGTACAAATTCACATAACTTAGTGCAGATTACTGTGTAGGCATTAATGTGTACACATTTATGTTTACAAAGTTCACATAACTTAGTGCACATTACTGTGTAGACATTAATGAGCATATATTCATGTGTACAAAGTTCACATAATTTAGTGCACATGAATGTGTTCATATTACTGAGTACATGTTTTAGGTGTACACATTCACATAACTTAGTGCAGATTACTGTGTAAACACTAATGAGTACACACTTATGTGTACAAAGTTCACATAACTTAGTGCAGATTACTGTGTAGTCATTAATGAGCACATATGTATGTGTACAAAGTTCACATAACTTAGTGCACATTAATGTGCACATATTACTGAGTACATTTTCATGTGTACAAATTCTCATAACTTAGTGCAGATTACTGTGTAGACATTTATGTGTACAAAGTTCACATAACTTAGTGCAGACTGATTACTGTTGAGACATTAATGAGCATATATTCATGTGTACAAAGTTCACATAACTTAGTGCACATTAATGTGCACATATTACTGAGTTCATTTTTATGTGTACAAATTCACATAACTTAGTGCAGATTACTGTGTAGACATAAATGTGTACACATTTATGTGTAAAACGTTCACATAACTTAGTGCAGACTGATTACTGTGTAGTCATTAATGAGCACATATGAATGTGTACAAAGTTCAAATAACTCAGTGCACATTAATGTGCACATATTACTGAGCACATTTTTATGTGTACAAATTCACATAACTTAGTGCAGATTACTGTGTAGGCATTAATGTGTACACATTTATGTTTACAAAGTTCACATAACTTAGTGCACATTACTGTGTAGACATTAATGAGCATATATTCATGTGTACAAAGTTCACATAATTTAGTGCACATGAATGTGTTCATATTACTGAGTACATGTTTTAGGTGTACACATTCACATAACTTAGTGCAGATTACTGTGTACACACTAATGAGTACACACTTATGTTTACAAATTCACATAACTTAGTGCATATTACTGTGTAGACACTAATGAGTACACATTTATGTGTACAAATTCATAAAACTTAGTGCACATTTCTGTGTAGACCTTAGTGAGCACATATTTATGTGTACAAAGTTCACATAACATAGTGCAGATGACTGAGTTCATACAGAACAACAAACTTTCTCTATTTTAATAACATTTTAAGGTCTAAGACTGAATTTCAAATAATTTTCATAGGTAAAGTACTTAATTAGAATATATTTAGCCAAATGCTAATTCTATGATATAGATAATAAGTAAATATTAATCTAATATGCAATGAGTTGATACACACTTTATTAAATATATATGATGATGACGTTGAAAAAACGAATACAATGCATAGTTGCCACTTCTTTTGAAATCGGTGGGTCTATTGTCAATGAACAAAGCCGTCTATACAATGGCCCCTATGACGTAGGTAGGGTTGATATGCATGTACACTTTCTACCGTTATACACACTATATATGCATGTGTGTTGTTAAATTTAAGAGTGCATTGTTTTATACAATTATGGAATCCTGCATGTTCATCATTTGGCCTACATTTTCGCGCAATTAGTCAAAAAGTCCAAATATGCCTCACTTAATATGTTTTGATTATATCGATGGCTTAGAATTAGAAGGTCGTAACTACCAAATCGATATTTTGAGAAAACACGGAAAAACTGTCTGACATTTACTCTGTACTTATGGGAAAACAAACTTTTACAACTTCATTTTGGTCAACATGACGAGTTCAGATTTTTATGAAAATGGGCTCTTAAGAAGCGGCTTGCGATGCTTATTCTAAATATGTATGAATCTTAAAAGGTCGTAAGTGGCACTTACGACCTTCTAATTCTAAGCCATCGATATAGCATGCTGACTGGTAAAATACCAGGGGAAGTAACTCGAAAAACATAACATCTATAAACCGGTATTAACTCCCTTGAACTGACCATCAACGTTCACGAATAGCAAAACTCACAGTACCACACTGCACAATGAACAGTACACAGTAAATAATACAAAGTACACATAACTTAGTGCACATTAATGTGCACTATTACTGAGTACATTTTCATGTGTACAAAGTTCACATAACTTAGTGCACATTAATGTGCACATATTACTGAGTTCATTTTCATGTGTACAAATTCACATAACTTAGTGCAGATTACTGTGTAGACATAAATGTGTACACATTTATGTGTAAAACGTTCACATAACTTAGTGCAGACTGATTACTGTGTAGTCATTAATGAGCACATATGAATGTGTACAAAGTTCAAATAACTCAGTGCACATTAATGTGCACATATTACTGAGCACATTTTTATGTGTACAAATTCACATAACTTAGTGCAGATTACTGTGTAGGCATTAATGTGTACACATTTATGTTTACAAAGTTCACATAACTTAGTGCACATTACTGTGTAGACATTAATGAGCATATATTCATGTGTACAAAGTTCACATAATTTAGTGCACATGAATGTGTTCATATTACTGAGTACATGTTTTAGGTGTACACATTCACATAACTTAGTGCAGATTACTGTGTAAACACTAATGAGTACACACTTATGTGTACAAAGTTCACATAACTTAGTGCAGATTACTGTGTAGTCATTAATGAGCACATATGTATGTGTACAAAGTTCACATAACTTAGTGCACATTAATGTGCACATATTACTGAGTACATTTTCATGTGTACAAATTCTCATAACTTAGTGCAGATTACTGTGTAGACATTTATGTGTACAAAGTTCACATAACTTAGTGCAGACTGATTACTGTTGAGACATTAATGAGCATATATTTATGTGTACAAAGTTCACATAACTTAGTGCACATTAATGTGCACATATTACTGAGTTCATTTTCATGTGTACAAATTCACATAACTTAGTGCAGATTACTGTGTAGACATAAATGTGTACACATTTATGTGTAAAACGTTCACATAACTTAGTGCAGACTGATTACTGTGTAGTCATTAATGAGCACATATGAATGTGTACAAAGTTCAAATAACTCAGTGCACATTAATGTGCACATATTACTGAGCACATTTTTATGTGTACAAATTCACATAACTTAGTGCAGATTACTGTGTAGGCATTAATGTGTACACATTTATGTTTACAAAGTTCACATAACTTAGTGCACATTACTGTGTAGACATTAATGAGCATATATTCATGTGTACAAAGTTCACATAATTTAGTGCACATGAATGTGTTCATATTACTGAGTACATGTTTTAGGTGTACACATTCACATAACTTAGTGCAGATTACTGTGTACACACTAATGAGTACACACTTATGTTTACAAATTCACATAACTTAGTGCATATTACTGTGTAGACACTAATGAGTACACATTTATGTGTACAAATTCATAAAACTTAGTGCACATTTCTGTGTAGACCTTAGTGAGCACATATTTATGTGTACAAAGTTCACATAACATAGTGCAGATGACTGAGTTCATACAGAACAACAAACTTTCTCTATTTTAATAACATTTTAAGGTCTAAGACTGAATTTCAAATAATTTTCATAGGTAAAGTACTTAATTAGAATATATTTAGCCAAATGCTAATTCTATGATATAGATAATAAGTAAATATTAATCTAATATGCAATGAGTTGATACACACTTTATTAAATATATATGATGATGACGTTGAAAAAACGAATACAATGCATAGTTGCCACTTCTTTTGAAATCGGTGGGTCTATTGTCAATGAACAAAGCCGTCTATACAATGGCCCCTATGACGTAGGTAGGGTTGATATGCATGTACACTTTCTACCGTTATACACACTATATATGCATGTGTGTTGTTAAATTTAAGAGTGCATTGTTTTATACAATTATGGAATCCTGCATGTTCATCATTTGGCCTACATTTTCGCGCAATTAGTCAAAAAGTCCAAATATGCCTCACTTAATATGTTTTGATTATATCGATGGCTTAGAATTAGAAGGTCGTAACTACCAAATCGATATTTTGAGAAAACACGGAAAAACTGTCTGACATTTACTCTGTACTTATGGGAAAACAAACTTTTACAACTTCATTTTGGTCAACATGACGAGTTCAGATTTTTATGAAAATGGGCTCTTAAGAAGCGGCTTGCGATGCTTATTCTAAATATGTATGAATCTTAAAAGGTCGTAAGTGGCACTTACGACCTTCTAATTCTAAGCCATCGATATAGCATGCTGACTGGTAAAATACCAGGGGAAGTAACTCGAAAAACATAACATCTATAAACCGGTATTAACTCCCTTGAACTGACCATCAACGTTCAAGAATAGCAAAACTCACAGTACCACACTGCACAATGAACAGTACACAGTAAATAATACAAAGTACACATAACTTAGTGCACATTAATGTGCACTATTACTGAGTACATTTTCATGTGTACAAAGTTCACATAACTTAGTGCAGATTACTGTGTAGTCATTAATGAGCACATATGAATGTGTACAAAGTTCACATAACTTAGTGCACATTAATGTGCACATATTACTGAGTACATTTTCATGTGTACAAATTCTCATAACTTAGTGCAGATTACTGTGTAGACATTTATGTGTACAAAGTTCACATAACTTAGTGCAGACTGATTACTGTTGAGACATTAATGAGCATATATTCATGTGTACAAAGTTCACATAACTTAGTGCACATTAATGTGCACATATTACTGAGTTCATTTTCATGTGTACAAATTCACATAACTTAGTGCAGATTACTGTGTAGACATAAATGTGTACACATTTATGTGTAAAACGTTCACATAACTTAGTGCAGACTGATTACTGTGTAGTCATTAATGAGCACATATGAATGTGTACAAAGTTCAAATAACTCAGTGCACATTAATGTGCACATATTACTGAGCACATTTTTATGTGTACAAATTCACATAACTTAGTGCAGATTACTGTGTAGGCATTAATGTGTACACATTTATGTTTACAAAGTTCACATAACTTAGTGCACATTACTGTGTAGACATTAATGAGCATATATTCATGTGTACAAAGTTCACATAATTTAGTGCACATGAATGTGTTCATATTACTGAGTACATGTTTTAGGTGTACACATTCACATAACTTAGTGCAGATTACTGTGTAAACACTAATGAGTACACACTTATGTGTACAAAGCTCACATAACTTAGTGCAGATTACTGTGTAGTCATTAATGAGCACATATGTATGTGTACAAAGTTCACATAACTTAGTGCACATTAATGTGCACATATTACTGAGTACATTTTCATGTGTACAAATTCTCATAACTTAGTGCAGATTACTGTGTAGACATTTATGTGTACAAAGTTCACATAACTTAGTGCAGACTGATTACTGTTGAGACATTAATGAGCATATATTCATGTGTACAAAGTTCACATAACTTAGTGCACATTAATGTGCACATATTACTGAGTTCATTTTCATGTGTACAAATTCACATAACTTAGTGCAGATTACTGTGTAGACATAAATGTGTACACATTTATGTGTAAAACGTTCACATAACTTAGTGCAGACTGATTACTGTGTAGTCATTAATGAGCACATATGAATGTGTACAAAGTTCAAATAACTCAGTGCACATTAATGTGCACATATTACTGAGCACATTTTTATGTGTACAAATTCACATAACTTAGTGCAGATTACTGTGTAGGCATTAATGTGTACACATTTATGTTTACAAAGTTCACATAACTTAGTGCACATTACTGTGTAGACATTAATGAGCATATATTCATGTGTACAAAGTTCACATAATTTAGTGCACATGAATGTGTTCATATTACTGAGTACATGTTTTAGGTGTACACATTCACATAACTTAGTGCAGATTACTGTGTACACACTAATGAGTACACACTTATGTTTACAAATTCACATAACTTAGTGCATATTACTGTGTAGACACTAATGAGTACACATTTATGTGTACAAATTCATAAAACTTAGTGCACATTTCTGTGTAGACCTTAGTGAGCACATATTTATGTGTACAAAGTTCACATAACATAGTGCAGATGACTGAGTTCATACAGAACAACAAACTTTCTCTATTTTAATAACATTTTAAGGTCTAAGACTGAATTTCAAATAATTTTCATAGGTAAAGTACTTAATTAGAATATATTTAGCCAAATGCTAATTCTATGATATAGATAATAAGTAAATATTAATCTAATATGCAATGAGTTGATACACACTTTATTAAATATATATGATGATGACGTTGAAAAAACGAATACAATGCATAGTTGCCACTTCTTTTGAAATCGGTGGGTCTATTGTCAATGAACAAAGCCGTCTATACAATGGCCCCTATGACGTAGGTAGGGTTGATATGCATGTACACTTTCTACCGTTATACACACTATATATGCATGTGTGTTGTTAAATTTAAGAGTGCATTGTTTTATACAATTATGGAATCCTGCATGTTCATCATTTGGCCTACATTTTCGCGCAATTAGTCAAAAAGTCCAAATATGCCTCACTTAATATGTTTTGATTATATCGATGGCTTAGAATTAGAAGGTCGTAACTACCAAATCGATATTTTGAGAAAACACGGAAAAACTGTCTGACATTTACTCTGTACTTATGGGAAAACAAACTTTTACAACTTCATTTTGGTCAACATGACGAGTTCAGATTTTTATGAAAATGGGCTCTTAAGAAGCGGCTTGCGATGCTTATTCTAAATATGTATGAATCTTAAAAGGTCGTAAGTGGCACTTACGACCTTCTAATTCTAAGCCATCGATATAGCATGCTGACTGGTAAAATACCAGGGGAAGTAACTCGAAAAACATAACATCTATAAACCGGTATTAACTCCCTTGAACTGACCATCAACGTTCACGAATAGCAAAACTCACAGTACCACACTGCACAATGAACAGTACACAGTAAATAATACAAAGTACACATAACTTAGTGCACATTAATGTGCACTATTACTGAGTACATTTTCATGTGTACAAAGTTCACATAACTTAGTGCAGATTACTGTGTAGTCATTAATGAGCACATATGTATGTGTACAAAGTTCACATAACTTAGTGCACATTAATGTGCACATATTACTGAGTACATTTTCATGTGTACAAATTCTCATAACTTAGTGCAGATTACTGTGTAGACATTTATGTGTACAAAGTTCACATAACTTAGTGCAGACTGATTACTGTTGAGACATTAATGAGCATATATTCATGTGTACAAAGTTCACATAACTTAGTGCACATTAATGTGCACATATTACTGAGTTCATTTTCATGTGTACAAATTCACATAACTTAGTGCAGATTACTGTGTAGACATAAATGTGTACACATTTATGTGTAAAACGTTCACATAACTTAGTGCAGACTGATTACTGTGTAGTCATTAATGAGCACATATGAATGTGTACAAAGTTCAAATAACTCAGTGCACATTAATGTGCACATATTACTGAGCACATTTTTATGTGTACAAATTCACATAACTTAGTGCAGATTACTGTGTAGGCATTAATGTGTACACATTTATGTTTACAAAGTTCACATAACTTAGTGCACATTACTGTGTAGACATTAATGAGCATATATTCATGTGTACAAAGTTCACATAATTTAGTGCACATGAATGTGTTCATATTACTGAGTACATGTTTTAGGTGTACACATTCACATAACTTAGTGCAGATTACTGTGTAAACACTAATGAGTACACACTTATGTGTACAAAGTTCACATAACTTAGTGCAGATTACTGTGTAGTCATTAATGAGCACATATGTATGTGTACAAAGTTCACATAACTTAGTGCACATTAATGTGCACATATTACTGAGTACATTTTCATGTGTACAAATTCTCATAACTTAGTGCAGATTACTGTGTAGACATTTATGTGTACAAAGTTCACATAACTTAGTGCAGACTGATTACTGTTGAGACATTAATGAGCATATATTCATGTGTACAAAGTTCACATAACTTAGTGCACATTAATGTGCACATATTACTGAGTTCATTTTCATGTGTACAAATTCACATAACTTAGTGCAGATTACTGTGTAGACATAAATGTGTACACATTTATGTGTAAAACGTTCACATAACTTAGTGCAGACTGATTACTGTGTAGTCATTAATGAGCACATATGAATGTGTACAAAGTTCAAATAACTCAGTGCACATTAATGTGCACATATTACTGAGCACATTTTTATGTGTACAAATTCACATAACTTAGTGCAGATTACTGTGTAGGCATTAATGTGTACACATTTATGTTTACAAAGTTCACATAACTTAGTGCACATTACTGTGTAGACATTAATGAGCATATATTCATGTGTACAAAGTTCACATAATTTAGTGCACATGAATGTGTTCATATTACTGAGTACATGTTTTAGGTGTACACATTCACATAACTTAGTGCAGATTACTGTGTACACACTAATGAGTACACACTTATGTTTACAAATTCACATAACTTAGTGCATATTACTGTGTAGACACTAATGAGTACACATTTATGTGTACAAATTCATAAAACTTAGTGCACATTTCTGTGTAGACCTTAGTGAGCACATATTTATGTGTACAAAGTTCACATAACATAGTGCAGATGACTGAGTTCATACAGAACAACAAACTTTCTCTATTTTAATAACATTTTAAGGTCTAAGACTGAATTTCAAATAATTTTCATAGGTAAAGTACTTAATTAGAATATATTTAGCCAAATGCTAATTCTATGATATAGATAATAAGTAAATATTAATCTAATATGCAATGAGTTGATACACACTTTATTAAATATATATGATGATGACGTTGAAAAAACGAATACAATGCATAGTTGCCACTTCTTTTGAAATCGGTGGGTCTATTGTCAATGAACAAAGCCGTCTATACAATGGCCCCTTTGACGTAGGTAGGGTTGATATGCATGTACACTTTCTACCGTTATACACACTATATATGCATGTGTGTTGTTAAATTTAAGAGTGCATTGTTTTATACAATTATGGAATCCTGCATGTTCATCATTTGGCCTACATTTTCGCGCAATTAGTCAAAAAGTCCAAATATGCCTCACTTAATATGTTTTGATTATATCGATGGCTTAGAATTAGAAGGTCGTAACTACCAAATCGATATTTTGAGAAAACACGGAAAAACTGTCTGACATTTACTCTGTACTTATGGGAAAACAAACTTTTACAACTTCATTTTGGTCAACATGACGAGTTCAGATTTTTATGAAAATGGGCTCTTAAGAAGCGGCTTGCGATGCTTATTCTAAATATGTATGAATCTTAAAAGGTCGTAAGTGGCACTTACGACCTTCTAATTCTAAGCCATCGATATAGCATGCTGACTGGTAAAATACCAGGGGAAGTAACTCGAAAAACATAACATCTATAAACCGGTATTAACTCCCTTGAACTGACCATCAACGTTCACGAATAGCAAAACTCACAGTACCACACTGCACAATGAACAGTACACAGTAAATAATACAAAGTACACATAACTTAGTGCACATTAATGTGCACTATTACTGAGTACATTTTCATGTGTACAAAGTTCACATAACTTAGTGCAGATTACTGTGTAGTCATTAATGAGCACATATGTATGTGTACAAAGTTCACATAACTTAGTGCACATTAATGTGCACATATTACTGAGTACATTTTCATGTGTACAAATTCTCATAACTTAGTGCAGATTACTGTGTAGACATTTATGTGTACAAAGTTCACATAACTTAGTGCAGACTGATTACTGTTGAGACATTAATGAGCATATATTCATGTGTACAAAGTTCACATAACTTAGTGCACATTAATGTGCACATATTACTGAGTTCATTTTCATGTGTACAAATTCACATAACTTAGTGCAGATTACTGTGTAGACATAAATGTGTACACATTTATGTGTAAAACGTTCACATAACTTAGTGCAGACTGATTACTGTGTAGTCATTAATGAGCACATATGAATGTGTACAAAGTTCAAATAACTCAGTGCACATTAATGTGCACATATTACTGAGCACATTTTTATGTGTACAAATTCACATAACTTAGTGCAGATTACTGTGTAGGCATTAATGTGTACACATTTATGTTTACAAAGTTCACATAACTTAGTGCACATTACTGTGTAGACATTAATGAGCATATATTCATGTGTACAAAGTTCACATAATTTAGTGCACATGAATGTGTTCATATTACTGAGTACATGTTTTAGGTGTACACATTCACATAACTTAGTGCAGATTACTGTGTAAACACTAATGAGTACACACTTATGTGTACAAAGTTCACATAACTTAGTGCAGATTACTGTGTAGTCATTAATGAGCACATATGTATGTGTACAAAGTTCACATAACTTAGTGCACATTAATGTGCACATATTACTGAGTACATTTTCATGTGTACAAATTCTCATAACTTAGTGCAGATTACTGTGTAGACATTTATGTGTACAAAGTTCACATAACTTAGTGCAGACTGATTACTGTTGAGACATTAATGAGCATATATTTATGTGTACAAAGTTCACATAACTTAGTGCACATTAATGTGCACATATTACTGAGTTCATTTTCATGTGTACAAATTCACATAACTTAGTGCAGATTACTGTGTAGACATAAATGTGTACACATTTATGTGTAAAACGTTCACATAACTTAGTGCAGACTGATTACTGTGTAGTCATTAATGAGCACATATGAATGTGTACAAAGTTCAAATAACTCAGTGCACATTAATGTGCACATATTACTGAGCACATTTTTATGTGTACAAATTCACATAACTTAGTGCAGATTACTGTGTAGGCATTAATGTGTACACATTTATGTTTACAAAGTTCACATAACTTAGTGCACATTACTGTGTAGACATTAATGAGCATATATTCATGTGTACAAAGTTCACATAATTTAGTGCACATGAATGTGTTCATATTACTGAGTACATGTTTTAGGTGTACACATTCACATAACTTAGTGCAGATTACTGTGTACACACTAATGAGTACACACTTATGTTTACAAATTCACATAACTTAGTGCATATTACTGTGTAGACACTAATGAGTACACATTTATGTGTACAAATTCATAAAACTTAGTGCACATTTCTGTGTAGACCTTAGTGAGCACATATTTATGTGTACAAAGTTCACATAACATAGTGCAGATGACTGAGTTCATACAGAACAACAAACTTTCTCTATTTTAATAACATTTTAAGGTCTAAGACTGAATTTCAAATAATTTTCATAGGTAAAGTACTTAATTAGAATATATTTAGCCAAATGCTAATTCTATGATATAGATAATAAGTAAATATTAATCTAATATGCAATGAGTTGATACACACTTTATTAAATATATATGATGATGACGTTGAAAAAACGAATACAATGCATAGTTGCCACTTCTTTTGAAATCGGTGGGTCTATTGTCAATGAACAAAGCCGTCTATACAATGGCCCCTATGACGTAGGTAGGGTTGATATGCATGTACACTTTCTACCGTTATACACACTATATATGCATGTGTGTTGTTAAATTTAAGAGTGCATTGTTTTATACAATTATGGAATCCTGCATGTTCATCATTTGGCCTACATTTTCGCGCAATTAGTCAAAAAGTCCAAATATGCCTCACTTAATATGTTTTGATTATATCGATGGCTTAGAATTAGAAGGTCGTAACTACCAAATCGATATTTTGAGAAAACACGGAAAAACTGTCTGACATTTACTCTGTACTTATGGGAAAACAAACTTTTACAACTTCATTTTGGTCAACATGACGAGTTCAGATTTTTATGAAAATGGGCTCTTAAGAAGCGGCTTGCGATGCTTATTCTAAATATGTATGAATCTTAAAAGGTCGTAAGTGGCACTTACGACCTTCTAATTCTAAGCCATCGATATAGCATGCTGACTGGTAAAATACCAGGGGAAGTAACTCGAAAAACATAACATCTATAAACCGGTATTAACTCCCTTGAACTGACCATCAACGTTCAAGAATAGCAAAACTCACAGTACCACACTGCACAATGAACAGTACACAGTAAATAATACAAAGTACACATAACTTAGTGCACATTAATGTGCACTATTACTGAGTACATTTTCATGTGTACAAAGTTCACATAACTTAGTGCAGATTACTGTGTAGTCATTAATGAGCACATATGAATGTGTACAAAGTTCACATAACTTAGTGCACATTAATGTGCACATATTACTGAGTACATTTTCATGTGTACAAATTCTCATAACTTAGTGCAGATTACTGTGTAGACATTTATGTGTACAAAGTTCACATAACTTAGTGCAGACTGATTACTGTTGAGACATTAATGAGCATATATTCATGTGTACAAAGTTCACATAACTTAGTGCACATTAATGTGCACATATTACTGAGTTCATTTTCATGTGTACAAATTCACATAACTTAGTGCAGATTACTGTGTAGACATAAATGTGTACACATTTATGTGTAAAACGTTCACATAACTTAGTGCAGACTGATTACTGTGTAGTCATTAATGAGCACATATGAATGTGTACAAAGTTCAAATAACTCAGTGCACATTAATGTGCACATATTACTGAGCACATTTTTATGTGTACAAATTCACATAACTTAGTGCAGATTACTGTGTAGGCATTAATGTGTACACATTTATGTTTACAAAGTTCACATAACTTAGTGCACATTACTGTGTAGACATTAATGAGCATATATTCATGTGTACAAAGTTCACATAATTTAGTGCACATGAATGTGTTCATATTACTGAGTACATGTTTTAGGTGTACACATTCACATAACTTAGTGCAGATTACTGTGTAAACACTAATGAGTACACACTTATGTGTACAAAGCTCACATAACTTAGTGCAGATTACTGTGTAGTCATTAATGAGCACATATGTATGTGTACAAAGTTCACATAACTTAGTGCACATTAATGTGCACATATTACTGAGTACATTTTCATGTGTACAAATTCTCATAACTTAGTGCAGATTACTGTGTAGACATTTATGTGTACAAAGTTCACATAACTTAGTGCAGACTGATTACTGTTGAGACATTAATGAGCATATATTCATGTGTACAAAGTTCACATAACTTAGTGCACATTAATGTGCACATATTACTGAGTTCATTTTCATGTGTACAAATTCACATAACTTAGTGCAGATTACTGTGTAGACATAAATGTGTACACATTTATGTGTAAAACGTTCACATAACTTAGTGCAGACTGATTACTGTGTAGTCATTAATGAGCACATATGAATGTGTACAAAGTTCAAATAACTCAGTGCACATTAATGTGCACATATTACTGAGCACATTTTTATGTGTACAAATTCACATAACTTAGTGCAGATTACTGTGTAGGCATTAATGTGTACACATTTATGTTTACAAAGTTCACATAACTTAGTGCACATTACTGTGTAGACATTAATGAGCATATATTCATGTGTACAAAGTTCACATAATTTAGTGCACATGAATGTGTTCATATTACTGAGTACATGTTTTAGGTGTACACATTCACATAACTTAGTGCAGATTACTGTGTACACACTAATGAGTACACACTTATGTTTACAAATTCACATAACTTAGTGCATATTACTGTGTAGACACTAATGAGTACACATTTATGTGTACAAATTCATAAAACTTAGTGCACATTTCTGTGTAGACCTTAGTGAGCACATATTTATGTGTACAAAGTTCACATAACATAGTGCAGATGACTGAGTTCATACAGAACAACAAACTTTCTCTATTTTAATAACATTTTAAGGTCTAAGACTGAATTTCAAATAATTTTCATAGGTAAAGTACTTAATTAGAATATATTTAGCCAAATGCTAATTCTATGATATAGATAATAAGTAAATATTAATCTAATATGCAATGAGTTGATACACACTTTATTAAATATATATGATGATGACGTTGAAAAAACGAATACAATGCATAGTTGCCACTTCTTTTGAAATCGGTGGGTCTATTGTCAATGAACAAAGCCGTCTATACAATGGCCCCTATGACGTAGGTAGGGTTGATATGCATGTACACTTTCTACCGTTATACACACTATATATGCATGTGTGTTGTTAAATTTAAGAGTGCATTGTTTTATACAATTATGGAATCCTGCATGTTCATCATTTGGCCTACATTTTCGCGCAATTAGTCAAAAAGTCCAAATATGCCTCACTTAATATGTTTTGATTATATCGATGGCATAGAATTAGAAGGTCGTAACTACCAAATCGATATTTTGAGAAAACACGGAAAAACTGTCTGACATTTACTCTGTACTTATGGGAAAACAAACTTTTACAACTTCATTTTGGTCAACATGACGAGTTCAGATTTTTATGAAAATGGGCTCTTAAGAAGCGGCTTGCGATGCTTATTCTAAATATGTATGAATCTTAAAAGGTCGTAAGTGGCACTTACGACCTTCTAATTCTAAGCCATCGATATAGCATGCTGACTGGTAAAATACCAGGGGAAGTAACTCGAAAAACATAACATCTATAAACCGGTATTAACTCCCTTGAACTGACCATCAACGTTCACGAATAGCAAAACTCACAGTACCACACTGCACAATGAACAGTACACAGTAAATAATACAAAGTACACATAACTTAGTGCACATTAATGTGCACTATTACTGAGTACATTTTCATGTGTACAAAGTTCACATAACTTAGTGCAGATTACTGTGTAGTCATTAATGAGCACATATGTATGTGTACAAAGTTCACATAACTTAGTGCACATTAATGTGCACATATTACTGAGTACATTTTCATGTGTACAAATTCTCATAACTTAGTGCAGATTACTGTGTAGACATTTATGTGTACAAAGTTCACATAACTTAGTGCAGACTGATTACTGTTGAGACATTAATGAGCATATATTCATGTGTACAAAGTTCACATAACTTAGTGCACATTAATGTGCACATATTACTGAGTTCATTTTCATGTGTACAAATTCACATAACTTAGTGCAGATTACTGTGTAGACATAAATGTGTACACATTTATGTGTAAAACGTTCACATAACTTAGTGCAGACTGATTACTGTGTAGTCATTAATGAGCACATATGAATGTGTACAAAGTTCAAATAACTCAGTGCACATTAATGTGCACATATTACTGAGCACATTTTTATGTGTACAAATTCACATAACTTAGTGCAGATTACTGTGTAGGCATTAATGTGTACACATTTATGTTTACAAAGTTCACATAACTTAGTGCACATTACTGTGTAGACATTAATGAGCATATATTCATGTGTACAAAGTTCACATAATTTAGTGCACATGAATGTGTTCATATTACTGAGTACATGTTTTAGGTGTACACATTCACATAACTTAGTGCAGATTACTGTGTAAACACTAATGAGTACACACTTATGTGTACAAAGTTCACATAACTTAGTGCAGATTACTGTGTAGTCATTAATGAGCACATATGTATGTGTACAAAGTTCACATAACTTAGTGCACATTAATGTGCACATATTACTGAGTACATTTTCATGTGTACAAATTCTCATAACTTAGTGCAGATTACTGTGTAGACATTTATGTGTACAAAGTTCACATAACTTAGTGCAGACTGATTACTGTTGAGACATTAATGAGCATATATTCATGTGTACAAAGTTCACATAACTTAGTGCACATTAATGTGCACATATTACTGAGTTCATTTTCATGTGTACAAATTCACATAACTTAGTGCAGATTACTGTGTAGACATAAATGTGTACACATTTATGTGTAAAACGTTCACATAACTTAGTGCAGACTGATTACTGTGTAGTCATTAATGAGCACATATGAATGTGTACAAAGTTCAAATAACTCAGTGCACATTAATGTGCACATATTACTGAGCACATTTTTATGTGTACAAATTCACATAACTTAGTGCAGATTACTGTGTAGGCATTAATGTGTACACATTTATGTTTACAAAGTTCACATAACTTAGTGCACATTACTGTGTAGACATTAATGAGCATATATTCATGTGTACAAAGTTCACATAATTTAGTGCACATGAATGTGTTCATATTACTGAGTACATGTTTTAGGTGTACACATTCACATAACTTAGTGCAGATTACTGTGTACACACTAATGAGTACACACTTATGTTTACAAATTCACATAACTAAGTGCATATTACTGTGTAGACACTAATGAGTACACATTTATGTGTACAAATTCATAAAACTTAGTGCACATTTCTGTGTAGACCTTAGTGAGCACATATTTATGTGTACAAAGTTCACATAACATAGTGCAGATGACTGAGTTCATACAGAACAACAAACTTTCTCTATTTTAATAACATTTTAAGGTCTAAGACTGAATTTCAAATAATTTTCATAGGTAAAGTACTTAATTAGAATATATTTAGCCAAATGCTAATTCTATGATATAGATAATAAGTAAATATTAATCTAATATGCAATGAGTTGATACACACTTTATTAAATATATATGATGATGACGTTGAAAAAACGAATACAATGCATAGTTGCCACTTCTTTTGAAATCGGTGGGTCTATTGTCAATGAACAAAGCCGTCTATACAATGGCCCCTATGACGTAGGTAGGGTTGATATGCATGTACACTTTCTACCGTTATACACACTATATATGCATGTGTGTTGTTAAATTTAAGAGTGCATTGTTTTATACAATTATGGAATCCTGCATGTTCATCATTTGGCCTACATTTTCGCGCAATTAGTCAAAAAGTCCAAATATGCCTCACTTAATATGTTTTGATTATATCGATGGCTTAGAATTAGAAGGTCGTAACTACCAAATCGATATTTTGAGAAAACACGGAAAAACTGTCTGACATTTACTCTGTACTTATGGGAAAACAAACTTTTACAACTTCATTTTGGTCAACATGACGAGTTCAGATTTTTATGAAAATGGGCTCTTAAGAAGCGGCTTGCGATGCTTATTCTAAATATGTATGAATCTTAAAAGGTCGTAAGTGGCACTTACGACCTTCTAATTCTAAGCCATCGATATAGCATGCTGACTGGTAAAATACCAGGGGAAGTAACTCGAAAAACATAACATCTATAAACCGGTATTAACTCCCTTGAACTGACCATCAACGTTCAAGAATAGCAAAACTCACAGTACCACACTGCACAATGAACAGTACACAGTAAATAATACAAAGTACACATAACTTAGTGCACATTAATGTGCACTATTACTGAGTACATTTTCATGTGTACAAAGTTCACATAACTTAGTGCAGATTACTGTGTAGTCATTAATGAGCACATATGTATGTGTACAAAGTTCACATAACTTAGTGCACATTAATGTGCACATATTACTGAGTACATTTTCATGTGTACAAATTCTCATAACTTAGTGCAGATTACTGTGTAGACATTTATGTGTACAAAGTTCACATAACTTAGTGCAGACTGATTACTGTTGAGACATTAATGAGCATATATTCATGTGTACAAAGTTCACATAACTTAGTGCACATTAATGTGCACATATTACTGAGTTCATTTTCTTGTGTACAAATTCACATAACTTAGTGCAGATTACTGTGTAGACATAAATGTGTACACATTTATGTGTAAAACGTTCACATAACTTAGTGCAGACTGATTACTGTGTAGTCATTAATGAGCACATATGAATGTGTACAAAGTTCAAATAACTCAGTGCACATTAATGTGCACATATTACTGAGCACATTTTTATGTGTACAAATTCACATAACTTAGTGCAGATTACTGTGTAGGCATTAATGTGTACACATTTATGTTTACAAAGTTCACATAACTTAGTGCACATTACTGTGTAGACATTAATGAGCATATATTCATGTGTACAAAGTTCACATAATTTAGTGCACATGAATGTGTTCATATTACTGAGTACATGTTTTAGGTGTACACATTCACATAACTTAGTGCAGATTACTGTGTAAACACTAATGAGTACACACTTATGTGTACAAAGTTCACATAACTTAGTGCAGATTACTGTGTAGTCATTAATGAGCACATATGTATGTGTACAAAGTTCACATAACTTAGTGCACATTAATGTGCACATATTACTGAGTACATTTTCATGTGTACAAATTCTCATAACTTAGTGCAGATTACTGTGTAGACATTTATGTGTACAAAGTTCACATAACTTAGTGCAGACTGATTACTGTTGAGACATTAATGAGCATATATTCATGTGTACAAAGTTCACATAACTTAGTGCACATTAATGTGCACATATTACTGAGTTCATTTTCATGTGTACAAATTCACATAACTTAGTGCAGATTACTGTGTAGACATAAATGTGTACACATTTATGTGTAAAACGTTCACATAACTTAGTGCAGACTGATTACTGTGTAGTCATTAATGAGCACATATGAATGTGTACAAAGTTCAAATAACTCAGTGCACATTAATGTGCACATATTACTGAGCACATTTTTATGTGTACAAATTCACATAACTTAGTGCAGATTACTGTGTAGGCATTAATGTGTACACATTTATGTTTACAAAGTTCACATAACTTAGTGCACATTACTGTGTAGACATTAATGAGCATATATTCATGTGTACAAAGTTCACATAATTTAGTGCACATGAATGTGTTCATATTACTGAGTACATGTTTTAGGTGTACACATTCACATAACTTAGTGCAGATTACTGTGTACACACTAATGAGTACACACTTATGTTTACAAATTCACATAACTTAGTGCATATTACTGTGTAGACACTAATGAGTACACATTTATGTGTACAAATTCATAAAACTTAGTGCACATTTCTGTGTAGACCTTAGTGAGCACATATTTATGTGTACAAAGTTCACATAACATAGTGCAGATGACTGAGTTCATACAGAACAACAAACTTTCTCTATTTTAATAACATTTTAAGGTCTAAGACTGAATTTCAAATAATTTTCATAGGTAAAGTACTTAATTAGAATATATTTAGCCAAATGCTAATTCTATGATATAGATAATAAGTAAATATTAATCTAATATGCAATGAGTTGATACACACTTTATTAAATATATATGATGATGACGTTGAAAAAACGAATACAATGCATAGTTGCCACTTCTTTTGAAATCGGTGGGTCTATTGTCAATGAACAAAGCCGTCTATACAATGGCCCCTATGACGTAGGTAGGGTTGATATGCATGTACACTTTCTACCGTTATACACACTATATATGCATGTGTGTTGTTAAATTTAAGAGTGCATTGTTTTATACAATTATGGAATCCTGCATGTTCATCATTTGGCCTACATTTTCGCGCAATTAGTCAAAAAGTCCAAATATGCCTCACTTAATATGTTTTGATTATATCGATGGCTTAGAATTAGAAGGTCGTAACTACCAAATCGATATTTTGAGAAAACACGGAAAAACTGTCTGACATTTACTCTGTACTTATGGGAAAACAAACTTTTACAACTTCATTTTGGTCAACATGACGAGTTCAGATTTTTATGAAAATGGGCTCTTAAGAAGCGGCTTGCGATGCTTATTCTAAATATGTATGAATCTTAAAAGGTCGTAGGTGGCACTTACGACCTTCTAATTCTAAGCCATCGATATAGCATGCTGACTGGTAAAATACCAGGGGAAGTAACTCGAAAAACATAACATCTATAAACCGGTATTAACTCCCTTGAACTGACCATCAACGTTCACAAATAGCAAAACTCACAGTACCACACTGCACAATGAACAGTACACAGTAAATAATACAAAGTACACATAACTTAGTGCACATTAATGTGCACTATTACTGAGTACATTTTCATGTGTACAAAGTTCACATAACTTAGTGCAGATTACTGTGTAGTCATTAATGAGCACATATGTATGTGTACAAAGTTCACATAACTTAGTGCACATTAATGTGCACATATTACTGAGTACATTTTCATGTGTACAAATTCTCATAACTTAGTGCAGATTACTGTGTAGACATTTATGTGTACAAAGTTCACATAACTTAGTGCAGACTGATTACTGTTGAGACATTAATGAGCATATATTCATGTGTACAAAGTTCACATAACTTAGTGCACATTAATGTGCACATATTACTGAGTTCATTTTCATGTGTACAAATTCACATAACTTAGTGCAGATTACTGTGTAGACATAAATGTGTACACATTTATGTGTAAAACGTTCACATAACTTAGTGCAGACTGATTACTGTGTAGTCATTAATGAGCACATATGAATGTGTACAAAGTTCAAATAACTCAGTGCACATTAATGTGCACATATTACTGAGCACATTTTTATGTGTACAAATTCACATAACTTAGTGCAGATTACTGTGTAGGCATTAATGTGTACACATTTATGTTTACAAAGTTCACATAACTTAGTGCACATTACTGTGTAGACATTAATGAGCATATATTCATGTGTACAAAGTTCACATAATTTAGTGCACATGAATGTGTTCATATTACTGAGTACATGTTTTAGGTGTACACATTCACATAACTTAGTGCAGATTACTGTGTACACACTAATGAGTACACACTTATGTTTACAAATTCACATAACTTAGTGCATATTACTGTGTAGACACTAATGAGTACACATTTATGTGTACAAATTCATAAAACTTAGTGCACATTTCTGTGTAGACCTTAGTGAGCACATATTTATGTGTACAAAGTTCACATAACATAGTGCAGATGACTGAGTTCATACAGAACAACAAACTTTCTCTATTTTAATAACATTTTAAGGTCTAAGACTGAATTTCAAATAATTTTCATAGGTAAAGTACTTAATTAGAATATATTTAGCCAAATGCTAATTCTATGATATAGATAATAAGTAAATATTAATCTAATATGCAATGAGTTGATACACACTTTATTAAATATATATGATGATGACGTTGAAAAAACGAATACAATGCATAGTTGCCACTTCTTTTGAAATCGGTGGGTCTATTGTCAATGAACAAAGCCGTCTATACAATGGCCCCTATGACGTAGGTAGGGTTGATATGCATGTACACTTTCTACCGTTATACACACTATATATGCATGTGTGTTGTTAAATTTAAGAGTGCATTGTTTTATACAATTATGGAATCCTGCATGTTCATCATTTGGCCTACATTTTCGCGCAATTAGTCAAAAAGTCCAAATATGCCTCACTTAATATGTTTTGATTATATCGATGGCTTAGAATTAGAAGGTCGTAACTACCAAATCGATATTTTGAGAAAACACGGAAAAACTGTCTGACATTTACTCTGTACTTATGGGAAAACAAACTTTTACAACTTCATTTTGGTCAACATGACGAGTTCAGATTTTTATGAAAATGGGCTCTTAAGAAGCGGCTTGCGATGCTTATTCTAAATATGTATGAATCTTAAAAGGTCGTAAGTGGCACTTACGACCTTCTAATTCTAAGCCATCGATATAGCATGCTGACTGGTAAAATACCAGGGGAAGTAACTCGAAAAACATAACATCTATAAACCGGTATTAACTCCCTTGAACTGACCATCAACGTTCACGAATAGCAAAACTCACAGTACCACACTGCACAATGAACAGTACACAGTAAATAATACAAAGTACACATAACTTAGTGCACATTAATGTGCACTATTACTGAGTACATTTTCATGTGTACAAAGTTCACATAACTTAGTGCAGATTACTGTGTAGTCATTAATGAGCACATATGTATGTGTACAAAGTTCACATAACTTAGTGCACATTAATGTGCACATATTACTGAGTACATTTTCATGTGTACAAATTCTCATAACTTAGTGCAGATTACTGTGTAGACATTTATGTGTACAAAGTTCACATAACTTAGTGCAGACTGATTACTGTTGAGACATTAATGAGCATATATTCATGTGTACAAAGTTCACATAACTTAGTGCACATTAATGTGCACATATTACTGAGTTCATTTTCATGTGTACAAATTCACATAACTTAGTGCAGATTACTGTGTAGACATAAATGTGTACACATTTATGTGTAAAACGTTCACATAACTTAGTGCAGACTGATTACTGTGTAGTCATTAATGAGCACATATGAATGTGTACAAAGTTCAAATAACTCAGTGCACATTAATGTGCACATATTACTGAGCACATTTTTATGTGTACAAATTCACATAACTTAGTGCAGATTACTGTGTAGGCATTAATGTGTACACATTTATGTTTACAAAGTTCACATAACTTAGTGCACATTACTGTGTAGACATTAATGAGCATATATTCATGTGTACAAAGTTCACATAATTTAGTGCACATGAATGTGTTCATATTACTGAGTACATGTTTTAGGTGTACACATTCACATAACTTAGTGCAGATTACTGTGTAAACACTAATGAGTACACACTTATGTGTACAAAGTTCACATAACTTAGTGCAGATTACTGTGTAGTCATTAATGAGCACATATGTATGTGTACAAAGTTCACATAACTTAGTGCACATTAATGTGCACATATTACTGAGTACATTTTCATGTGTACAAATTCTCATAACTTAGTGCAGATTACTGTGTAGACATTTATGTGTACAAAGTTCACATAACTTAGTGCAGACTGATTACTGTTGAGACATTAATGAGCATATATTTATGTGTACAAAGTTCACATAACTTAGTGCACATTAATGTGCACATATTACTGAGTTCATTTTCATGTGTACAAATTCACATAACTTAGTGCAGATTACTGTGTAGACATAAATGTGTACACATTTATGTGTAAAACGTTCACATAACTTAGTGCAGACTGATTACTGTGTAGTCATTAATGAGCACATATGAATGTGTACAAAGTTCAAATAACTCAGTGCACATTAATGTGCACATATTACTGAGCACATTTTTATGTGTACAAATTCACATAACTTAGTGCAGATTACTGTGTAGGCATTAATGTGTACACATTTATGTTTACAAAGTTCACATAACTTAGTGCACATTACTGTGTAGACATTAATGAGCATATATTCATGTGTACAAAGTTCACATAATTTAGTGCACATGAATGTGTTCATATTACTGAGTACATGTTTTAGGTGTACACATTCACATAACTTAGTGCAGATTACTGTGTACACACTAATGAGTACACACTTATGTTTACAAATTCACATAACTTAGTGCATATTACTGTGTAGACACTAATGAGTACACATTTATGTGTACAAATTCATAAAACTTAGTGCACATTTCTGTGTAGACCTTAGTGAGCACATATTTATGTGTACAAAGTTCACATAACATAGTGCAGATGACTGAGTTCATACAGAACAACAAACTTTCTCTATTTTAATAACATTTTAAGGTCTAAGACTGAATTTCAAATAATTTTCATAGGTAAAGTACTTAATTAGAATATATTTAGCCAAATGCTAATTCTATGATATAGATAATAAGTAAATATTAATCTAATATGCAATGAGTTGATACACACTTTATTAAATATATATGATGATGACGTTGAAAAAACGAATACAATGCATAGTTGCCACTTCTTTTGAAATCGGTGGGTCTATTGTCAATGAACAAAGCCGTCTATACAATGGCCCCTATGACGTAGGTAGGGTTGATATGCATGTACACTTTCTACCGTTATACACACTATATATGCATGTGTGTTGTTAAATTTAAGAGTGCATTGTTTTATACAATTATGGAATCCTGCATGTTCATCATTTGGCCTACATTTTCGCGCAATTAGTCAAAAAGTCCAAATATGCCTCACTTAATATGTTTTGATTATATCGATGGCTTAGAATTAGAAGGTCGTAACTACCAAATCGATATTTTGAGAAAACACGGAAAAACTGTCTGACATTTACTCTGTACTTATGGGAAAACAAACTTTTACAACTTCATTTTGGTCAACATGACGAGTTCAGATTTTTATGAAAATGGGCTCTTAAGAAGCGGCTTGCGATGCTTATTCTAAATATGTATGAATCTTAAAAGGTCGTAAGTGGCACTTACGACCTTCTAATTCTAAGCCATCGATATAGCATGCTGACTGGTAAAATACCAGGGGAAGTAACTCGAAAAACATAACATCTATAAACCGGTATTAACTCCCTTGAACTGACCATCAACGTTCACGAATAGCAAAACTCACAGTACCACACTGCACAATGAACAGTACACAGTAAATAATACAAAGTACACATAACTTAGTGCACATTAATGTGCACTATTACTGAGTACATTTTCATGTGTACAAAGTTCACATAACTTAGTGCAGATTACTGTGTAGTCATTAATGAGCACATATGTATGTGTACAAAGTTCACATAACTTAGTGCACATTAATGTGCACATATTACTGAGTACATTTTCATGTGTACAAATTCTCATAACTTAGTGCAGATTACTGTGTAGACATTTATGTGTACAAAGTTCACATAACTTAGTGCAGACTGATTACTGTTGAGACATTAATGAGCATATATTCATGTGTACAAAGTTCACATAACTTAGTGCACATTAATGTGCACATATTACTGAGTTCATTTTCATGTGTACAAATTCACATAACTTAGTGCAGATTACTGTGTAGACATAAATGTGTACACATTTATGTGTAAAACGTTCACATAACTTAGTGCAGACTGATTACTGTGTAGTCATTAATGAGCACATATGAATGTGTACAAAGTTCAAATAACTCAGTGCACATTAATGTGCACATATTACTGAGCACATTTTTATGTGTACAAATTCACATAACTTAGTGCAGATTACTGTGTAGGCATTAATGTGTACACATTTATGTTTACAAAGTTCACATAACTTAGTGCACATTACTGTGTAGACATTAATGAGCATATATTCATGTGTACAAAGTTCACATAATTTAGTGCACATGAATGTGTTCATATTACTGAGTACATGTTTTAGGTGTACACATTCACATAACTTAGTGCAGATTACTGTGTAAACACTAATGAGTACACACTTATGTGTACAAAGTTCACATAACTTAGTGCAGATTACTGTGTAGTCATTAATGAGCACATATGTATGTGTACAAAGTTCACATAACTTAGTGCACATTAATGTGCACATATTACTGAGTACATTTTCATGTGTACAAATTCTCATAACTTAGTGCAGATTACTGTGTAGACATTTATGTGTACAAAGTTCACATAACTTAGTGCAGACTGATTACTGTTGAGACATTAATGAGCATATATTCATGTGTACAAAGTTCACATAACTTAGTGCACATTAATGTGCACATATTACTGAGTTCATTTTCATGTGTACAAATTCACATAACTTAGTGCAGATTACTGTGTAGACATAAATGTGTACACATTTATGTGTAAAACGTTCACATAACTTAGTGCAGACTGATTACTGTGTAGTCATTAATGAGCACATATGAATGTGTACAAAGTTCAAATAACTCAGTGCACATTAATGTGCACATATTACTGAGCACATTTTTATGTGTACAAATTCACATAACTTAGTGCAGATTACTGTGTAGGCATTAATGTGTACACATTTATGTTTACAAAGTTCACATAACTTAGTGCACATTACTGTGTAGACATTAATGAGCATATATTCATGTGTACAAAGTTCACATAATTTAGTGCACATGAATGTGTTCATATTACTGAGTACATGTTTTAGGTGTACACATTCACATAACTTAGTGCAGATTACTGTGTACACACTAATGAGTAAACACTTATGTTTACAAATTCACATAACTTAGTGCATATTACTGTGTAGACACTAATGAGTACACATTTATGTGTACAAATTCATAAAACTTAGTGCACATTTCTGTGTAGACCTTAGTGAGCACATATTTATGTGTACAAAGTTCACATAACATAGTGCAGATGACTGAGTTCATACAGAACAACAAACTTTCTCTATTTTAATAACATTTTAAGGTCTAAGACTGAATTTCAAATAATTTTCATAGGTAAAGTACTTAATTAGAATATATTTAGCCAAATGCTAATTCTATGATATAGATAATAAGTAAATATTAATCTAATATGCAATGAGTTGATACACACTTTATTAAATATATATGATGATGACGTTGAAAAAACGAATACAATGCATAGTTGCCACTTCTTTTGAAATCGGTGGGTCTATTGTCAATGAACAAAGCCGTCTATACAATGGCCCCTATGACGTAGGTAGGGTTGATATGCATGTACACTTTCTACCGTTATACACACTATATATGCATGTGTGTTGTTAAATTTAAGAGTGCATTGTTTTATACAATTATGGAATCCTGCATGTTCATCATTTGGCCTACATTTTCGCGCAATTAGTCAAAAAGTCCAAATATGCCTCACTTAATATGTTTTGATTATATCGATGGCTTAGAATTAGAAGGTCGTAACTACCAAATCGATATTTTGAGAAAACACGGAAAAACTGTCTGACATTTACTCTGTACTTATGGGAAAACAAACTTTTACAACTTCATTTTGGTCAACATGACGAGTTCAGATTTTTATGAAAATGGGCTCTTAAGAAGCGGCTTGCGATGCTTATTCTAAATATGTATGAATCTTAAAAGGTCGTAAGTGGCACTTACGACCTTCTAATTCTAAGCCATCGATATAGCATGCTGACTGGTAAAATACCAGGGGAAGTAACTCGAAAAACATAACATCTATAAACCGGTATTAACTCCCTTGAACTGACCATCAACGTTCACGAATAGCAAAACTCACAGTACCACACTGCACAATGAACAGTACACAGTAAATAATACAAAGTACACATAACTTAGTGCACATTAATGTGCACTATTACTGAGTACATTTTCATGTGTACAAAGTTCACATAACTTAGTGCAGATTACTGTGTAGTCATTAATGAGCACATATGTATGTGTACAAAGTTCACATAACTTAGTGCACATTAATGTGCACATATTACTGAGTACATTTTCATGTGTACAAATTCTCATAACTTAGTGCAGATTACTGTGTAGACATTTATGTGTACAAAGTTCACATAACTTAGTGCAGACTGATTACTGTTGAGACATTAATGAGCATATATTCATGTGTACAAAGTTCACATAACTTAGTGCACATTAATGTGCACATATTACTGAGTTCATTTTCATGTGTACAAATTCACATAACTTAGTGCAGATTACTGTGTAGACATAAATGTGTACACATTTATGTGTAAAACGTTCACATAACTTAGTGCAGACTGATTACTGTGTAGTCATTAATGAGCACATATGAATGTGTACAAAGTTCAAATAACTCAGTGCACATTAATGTGCACATATTACTGAGCACATTTTTATGTGTACAAATTCACATAACTTAGTGCAGATTACTGTGTAGGCATTAATGTGTACACATTTATGTTTACAAAGTTCACATAACTTAGTGCACATTACTGTGTAGACATTAATGAGCATATATTCATGTGTACAAAGTTCACATAATTTAGTGCACATGAATGTGTTCATATTACTGAGTACATGTTTTAGGTGTACACATTCACATAACTTAGTGCAGATTACTGTGTAAACACTAATGAGTACACACTTATGTGTACAAAGTTCACATAACTTAGTGCAGATTACTGTGTAGTCATTAATGAGCACATATGTATGTGTACAAAGTTCACATAACTTAGTGCACATTAATGTGCACATATTACTGAGTACATTTTCATGTGTACAAATTCTCATAACTTAGTGCAGATTACTGTGTAGACATTTATGTGTACAAAGTTCACATAACTTAGTGCAGACTGATTACTGTTGAGACATTAATGAGCATATATTCATGTGTACAAAGTTCACATAACTTAGTGCACATTAATGTGCACATATTACTGAGTTCATTTTCATGTGTACAAATTCACATAACTTAGTGCAGATTACTGTGTAGACATAAATGTGTACACATTTATGTGTAAAACGTTCACATAACTTAGTGCAGACTGATTACTGTGTAGTCATTAATGAGCACATATGAATGTGTACAAAGTTCAAATAACTCAGTGCACATTAATGTGCACATATTACTGAGCACATTTTTATGTGTACAAATTCACATAACTTAGTGCAGATTACTGTGTAGGCATTAATGTGTACACATTTATGTTTACAAAGTTCACATAACTTAGTGCACATTACTGTGTAGACATTAATGAGCATATATTCATGTGTACAAAGTTCACATAATTTAGTGCACATGAATGTGTTCATATTACTGAGTACATGTTTTAGGTGTACACATTCACATAACTTAGTGCAGATTACTGTGTACACACTAATGAGTACACACTTATGTTTACAAATTCACATAACTTAGTGCATATTACTGTGTAGACACTAATGAGTACACATTTATGTGTACAAATTCATAAAACTTAGTGCACATTTCTGTGTAGACCTTAGTGAGCACATATTTATGTGTACAAAGTTCACATAACATAGTGCAGATGACTGAGTTCATACAGAAGAACAAACTTTCTCTATTTTAATAACATTTTAAGGTCTAAGACTGAATTTCAAATAATTTTCATAGGTAAAGTACTTAATTAGAATATATTTAGCCAAATGCTAATTCTATGATATAGATAATAAGTAAATATTAATCTAATATGCAATGAGTTGATACACACTTTATTAAATATATATGATGATGACGTTGAAAAAACGAATACAATGCATAGTTGCCACTTCTTTTGAAATCGGTGGGTCTATTGTCAATGAACAAAGCCGTCTATACAATGGCCCCTATGACGTAGGTAGGGTTGATATGCATGTACACTTTCTACCGTTATACACACTATATATGCATGTGTGTTGTTAAATTTAAGAGTGCATTGTTTTATACAATTATGGAATCCTGCATGTTCATCATTTGGCCTACATTTTCGCGCAATTAGTCAAAAAGTCCAAATATGCCTCACTTAATATGTTTTGATTATATCGATGGCTTAGAATTAGAAGGTCGTAACTACCAAATCGATATTTTGAGAAAACACGGAAAAACTGTCTGACATTTACTCTGTACTTATGGGAAAACAAACTTTTACAACTTCATTTTGGTCAACATGACGAGTTCAGATTTTTATGAAAATGGGCTCTTAAGAAGCGGCTTGCGATGCTTATTCTAAATATGTATGAATCTTAAAAGGTCGTAAGTGGCACTTACGACCTTCTAATTCTAAGCCATCGATATAGCATGCTGACTGGTAAAATACCAGGGGAAGTAACTCGAAAAACATAACATCTATAAACCGGTATTAACTCCCTTGAACTGACCATCAACGTTCACGAATAGCAAAACTCACAGTACCACACTGCACAATGAACAGTACACAGTAAATAATACAAAGTACACATAACTTAGTGCACATTAATGTGCACTATTACTGAGTACATTTTCATGTGTACAAAGTTCACATAACTTAGTGCAGATTACTGTGTAGTCATTAATGAGCACATATGTATGTGTACAAAGTTCACATAACTTAGTGCACATTAATGTGCACATATTACTGAGTACATTTTCATGTGTACAAATTCTCATAACTTAGTGCAGATTACTGTGTAGACATTTATGTGTACAAAGTTCACATAACTTAGTGCAGACTGATTACTGTTGAGACATTAATGAGCATATATTCATGTGTACAAAGTTCACATAACTTAGTGCACATTAATGTGCACATATTACTGAGTTCATTTTCATGTGTACAAATTCACATAACTTAGTGCAGATTACTGTGTAGACATAAGTGTGTACACATTTATGTGTAAAACGTTCACATAACTTAGTGCAGACTGATTACTGTGTAGTCATTAATGAGCACATATGAATGTGTACAAAGTTCAAATAACTCAGTGCACATTAATGTGCACATATTACTGAGCACATTTTTATGTGTACAAATTCACATAACTTAGTGCAGATTACTGTGTAGGCATTAATGTGTACACATTTATGTTTACAAAGTTCACATAACTTAGTGCACATTACTGTGTAGACATTAATGAGCATATATTCATGTGTACAAAGTTCACATAATTTAGTGCACATGAATGTGTTCATATTACTGAGTACATGTTTTAGGTGTACACATTCACATAACTTAGTGCAGATTACTGTGTAAACACTAATGAGTACACACTTATGTGTACAAAGTTCACATAACTTAGTGCAGATTACTGTGTAGTCATTAATGAGCACATATGTATGTGTACAAAGTTCACATAACTTAGTGCACATTAATGTGCACATATTACTGAGTACATTTTCATGTGTACAAATTCTCATAACTTAGTGCAGATTACTGTGTAGACATTTATGTGTACAAAGTGCACATAACTTAGTGCAGACTGATTACTGTTGAGACATTAATGAGCATATATTTATGTGTACAAAGTTCACATAACTTAGTGCACATTAATGTGCACATATTACTGAGTTCATTTTCATGTGTACAAATTCACATAACTTAGTGCAGATTACTGTGTAGACATAAATGTGTACACATTTATGTGTAAAACGTTCACATAACTTAGTGCAGACTGATTACTGTGTAGTCATTAATGAGCACATATGAATGTGTACAAAGTTCAAATAACTCAGTGCACATTAATGTGCACATATTACTGAGCACATTTTTATGTGTACAAATTCACATAACTTAGTGCAGATTACTGTGTAGGCATTAATGTGTACACATTTATGTTTACAAAGTTCACATAACTTAGTGCACATTACTGTGTAGACATTAATGAGCATATATTCATGTGTACAAAGTTCACATAATTTAGTGCACATGAATGTGTTCATATTACTGAGTACATGTTTTAGGTGTACACATTCACATAACTTAGTGCAGATTACTGTGTACACACTAATGAGTACACACTTATGTTTACAAATTCACATAACTTAGTGCATATTACTGTGTAGACACTAATGAGTACACATTTATGTGTACAAATTCATAAAACTTAGTGCACATTTCTGTGTAGACCTTAGTGAGCACATATTTATGTGTACAAAGTTCACATAACATAGTGCAGATGACTGAGTTCATACAGAACAACAAACTTTCTCTATTTTAATAACATTTTAAGGTCTAAGACTGAATTTCAAATAATTTTCATAGGTTAAGTACTTAATTAGAATATATTTAGCCAAATGCTAATTCTATGATATAGATAATAAGTAAATATTAATCTAATATGCAATGAGTTGATACACACTTTATTAAATATATATGATGATGACGTTGAAAAAACGAATACAATGCATAGTTGCCACTTCTTTTGAAATCGGTGGGTCTATTGTCAATGAACAAAGCCGTCTATACAATGGCCCCTATGACGTAGGTAGGGTTGATATGCATGTACACTTTCTACCGTTATACACACTATATATGCATGTGTGTTGTTAAATTTAAGAGTGCATTGTTTTATACAATTATGGAATCCTGCATGTTCATCATTTGGCCTACATTTTCGCGCAATTAGTCAAAAAGTCCAAATATGCCTCACTTAATATGTTTTGATTATATCGATGGCTTAGAATTAGAAGGTCGTAACTACCAAATCGATATTTTGAGAAAACACGGAAAAACTGTCTGACATTTACTCTGTACTTATGGGAAAACAAACTTTTACAACTTCATTTTGGTCAACATGACGAGTTCAGATTTTTATGAAAATGGGCTCTTAAGAAGCGGCTTGCGATGCTTATTCTAAATATGTATGAATCTTAAAAGGTCGTAAGTGGCACTTACGACCTTCTAATTCTAAGCCATCGATATAGCATGCTGACTGGTAAAATACCAGGGGAAGTAACTCGAAAAACATAACATCTATAAACCGGTATTAACTCCCTTGAACTGACCATCAACGTTCACGAATAGCAAAACTCACAGTACCACACTGCACAATGAACAGTACACAGTAAATAATACAAAGTACACATAACTTAGTGCACATTAATGTGCACTATTACTGAGTACATTTTCATGTGTACAAAGTTCACATAACTTAGTGCAGATTACTGTGTAGTCATTAATGAGCACATATGTATGTGTACAAAGTTCACATAACTTAGTGCACATTAATGTGCACATATTACTGAGTACATTTTCATGTGTACAAATTCTCATAACTTAGTGCAGATTACTGTGTAGACATTTATGTGTACAAAGTTCACATAACTTAGTGCAGACTGATTACTGTTGAGACATTAATGAGCATATATTCATGTGTACAAAGTTCACATAACTTAGTGCACATTAATGTGCACATATTACTGAGTTCATTTTCATGTGTACAAATTCACATAACTTAGTGCAGATTACTGTGTAGACATAAATGTGTACACATTTATGTGTAAAACGTTCACATAACTTAGTGCAGACTGATTACTGTGTAGTCATTAATGAGCACATATGAATGTGTACAAAGTTCAAATAACTCAGTGCACATTAATGTGCACATATTACTGAGCACATTTTTATGTGTACAAATTCACATAACTTAGTGCAGATTACTGTGTAGGCATTAATGTGTACACATTTATGTTTACAAAGTTCACATAACTTAGTGCACATTACTGTGTAGACATTAATGAGCATATATTCATGTGTACAAAGTTCACATAATTTAGTGCACATGAATGTGTTCATATTACTGAGTACATGTTTTAGGTGTACACATTCACATAACTTAGTGCAGATTACTGTGTAAACACTAATGAGTACACACTTATGTGTACAAAGTTCACATAACTTAGTGCAGATTACTGTGTAGTCATTAATGAGCACATATGTATGTGTACAAAGTTCACATAACTTAGTGCACATTAATGTGCACATATTACTGAGTACATTTTCATGTGTACAAATTCTCATAACTTAGTGCAGATTACTGTGTAGACATTTATGTGTACAAAGTTCACATAACTTAGTGCAGACTGATTACTGTTGAGACATTAATGAGCATATATTCATGTGTACAAAGTTCACATAACTTAGTGCACATTAATGTGCACATATTACTGAGTTCATTTTCATGTGTACAAATTCACATAACTTAGTGCAGATTACTGTGTAGACATAAATGTGTACACATTTATGTGTAAAACGTTCACATAACTTAGTGCAGACTGATTACTGTGTAGTCATTAATGAGCACATATGAATGTGTACAAAGTTCAAATAACTCAGTGCACATTAATGTGCACATATTACTGAGCACATTTTTATGTGTACAAATTCACATAACTTAGTGCAGATTACTGTGTAGGCATTAATGTGTACACATTTATGTTTACAAAGTTCACATAACTTAGTGCACATTACTGTGTAGACATTAATGAGCATATATTCATGTGTACAAAGTTCACATAATTTAGTGCACATGAATGTGTTCATATTACTGAGTACATGTTTTAGGTGTACACATTCACATAACTTAGTGCAGATTACTGTGTACACACTAATGAGTACACACTTATGTTTACAAATTCACATAACTTAGTGCATATTACTGTGTAGACACTAATGAGTACACATTTATGTGTACAAATTCATAAAACTTAGTGCACATTTCTGTGTAGACCTTAGTGAGCACATATTTATGTGTACAAAGTTCACATAACATAGTGCAGATGACTGAGTTCATACAGAACAACAAACTTTCTCTATTTTAATAACATTTTAAGGTCTAAGACTGAATTTCAAATAATTTTCATAGGTAAAGTACTTAATTAGAATATATTTAGCCAAATGCTAATTCTATGATATAGATAATAAGTAAATATTAATCTAATATGCAATGAGTTGATACACACTTTATTAAATATATATGATGATGACGTTGAAAAAACGAATACAATGCATAGTTGCCACTTCTTTTGAAATCGGTGGGTCTATTGTCAATGAACAAAGCCGTCTATACAATGGCCCCTATGACGTAGGTAGGGTTGATATGCATGTACACTTTCTACCGTTATACACACTATATATGCATGTGTGTTGTTAAATTTAAGAGTGCATTGTTTTATACAATTATGGAATCCTGCATGTTCATCATTTGGCCTACATTTTCGCGCAATTAGTCAAAAAGTCCAAATATGCCTCACTTAATATGTTTTGATTATATCGATGGCTTAGAATTAGAAGGTCGTAACTACCAAATCGATATTTTGAGAAAACACGGAAAAACTGTCTGACATTTACTCTGTACTTATGGGAAAACAAACTTTTACAACTTCATTTTGGTCAACATGACGAGTTCAGATTTTTATGAAAATGGGCTCTTAAGAAGCGGCTTGCGATGCTTATTCTAAATATGTATGAATCTTAAAAGGTCGTAAGTGGCACTTACGACCTTCTAATTCTAAGCCATCGATATAGCATGCTGACTGGTAAAATACCAGGGGAAGTAACTCGAAAAACATAACATCTATAAACCGGTATTAACTCCCTTGAACTGACCATCAACGTTCACGAATAGCAAAACTCACAGTACCACACTGCACAATGAACAGTACACAGTAAATAATACAAAGTACACATAACTTAGTGCACATTAATGTGCACTATTACTGAGTACATTTTCATGTGTACAAAGTTCACATAACTTAGTGCAGATTACTGTGTAGTCATTAATGAGCACATATGTATGTGTACAAAGTTCACATAACTTAGTGCACATTAATGTGCACATATTACTGAGTACATTTTCATGTGTACAAATTCTCATAACTTAGTGCAGATTACTGTGTAGACATTTATGTGTACAAAGTTCACATAACTTAGTGCAGACTGATTACTGTTGAGACATTAATGAGCATATATTCATGTGTACAAAGTTCACATAACTTAGTGCACATTAATGTGCACATATTACTGAGTTCATTTTCATGTGTACAAATTCACATAACTTAGTGCAGATTACTGTGTAGACATAAATGTGTACACATTTATGTGTAAAACGTTCACATAACTTAGTGCAGACTGATTACTGTGTAGTCATTAATGAGCACATATGAATGTGTACAAAGTTCAAATAACTCAGTGCACATTAATGTGCACATATTACTGAGCACATTTTTATGTGTACAAATTCACATAACTTAGTGCAGATTACTGTGTAGGCATTAATGTGTACACATTTATGTTTACAAAGTTCACATAACTTAGTGCACATTACTGTGTAGACATTAATGAGCATATATTCATGTGTACAAAGTTCACATAATTTAGTGCACATGAATGTGTTCATATTACTGAGTACATGTTTTAGGTGTACACATTCACATAACTTAGTGCAGATTACTGTGTAAACACTAATGAGTACACACTTATGTGTACAAAGTTCACATAACTTAGTGCAGATTACTGTGTAGTCATTAATGAGCACATATGTATGTGTACAAAGTTCACATAACTTAGTGCACATTAATGTGCACATATTACTGAGTACATTTTCATGTGTACAAATTCTCATAACTTAGTGCAGATTACTGTGTAGACATTTATGTGTACAAAGTTCACATAACTTAGTGCAGACTGATTACTGTTGAGACATTAATGAGCATATATTTATGTGTACAAAGTTCACATAACTTAGTGCACATTAATGTGCACATATTACTGAGTTCATTTTCATGTGTACAAATTCACATAACTTAGTGCAGATTACTGTGTAGACATAAATGTGTACACATTTATGTGTAAAACGTTCACATAACTTAGTGCAGACTGATTACTGTGTAGTCATTACTGAGCACATATGAATGTGTACAAATTCACATAACTTAGTGCAGATTACTGTGTAGGCATTAATGTGTACACATTTATGTTTACAAAGTTCACATAACTTAGTGCACATTACTGTGTAGACATTAATGAGCATATATTCATGTGTACAAAGTTCACATAATTTAGTGCACATGAATGTGTTCATATTACTGAGTACATGTTTTAGGTGTACACATTCACATAACTTAGTGCAGATTACTGTGTACACACTAATGAGTACACACTTATGTTTACAAATTCACATAACTTAGTGCATATTACTGTGTAGACACTAATGAGTACACATTTATGTGTACAAATTCATAAAACTTAGTGCACATTTCTGTGTAGACCTTAGTGAGCACATATTTATGTGTACAAAGTTCACATAACATAGTGCAGATGACTGAGTTCATACAGAACAACAAACTTTCTCTATTTTAATAACATTTTAAGGTCTAAGACTGAATTTCAAATAATTTTCATAGGTAAAGTACTTAATTAGAATATATTTAGCCAAATGCTAATTCTATGATATAGATAATAAGTAAATATTAATCTAATATGCAATGAGTTGATACACACTTTATTAAATATATATGATGATGACGTTGAAAAAACGAATACAATGCATAGTTGCCACTTCTTTTGAAATCGGTGGGTCTATTGTCAATGAACAAAGCCGTCTATACAATGGCCCCTATGACGTAGGTAGGGTTGATATGCATGTACACTTTCTACCGTTATACACACTATATATGCATGTGTGTTGTTAAATTTAAGAGTGCATTGTTTTATACAATTATGGAATCCTGCATGTTCATCATTTGGCCTACATTTTCGCGCAATTAGTCAAAAAGTCCAAATATGCCTCACTTAATATGTTTTGATTATATCGATGGCTTAGAATTAGAAGGTCGTAACTACCAAATCGATATTTTGAGAAAACACGGAAAAACTGTCTGACATTTACTCTGTACTTATGGGAAAACAAACTTTTACAACTTCATTTTGGTCAACATGACGAGTTCAGATTTTTATGAAAATGGGCTCTTAAGAAGCGGCTTGCGATGCTTATTCTAAATATGTATGAATCTTAAAAGGTCGTAAGTGGCACTTACGACCTTCTAATTCTAAGCCATCGATATAGCATGCTGACTGGTAAAATACCAGGGGAAGTAACTCGAAAAACATAACATCTATAAACCGGTATTAACTCCCTTGAACTGACCATCAACGTTCACGAATAGCAAAACTCACAGTACCACACTGCACAATGAACAGTACACAGTAAATAATACAAAGTACACATAACTTAGTGCACATTAATGTGCACTATTACTGAGTACATTTTCATGTGTACAAAGTTCACATAACTTAGTGCAGATTACTGTGTAGTCATTAATGAGCACATATGTATGTGTACAAAGTTCACATAACTTAGTGCACATTAATGTGCACATATTACTGAGTACATTTTCATGTGTACAAATTCTCATAACTTAGTGCAGATTACTGTGTAGACATTTATGTGTACAAAGTTCACATAACTTAGTGCAGACTGATTACTGTTGAGACATTAATGAGCATATATTCATGTGTACAAAGTTCACATAACTTAGTGCACATTAATGTGCACATATTACTGAGTTCATTTTCATGTGTACAAATTCACATAACTTAGTGCAGATTACTGTGTAGACATAAATGTGTACACATTTATGTGTAAAACGTTCACATAACTTAGTGCAGACTGATTACTGTGTAGTCATTAATGAGCACATATGAATGTGTACAAAGTTCAAATAACTCAGTGCACATTAATGTGCACATATTACTGAGCACATTTTTATGTGTACAAATTCACATAACTTAGTGCAGATTACTGTGTAGGCATTAATGTGTACACATTTATGTTTACAAAGTTCACATAACTTAGTGCACATTACTGTGTAGACATTAATGAGCATATATTCATGTGTACAAAGTTCACATAATTTAGTGCACATGAATGTGTTCATATTACTGAGTACATGTTTTAGGTGTACACATTCACATAACTTAGTGCAGATTACTGTGTAAACACTAATGAGTACACACTTATGTGTACAAAGTTCACATAACTTAGTGCAGATTACTGTGTAGTCATTAATGAGCACATATGTATGTGTACAAAGTTCACATAACTTAGTGCACATTAATGTGCACATATTACTGAGTACATTTTCATGTGTACAAATTCTCATAACTTAGTGCAGATTACTGTGTAGACATTTATGTGTACAAAGTTCACATAACTTAGTGCAGACTGATTACTGTTGAGACATTAATGAGCATATATTCATGTGTACAAAGTTCACATAACTTAGTGCACATTAATGTGCACATATTACTGAGTTCATTTTCATGTGTACAAATTCACATAACTTAGTGCAGATTACTGTGTAGACATAAATGTGTACACATTTATGTGTAAAACGTTCACATAACTTAGTGCAGACTGATTACTGTGTAGTCATTAATGAGCACATATGAATGTGTACAAAGTTCAAATAACTCAGTGCACATTAATGTGCACATATTACTGAGCACATTTTTATGTGTACAAATTCACATAACTTAGTGCAGATTACTGTGTAGGCATTAATGTGTACACATTTATGTTTACAAAGTTCACATAACTTAGTGCACATTACTGTGTAGACATTAATGAGCATATATTCATGTGTACAAAGTTCACATAATTTAGTGCACATGAATGTGTTCATATTACTGAGTACATGTTTTAGGTGTACACATTCACATAACTTAGTGCAGATTACTGTGTACACACTAATGAGTACACACTTATGTTTACAAATTCACATAACTTAGTGCATATTACTGTGTAGACACTAATGAGTACACATTTATGTGTACAAATTCATAAAACTTAGTGCACATTTCTGTGTAGACCTTAGTGAGCACATATTTATGTGTACAAAGTTCACATAACATAGTGCAGATGACTGAGTTCATACAGAACAACAAACTTTCTCTATTTTAATAACATTTTAAGGTCTAAGACTGAATTTCAAATAATTTTCATAGGTAAAGTACTTAATTAGAATATATTTAGCCAAATGCTAATTCTATGATATAGATAATAAGTAAATATTAATCTAATATGCAATGAGTTGATACACACTTTATTAAATATATATGATGATGACGTTGAAAAAACGAATACAATGCATAGTTGCCACTTCTTTTGAAATCGGTGGGTCTATTGTCAATGAACAAAGCCGTCTATACAATGGCCCCTATGACGTAGGTAGGGTTGATATGCATGTACACTTTCTACCGTTATACACACTATATATGCATGTGTGTTGTTAAATTTAAGAGTGCATTGTTTTATACAATTATGGAATCCTGCATGTTCATCATTTGGCCTACATTTTCGCGCAATTAGTCAAAAAGTCCAAATATGCCTCACTTAATATGTTTTGATTATATCGATGGCTTAGAATTAGAAGGTCGTAACTACCAAATCGATATTTTGAGAAAACACGGAAAAACTGTCTGACATTTACTCTGTACTTATGGGAAAACAAACTTTTACAACTTCATTTTGGTCAACATGACGAGTTCAGATTTTTATGAAAATGGGCTCTTAAGAAGCGGCTTGCGATGCTTATTCTAAATATGTATGAATCTTAAAAGGTCGTAAGTGGCACTTACGACCTTCTAATTCTAAGCCATCGATATAGCATGCTGACTGGTAAAATACCAGGGGAAGTAACTCGAAAAACATAACATCTATAAACCGGTATTAACTCCCTTGAACTGACCATCAACGTTCACGAATAGCAAAACTCACAGTACCACACTGCACAATGAACAGTACACAGTAAATAATACAAAGTACACATAACTTAGTGCACATTAATGTGCACTATTACTGAGTACATTTTCATGTGTACAAAGTTCACATAACTTAGTGCAGATTACTGTGTAGTCATTAATGAGCACATATGTATGTGTACAAAGTTCACATAACTTAGTGCACATTAATGTGCACATATTACTGAGTACATTTTCATGTGTACAAATTCTCATAACTTAGTGCAGATTACTGTGTAGACATTTATGTGTACAAAGTTCACATAACTTAGTGCAGACTGATTACTGTTGAGACATTAATGAGCATATATTCATGTGTACAAAGTTCACATAACTTAGTGCACATTAATGTGCACATATTACTGAGTTCATTTTCATGTGTACAAATTCACATAACTTAGTGCAGATTACTGTGTAGACATAAATGTGTACACATTTATGTGTAAAACGTTCACATAACTTAGTGCAGACTGATTACTGTGTAGTCATTAATGAGCACATATGAATGTGTACAAAGTTCAAATAACTCAGTGCACATTAATGTGCACATATTACTGAGCACATTTTTATGTGTACAAATTCACATAACTTAGTGCAGATTACTGTGTAGGCATTAATGTGTACACATTTATGTTTACAAAGTTCACATAACTTAGTGCACATTACTGTGTAGACATTAATGAGCATATATTCATGTGTACAAAGTTCACATAATTTAGTGCACATGAATGTGTTCATATTACTGAGTACATGTTTTAGGTGTACACATTCACATAACTTAGTGCAGATTACTGTGTAAACACTAATGAGTACACACTTATGTGTACAAAGTTCACATAACTTAGTGCAGATTACTGTGTAGTCATTAATGAGCACATATGTATGTGTACAAAGTTCACATAACTTAGTGCACATTAATGTGCACATATTACTGAGTACATTTTCATGTGTACAAATTCTCATAACTTAGTGCAGATTACTGTGTAGACATTTATGTGTACAAAGTTCACATAACTTAGTGCAGACTGATTACTGTTGAGACATTAATGAGCATATATTCATGTGTACAAAGTTCACATAACTTAGTGCACATTAATGTGCACATATTACTGAGTTCATTTTCATGTGTACAAATTCACATAACTTAGTGCAGATTACTGTGTAGACATAAATGTGTACACATTTATGTGTAAAACGTTCACATAACTTAGTGCAGACTGATTACTGTGTAGTCATTAATGAGCACATATGAATGTGTACAAAGTTCAAATAACTCAGTGCACATTAATGTGCACATATTACTGAGCACATTTTTATGTGTACAAATTCACATAACTTAGTGCAGATTACTGTGTAGGCATTAATGTGTACACATTTATGTTTACAAAGTTCACATAACTTAGTGCACATTACTGTGTAGACATTAATGAGCATATATTCATGTGTACAAAGTTCACATAATTTAGTGCACATGAATGTGTTCATATTACTGAGTACATGTTTTAGGTGTACACATTCACATAACTTAGTGCAGATTACTGTGTACACACTAATGAGTACACACTTATGTTTACAAATTCACATAACTTAGTGCATATTACTGTGTAGACACTAATGAGTACACATTTATGTGTACAAATTCATAAAACTTAGTGCACATTTCTGTGTAGACCTTAGTGAGCACATATTTATGTGTACAAAGTTCACATAACATAGTGCAGATGACTGAGTTCATACAGAACAACAAACTTTCTCTATTTTAATAACATTTTAAGGTCTAAGACTGAATTTCAAATAATTTTCATAGGTAAAGTACTTAATTAGAATATATTTAGCCAAATGCTAATTCTATGATATAGATAATAAGTAAATATTAATCTAATATGCAATGAGTTGATACACACTTTATTAAATATATATGATGATGACGTTGAAAAAACGAATACAATGCATAGTTGCCACTTCTTTTGAAATCGGTGGGTCTATTGTCAATGAACAAAGCCGTCTATACAATGGCCCCTATGACGTAGGTAGGGTTGATATGCATGTACACTTTCTACCGTTATACACACTATATATGCATGTGTGTTGTTAAATTTAAGAGTGCATTGTTTTATACAATTATGGAATCCTGCATGTTCATCATTTGGCCTACATTTTCGCGCAATTAGTCAAAAAGTCCAAATATGCCTCACTTAATATGTTTTGATTATATCGATGGCTTAGAATTAGAAGGTCGTAACTACCAAATCGATATTTTGAGAAAACACGGAAAAACTGTCTGACATTTACTCTGTACTTATGGGAAAACAAACTTTTACAACTTCATTTTGGTCAACATGACGAGTTCAGATTTTTATGAAAATGGGCTCTTAAGAAGCGGCTTGCGATGCTTATTCTAAATATGTATGAATCTTAAAAGGTCGTAAGTGGCACTTACGACCTTCTAATTCTAAGCCATCGATATAGCATGCTGACTGGTAAAATACCAGGGGAAGTAACTCGAAAAACATAACATCTATAAACCGGTATTAACTCCCTTGAACTGACCATCAACGTTCACGAATAGCAAAACTCACAGTACCACACTGCACAATGAACAGTACACAGTAAATAATACAAAGTACACATAACTTAGTGCACATTAATGTGCACTATTACTGAGTACATTTTCATGTGTACAAAGTTCACATAACTTAGTGCAGATTACTGTGTAGTCATTAATGAGCACATATGTATGTGTACAAAGTTCACATAACTTAGTGCACATTAATGTGCACATATTACTGAGTACATTTTCATGTGTACAAATTCTCATAACTTAGTGCAGATTACTGTGTAGACATTTATGTGTACAAAGTTCACATAACTTAGTGCAGACTGATTACTGTTGAGACATTAATGAGCATATATTCATGTGTACAAAGTTCACATAACTTAGTGCACATTAATGTGCACATATTACTGAGTTCATTTTCATGTGTACAAATTCACATAACTTAGTGCAGATTACTGTGTAGACATAAATGTGTACACATTTATGTGTAAAACGTTCACATAACTTAGTGCAGACTGATTACTGTGTAGTCATTAATGAGCACATATGAATGTGTACAAAGTTCAAATAACTCAGTGCACATTAATGTGCACATATTACTGAGCACATTTTTATGTGTACAAATTCACATAACTTAGTGCAGATTACTGTGTAGGCATTAATGTGTACACATTTATGTTTACAAAGTTCACATAACTTAGTGCACATTACTGTGTAGACATTAATGAGCATATATTCATGTGTACAAAGTTCACATAATTTAGTGCACATGAATGTGTTCATATTACTGAGTACATGTTTTAGGTGTACACATTCACATAACTTAGTGCAGATTACTGTGTAAACACTAATGAGTACACACTTATGTGTACAAAGTTCACATAACTTAGTGCAGATTACTGTGTAGTCATTAATGAGCACATATGTATGTGTACAAAGTTCACATAACTTAGTGCACATTAATGTGCACATATTACTGAGTACATTTTCATGTGTACAAATTCTCATAACTTAGTGCAGATTACTGTGTAGACATTTATGTGTACAAAGTTCACATAACTTAGTGCAGACTGATTACTGTTGAGACATTAATGAGCATATATTCATGTGTACAAAGTTCACATAACTTAGTGCACATTAATGTGCACATATTACTGAGTTCATTTTCATGTGTACAAATTCACATAACTTAGTGCAGATTACTGTGTAGACATAAATGTGTACACATTTATGTGTAAAACGTTCACATAACTTAGTGCAGACTGATTACTGTGTAGTCATTAATGAGCACATATGAATGTGTACAAAGTTCAAATAACTCAGTGCACATTAATGTGCACATATTACTGAGCACATTTTTATGTGTACAAATTCACATAACTTAGTGCAGATTACTGTGTAGGCATTAATGTGTACACATTTATGTTTACAAAGTTCACATAACTTAGTGCACATTACTGTGTAGACATTAATGAGCATATATTCATGTGTACAAAGTTCACATAATTTAGTGCACATGAATGTGTTCATATTACTGAGTACATGTTTTAGGTGTACACATTCACATAACTTAGTGCAGATTACTGTGTACACACTAATGAGTACACACTTATGTTTACAAATTCACATAACTTAGTGCATATTACTGTGTAGACACTAATGAGTACACATTTATGTGTACAAATTCATAAAACTTAGTGCACATTTCTGTGTAGACCTTAGTGAGCACATATTTATGTGTACAAAGTTCACATAACATAGTGCAGATGACTGAGTTCATACAGAACAACAAACTTTCTCTATTTTAATAACATTTTAAGGTCTAAGACTGAATTTCAAATAATTTTCATAGGTAAAGTACTTAATTAGAATATATTTAGCCAAATGCTAATTCTATGATATAGATAATAAGTAAATATTAATCTAATATGCAATGAGTTGATACACACTTTATTAAATATATATGATGATGACGTTGAAAAAACGAATACAATGCATAGTTGCCACTTCTTTTGAAATCGGTGGGTCTATTGTCAATGAACAAAGCCGTCTATACAATGGCCCCTATGACGTAGGTAGGGTTGATATGCATGTACACTTTCTACCGTTATACACACTATATATGCATGTGTGTTGTTAAATTTAAGAGTGCATTGTTTTATACAATTATGGAATCCTGCATGTTCATCATTTGGCCTACATTTTCGCGCAATTAGTCAAAAAGTCCAAATATGCCTCACTTAATATGTTTTGATTATATCGATGGCTTAGAATTAGAAGGTCGTAACTACCAAATCGATATTTTGAGAAAACACGGAAAAACTGTCTGACATTTACTCTGTACTTATGGGAAAACAAACTTTTACAACTTCATTTTGGTCAACATGACGAGTTCAGATTTTTATGAAAATGGGCTCTTAAGAAGCGGCTTGCGATGCTTATTCTAAATATGTATGAATCTTAAAAGGTCGTAAGTGGCACTTACGACCTTCTAATTCTAAGCCATCGATATAGCATGCTGACTGGTAAAATACCAGGGGAAGTAACTCGAAAAACATAACATCTATAAACCGGTATTAACTCCCTTGAACTGACCATCAACGTTCACGAATAGCAAAACTCACAGTACCACACTGCACAATGAACAGTACACAGTAAATAATACAAAGTACACATAACTTAGTGCACATTAATGTGCACTATTACTGAGTACATTTTCATGTGTACAAAGTTCACATAACTTAGTGCAGATTACTGTGTAGTCATTAATGAGCACATATGTATGTGTACAAAGTTCACATAACTTAGTGCACATTAATGTGCACATATTACTGAGTACATTTTCATGTGTACAAATTCTCATAACTTAGTGCAGATTACTGTGTAGACATTTATGTGTACAAAGTTCACATAACTTAGTGCAGACTGATTACTGTTGAGACATTAATGAGCATATATTCATGTGTACAAAGTTCACATAACTTAGTGCACATTAATGTGCACATATTACTGAGTTCATTTTCATGTGTACAAATTCACATAACTTAGTGCAGATTACTGTGTAGACATAAATGTGTACACATTTATGTGTAAAACGTTCACATAACTTAGTGCAGACTGATTACTGTGTAGTCATTAATGAGCACATATGAATGTGTACAAAGTTCAAATAACTCAGTGCACATTAATGTGCACATATTACTGAGCACATTTTTATGTGTACAAATTCACATAACTTAGTGCAGATTACTGTGTAGGCATTAATGTGTACACATTTATGTTTACAAAGTTCACATAACTTAGTGCACATTACTGTGTAGACATTAATGAGCATATATTCATGTGTACAAAGTTCACATAATTTAGTGCACATGAATGTGTTCATATTACTGAGTACATGTTTTAGGTGTACACATTCACATAACTTAGTGCAGATTACTGTGTAAACACTAATGAGTACACACTTATGTGTACAAAGTTCACATAACTTAGTGCAGATTACTGTGTAGTCATTAATGAGCACATATGTATGTGTACAAAGTTCACATAACTTAGTGCACATTAATGTGCACATATTACTGAGTACATTTTCATGTGTACAAATTCTCATAACTTAGTGCAGATTACTGTGTAGACATTTATGTGTACAAAGTTCACATAACTTAGTGCAGACTGATTACTGTTGAGACATTAATGAGCATATATTCATGTGTACAAAGTTCACATAACTTAGTGCACATTAATGTGCACATATTACTGAGTTCATTTTCATGTGTACAAATTCACATAACTTAGTGCAGATTACTGTGTAGACATAAATGTGTACACATTTATGTGTAAAACGTTCACATAACTTAGTGCAGACTGATTACTGTGTAGTCATTAATGAGCACATATGAATGTGTACAAAGTTCAAATAACTCAGTGCACATTAATGTGCACATATTACTGAGCACATTTTTATGTGTACAAATTCACATAACTTAGTGCAGATTACTGTGTAGGCATTAATGTGTACACATTTATGTTTACAAAGTTCACATAACTTAGTGCACATTACTGTGTAGACATTAATGAGCATATATTCATGTGTACAAAGTTCACATAATTTAGTGCACATGAATGTGTTCATATTACTGAGTACATGTTTTAGGTGTACACATTCACATAACTTAGTGCAGATTACTGTGTACACACTAATGAGTACACACTTATGTTTACAAATTCACATAACTTAGTGCATATTACTGTGTAGACACTAATGAGTACACATTTATGTGTACAAATTCATAAAACTTAGTGCACATTTCTGTGTAGACCTTAGTGAGCACATATTTATGTGTACAAAGTTCACATAACATAGTGCAGATGACTGAGTTCATACAGAACAACAAACTTTCTCTATTTTAATAACATTTTAAGGTCTAAGACTGAATTTCAAATAATTTTCATAGGTAAAGTACTTAATTAGAATATATTTAGCCAAATGCTAATTCTATGATATAGATAATAAGTAAATATTAATCTAATATGCAATGAGTTGATACACACTTTATTAAATATATATGATGATGACGTTGAAAAAACGAATACAATGCATAGTTGCCACTTCTTTTGAAATCGGTGGGTCTATTGTCAATGAACAAAGCCGTCTATACAATGGCCCCTATGACGTAGGTAGGGTTGATATGCATGTACACTTTCTACCGTTATACACACTATATATGCATGTGTGTTGTTAAATTTAAGAGTGCATTGTTTTATACAATTATGGAATCCTGCATGTTCATCATTTGGCCTACATTTTCGCGCAATTAGTCAAAAAGTCCAAATATGCCTCACTTAATATGTTTTGATTATATCGATGGCTTAGAATTAGAAGGTCGTAACTACCAAATCGATATTTTGAGAAAACACGGAAAAACTGTCTGACATTTACTCTGTACTTATGGGAAAACAAACTTTTACAACTTCATTTTGGTCAACATGACGAGTTCAGATTTTTATGAAAATGGGCTCTTAAGAAGCGGCTTGCGATGCTTATTCTAAATATGTATGAATCTTAAAAGGTCGTAAGTGGCACTTACGACCTTCTAATTCTAAGCCATCGATATAGCATGCTGACTGGTAAAATACCAGGGGAAGTAACTCGAAAAACATAACATCTATAAACCGGTATTAACTCCCTTGAACTGACCATCAACGTTCACGAATAGCAAAACTCACAGTACCACACTGCACAATGAACAGTACACAGTAAATAATACAAAGTACACATAACTTAGTGCACATTAATGTGCACTATTACTGAGTACATTTTCATGTGTACAAAGTTCACATAACTTAGTGCAGATTACTGTGTAGTCATTAATGAGCACATATGTATGTGTACAAAGTTCACATAACTTAGTGCACATTAATGTGCACATATTACTGAGTACATTTTCATGTGTACAAATTCTCATAACTTAGTGCAGATTACTGTGTAGACATTTATGTGTACAAAGTTCACATAACTTAGTGCAGACTGATTACTGTTGAGACATTAATGAGCATATATTCATGTGTACAAAGTTCACATAACTTAGTGCACATTAATGTGCACATATTACTGAGTTCATTTTCATGTGTACAAATTCACATAACTTAGTGCAGATTACTGTGTAGACATAAATGTGTACACATTTATGTGTAAAACGTTCACATAACTTAGTGCAGACTGATTACTGTGTAGTCATTAATGAGCACATATGAATGTGTACAAAGTTCAAATAACTCAGTGCACATTAATGTGCACATATTACTGAGCACATTTTTATGTGTACAAATTCACATAACTTAGTGCAGATTACTGTGTAGGCATTAATGTGTAGGCATTAATGTGTACACATTTATGTTTACAAAGTTCACATGACTTAGTGCACATTACTGTGTAGACATTAATGAGCATATATTCATGTGTACAAAGTTCACATAATTTAGTGCACATGAATGTGTTCATATTACTGAGTACATGTTTTAGGTGTACACATTCACATAACTTAGTGCAGATTACTGTGTAAACACTAATGAGTACACACTTATGTGTACAAAGTTCACATAACTTAGTGCAGATTACTGTGTAGTCATTAATGAGCACATATGTATGTGTACAAAGTTCACATAACTTAGTGCACATTAATGTGCACATATTACTGAGTACATTTTCATGTGTACAAATTCTCATAACTTAGTGCAGATTACTGTGTAGACATTTATGTGTACAAAGTTCACATAACTTAGTGCAGACTGATTACTGTTGAGACATTAATGAGCATATATTCATGTGTACAAAGTTCACATAACTTAGTGCACATTAATGTGCACATATTACTGAGTTCATTTTCATGTGTACAAATTCACATAACTTAGTGCAGATTACTGTGTAGACATAAATGTGTACACATTTATGTGTAAAACGTTCACATAACTTAGTGCAGACTGATTACTGTGTAGTCATTAATGAGCACATATGAATGTGTACAAAGTTCAAATAACTCAGTGCACATTAATGTGCACATATTACTGAGCACATTTTTATGTGTACAAATTCACATAACTTAGTGCAGATTACTGTGTAGGCATTAATGTGTACACATTTATGTTTACAAAGTTCACATAACTTAGTGCACATTACTGTGTAGACATTAATGAGCATATATTCATGTGTACAAAGTTCACATAATTTAGTGCACATGAATGTGTTCATATTACTGAGTACATGTTTTAGGTGTACACATTCACATAACTTAGTGCAGATTACTGTGTACACACTAATGAGTACACACTTATGTTTACAAATTCACATAACTTAGTGCATATTACTGTGTAGACACTAATGAGTACACATTTATGTGTACAAATTCATAAAACTTAGTGCACATTTCTGTGTAGACCTTAGTGAGCACATATTTATGTGTACAAAGTTCACATAACATAGTGCAGATGACTGAGTTCATACAGAACAACAAACTTTCTCTATTTTAATAACATTTTAAGGTCTAAGACTGAATTTCAAATAATTTTCATAGGTAAAGTACTTAATTAGAATATATTTAGCCAAATGCTAATTCTATGATATAGATAATAAGTAAATATTAATCTAATATGCAATGAGTTGATACACACTTTATTAAATATATATGATGATGACGTTGAAAAAACGAATACAATGCATAGTTGCCACTTCTTTTGAAATCGGTGGGTCTATTGTCAATGAACAAAGCCGTCTATACAATGGCCCCTATGACGTAGGTAGGGTTGATATGCATGTACACTTTCTACCGTTATACACACTATATATGCATGTGTGTTGTTAAATTTAAGAGTGCATTGTTTTATACAATTATGGAATCCTGCATGTTCATCATTTGGCCTACATTTTCGCGCAATTAGTCAAAAAGTCCAAATATGCCTCACTTAATATGTTTTGATTATATCGATGGCTTAGAATTAGAAGGTCGTAACTACCAAATCGATATTTTGAGAAAACACGGAAAAACTGTCTGACATTTACTCTGTACTTATGGGAAAACAAACTTTTACAACTTCATTTTGGTCAACATGACGAGTTCAGATTTTTATGAAAATGGGCTCTTAAGAAGCGGCTTGCGATGCTTATTCTAAATATGTATGAATCTTAAAAGGTCGTAAGTGGCACTTACGACCTTCTAATTCTAAGCCATCGATATAGCATGCTGACTGGTAAAATACCAGGGGAAGTAACTCGAAAAACATAACATCTATAAACCGGTATTAACTCCCTTGAACTGACCATCAACGTTCACGAATAGCAAAACTCACAGTACCACACTGCACAATGAACAGTACACAGTAAATAATACAAAGTACACATAACTTAGTGCACATTAATGTGCACTATTACTGAGTACATTTTCATGTGTACAAAGTTCACATAACTTAGTGCAGATTACTGTGTAGTCATTAATGAGCACATATGTATGTGTACAAAGTTCACATAACTTAGTGCACATTAATGTGCACATATTACTGAGTACATTTTCATGTGTACAAATTCTCATAACTTAGTGCAGATTACTGTGTAGACATTTATGTGTACAAAGTTCACATAACTTAGTGCAGACTGATTACTGTTGAGACATTAATGAGCATATATTCATGTGTACAAAGTTCACATAACTTAGTGCACATTAATGTGCACATATTACTGAGTTCATTTTCATGTGTACAAATTCACATAACTTAGTGCAGATTACTGTGTAGACATAAATGTGTACACATTTATGTGTAAAACGTTCACATAACTTAGTGCAGACTGATTACTGTGTAGTCATTAATGAGCACATATGAATGTGTACAAAGTTCAAATAACTCAGTGCACATTAATGTGCACATATTACTGAGCACATTTTTATGTGTACAAATTCACATAACTTAGTGCAGATTACTGTGTAGGCATTAATGTGTACACATTTATGTTTACAAAGTTCACATAACTTAGTGCACATTACTGTGTAGACATTAATGAGCATATATTCATGTGTACAAAGTTCACATAATTTAGTGCACATGAATGTGTTCATATTACTGAGTACATGTTTTAGGTGTACACATTCACATAACTTAGTGCAGATTACTGTGTAAACACTAATGAGTACACACTTATGTGTACAAAGTTCACATAACTTAGTGCAGATTACTGTGTAGTCATTAATGAGCACATATGTATGTGTACAAAGTTCACATAACTTAGTGCACATTAATGTGCACATATTACTGAGTACATTTTCATGTGTACAAATTCTCATAACTTAGTGCAGATTACTGTGTAGACATTTATGTGTACAAAGTTCACATAACTTAGTGCAGACTGATTACTGTTGAGACATTAATGAGCATATATTCATGTGTACAAAGTTCACATAACTTAGTGCACATTAATGTGCACATATTACTGAGTTCATTTTCATGTGTACAAATTCACATAACTTAGTGCAGATTACTGTGTAGACATAAATGTGTACACATTTATGTGTAAAACGTTCACATAACTTAGTGCAGACTGATTACTGTGTAGTCATTAATGAGCACATATGAATGTGTACAAAGTTCAAATAACTCAGTGCACATTAATGTGCACATATTACTGAGCACATTTTTATGTGTACAAATTCACATAACTTAGTGCAGATTACTGTGTAGGCATTAATGTGTACACATTTATGTTTACAAAGTTCACATAACTTAGTGCACATTACTGTGTAGACATTAATGAGCATATATTCATGTGTACAAAGTTTACATAATTTAGTGCACATGAATGTGTTCATATTACTGAGTACATGTTTTAGGTGTACACATTCACATAACTTAGTGCAGATTACTGTGTACACACTAATGAGTACACACTTATGTTTACAAATTCACATAACTTAGTGCATATTACTGTGTAGACACTAATGAGTACACATTTATGTGTACAAATTCATAAAACTTAGTGCACATTTCTGTGTAGACCTTAGTGAGCACATATTTATGTGTACAAAGTTCACATAACATAGTGCAGATGACTGAGTTCATACAGAACAACAAACTTTCTCTATTTTAATAACATTTTAAGGTCTAAGACTGAATTTCAAATAATTTTCATAGGTAAAGTACTTAATTAGAATATATTTAGCCAAATGCTAATTCTATGATATAGATAATAAGTAAATATTAATCTAATATGCAATGAGTTGATACACACTTTATTAAATATATATGATGATGACGTTGAAAAAACGAATACAATGCATAGTTGCCACTTCTTTTGAAATCGGTGGGTCTATTGTCAATGAACAAAGCCGTCTATACAATGGCCCCTATGACGTAGGTAGGGTTGATATGCATGTACACTTTCTACCGTTATACACACTATATATGCATGTGTGTTGTTAAATTTAAGAGTGCATTGTTTTATACAATTATGGAATCCTGCATGTTCATCATTTGGCCTACATTTTCGCGCAATTAGTCAAAAAGTCCAAATATGCCTCACTTAATATGTTTTGATTATATCGATGGCTTAGAATTAGAAGGTCGTAACTACCAAATCGATATTTTGAGAAAACACGGAAAAACTGTCTGACATTTACTCTGTACTTATGGGAAAACAAACTTTTACAACTTCATTTTGGTCAACATGACGAGTTCAGATTTTTATGAAAATGGGCTCTTAAGAAGCGGCTTGCGATGCTTATTCTAAATATGTATGAATCTTAAAAGGTCGTAAGTGGCACTTACGACCTTCTAATTCTAAGCCATCGATATAGCATGCTGACTGGTAAAATACCAGGGGAAGTAACTCGAAAAACATAACATCTATAAACCGGTATTAACTCCCTTGAACTGACCATCAACGTTCACGAATAGCAAAACTCACAGTACCACACTGCACAATGAACAGTACACAGTAAATAATACAAAGTACACATAACTTAGTGCACATTAATGTGCACTATTACTGAGTACATTTTCATGTGTACAAAGTTCACATAACTTAGTGCAGATTACTGTGTAGTCATTAATGAGCACATATGTATGTGTACAAAGTTCACATAACTTAGTGCACATTAATGTGCACATATTACTGAGTACATTTTCATGTGTACAAATTCTCATAACTTAGTGCAGATTACTGTGTAGACATTTATGTGTACAAAGTTCACATAACTTAGTGCAGACTGATTACTGTTGAGACATTAATGAGCATATATTCATGTGTACAAAGTTCACATAACTTAGTGCACATTAATGTGCACATATTACTGAGTTCATTTTCATGTGTACAAATTCACATAACTTAGTGCAGATTACTGTGTAGACATAAATGTGTACACATTTATGTGTAAAACGTTCACATAACTTAGTGCAGACTGATTACTGTGTAGTCATTAATGAGCACATATGAATGTGTACAAAGTTCAAATAACTCAGTGCACATTAATGTGCACATATTACTGAGCACATTTTTATGTGTACAAATTCACATAACTTAGTGCAGATTACTGTGTAGGCATTAATGTGTACACATTTATGTTTACAAAGTTCACATAACTTAGTGCACATTACTGTGTAGACATTAATGAGCATATATTCATGTGTACAAAGTTCACATAATTTAGTGCACATGAATGTGTTCATATTACTGAGTACATGTTTTAGGTGTACACATTCACATAACTTAGTGCAGATTACTGTGTAAACACTAATGAGTACACACTTATGTGTACAAAGTTCACATAACTTAGTGCAGATTACTGTGTAGTCATTAATGAGCACATATGTATGTGTACAAAGTTCACATAACTTAGTGCACATTAATGTGCACATATTACTGAGTACATTTTCATGTGTACAAATTCTCATAACTTAGTGCAGATTACTGTGTAGACATTTATGTGTACAAAGTTCACATAACTTAGTGCAGACTGATTACTGTTGAGACATTAATGAGCATATATTTATGTGTACAAAGTTCACATAACTTAGTGCACATTAATGTGCACATATTACTGAGTTCATTTTCATGTGTACAAATTCACATAACTTAGTGCAGATTACTGTGTAGACATAAATGTGTACACATTTATGTGTAAAACGTTCACATAACTTAGTGCAGACTGATTACTGTGTAGTCATTAATGAGCACATATGAATGTGTACAAAGTTCAAATAACTCAGTGCACATTAATGTGCACATATTACTGAGCACATTTTTATGTGTACAAATTCACATAACTTAGTGCAGATTACTGTGTAGGCATTAATGTGTACACATTTATGTTTACAAAGTTCACATAACTTAGTGCACATTACTGTGTAGACATTAATGAGCATATATTCATGTGTACAAAGTTCACATAATTTAGTGCACATGAATGTGTTCATATTACTGAGTACATGTTTTAGGTGTACACATTCACATAACTTAGTGCAGATTACTGTGTACACACTAATGAGTACACACTTATGTTTACAAATTCACATAACTTAGTGCATATTACTGTGTAGACACTAATGAGTACACATTTATGTGTACAAATTCATAAAACTTAGTGCACATTTCTGTGTAGACCTTAGTGAGCACATATTTATGTGTACAAAGTTCACATAACATAGTGCAGATGACTGAGTTCATACAGAACAACAAACTTTCTCTATTTTAATAACATTTTAAGGTCTAAGACTGAATTTCAAATAATTTTCATAGGTAAAGTACTTAATTAGAATATATTTAGCCAAATGCTAATTCTATGATATAGATAATAAGTAAATATTAATCTAATATGCAATGAGTTGATACACACTTTATTAAATATGTATAGGTTATAGATCATATATTAGATTTATAAACAAATTAGAGCAAGGGAGCGCTAGCGACCGCAGCTTTAATTTGTTTATAATTCTAATATGTGATCTATAACCGGCTTATAGTTTACCCGCCCACTTTTGGTGAGCTTTCCAATACTTTTGTTTGCAAACAATAGCAGTATTGAGAGTGAAAAAGTATATAAGGCCACAGCTTTTTTATTTATTGGTTTACGTAAAATCCCTACCCGATTTTTTTCAAATTGGAGAAAAAATATGAAAAACATTATGTAATTTCACCTTTTTTACTGACCGACCTGATTTTCTTTAGAATTGAATAAAAACATGAACAAAAATGGATGCCTTACATAAGGATTTCATAAATCAACAATAAGAAGTTCACGGAACTCCCCAAGTTCATTGTTATAAATCTAATTAACTTGATATATTTAGAACTGAAAGATCATCGTATGACTGGAAGCCTGAAATGTTTGAATCAGACAAAAAGAAGACTGCTAGTCTTGGTTAAATTATTCTTAAAATGCCTAAAATGTTATTTATGTATTTTCTGTTGTTTATCAGTTTAGTGTACTAGTCAAAACCAAGTAGGGTGATACAAGGTGAAATATGTACTTGCGGTTTATGCACCAGCTCTATTGCAACAACAGGGGCTGGAAACAGGAATGAACTGTGCACATTGACTCAGCCAGTGTGCTTCAGAGGAATTTGTCTTTAGGGTCTCTTTCAATGTAAGGACATGGACATATGATAATAATACATTTGCTGTAACCTAGATATCATCCCTTCAGGGCAGAGATTGCACAAATGAAACTAAATAATAGAGAACAATGATTGTCCCTATTATTCCCTGCATAAAAGTCAAGCTGAATTGGTATGAGATGTTCGTTAACTAGTTTATAACAAAGTTTATAACAATACAAACGTTAGTATTGAAATTTAAGTTATCTATGCCTTTGAACATATTTTAAAGGTCTTCATATCACTTATTTCTTTTTATTCCAACCGCCCAACAGACACTTTTCCAAAATATTTTTGTAAACCAAGAAATAAAAAAGCTGTGGCCTAAGCAGATTATAAATTGCTGATAGAATAACAGTAAAATTATGAGAGTAGGCGGGTCTAGTTTTCCATATTAGGAAACCGCCAAATTGTCCTAATAAATGGATTTACTAAACAGTTATTATGTCCATTGCACTAATAAATGAATAAGTGGTCCAAAAATTTGAAAATCCCCGGCTTTTGATTGGACAAAGAAGTAGGGTAAACTATAAATATGATGATGACGTTGAAAAAACGAATACAATGCATAGTTGCCACTTCTTTTGAAATCGGTGGGTCTATTGTCAATGAACAAAGCCGTCTATACAATGGCCCCTATGACGTAGGTAGGGTTGATATGCATGTACACTTTCTACCGTTATACACACTATATATGCATGTGTGTTGTTAAATTTAAGAGTGCATTGTTTTATACAATTATGGAATCCTGCATGTTCATCATTTGGCCTACATTTTCGCGCAATTAGTCAAAAAGTCCAAATATGCCTCACTTAATATGTTTTGATTATATCGATGGCTTAGAATTAGAAGGTCGTAACTACCAAATCGATATTTTGAGAAAACACGGAAAAACTGTCTGACATTTACTCTGTACTTATGGGAAAACAAACTTTTACAACTTCATTTTGGTCAACATGACGAGTTCAGATTTTTATGAAAATGGGCTCTTAAGAAGCGGCTTGCGATGCTTATTCTAAATATGTATGAATCTTAAAAGGTCGTAAGTGGCACTTACGACCTTCTAATTCTAAGCCATCGATATAGCATGCTGACTGGTAAAATACCAGGGGAAGTAACTCGAAAAACATAACATCTATAAACCGGTATTAACTCCCTTGAACTGACCATCAACGTTCACGAATAGCAAAACTCACAGTACCACACTGCACAATGAACAGTACACAGTAAATAATACAAAGTACACATAACTTAGTGCACATTAATGTGCACTATTACTGAGTACATTTTCATGTGTACAAAGTTCACATAACTTAGTGCAGATTACTGTGTAGTCATTAATGAGCACATATGTATGTGTACAAAGTTCACATAACTTAGTGCACATTAATGTGCACATATTACTGAGTACATTTTCATGTGTACAAATTCTCATAACTTAGTGCAGATTACTGTGTAGACATTTATGTGTACAAAGTTCACATAACTTAGTGCAGACTGATTACTGTTGAGACATTAATGAGCATATATTCATGTGTACAAAGTTCACATAACTTAGTGCACATTAATGTGCACATATTACTGAGTTCATTTTCATGTGTACAAATTCACATAACTTAGTGCAGATTACTGTGTAGACATAAATGTGTACACATTTATGTGTAAAACGTTCACATAACTTAGTGCAGACTGATTACTGTGTAGTCATTAATGAGCACATATGAATGTGTACAAAGTTCAAATAACTCAGTGCACATTAATGTGCACATATTACTGAGCACATTTTTATGTGTACAAATTCACATAACTTAGTGCAGATTACTGTGTAGGCATTAATGTGTACACATTTATGTTTACAAAGTTCACATAACTTAGTGCACATTACTGTGTAGACATTAATGAGCATATATTCATGTGTACAAAGTTCACATAATTTAGTGCACATGAATGTGTTCATATTACTGAGTACATGTTTTAGGTGTACACATTCACATAACTTAGTGCAGATTACTGTGTAAACACTAATGAGTACACACTTATGTGTACAAAGTTCACATAACTTAGTGCAGATTACTGTGTAGTCATTAATGAGCACATATGTATGTGTACAAAGTTCACATAACTTAGTGCACATTAATGTGCACATATTACTGAGTACATTTTCATGTGTACAAATTCTCATAACTTAGTGCAGATTACTGTGTAGACATTTATGTGTACAAAGTTCACATAACTTAGTGCAGACTGATTACTGTTGAGACATTAATGAGCATATATTCATGTGTACAAAGTTCACATAACTTAGTGCACATTAATGTGCACATATTACTGAGTTCATTTTCATGTGTACAAATTCACATAACTTAGTGCAGATTACTGTGTAGACATAAATGTGTACACATTTATGTGTAAAACGTTCACATAACTTAGTGCAGACTGATTACTGTGTAGTCATTAATGAGCACATATGAATGTGTACAAAGTTCAAATAACTCAGTGCACATTAATGTGCACATATTACTGAGCACATTTTTATGTGTACAAATTCACATAACTTAGTGCAGATTACTGTGTAGGCATTAATGTGTACACATTTATGTTTACAAAGTTCACATAACTTAGTGCACATTACTGTGTAGACATTAATGAGCATATATTCATGTGTACAAAGTTCACATAATTTAGTGCACATGAATGTGTTCATATTACTGAGTACATGTTTTAGGTGTACACATTCACATAACTTAGTGCAGATTACTGTGTACACACTAATGAGTACACACTTATGTTTACAAATTCACATAACTTAGTGCATATTACTGTGTAGACACTAATGAGTACACATTTATGTGTACAAATTCATAAAACTTAGTGCACATTTCTGTGTAGACCTTAGTGAGCACATATTTATGTGTACAAAGTTCACATAACATAGTGCAGATGACTGAGTTCATACAGAACAACAAACTTTCTCTATTTTAATAACATTTTAAGGTCTAAGACTGAATTTCAAATAATTTTCATAGGTAAAGTACTTAATTAGAATATATTTAGCCAAATGCTAATTCTATGATATAGATAATAAGTAAATATTAATCTAATATGCAATGAGTTGATACACACTTTATTAAATATATATGATGATGACGTTGAAAAAACGAATACAATGCATAGTTGCCACTTCTTTTGAAATCGGTGGGTCTATTGTCAATGAACAAAGCCGTCTATACAATGGCCCCTATGACGTAGGTAGGGTTGATATGCATGTACACTTTCTACCGTTATACACACTATATATGCATGTGTGTTGTTAAATTTAAGAGTGCATTGTTTTATACAATTATGGAATCCTGCATGTTCATCATTTGGCCTACATTTTCGCGCAATTAGTCAAAAAGTCCAAATATGCCTCACTTAATATGTTTTGATTATATCGATGGCTTAGAATTAGAAGGTCGTAACTACCAAATCGATATTTTGAGAAAACACGGAAAAACTGTCTGACATTTACTCTGTACTTATGGGAAAACAAACTTTTACAACTTCATTTTGGTCAACATGACGAGTTCAGATTTGTATGAAAATGGGCTCTTAAGAAGCGGCTTGCGATGCTTATTCTAAATATGTATGAATCTTAAAAGGTCGTAAGTGGCACTTACGACCTTCTAATTCTAAGCCATCGATATAGCATGCTGACTGGTAAAATACCAGGGGAAGTAACTCGAAAAACATAACATCTATAAACCGGTATTAACTCCCTTGAACTGACCATCAACGTTCACGAATAGCAAAACTCACAGTACCACACTGCACAATGAACAGTACACAGTAAATAATACAAAGTACACATAACTTAGTGCACATTAATGTGCACTATTACTGAGTACATTTTCATGTGTACAAAGTTCACATAACTTAGTGCAGATTACTGTGTAGTCATTAATGAGCACATATGTATGTGTACAAAGTTCACATAACTTAGTGCACATTAATGTGCACATATTACTGAGTACATTTTCATGTGTACAAATTCTCATAACTTAGTGCAGATTACTGTGTAGACATTTATGTGTACAAAGTTCACATAACTTAGTGCAGACTGATTACTGTTGAGACATTAATGAGCATATATTCATGTGTACAAAGTTCACATAACTTAGTGCACATTAATGTGCACATATTACTGAGTTCATTTTCATGTGTACAAATTCACATAACTTAGTGCAGATTACTGTGTAGACATAAATGTGTACACATTTATGTGTAAAACGTTCACATAACTTAGTGCAGACTGATTACTGTGTAGTCATTAATGAGCACATATGAATGTGTACAAAGTTCAAATAACTCAGTGCACATTAATGTGCACATATTACTGAGCACATTTTTATGTGTACAAATTCACATAACTTAGTGCAGATTACTGTGTAGGCATTAATGTGTACACATTTATGTTTACAAAGTTCACATAACTTAGTGCACATTACTGTGTAGACATTAATGAGCATATATTCATGTGTACAAAGTTCACATAATTTAGTGCACATGAATGTGTTCATATTACTGAGTACATGTTTTAGGTGTACACATTCACATAACTTAGTGCAGATTACTGTGTAAACACTAATGAGTACACACTTATGTGTACAAAGTTCACATAACTTAGTGCAGATTACTGTGTAGTCATTAATGAGCACATATGTATGTGTACAAAGTTCACATAACTTAGTGCACATTAATGTGCACATATTACTGAGTACATTTTCATGTGTACAAATTCTCATAACTTAGTGCAGATTACTGTGTAGACATTTATGTGTACAAAGTTCACATAACTTAGTGCAGACTGATTACTGTTGAGACATTAATGAGCATATATTCATGTGTACAAAGTTCACATAACTTAGTGCACATTAATGTGCACATATTACTGAGTTCATTTTCATGTGTACAAATTCACATAACTTAGTGCAGATTACTGTGTAGACATAAATGTGTACACATTTATGTGTAAAACGTTCACATAACTTAGTGCAGACTGATTACTGTGTAGTCATTAATGAGCACATATGAATGTGTACAAAGTTCAAATAACTCAGTGCACATTAATGTGCACATATTACTGAGCACATTTTTATGTGTACAAATTCACATAACTTAGTGCAGATTACTGTGTAGGCATTAATGTGTACACATTTATGTTTACAAAGTTCACATAACTTAGTGCACATTACTGTGTAGACATTAATGAGCATATATTCATGTGTACAAAGTTCACATAATTTAGTGCACATGAATGTGTTCATATTACTGAGTACATGTTTTAGGTGTACACATTCACATAACTTAGTGCAGATTACTGTGTACACACTAATGAGTACACACTTATGTTTACAAATTCACATAACTTAGTGCATATTACTGTGTAGACACTAATGAGTACACATTTATGTGTACAAATTCATAAAACTTAGTGCACATTTCTGTGTAGACCTTAGTGAGCACATATTTATGTGTACAAAGTTCACATAACATAGTGCAGATGACTGAGTTCATACAGAACAACAAACTTTCTCTATTTTAATAACATTTTAAGGTCTAAGACTGAATTTCAAATAATTTTCATAGGTAAAGTACTTAATTAGAATATATTTAGCCAAATGCTAATTCTATGATATAGATAATAAGTAAATATTAATCTAATATGCAATGAGTTGATACACACTTTATTAAATATATATGATGATGACGTTGAAAAAACGAATACAATGCATAGTTGCCACTTCTTTTGAAATCGGTGGGTCTATTGTCAATGAACAAAGCCGTCTATACAATGGCCCCTATGACGTAGGTAGGGTTGATATGCATGTACACTTTCTACCGTTATACACACTATATATGCATGTGTGTTGTTAAATTTAAGAGTGCATTGTTTTATACAATTATGGAATCCTGCATGTTCATCATTTGGCCTACATTTTCGCGCAATTAGTCAAAAAGTCCAAATATGCCTCACTTAATATGTTTTGATTATATCGATGGCTTAGAATTAGAAGGTCGTAACTACCAAATCGATATTTTGAGAAAACACGGAAAAACTGTCTGACATTTACTCTGTACTTATGGGAAAACAAACTTTTACAACTTCATTTTGGTCAACATGACGAGTTCAGATTTTTATGAAAATGGGCTCTTAAGAAGCGGCTTGCGATGCTTATTCTAAATATGTATGAATCTTAAAAGGTCGTAAGTGGCACTTACGACCTTCTAATTCTAAGCCATCGATATAGCATGCTGACTGGTAAAATACCAGGGGAAGTAACTCGAAAAACATAACATCTATAAACCGGTATTAACTCCCTTGAACTGACCATCAACGTTCACGAATAGCAAAACTCACAGTACCACACTGCACAATGAACAGTACACAGTAAATAATACAAAGTACACATAACTTAGTGCACATTAATGTGCACTATTACTGAGTACATTTTCATGTGTACAAAGTTCACATAACTTAGTGCAGATTACTGTGTAGTCATTAATGAGCACATATGTATGTGTACAAAGTTCACATAACTTAGTGCACATTAATGTGCACATATTACTGAGTACATTTTCATGTGTACAAATTCTCATAACTTAGTGCAGATTACTGTGTAGACATTTATGTGTACAAAGTTCACATAACTTAGTGCAGACTGATTACTGTTGAGACATTAATGAGCATATATTCATGTGTACAAAGTTCACATAACTTAGTGCACATTAATGTGCACATATTACTGAGTTCATTTTCATGTGTACAAATTCACATAACTTAGTGCAGATTACTGTGTAGACATAAATGTGTACACATTTATGTGTAAAACGTTCACATAACTTAGTGCAGACTGATTACTGTGTAGTCATTAATGAGCACATATGAATGTGTACAAAGTTCAAATAACTCAGTGCACATTAATGTGCACATATTACTGAGCACATTTTTATGTGTACAAATTCACATAACTTAGTGCAGATTACTGTGTAGGCATTAATGTGTACACATTTATGTTTACAAAGTTCACATAACTTAGTGCACATTACTGTGTAGACATTAATGAGCATATATTCATGTGTACAAAGTTCACATAATTTAGTGCACATGAATGTGTTCATATTACTGAGTACATGTTTTAGGTGTACACATTCACATAACTTAGTGCAGATTACTGTGTAAACACTAATGAGTACACACTTATGTGTACAAAGTTCACATAACTTAGTGCAGATTACTGTGTAGTCATTAATGAGCACATATGTATGTGTACAAAGTTCACATAACTTAGTGCACATTAATGTGCACATATTACTGAGTACATTTTCATGTGTACAAATTCTCATAACTTAGTGCAGATTACTGTGTAGACATTTATGTGTACAAAGTTCACATAACTTAGTGCAGACTGATTACTGTTGAGACATTAATGAGCATATATTCATGTGTACAAAGTTCACATAACTTAGTGCACATTAATGTGCACATATTACTGAGTTCATTTTCATGTGTACAAATTCACATAACTTAGTGCAGATTACTGTGTAGACATAAATGTGTACACATTTATGTGTAAAACGTTCACATAACTTAGTGCAGACTGATTACTGTGTAGTCATTAATGAGCACATATGAATGTGTACAAAGTTCAAATAACTCAGTGCACATTAATGTGCACATATTACTGAGCACATTTTTATGTGTACAAATTCACATAACTTAGTGCAGATTACTGTGTAGGCATTAATGTGTACACATTTATGTTTACAAAGTTCACATAACTTAGTGCACATTACTGTGTAGACATTAATGAGCATATATTCATGTGTACAAAGTTCACATAATTTAGTGCACATGAATGTGTTCATATTACTGAGTACATGTTTTAGGTGTACACATTCACATAACTTAGTGCAGATTACTGTGTACACACTAATGAGTACACACTTATGTTTACAAATTCACATAACTTAGTGCATATTACTGTGTAGACACTAATGAGTACACATTTATGTGTACAAATTCATAAAACTTAGTGCACATTTCTGTGTAGACCTTAGTGAGCACATATTTATGTGTACAAAGTTCACATAACATAGTGCAGATGACTGAGTTCATACAGAACAACAAACTTTCTCTATTTTAATAACATTTTAAGGTCTAAGACTGAATTTCAAATAATTTTCATAGGTAAAGTACTTAATTAGAATATATTTAGCCAAATGCTAATTCTATGATATAGATAATAAGTAAATATTAATCTAATATGCAATGAGTTGATACACACTTTATTAAATATATATGATGATGACGTTGAAAAAACGAATACAATGCATAGTTGCCACTTCTTTTGAAATCGGTGGGTCTATTGTCAATGAACAAAGCCGTCTATACAATGGCCCCTATGACGTAGGTAGGGTTGATATGCATGTACACTTTCTACCGTTATACACACTATATATGCATGTGTGTTGTTAAATTTAAGAGTGCATTGTTTTATACAATTATGGAATCCTGCATGTTCATCATTTGGCCTACATTTTCGCGCAATTAGTCAAAAAGTCCAAATATGCCTCACTTAATATGTTTTGATTATATCGATGGCTTAGAATTAGAAGGTCGTAACTACCAAATCGATATTTTGAGAAAACACGGAAAAACTGTCTGACATTTACTCTGTACTTATGGGAAAACAAACTTTTACAACTTCATTTTGGTCAACATGACGAGTTCAGATTTTTATGAAAATGGGCTCTTAAGAAGCGGCTTGCGATGCTTATTCTAAATATGTATGAATCTTAAAAGGTCGTAAGTGGCACTTACGACCTTCTAATTCTAAGCCATCGATATAGCATGCTGACTGGTAAAATACCAGGGGAAGTAACTCGAAAAACATAACATCTATAAACCGGTATTAACTCCCTTGAACTGACCATCAACGTTCACGAATAGCAAAACTCACAGTACCACACTGCACAATGAACAGTACACAGTAAATAATACAAAGTACACATAACTTAGTGCACATTAATGTGCACTATTACTGAGTACATTTTCATGTGTACAAAGTTCACATAACTTAGTGCAGATTACTGTGTAGTCATTAATGAGCACATATGTATGTGTACAAAGTTCACATAACTTAGTGCACATTAATGTGCACATATTACTGAGTACATTTTCATGTGTACAAATTCTCATAACTTAGTGCAGATTACTGTGTAGACATTTATGTGTACAAAGTTCACATAACTTAGTGCAGACTGATTACTGTTGAGACATTAATGAGCATATATTCATGTGTACAAAGTTCACATAACTTAGTGCACATTAATGTGCACATATTACTGAGTTCATTTTCATGTGTACAAATTCACATAACTTAGTGCAGATTACTGTGTAGACATAAATGTGTACACATTTATGTGTAAAACGTTCACATAACTTAGTGCAGACTGATTACTGTGTAGTCATTAATGAGCACATATGAATGTGTACAAAGTTCAAATAACTCAGTGCACATTAATGTGCACATATTACTGAGCACATTTTTATGTGTACAAATTCACATAACTTAGTGCAGATTACTGTGTAGGCATTAATGTGTACACATTTATGTTTACAAAGTTCACATAACTTAGTGCACATTACTGTGTAGACATTAATGAGCATATATTCATGTGTACAAAGTTCACATAATTTAGTGCACATGAATGTGTTCATATTACTGAGTACATGTTTTAGGTGTACACATTCACATAACTTAGTGCAGATTACTGTGTAAACACTAATGAGTACACACTTATGTGTACAAAGTTCACATAACTTAGTGCAGATTACTGTGTAGTCATTAATGAGCACATATGTATGTGTACAAAGTTCACATAACTTAGTGCACATTAATGTGCACATATTACTGAGTACATTTTCATGTGTACAAATTCTCATAACTTAGTGCAGATTACTGTGTAGACATTTATGTGTACAAAGTTCACATAACTTAGTGCAGACTGATTACTGTTGAGACATTAATGAGCATATATTCATGTGTACAAAGTTCACATAACTTAGTGCACATTAATGTGCACATATTACTGAGTTCATTTTCATGTGTACAAATTCACATAACTTAGTGCAGATTACTGTGTAGACATAAATGTGTACACATTTATGTGTAAAACGTTCACATAACTTAGTGCAGACTGATTACTGTGTAGTCATTAATGAGCACATATGAATGTGTACAAAGTTCAAATAACTCAGTGCACATTAATGTGCACATATTACTGAGCACATTTTTATGTGTACAAATTCACATAACTTAGTGCAGATTACTGTGTAGGCATTAATGTGTACACATTTATGTTTACAAAGTTCACATAACTTAGTGCACATTACTGTGTAGACATTAATGAGCATATATTCATGTGTACAAAGTTCACATAATTTAGTGCACATGAATGTGTTCATATTACTGAGTACATGTTTTAGGTGTACACATTCACATAACTTAGTGCAGATTACTGTGTACACACTAATGAGTACACACTTATGTTTACAAATTCACATAACTTAGTGCATATTACTGTGTAGACACTAATGAGTACACATTTATGTGTACAAATTCATAAAACTTAGTGCACATTTCTGTGTAGACCTTAGTGAGCACATATTTATGTGTACAAAGTTCACATAACATAGTGCAGATGACTGAGTTCATACAGAACAACAAACTTTCTCTATTTTAATAACATTTTAAGGTCTAAGACTGAATTTCAAATAATTTTCATAGGTAAAGTACTTAATTAGAATATATTTAGCCAAATGCTAATTCTATGATATAGATAATAAGTAAATATTAATCTAATATGCAATGAGTTGATACACACTTTATTAAATATATATGATGATGACGTTGAAAAAACGAATACAATGCATAGTTGCCACTTCTTTTGAAATCGGTGGGTCTATTGTCAATGAACAAAGCCGTCTATACAATGGCCCCTATGACGTAGGTAGGGTTGATATGCATGTACACTTTCTACCGTTATACACACTATATATGCATGTGTGTTGTTAAATTTAAGAGTGCATTGTTTTATACAATTATGGAATCCTGCATGTTCATCATTTGGCCTACATTTTCGCGCAATTAGTCAAAAAGTCCAAATATGCCTCACTTAATATGTTTTGATTATATCGATGGCTTAGAATTAGAAGGTCGTAACTACCAAATCGATATTTTGAGAAAACACGGAAAAACTGTCTGACATTTACTCTGTACTTATGGGAAAACAAACTTTTACAACTTCATTTTGGTCAACATGACGAGTTCAGATTTTTATGAAAATGGGCTCTTAAGAAGCGGCTTGCGATGCTTATTCTAAATATGTATGAATCTTAAAAGGTCGTAAGTGGCACTTACGACCTTCTAATTCTAAGCCATCGATATAGCATGCTGACTGGTAAAATACCAGGGGAAGTAACTCGAAAAACATAACATCTATAAACCGGTATTAACTCCCTTGAACTGACCATCAACGTTCACGAATAGCAAAACTCACAGTACCACACTGCACAATGAACAGTACACAGTAAATAATACAAAGTACACATAACTTAGTGCACATTAATGTGCACTATTACTGAGTACATTTTCATGTGTACAAAGTTCACATAACTTAGTGCAGATTACTGTGTAGTCATTAATGAGCACATATGTATGTGTACAAAGTTCACATAACTTAGTGCACATTAATGTGCACATATTACTGAGTACATTTTCATGTGTACAAATTCTCATAACTTAGTGCAGATTACTGTGTAGACATTTATGTGTACAAAGTTCACATAACTTAGTGCAGACTGATTACTGTTGAGACATTAATGAGCATATATTCATGTGTACAAAGTTCACATAACTTAGTGCACATTAATGTGCACATATTACTGAGTTCATTTTCATGTGTACAAATTCACATAACTTAGTGCAGATTACTGTGTAGACATAAATGTGTACACATTTATGTGTAAAACGTTCACATAACTTAGTGCAGACTGATTACTGTGTAGTCATTAATGAGCACATATGAATGTGTACAAAGTTCAAATAACTCAGTGCACATTAATGTGCACATATTACTGAGCACATTTTTATGTGTACAAATTCACATAACTTAGTGCAGATTACTGTGTAGGCATTAATGTGTACACATTTATGTTTACAAAGTTCACATAACTTAGTGCACATTACTGTGTAGACATTAATGAGCATATATTCATGTGTACAAAGTTCACATAATTTAGTGCACATGAATGTGTTCATATTACTGAGTACATGTTTTAGGTGTACACATTCACATAACTTAGTGCAGATTACTGTGTAAACACTAATGAGTACACACTTATGTGTACAAAGTTCACATAACTTAGTGCAGATTACTGTGTAGTCATTAATGAGCACATATGTATGTGTACAAAGTTCACATAACTTAGTGCACATTAATGTGCACATATTACTGAGTACATTTTCATGTGTACAAATTCTCATAACTTAGTGCAGATTACTGTGTAGACATTTATGTGTACAAAGTTCACATAACTTAGTGCAGACTGATTACTGTTGAGACATTAATGAGCATATATTCATGTGTACAAAGTTCACATAACTTAGTGCACATTAATGTGCACATATTACTGAGTTCATTTTCATGTGTACAAATTCACATAACTTAGTGCAGATTACTGTGTAGACATAAATGTGTACACATTTATGTGTAAAACGTTCACATAACTTAGTGCAGACTGATTACTGTGTAGTCATTAATGAGCACATATGAATGTGTACAAAGTTCAAATAACTCAGTGCACATTAATGTGCACATATTACTGAGCACATTTTTATGTGTACAAATTCACATAACTTAGTGCAGATTACTGTGTAGGCATTAATGTGTACACATTTATGTTTACAAAGTTCACATAACTTAGTGCACATTACTGTGTAGACATTAATGAGCATATATTCATGTGTACAAAGTTCACATAATTTAGTGCACATGAATGTGTTCATATTACTGAGTACATGTTTTAGGTGTACACATTCACATAACTTAGTGCAGATTACTGTGTACACACTAATGAGTACACACTTATGTTTACAAATTCACATAACTTAGTGCATATTACTGTGTAGACACTAATGAGTACACATTTATGTGTACAAATTCATAAAACTTAGTGCACATTTCTGTGTAGACCTTAGTGAGCACATATTTATGTGTACAAAGTTCACATAACATAGTGCAGATGACTGAGTTCATACAGAACAACAAACTTTCTCTATTTTAATAACATTTTAAGGTCTAAGACTGAATTTCAAATAATTTTCATAGGTAAAGTACTTAATTAGAATATATTTAGCCAAATGCTAATTCTATGATATAGATAATAAGTAAATATTAATCTAATATGCAATGAGTTGATACACACTTTATTAAATATATATGATGATGACGTTGAAAAAACGAATACAATGCATAGTTGCCACTTCTTTTGAAATCGGTGGGTCTATTGTCAATGAACAAAGCCGTCTATACAATGGCCCCTATGACGTAGGTAGGGTTGATATGCATGTACACTTTCTACCGTTATACACACTATATATGCATGTGTGTTGTTAAATTTAAGAGTGCATTGTTTTATACAATTATGGAATCCTGCATGTTCATCATTTGGCCTACATTTTCGCGCAATTAGTCAAAAAGTCCAAATATGCCTCACTTAATATGTTTTGATTATATCGATGGCTTAGAATTAGAAGGTCGTAACTACCAAATCGATATTTTGAGAAAACACGGAAAAACTGTCTGACATTTACTCTGTACTTATGGGAAAACAAACTTTTACAACTTCATTTTGGTCAACATGACGAGTTCAGATTTTTATGAAAATGGGCTCTTAAGAAGCGGCTTGCGATGCTTATTCTAAATATGTATGAATCTTAAAAGGTCGTAAGTGGCACTTACGACCTTCTAATTCTAAGCCATCGATATAGCATGCTGACTGGTAAAATACCAGGGGAAGTAACTCGAAAAACATAACATCTATAAACCGGTATTAACTCCCTTGAACTGACCATCAACGTTCACGAATAGCAAAACTCACAGTACCACACTGCACAATGAACAGTACACAGTAAATAATACAAAGTACACATAACTTAGTGCACATTAATGTGCACTATTACTGAGTACATTTTCATGTGTACAAAGTTCACATAACTTAGTGCAGATTACTGTGTAGTCATTAATGAGCACATATGTATGTGTACAAAGTTCACATAACTTAGTGCACATTAATGTGCACATATTACTGAGTACATTTTCATGTGTACAAATTCTCATAACTTAGTGCAGATTACTGTGTAGACATTTATGTGTACAAAGTTCACATAACTTAGTGCAGACTGATTACTGTTGAGACATTAATGAGCATATATTCATGTGTACAAAGTTCACATAACTTAGTGCACATTAATGTGCACATATTACTGAGTTCATTTTCATGTGTACAAATTCACATAACTTAGTGCAGATTACTGTGTAGACATAAATGTGTACACATTTATGTGTAAAACGTTCACATAACTTAGTGCAGACTGATTACTGTGTAGTCATTAATGAGCACATATGAATGTGTACAAAGTTCAAATAACTCAGTGCACATTAATGTGCACATATTACTGAGCACATTTTTATGTGTACAAATTCACATAACTTAGTGCAGATTACTGTGTAGGCATTAATGTGTACACATTTATGTTTACAAAGTTCACATAACTTAGTGCACATTACTGTGTAGACATTAATGAGCATATATTCATGTGTACAAAGTTCACATAATTTAGTGCACATGAATGTGTTCATATTACTGAGTACATGTTTTAGGTGTACACATTCACATAACTTAGTGCAGATTACTGTGTAAACACTAATGAGTACACACTTATGTGTACAAAGTTCACATAACTTAGTGCAGATTACTGTGTAGTCATTAATGAGCACATATGTATGTGTACAAAGTTCACATAACTTAGTGCACATTAATGTGCACATATTACTGAGTACATTTTCATGTGTACAAATTCTCATAACTTAGTGCAGATTACTGTGTAGACATTTATGTGTACAAAGTTCACATAACTTAGTGCAGACTGATTACTGTTGAGACATTAATGAGCATATATTCATGTGTACAAAGTTCACATAACTTAGTGCACATTAATGTGCACATATTACTGAGTTCATTTTCATGTGTACAAATTCACATAACTTAGTGCAGATTACTGTGTAGACATAAATGTGTACACATTTATGTGTAAAACGTTCACATAACTTAGTGCAGACTGATTACTGTGTAGTCATTAATGAGCACATATGAATGTGTACAAAGTTCAAATAACTCAGTGCACATTAATGTGCACATATTACTGAGCACATTTTTATGTGTACAAATTCACATAACTTAGTGCAGATTACTGTGTAGGCATTAATGTGTACACATTTATGTTTACAAAGTTCACATAACTTAGTGCACATTACTGTGTAGACATTAATGAGCATATATTCATGTGTACAAAGTTCACATAATTTAGTGCACATGAATGTGTTCATATTACTGAGTACATGTTTTAGGTGTACACATTCACATAACTTAGTGCAGATTACTGTGTACACACTAATGAGTACACACTTATGTTTACAAATTCACATAACTTAGTGCATATTACTGTGTAGACACTAATGAGTACACATTTATGTGTACAAATTCATAAAACTTAGTGCACATTTCTGTGTAGACCTTAGTGAGCACATATTTATGTGTACAAAGTTCACATAACATAGTGCAGATGACTGAGTTCATACAGAACAACAAACTTTCTCTATTTTAATAACATTTTAAGGTCTAAGACTGAATTTCAAATAATTTTCATAGGTAAAGTACTTAATTAGAATATATTTAGCCAAATGCTAATTCTATGATATAGATAATAAGTAAATATTAATCTAATATGCAATGAGTTGATACACACTTTATTAAATATATATGATGATGACGTTGAAAAAACGAATACAATGCATAGTTGCCACTTCTTTTGAAATCGGTGGGTCTATTGTCAATGAACAAAGCCGTCTATACAATGGCCCCTATGACGTAGGTAGGGTTGATATGCATGTACACTTTCTACCGTTATACACACTATATATGCATGTGTGTTGTTAAATTTAAGAGTGCATTGTTTTATACAATTATGGAATCCTGCATGTTCATCATTTGGCCTACATTTTCGCGCAATTAGTCAAAAAGTCCAAATATGCCTCACTTAATATGTTTTGATTATATCGATGGCTTAGAATTAGAAGGTCGTAACTACCAAATCGATATTTTGAGAAAACACGGAAAAACTGTCTGACATTTACTCTGTACTTATGGGAAAACAAACTTTTACAACTTCATTTTGGTCAACATGACGAGTTCAGATTTTTATGAAAATGGGCTCTTAAGAAGCGGCTTGCGATGCTTATTCTAAATATGTATGAATCTTAAAAGGTCGTAAGTGGCACTTACGACCTTCTAATTCTAAGCCATCGATATAGCATGCTGACTGGTAAAATACCAGGGGAAGTAACTCGAAAAACATAACATCTATAAACCGGTATTAACTCCCTTGAACTGACCATCAACGTTCACGAATAGCAAAACTCACAGTACCACACTGCACAATGAACAGTACACAGTAAATAATACAAAGTACACATAACTTAGTGCACATTAATGTGCACTATTACTGAGTACATTTTCATGTGTACAAAGTTCACATAACTTAGTGCAGATTACTGTGTAGTCATTAATGAGCACATATGTATGTGTACAAAGTTCACATAACTTAGTGCACATTAATGTGCACATATTACTGAGTACATTTTCATGTGTACAAATTCTCATAACTTAGTGCAGATTACTGTGTAGACATTTATGTGTACAAAGTTCACATAACTTAGTGCAGACTGATTACTGTTGAGACATTAATGAGCATATATTCATGTGTACAAAGTTCACATAACTTAGTGCACATTAATGTGCACATATTACTGAGTTCATTTTCATGTGTACAAATTCACATAACTTAGTGCAGATTACTGTGTAGACATAAATGTGTACACATTTATGTGTAAAACGTTCACATAACTTAGTGCAGACTGATTACTGTGTAGTCATTAATGAGCACATATGAATGTGTACAAAGTTCAAATAACTCAGTGCACATTAATGTGCACATATTACTGAGCACATTTTTATGTGTACAAATTCACATAACTTAGTGCAGATTACTGTGTAGGCATTAATGTGTACACATTTATGTTTACAAAGTTCACATAACTTAGTGCACATTACTGTGTAGACATTAATGAGCATATATTCATGTGTACAAAGTTCACATAATTTAGTGCACATGAATGTGTTCATATTACTGAGTACATGTTTTAGGTGTACACATTCACATAACTTAGTGCAGATTACTGTGTACACACTAATGAGTACACACTTATGTTTACAAATTCACATAACTTAGTGCATATTACTGTGTAGACACTAATGAGTACACATTTATGTGTACAAATTCATAAAACTTAGTGCACATTTCTGTGTAGACCTTAGTGAGCACATATTTATGTGTACAAAGTTCACATAACATAGTGCAGATGACTGAGTTCATACAGAACAACAAACTTTCTCTATTTTAATAACATTTTAAGGTCTAAGACTGAATTTCAAATAATTTTCATAGGTAAAGTACTTAATTAGAATATATTTAGCCAAATGCTAATTCTATGATATAGATAATAAGTAAATATTAATCTAATATGCAATGAGTTGATACACACTTTATTAAATATATATGATGATGACGTTGAAAAAACGAATACAATGCATAGTTGCCACTTCTTTTGAAATCGGTGGGTCTATTGTCAATGAACAAAGCCGTCTATACAATGGCCCCTATGACGTAGGTAGGGTTGATATGCATGTACACTTTCTACCGTTATACACACTATATATGCATGTGTGTTGTTAAATTTAAGAGTGCATTGTTTTATACAATTATGGAATCCTGCATGTTCATCATTTGGCCTACATTTTCGCGCAATTAGTCAAAAAGTCCAAATATGCCTCACTTAATATGTTTTGATTATATCGATGGCTTAGAATTAGAAGGTCGTAACTACCAAATCGATATTTTGAGAAAACACGGAAAAACTGTCTGACATTTACTCTGTACTTATGGGAAAACAAACTTTTACAACTTCATTTTGGTCAACATGACGAGTTCAGATTTTTATGAAAATGGGCTCTTAAGAAGCGGCTTGCGATGCTTATTCTAAATATGTATGAATCTTAAAAGGTCGTAAGTGGCACTTACGACCTTCTAATTCTAAGCCATCGATATAGCATGCTGACTGGTAAAATACCAGGGGAAGTAACTCGAAAAACATAACATCTATAAACCGGTATTAACTCCCTTGAACTGACCATCAACGTTCACGAATAGCAAAACTCACAGTACCACACTGCACAATGAACAGTACACAGTAAATAATACAAAGTACACATAACTTAGTGCACATTAATGTGCACTATTACTGAGTACATTTTCATGTGTACAAAGTTCACATAACTTAGTGCAGATTACTGTGTAGTCATTAATGAGCACATATGTATGTGTACAAAGTTCACATAACTTAGTGCACATTAATGTGCACATATTACTGAGTACATTTTCATGTGTACAAATTCTCATAACTTAGTGCAGATTACTGTGTAGACATTTATGTGTACAAAGTTCACATAACTTAGTGCAGACTGATTACTGTTGAGACATTAATGAGCATATATTCATGTGTACAAAGTTCACATAACTTAGTGCACATTAATGTGCACATATTACTGAGTTCATTTTCATGTGTACAAATTCACATAACTTAGTGCAGATTACTGTGTAGACATAAATGTGTACACATTTATGTGTAAAACGTTCACATAACTTAGTGCAGACTGATTACTGTGTAGTCATTAATGAGCACATATGAATGTGTACAAAGTTCAAATAACTCAGTGCACATTAATGTGCACATATTACTGAGCACATTTTTATGTGTACAAATTCACATAACTTAGTGCAGATTACTGTGTAGGCATTAATGTGTACACATTTATGTTTACAAAGTTCACATAACTTAGTGCACATTACTGTGTAGACATTAATGAGCATATATTCATGTGTACAAAGTTCACATAATTTAGTGCACATGAATGTGTTCATATTACTGAGTACATGTTTTAGGTGTACACATTCACATAACTTAGTGCAGATTACTGTGTAAACACTAATGAGTACACACTTATGTGTACAAAGTTCACATAACTTAGTGCAGATTACTGTGTAGTCATTAATGAGCACATATGTATGTGTACAAAGTTCACATAACTTAGTGCACATTAATGTGCACATATTACTGAGTACATTTTCATGTGTACAAATTCTCATAACTTAGTGCAGATTACTGTGTAGACATTTATGTGTACAAAGTTCACATAACTTAGTGCAGACTGATTACTGTTGAGACATTAATGAGCATATATTCATGTGTACAAAGTTCACATAACTTAGTGCACATTAATGTGCACATATTACTGAGTTCATTTTCATGTGTACAAATTCACATAACTTAGTGCAGATTACTGTGTAGACATAAATGTGTACACATTTATGTGTAAAACGTTCACATAACTTAGTGCAGACTGATTACTGTGTAGTCATTAATGAGCACATATGAATGTGTACAAAGTTCAAATAACTCAGTGCACATTAATGTGCACATATTACTGAGCACATTTTTATGTGTACAAATTCACATAACTTAGTGCAGATTACTGTGTAGGCATTAATGTGTACACATTTATGTTTACAAAGTTCACATAACTTAGTGCACATTACTGTGTAGACATTAATGAGCATATATTCATGTGTACAAAGTTCACATAATTTAGTGCACATGAATGTGTTCATATTACTGAGTACATGTTTTAGGTGTACACATTCACATAACTTAGTGCAGATTACTGTGTACACACTAATGAGTACACACTTATGTTTACAAATTCACATAACTTAGTGCATATTACTGTGTAGACACTAATGAGTACACATTTATGTGTACAAATTCATAAAACTTAGTGCACATTTCTGTGTAGACCTTAGTGAGCACATATTTATGTGTACAAAGTTCACATAACATAGTGCAGATGACTGAGTTCATACAGAACAACAAACTTTCTCTATTTTAATAACATTTTAAGGTCTAAGACTGAATTTCAAATAATTTTCATAGGTAAAGTACTTAATTAGAATATATTTAGCCAAATGCTAATTCTATGATATAGATAATAAGTAAATATTAATCTAATATGCAATGAGTTGATACACACTTTATTAAATATATATGATGATGACGTTGAAAAAACGAATACAATGCATAGTTGCCACTTCTTTTGAAATCGGTGGGTCTATTGTCAATGAACAAAGCCGTCTATACAATGGCCCCTATGACGTAGGTAGGGTTGATATGCATGTACACTTTCTACCGTTATACACACTATATATGCATGTGTGTTGTTAAATTTAAGAGTGCATTGTTTTATACAATTATGGAATCCTGCATGTTCATCATTTGGCCTACATTTTCGCGCAATTAGTCAAAAAGTCCAAATATGCCTCACTTAATATGTTTTGATTATATCGATGGCTTAGAATTAGAAGGTCGTAACTACCAAATCGATATTTTGAGAAAACACGGAAAAACTGTCTGACATTTACTCTGTACTTATGGGAAAACAAACTTTTACAACTTCATTTTGGTCAACATGACGAGTTCAGATTTTTATGAAAATGGGCTCTTAAGAAGCGGCTTGCGATGCTTATTCTAAATATGTATGAATCTTAAAAGGTCGTAAGTGGCACTTACGACCTTCTAATTCTAAGCCATCGATATAGCATGCTGACTGGTAAAATACCAGGGGAAGTAACTCGAAAAACATAACATCTATAAACCGGTATTAACTCCCTTGAACTGACCATCAACGTTCACGAATAGCAAAACTCACAGTACCACACTGCACAATGAACAGTACACAGTAAATAATACAAAGTACACATAACTTAGTGCACATTAATGTGCACTATTACTGAGTACATTTTCATGTGTACAAAGTTCACATAACTTAGTGCAGATTACTGTGTAGTCATTAATGAGCACATATGTATGTGTACAAAGTTCACATAACTTAGTGCACATTAATGTGCACATATTACTGAGTACATTTTCATGTGTACAAATTCTCATAACTTAGTGCAGATTACTGTGTAGACATTTATGTGTACAAAGTTCACATAACTTAGTGCAGACTGATTACTGTTGAGACATTAATGAGCATATATTCATGTGTACAAAGTTCACATAACTTAGTGCACATTAATGTGCACATATTACTGAGTTCATTTTCATGTGTACAAATTCACATAACTTAGTGCAGATTACTGTGTAGACATAAATGTGTACACATTTATGTGTAAAACGTTCACATAACTTAGTGCAGACTGATTACTGTGTAGTCATTAATGAGCACATATGAATGTGTACAAAGTTCAAATAACTCAGTGCACATTAATGTGCACATATTACTGAGCACATTTTTATGTGTACAAATTCACATAACTTAGTGCAGATTACTGTGTAGGCATTAATGTGTACACATTTATGTTTACAAAGTTCACATAACTTAGTGCACATTACTGTGTAGACATTAATGAGCATATATTCATGTGTACAAAGTTCACATAATTTAGTGCACATGAATGTGTTCATATTACTGAGTACATGTTTTAGGTGTACACATTCACATAACTTAGTGCAGATTACTGTGTAAACACTAATGAGTACACACTTATGTGTACAAAGTTCACATAACTTAGTGCAGATTACTGTGTAGTCATTAATGAGCACATATGTATGTGTACAAAGTTCACATAACTTAGTGCACATTAATGTGCACATATTACTGAGTACATTTTCATGTGTACAAATTCTCATAACTTAGTGCAGATTACTGTGTAGACATTTATGTGTACAAAGTTCACATAACTTAGTGCAGACTGATTACTGTTGAGACATTAATGAGCATATATTCATGTGTACAAAGTTCACATAACTTAGTGCACATTAATGTGCACATATTACTGAGTTCATTTTCATGTGTACAAATTCACATAACTTAGTGCAGATTACTGTGTAGACATAAATGTGTACACATTTATGTGTAAAACGTTCACATAACTTAGTGCAGACTGATTACTGTGTAGTCATTAATGAGCACATATGAATGTGTACAAAGTTCAAATAACTCAGTGCACATTAATGTGCACATATTACTGAGCACATTTTTATGTGTACAAATTCACATAACTTAGTGCAGATTACTGTGTAGGCATTAATGTGTACACATTTATGTTTACAAAGTTCACATAACTTAGTGCACATTACTGTGTAGACATTAATGAGCATATATTCATGTGTACAAAGTTCACATAATTTAGTGCACATGAATGTGTTCATATTACTGAGTACATGTTTTAGGTGTACACATTCACATAACTTAGTGCAGATTACTGTGTACACACTAATGAGTACACACTTATGTTTACAAATTCACATAACTTAGTGCATATTACTGTGTAGACACTAATGAGTACACATTTATGTGTACAAATTCATAAAACTTAGTGCACATTTCTGTGTAGACCTTAGTGAGCACATATTTATGTGTACAAAGTTCACATAACATAGTGCAGATGACTGAGTTCATACAGAACAACAAACTTTCTCTATTTTAATAACATTTTAAGGTCTAAGACTGAATTTCAAATAATTTTCATAGGTAAAGTACTTAATTAGAATATATTTAGCCAAATGCTAATTCTATGATATAGATAATAAGTAAATATTAATCTAATATGCAATGAGTTGATACACACTTTATTAAATATATATGATGATGACGTTGAAAAAACGAATACAATGCATAGTTGCCACTTCTTTTGAAATCGGTGGGTCTATTGTCAATGAACAAAGCCGTCTATACAATGGCCCCTATGACGTAGGTAGGGTTGATATGCATGTACACTTTCTACCGTTATACACACTATATATGCATGTGTGTTGTTAAATTTAAGAGTGCATTGTTTTATACAATTATGGAATCCTGCATGTTCATCATTTGGCCTACATTTTCGCGCAATTAGTCAAAAAGTCCAAATATGCCTCACTTAATATGTTTTGATTATATCGATGGCTTAGAATTAGAAGGTCGTAACTACCAAATCGATATTTTGAGAAAACACGGAAAAACTGTCTGACATTTACTCTGTACTTATGGGAAAACAAACTTTTACAACTTCATTTTGGTCAACATGACGAGTTCAGATTTTTATGAAAATGGGCTCTTAAGAAGCGGCTTGCGATGCTTATTCTAAATATGTATGAATCTTAAAAGGTCGTAAGTGGCACTTACGACCTTCTAATTCTAAGCCATCGATATAGCATGCTGACTGGTAAAATACCAGGGGAAGTAACTCGAAAAACATAACATCTATAAACCGGTATTAACTCCCTTGAACTGACCATCAACGTTCACGAATAGCAAAACTCACAGTACCACACTGCACAATGAACAGTACACAGTAAATAATACAAAGTACACATAACTTAGTGCACATTAATGTGCACTATTACTGAGTACATTTTCATGTGTACAAAGTTCACATAACTTAGTGCAGATTACTGTGTAGTCATTAATGAGCACATATGTATGTGTACAAAGTTCACATAACTTAGTGCACATTAATGTGCACATATTACTGAGTACATTTTCATGTGTACAAATTCTCATAACTTAGTGCAGATTACTGTGTAGACATTTATGTGTACAAAGTTCACATAACTTAGTGCAGACTGATTACTGTTGAGACATTAATGAGCATATATTCATGTGTACAAAGTTCACATAACTTAGTGCACATTAATGTGCACATATTACTGAGTTCATTTTCATGTGTACAAATTCACATAACTTAGTGCAGATTACTGTGTAGACATAAATGTGTACACATTTATGTGTAAAACGTTCACATAACTTAGTGCAGACTGATTACTGTGTAGTCATTAATGAGCACATATGAATGTGTACAAAGTTCAAATAACTCAGTGCACATTAATGTGCACATATTACTGAGCACATTTTTATGTGTACAAATTCACATAACTTAGTGCAGATTACTGTGTAGGCATTAATGTGTACACATTTATGTTTACAAAGTTCACATAACTTAGTGCACATTACTGTGTAGACATTAATGAGCATATATTCATGTGTACAAAGTTCACATAATTTAGTGCACATGAATGTGTTCATATTACTGAGTACATGTTTTAGGTGTACACATTCACATAACTTAGTGCAGATTACTGTGTAAACACTAATGAGTACACACTTATGTGTACAAAGTTCACATAACTTAGTGCAGATTACTGTGTAGTCATTAATGAGCACATATGTATGTGTACAAAGTTCACATAACTTAGTGCACATTAATGTGCACATATTACTGAGTACATTTTCATGTGTACAAATTCTCATAACTTAGTGCAGATTACTGTGTAGACATTTATGTGTACAAAGTTCACATAACTTAGTGCAGACTGATTACTGTTGAGACATTAATGAGCATATATTCATGTGTACAAAGTTCACATAACTTAGTGCACATTAATGTGCACATATTACTGAGTTCATTTTCATGTGTACAAATTCACATAACTTAGTGCAGATTACTGTGTAGACATAAATGTGTACACATTTATGTGTAAAACGTTCACATAACTTAGTGCAGACTGATTACTGTGTAGTCATTAATGAGCACATATGAATGTGTACAAAGTTCAAATAACTCAGTGCACATTAATGTGCACATATTACTGAGCACATTTTTATGTGTACAAATTCACATAACTTAGTGCAGATTACTGTGTAGGCATTAATGTGTACACATTTATGTTTACAAAGTTCACATAACTTAGTGCACATTACTGTGTAGACATTAATGAGCATATATTCATGTGTACAAAGTTCACATAATTTAGTGCACATGAATGTGTTCATATTACTGAGTACATGTTTTAGGTGTACACATTCACATAACTTAGTGCAGATTACTGTGTACACACTAATGAGTACACACTTATGTTTACAAATTCACATAACTTAGTGCATATTACTGTGTAGACACTAATGAGTACACATTTATGTGTACAAATTCATAAAACTTAGTGCACATTTCTGTGTAGACCTTAGTGAGCACATATTTATGTGTACAAAGTTCACATAACATAGTGCAGATGACTGAGTTCATACAGAACAACAAACTTTCTCTATTTTAATAACATTTTAAGGTCTAAGACTGAATTTCAAATAATTTTCATAGGTAAAGTACTTAATTAGAATATATTTAGCCAAATGCTAATTCTATGATATAGATAATAAGTAAATATTAATCTAATATGCAATGAGTTGATACACACTTTATTAAATATATATGATGATGACGTTGAAAAAACGAATACAATGCATAGTTGCCACTTCTTTTGAAATCGGTGGGTCTATTGTCAATGAACAAAGCCGTCTATACAATGGCCCCTATGACGTAGGTAGGGTTGATATGCATGTACACTTTCTACCGTTATACACACTATATATGCATGTGTGTTGTTAAATTTAAGAGTGCATTGTTTTATACAATTATGGAATCCTGCATGTTCATCATTTGGCCTACATTTTCGCGCAATTAGTCAAAAAGTCCAAATATGCCTCACTTAATATGTTTTGATTATATCGATGGCTTAGAATTAGAAGGTCGTAACTACCAAATCGATATTTTGAGAAAACACGGAAAAACTGTCTGACATTTACTCTGTACTTATGGGAAAACAAACTTTTACAACTTCATTTTGGTCAACATGACGAATGAGCACATATGAATGTGTACAAAGTTCAAATAACTCAGTGCACATTAATGTGCACATATTACTGAGCACATTTTTATGTGTACAAATTCACATAACTTAGTGCAGATTACTGTGTAGGCATTAATGTGTACACATTTATGTTTACAAAGTTCACATAACTTAGTGCACATTACTGTGTAGACATTAATGAGCATATATTCATGTGTACAAAGTTCACATAATTTAGTGCACATGAATGTGTTCATATTACTGAGTACATGTTTTAGGTGTACACATTCACATAACTTAGTGCAGATTACTGTGTAAACACTAATGAGTACACACTTATGTGTACAAAGTTCACATAACTTAGTGCAGATTACTGTGTAGTCATTAATGAGCACATATGTATGTGTACAAAGTTCACATAACTTAGTGCACATTAATGTGCACATATTACTGAGTACATTTTCATGTGTACAAATTCTCATAACTTAGTGCAGATTACTGTGTAGACATTTATGTGTACAAAGTTCACATAACTTAGTGCAGACTGATTACTGTTGAGACATTAATGAGCATATATTCATGTGTACAAAGTTCACATAACTTAGTGCACATTAATGTGCACATATTACTGAGTTCATTTTCATGTGTACAAATTCACATAACTTAGTGCAGATTACTGTGTAGACATAAATGTGTACACATTTATGTGTAAAACGTTCACATAACTTAGTGCAGACTGATTACTGTGTAGTCATTAATGAGCACATATGAATGTGTACAAAGTTCAAATAACTCAGTGCACATTAATGTGCACATATTACTGAGCACATTTTTATGTGTACAAATTCACATAACTTAGTGCAGATTACTGTGTAGGCATTAATGTGTACACATTTATGTTTACAAAGTTCACATAACTTAGTGCACATTACTGTGTAGACATTAATGAGCATATATTCATGTGTACAAAGTTCACATAATTTAGTGCACATGAATGTGTTCATATTACTGAGTACATGTTTTAGGTGTACACATTCACATAACTTAGTGCAGATTACTGTGTACACACTAATGAGTACACACTTATGTTTACAAATTCACATAACTTAGTGCATATTACTGTGTAGACACTAATGAGTACACATTTATGTGTACAAATTCATAAAACTTAGTGCACATTTCTGTGTAGACCTTAGTGAGCACATATTTATGTGTACAAAGTTCACATAACATAGTGCAGATGACTGAGTTCATACAGAACAACAAACTTTCTCTATTTTAATAACATTTTAAGGTCTAAGACTGAATTTCAAATAATTTTCATAGGTAAAGTACTTAATTAGAATATATTTAGCCAAATGCTAATTCTATGATATAGATAATAAGTAAATATTAATCTAATATGCAATGAGTTGATACACACTTTATTAAATATATATGATGATGACGTTGAAAAAACGAATACAATGCATAGTTGCCACTTCTTTTGAAATCGGTGGGTCTATTGTCAATGAACAAAGCCGTCTATACAATGGCCCCTATGACGTAGGTAGGGTTGATATGCATGTACACTTTCTACCGTTATACACACTATATATGCATGTGTGTTGTTAAATTTAAGAGTGCATTGTTTTATACAATTATGGAATCCTGCATGTTCATCATTTGGCCTACATTTTCGCGCAATTAGTCAAAAAGTCCAAATATGCCTCACTTAATATGTTTTGATTATATCGATGGCTTAGAATTAGAAGGTCGTAACTACCAAATCGATATTTTGAGAAAACACGGAAAAACTGTCTGACATTTACTCTGTACTTATGGGAAAACAAACTTTTACAACTTCATTTTGGTCAACATGACGAGTTCAGATTTTTATGAAAATGGGCTCTTAAGAAGCGGCTTGCGATGCTTATTCTAAATATGTATGAATCTTAAAAGGTCGTAAGTGGCACTTACGACCTTCTAATTCTAAGCCATCGATATAGCATGCTGACTGGTAAAATACCAGGGGAAGTAACTCGAAAAACATAACATCTATAAACCGGTATTAACTCCCTTGAACTGACCATCAACGTTCACGAATAGCAAAACTCACAGTACCACACTGCACAATGAACAGTACACAGTAAATAATACAAAGTACACATAACTTAGTGCACATTAATGTGCACTATTACTGAGTACATTTTCATGTGTACAAAGTTCACATAACTTAGTGCAGATTACTGTGTAGTCATTAATGAGCACATATGTATGTGTACAAAGTTCACATAACTTAGTGCACATTAATGTGCACATATTACTGAGTACATTTTCATGTGTACAAATTCTCATAACTTAGTGCAGATTACTGTGTAGACATTTATGTGTACAAAGTTCACATAACTTAGTGCAGACTGATTACTGTTGAGACATTAATGAGCATATATTCATGTGTACAAAGTTCACATAACTTAGTGCACATTAATGTGCACATATTACTGAGTTCATTTTCATGTGTACAAATTCACATAACTTAGTGCAGATTACTGTGTAGACATAAATGTGTACACATTTATGTGTAAAACGTTCACATAACTTAGTGCAGACTGATTACTGTGTAGTCATTAATGAGCACATATGAATGTGTACAAAGTTCAAATAACTCAGTGCACATTAATGTGCACATATTACTGAGCACATTTTTATGTGTACAAATTCACATAACTTAGTGCAGATTACTGTGTAGGCATTAATGTGTACACATTTATGTTTACAAAGTTCACATAACTTAGTGCACATTACTGTGTAGACATTAATGAGCATATATTCATGTGTACAAAGTTCACATAATTTAGTGCACATGAATGTGTTCATATTACTGAGTACATGTTTTAGGTGTACACATTCACATAACTTAGTGCAGATTACTGTGTAAACACTAATGAGTACACACTTATGTGTACAAAGTTCACATAACTTAGTGCAGATTACTGTGTAGTCATTAATGAGCACATATGTATGTGTACAAAGTTCACATAACTTAGTGCACATTAATGTGCACATATTACTGAGTACATTTTCATGTGTACAAATTCTCATAACTTAGTGCAGATTACTGTGTAGACATTTATGTGTACAAAGTTCACATAACTTAGTGCAGACTGATTACTGTTGAGACATTAATGAGCATATATTCATGTGTACAAAGTTCACATAACTTAGTGCACATTAATGTGCACATATTACTGAGTTCATTTTCATGTGTACAAATTCACATAACTTAGTGCAGATTACTGTGTAGACATAAATGTGTACACATTTATGTGTAAAACGTTCACATAACTTAGTGCAGACTGATTACTGTGTAGTCATTAATGAGCACATATGAATGTGTACAAAGTTCAAATAACTCAGTGCACATTAATGTGCACATATTACTGAGCACATTTTTATGTGTACAAATTCACATAACTTAGTGCAGATTACTGTGTAGGCATTAATGTGTACACATTTATGTTTACAAAGTTCACATAACTTAGTGCACATTACTGTGTAGACATTAATGAGCATATATTCATGTGTACAAAGTTCACATAATTTAGTGCACATGAATGTGTTCATATTACTGAGTACATGTTTTAGGTGTACACATTCACATAACTTAGTGCAGATTACTGTGTACACACTAATGAGTACACACTTATGTTTACAAATTCACATAACTTAGTGCATATTACTGTGTAGACACTAATGAGTACACATTTATGTGTACAAATTCATAAAACTTAGTGCACATTTCTGTGTAGACCTTAGTGAGCACATATTTATGTGTACAAAGTTCACATAACATAGTGCAGATGACTGAGTTCATACAGAACAACAAACTTTCTCTATTTTAATAACATTTTAAGGTCTAAGACTGAATTTCAAATAATTTTCATAGGTAAAGTACTTAATTAGAATATATTTAGCCAAATGCTAATTCTATGATATAGATAATAAGTAAATATTAATCTAATATGCAATGAGTTGATACACACTTTATTAAATATATATGATGATGACGTTGAAAAAACGAATACAATGCATAGTTGCCACTTCTTTTGAAATCGGTGGGTCTATTGTCAATGAACAAAGCCGTCTATACAATGGCCCCTATGACGTAGGTAGGGTTGATATGCATGTACACTTTCTACCGTTATACACACTATATATGCATGTGTGTTGTTAAATTTAAGAGTGCATTGTTTTATACAATTATGGAATCCTGCATGTTCATCATTTGGCCTACATTTTCGCGCAATTAGTCAAAAAGTCCAAATATGCCTCACTTAATATGTTTTGATTATATCGATGGCTTAGAATTAGAAGGTCGTAACTACCAAATCGATATTTTGAGAAAACACGGAAAAACTGTCTGACATTTACTCTGTACTTATGGGAAAACAAACTTTTACAACTTCATTTTGGTCAACATGACGAGTTCAGATTTTTATGAAAATGGGCTCTTAAGAAGCGGCTTGCGATGCTTATTCTAAATATGTATGAATCTTAAAAGGTCGTAAGTGGCACTTACGACCTTCTAATTCTAAGCCATCGATATAGCATGCTGACTGGTAAAATACCAGGGGAAGTAACTCGAAAAACATAACATCTATAAACCGGTATTAACTCCCTTGAACTGACCATCAACGTTCACGAATAGCAAAACTCACAGTACCACACTGCACAATGAACAGTACACAGTAAATAATACAAAGTACACATAACTTAGTGCACATTAATGTGCACTATTACTGAGTACATTTTCATGTGTACAAAGTTCACATAACTTAGTGCAGATTACTGTGTAGTCATTAATGAGCACATATGTATGTGTACAAAGTTCACATAACTTAGTGCACATTAATGTGCACATATTACTGAGTACATTTTCATGTGTACAAATTCTCATAACTTAGTGCAGATTACTGTGTAGACATTTATGTGTACAAAGTTCACATAACTTAGTGCAGACTGATTACTGTTGAGACATTAATGAGCATATATTCATGTGTACAAAGTTCACATAACTTAGTGCACATTAATGTGCACATATTACTGAGTTCATTTTCATGTGTACAAATTCACATAACTTAGTGCAGATTACTGTGTAGACATAAATGTGTACACATTTATGTGTAAAACGTTCACATAACTTAGTGCAGACTGATTACTGTGTAGTCATTAATGAGCACATATGAATGTGTACAAAGTTCAAATAACTCAGTGCACATTAATGTGCACATATTACTGAGCACATTTTTATGTGTACAAATTCACATAACTTAGTGCAGATTACTGTGTAGGCATTAATGTGTACACATTTATGTTTACAAAGTTCACATAACTTAGTGCACATTACTGTGTAGACATTAATGAGCATATATTCATGTGTACAAAGTTCACATAATTTAGTGCACATGAATGTGTTCATATTACTGAGTACATGTTTTAGGTGTACACATTCACATAACTTAGTGCAGATTACTGTGTAAACACTAATGAGTACACACTTATGTGTACAAAGTTCACATAACTTAGTGCAGATTACTGTGTAGTCATTAATGAGCACATATGTATGTGTACAAAGTTCACATAACTTAGTGCACATTAATGTGCACATATTACTGAGTACATTTTCATGTGTACAAATTCTCATAACTTAGTGCAGATTACTGTGTAGACATTTATGTGTACAAAGTTCACATAACTTAGTGCAGACTGATTACTGTTGAGACATTAATGAGCATATATTCATGTGTACAAAGTTCACATAACTTAGTGCACATTAATGTGCACATATTACTGAGTTCATTTTCATGTGTACAAATTCACATAACTTAGTGCAGATTACTGTGTAGACATAAATGTGTACACATTTATGTGTAAAACGTTCACATAACTTAGTGCAGACTGATTACTGTGTAGTCATTAATGAGCACATATGAATGTGTACAAAGTTCAAATAACTCAGTGCACATTAATGTGCACATATTACTGAGCACATTTTTATGTGTACAAATTCACATAACTTAGTGCAGATTACTGTGTAGGCATTAATGTGTACACATTTATGTTTACAAAGTTCACATAACTTAGTGCACATTACTGTGTAGACATTAATGAGCATATATTCATGTGTACAAAGTTCACATAATTTAGTGCACATGAATGTGTTCATATTACTGAGTACATGTTTTAGGTGTACACATTCACATAACTTAGTGCAGATTACTGTGTACACACTAATGAGTACACACTTATGTTTACAAATTCACATAACTTAGTGCATATTACTGTGTAGACACTAATGAGTACACATTTATGTGTACAAATTCATAAAACTTAGTGCACATTTCTGTGTAGACCTTAGTGAGCACATATTTATGTGTACAAAGTTCACATAACATAGTGCAGATGACTGAGTTCATACAGAACAACAAACTTTCTCTATTTTAATAACATTTTAAGGTCTAAGACTGAATTTCAAATAATTTTCATAGGTAAAGTACTTAATTAGAATATATTTAGCCAAATGCTAATTCTATGATATAGATAATAAGTAAATATTAATCTAATATGCAATGAGTTGATACACACTTTATTAAATATATATGATGATGACGTTGAAAAAACGAATACAATGCATAGTTGCCACTTCTTTTGAAATCGGTGGGTCTATTGTCAATGAACAAAGCCGTCTATACAATGGCCCCTATGACGTAGGTAGGGTTGATATGCATGTACACTTTCTACCGTTATACACACTATATATGCATGTGTGTTGTTAAATTTAAGAGTGCATTGTTTTATACAATTATGGAATCCTGCATGTTCATCATTTGGCCTACATTTTCGCGCAATTAGTCAAAAAGTCCAAATATGCCTCACTTAATATGTTTTGATTATATCGATGGCTTAGAATTAGAAGGTCGTAACTACCAAATCGATATTTTGAGAAAACACGGAAAAACTGTCTGACATTTACTCTGTACTTATGGGAAAACAAACTTTTACAACTTCATTTTGGTCAACATGACGAGTTCAGATTTTTATGAAAATGGGCTCTTAAGAAGCGGCTTGCGATGCTTATTCTAAATATGTATGAATCTTAAAAGGTCGTAAGTGGCACTTACGACCTTCTAATTCTAAGCCATCGATATAGCATGCTGACTGGTAAAATACCAGGGGAAGTAACTCGAAAAACATAACATCTATAAACCGGTATTAACTCCCTTGAACTGACCATCAACGTTCACGAATAGCAAAACTCACAGTACCACACTGCACAATGAACAGTACACAGTAAATAATACAAAGTACACATAACTTAGTGCACATTAATGTGCACTATTACTGAGTACATTTTCATGTGTACAAAGTTCACATAACTTAGTGCAGATTACTGTGTAGTCATTAATGAGCACATATGTATGTGTACAAAGTTCACATAACTTAGTGCACATTAATGTGCACATATTACTGAGTACATTTTCATGTGTACAAATTCTCATAACTTAGTGCAGATTACTGTGTAGACATTTATGTGTACAAAGTTCACATAACTTAGTGCAGACTGATTACTGTTGAGACATTAATGAGCATATATTCATGTGTACAAAGTTCACATAACTTAGTGCACATTAATGTGCACATATTACTGAGTTCATTTTCATGTGTACAAATTCACATAACTTAGTGCAGATTACTGTGTAGACATAAATGTGTACACATTTATGTGTAAAACGTTCACATAACTTAGTGCAGACTGATTACTGTGTAGTCATTAATGAGCACATATGAATGTGTACAAAGTTCAAATAACTCAGTGCACATTAATGTGCACATATTACTGAGCACATTTTTATGTGTACAAATTCACATAACTTAGTGCAGATTACTGTGTAGGCATTAATGTGTACACATTTATGTTTACAAAGTTCACATAACTTAGTGCACATTACTGTGTAGACATTAATGAGCATATATTCATGTGTACAAAGTTCACATAATTTAGTGCACATGAATGTGTTCATATTACTGAGTACATGTTTTAGGTGTACACATTCACATAACTTAGTGCAGATTACTGTGTAAACACTAATGAGTACACACTTATGTGTACAAAGTTCACATAACTTAGTGCAGATTACTGTGTAGTCATTAATGAGCACATATGTATGTGTACAAAGTTCACATAACTTAGTGCACATTAATGTGCACATATTACTGAGTACATTTTCATGTGTACAAATTCTCATAACTTAGTGCAGATTACTGTGTAGACATTTATGTGTACAAAGTTCACATAACTTAGTGCAGACTGATTACTGTTGAGACATTAATGAGCATATATTCATGTGTACAAAGTTCACATAACTTAGTGCACATTAATGTGCACATATTACTGAGTTCATTTTCATGTGTACAAATTCACATAACTTAGTGCAGATTACTGTGTAGACATAAATGTGTACACATTTATGTGTAAAACGTTCACATAACTTAGTGCAGACTGATTACTGTGTAGTCATTAATGAGCACATATGAATGTGTACAAAGTTCAAATAACTCAGTGCACATTAATGTGCACATATTACTGAGCACATTTTTATGTGTACAAATTCACATAACTTAGTGCAGATTACTGTGTAGGCATTAATGTGTACACATTTATGTTTACAAAGTTCACATAACTTAGTGCACATTACTGTGTAGACATTAATGAGCATATATTCATGTGTACAAAGTTCACATAATTTAGTGCACATGAATGTGTTCATATTACTGAGTACATGTTTTAGGTGTACACATTCACATAACTTAGTGCAGATTACTGTGTACACACTAATGAGTACACACTTATGTTTACAAATTCACATAACTTAGTGCATATTACTGTGTAGACACTAATGAGTACACATTTATGTGTACAAATTCATAAAACTTAGTGCACATTTCTGTGTAGACCTTAGTGAGCACATATTTATGTGTACAAAGTTCACATAACATAGTGCAGATGACTGAGTTCATACAGAACAACAAACTTTCTCTATTTTAATAACATTTTAAGGTCTAAGACTGAATTTCAAATAATTTTCATAGGTAAAGTACTTAATTAGAATATATTTAGCCAAATGCTAATTCTATGATATAGATAATAAGTAAATATTAATCTAATATGCAATGAGTTGATACACACTTTATTAAATATATATGATGATGACGTTGAAAAAACGAATACAATGCATAGTTGCCACTTCTTTTGAAATCGGTGGGTCTATTGTCAATGAACAAAGCCGTCTATACAATGGCCCCTATGACGTAGGTAGGGTTGATATGCATGTACACTTTCTACCGTTATACACACTATATATGCATGTGTGTTGTTAAATTTAAGAGTGCATTGTTTTATACAATTATGGAATCCTGCATGTTCATCATTTGGCCTACATTTTCGCGCAATTAGTCAAAAAGTCCAAATATGCCTCACTTAATATGTTTTGATTATATCGATGGCTTAGAATTAGAAGGTCGTAACTACCAAATCGATATTTTGAGAAAACACGGAAAAACTGTCTGACATTTACTCTGTACTTATGGGAAAACAAACTTTTACAACTTCATTTTGGTCAACATGACGAGTTCAGATTTTTATGAAAATGGGCTCTTAAGAAGCGGCTTGCGATGCTTATTCTAAATATGTATGAATCTTAAAAGGTCGTAAGTGGCACTTACGACCTTCTAATTCTAAGCCATCGATATAGCATGCTGACTGGTAAAATACCAGGGGAAGTAACTCGAAAAACATAACATCTATAAACCGGTATTAACTCCCTTGAACTGACCATCAACGTTCACGAATAGCAAAACTCACAGTACCACACTGCACAATGAACAGTACACAGTAAATAATACAAAGTACACATAACTTAGTGCACATTAATGTGCACTATTACTGAGTACATTTTCATGTGTACAAAGTTCACATAACTTAGTGCAGATTACTGTGTAGTCATTAATGAGCACATATGTATGTGTACAAAGTTCACATAACTTAGTGCACATTAATGTGCACATATTACTGAGTACATTTTCATGTGTACAAATTCTCATAACTTAGTGCAGATTACTGTGTAGACATTTATGTGTACAAAGTTCACATAACTTAGTGCAGACTGATTACTGTTGAGACATTAATGAGCATATATTCATGTGTACAAAGTTCACATAACTTAGTGCACATTAATGTGCACATATTACTGAGTTCATTTTCATGTGTACAAATTCACATAACTTAGTGCAGATTACTGTGTAGACATAAATGTGTACACATTTATGTGTAAAACGTTCACATAACTTAGTGCAGACTGATTACTGTGTAGTCATTAATGAGCACATATGAATGTGTACAAAGTTCAAATAACTCAGTGCACATTAATGTGCACATATTACTGAGCACATTTTTATGTGTACAAATTCACATAACTTAGTGCAGATTACTGTGTAGGCATTAATGTGTACACATTTATGTTTACAAAGTTCACATAACTTAGTGCACATTACTGTGTAGACATTAATGAGCATATATTCATGTGTACAAAGTTCACATAATTTAGTGCACATGAATGTGTTCATATTACTGAGTACATGTTTTAGGTGTACACATTCACATAACTTAGTGCAGATTACTGTGTAAACACTAATGAGTACACACTTATGTGTACAAAGTTCACATAACTTAGTGCAGATTACTGTGTAGTCATTAATGAGCACATATGTATGTGTACAAAGTTCACATAACTTAGTGCACATTAATGTGCACATATTACTGAGTACATTTTCATGTGTACAAATTCTCATAACTTAGTGCAGATTACTGTGTAGACATTTATGTGTACAAAGTTCACATAACTTAGTGCAGACTGATTACTGTTGAGACATTAATGAGCATATATTCATGTGTACAAAGTTCACATAACTTAGTGCACATTAATGTGCACATATTACTGAGTTCATTTTCATGTGTACAAATTCACATAACTTAGTGCAGATTACTGTGTAGACATAAATGTGTACACATTTATGTGTAAAACGTTCACATAACTTAGTGCAGACTGATTACTGTGTAGTCATTAATGAGCACATATGAATGTGTACAAAGTTCAAATAACTCAGTGCACATTAATGTGCACATATTACTGAGCACATTTTTATGTGTACAAATTCACATAACTTAGTGCAGATTACTGTGTAGGCATTAATGTGTACACATTTATGTTTACAAAGTTCACATAACTTAGTGCACATTACTGTGTAGACATTAATGAGCATATATTCATGTGTACAAAGTTCACATAATTTAGTGCACATGAATGTGTTCATATTACTGAGTACATGTTTTAGGTGTACACATTCACATAACTTAGTGCAGATTACTGTGTACACACTAATGAGTACACACTTATGTTTACAAATTCACATAACTTAGTGCATATTACTGTGTAGACACTAATGAGTACACATTTATGTGTACAAATTCATAAAACTTAGTGCACATTTCTGTGTAGACCTTAGTGAGCACATATTTATGTGTACAAAGTTCACATAACATAGTGCAGATGACTGAGTTCATACAGAACAACAAACTTTCTCTATTTTAATAACATTTTAAGGTCTAAGACTGAATTTCAAATAATTTTCATAGGTAAAGTACTTAATTAGAATATATTTAGCCAAATGCTAATTCTATGATATAGATAATAAGTAAATATTAATCTAATATGCAATGAGTTGATACACACTTTATTAAATATATATGATGATGACGTTGAAAAAACGAATACAATGCATAGTTGCCACTTCTTTTGAAATCGGTGGGTCTATTGTCAATGAACAAAGCCGTCTATACAATGGCCCCTATGACGTAGGTAGGGTTGATATGCATGTACACTTTCTACCGTTATACACACTATATATGCATGTGTGTTGTTAAATTTAAGAGTGCATTGTTTTATACAATTATGGAATCCTGCATGTTCATCATTTGGCCTACATTTTCGCGCAATTAGTCAAAAAGTCCAAATATGCCTCACTTAATATGTTTTGATTATATCGATGGCTTAGAATTAGAAGGTCGTAACTACCAAATCGATATTTTGAGAAAACACGGAAAAACTGTCTGACATTTACTCTGTACTTATGGGAAAACAAACTTTTACAACTTCATTTTGGTCAACATGACGAGTTCAGATTTTTATGAAAATGGGCTCTTAAGAAGCGGCTTGCGATGCTTATTCTAAATATGTATGAATCTTAAAAGGTCGTAAGTGGCACTTACGACCTTCTAATTCTAAGCCATCGATATAGCATGCTGACTGGTAAAATACCAGGGGAAGTAACTCGAAAAACATAACATCTATAAACCGGTATTAACTCCCTTGAACTGACCATCAACGTTCACGAATAGCAAAACTCACAGTACCACACTGCACAATGAACAGTACACAGTAAATAATACAAAGTACACATAACTTAGTGCACATTAATGTGCACTATTACTGAGTACATTTTCATGTGTACAAAGTTCACATAACTTAGTGCAGATTACTGTGTAGTCATTAATGAGCACATATGTATGTGTACAAAGTTCACATAACTTAGTGCACATTAATGTGCACATATTACTGAGTACATTTTCATGTGTACAAATTCTCATAACTTAGTGCAGATTACTGTGTAGACATTTATGTGTACAAAGTTCACATAACTTAGTGCAGACTGATTACTGTTGAGACATTAATGAGCATATATTCATGTGTACAAAGTTCACATAACTTAGTGCACATTAATGTGCACATATTACTGAGTTCATTTTCATGTGTACAAATTCACATAACTTAGTGCAGATTACTGTGTAGACATAAATGTGTACACATTTATGTGTAAAACGTTCACATAACTTAGTGCAGACTGATTACTGTGTAGTCATTAATGAGCACATATGAATGTGTACAAAGTTCAAATAACTCAGTGCACATTAATGTGCACATATTACTGAGCACATTTTTATGTGTACAAATTCACATAACTTAGTGCAGATTACTGTGTAGGCATTAATGTGTACACATTTATGTTTACAAAGTTCACATAACTTAGTGCACATTACTGTGTAGACATTAATGAGCATATATTCATGTGTACAAAGTTCACATAATTTAGTGCACATGAATGTGTTCATATTACTGAGTACATGTTTTAGGTGTACACATTCACATAACTTAGTGCAGATTACTGTGTAAACACTAATGAGTACACACTTATGTGTACAAAGTTCACATAACTTAGTGCAGATTACTGTGTAGTCATTAATGAGCACATATGTATGTGTACAAAGTTCACATAACTTAGTGCACATTAATGTGCACATATTACTGAGTACATTTTCATGTGTACAAATTCTCATAACTTAGTGCAGATTACTGTGTAGACATTTATGTGTACAAAGTTCACATAACTTAGTGCAGACTGATTACTGTTGAGACATTAATGAGCATATATTCATGTGTACAAAGTTCACATAACTTAGTGCACATTAATGTGCACATATTACTGAGTTCATTTTCATGTGTACAAATTCACATAACTTAGTGCAGATTACTGTGTAGACATAAATGTGTACACATTTATGTGTAAAACGTTCACATAACTTAGTGCAGACTGATTACTGTGTAGTCATTAATGAGCACATATGAATGTGTACAAAGTTCAAATAACTCAGTGCACATTAATGTGCACATATTACTGAGCACATTTTTATGTGTACAAATTCACATAACTTAGTGCAGATTACTGTGTAGGCATTAATGTGTACACATTTATGTTTACAAAGTTCACATAACTTAGTGCACATTACTGTGTAGACATTAATGAGCATATATTCATGTGTACAAAGTTCACATAATTTAGTGCACATGAATGTGTTCATATTACTGAGTACATGTTTTAGGTGTACACATTCACATAACTTAGTGCAGATTACTGTGTACACACTAATGAGTACACACTTATGTTTACAAATTCACATAACTTAGTGCATATTACTGTGTAGACACTAATGAGTACACATTTATGTGTACAAATTCATAAAACTTAGTGCACATTTCTGTGTAGACCTTAGTGAGCACATATTTATGTGTACAAAGTTCACATAACATAGTGCAGATGACTGAGTTCATACAGAACAACAAACTTTCTCTATTTTAATAACATTTTAAGGTCTAAGACTGAATTTCAAATAATTTTCATAGGTAAAGTACTTAATTAGAATATATTTAGCCAAATGCTAATTCTATGATATAGATAATAAGTAAATATTAATCTAATATGCAATGAGTTGATACACACTTTATTAAATATATATGATGATGACGTTGAAAAAACGAATACAATGCATAGTTGCCACTTCTTTTGAAATCGGTGGGTCTATTGTCAATGAACAAAGCCGTCTATACAATGGCCCCTATGACGTAGGTAGGGTTGATATGCATGTACACTTTCTACCGTTATACACACTATATATGCATGTGTGTTGTTAAATTTAAGAGTGCATTGTTTTATACAATTATGGAATCCTGCATGTTCATCATTTGGCCTACATTTTCGCGCAATTAGTCAAAAAGTCCAAATATGCCTCACTTAATATGTTTTGATTATATCGATGGCTTAGAATTAGAAGGTCGTAACTACCAAATCGATATTTTGAGAAAACACGGAAAAACTGTCTGACATTTACTCTGTACTTATGGGAAAACAAACTTTTACAACTTCATTTTGGTCAACATGACGAGTTCAGATTTTTATGAAAATGGGCTCTTAAGAAGCGGCTTGCGATGCTTATTCTAAATATGTATGAATCTTAAAAGGTCGTAAGTGGCACTTACGACCTTCTAATTCTAAGCCATCGATATAGCATGCTGACTGGTAAAATACCAGGGGAAGTAACTCGAAAAACATAACATCTATAAACCGGTATTAACTCCCTTGAACTGACCATCAACGTTCACGAATAGCAAAACTCACAGTACCACACTGCACAATGAACAGTACACAGTAAATAATACAAAGTACACATAACTTAGTGCACATTAATGTGCACTATTACTGAGTACATTTTCATGTGTACAAAGTTCACATAACTTAGTGCAGATTACTGTGTAGTCATTAATGAGCACATATGTATGTGTACAAAGTTCACATAACTTAGTGCACATTAATGTGCACATATTACTGAGTACATTTTCATGTGTACAAATTCTCATAACTTAGTGCAGATTACTGTGTAGACATTTATGTGTACAAAGTTCACATAACTTAGTGCAGACTGATTACTGTTGAGACATTAATGAGCATATATTCATGTGTACAAAGTTCACATAACTTAGTGCACATTAATGTGCACATATTACTGAGTTCATTTTCATGTGTACAAATTCACATAACTTAGTGCAGATTACTGTGTAGACATAAATGTGTACACATTTATGTGTAAAACGTTCACATAACTTAGTGCAGACTGATTACTGTGTAGTCATTAATGAGCACATATGAATGTGTACAAAGTTCAAATAACTCAGTGCACATTAATGTGCACATATTACTGAGCACATTTTTATGTGTACAAATTCACATAACTTAGTGCAGATTACTGTGTAGGCATTAATGTGTACACATTTATGTTTACAAAGTTCACATAACTTAGTGCACATTACTGTGTAGACATTAATGAGCATATATTCATGTGTACAAAGTTCACATAATTTAGTGCACATGAATGTGTTCATATTACTGAGTACATGTTTTAGGTGTACACATTCACATAACTTAGTGCAGATTACTGTGTAAACACTAATGAGTACACACTTATGTGTACAAAGTTCACATAACTTAGTGCAGATTACTGTGTAGTCATTAATGAGCACATATGTATGTGTACAAAGTTCACATAACTTAGTGCACATTAATGTGCACATATTACTGAGTACATTTTCATGTGTACAAATTCTCATAACTTAGTGCAGATTACTGTGTAGACATTTATGTGTACAAAGTTCACATAACTTAGTGCAGACTGATTACTGTTGAGACATTAATGAGCATATATTCATGTGTACAAAGTTCACATAACTTAGTGCACATTAATGTGCACATATTACTGAGTTCATTTTCATGTGTACAAATTCACATAACTTAGTGCAGATTACTGTGTAGACATAAATGTGTACACATTTATGTGTAAAACGTTCACATAACTTAGTGCAGACTGATTACTGTGTAGTCATTAATGAGCACATATGAATGTGTACAAAGTTCAAATAACTCAGTGCACATTAATGTGCACATATTACTGAGCACATTTTTATGTGTACAAATTCACATAACTTAGTGCAGATTACTGTGTAGGCATTAATGTGTACACATTTATGTTTACAAAGTTCACATAACTTAGTGCACATTACTGTGTAGACATTAATGAGCATATATTCATGTGTACAAAGTTCACATAATTTAGTGCACATGAATGTGTTCATATTACTGAGTACATGTTTTAGGTGTACACATTCACATAACTTAGTGCAGATTACTGTGTACACACTAATGAGTACACACTTATGTTTACAAATTCACATAACTTAGTGCATATTACTGTGTAGACACTAATGAGTACACATTTATGTGTACAAATTCATAAAACTTAGTGCACATTTCTGTGTAGACCTTAGTGAGCACATATTTATGTGTACAAAGTTCACATAACATAGTGCAGATGACTGAGTTCATACAGAACAACAAACTTTCTCTATTTTAATAACATTTTAAGGTCTAAGACTGAATTTCAAATAATTTTCATAGGTAAAGTACTTAATTAGAATATATTTAGCCAAATGCTAATTCTATGATATAGATAATAAGTAAATATTAATCTAATATGCAATGAGTTGATACACACTTTATTAAATATATATGATGATGACGTTGAAAAAACGAATACAATGCATAGTTGCCACTTCTTTTGAAATCGGTGGGTCTATTGTCAATGAACAAAGCCGTCTATACAATGGCCCCTATGACGTAGGTAGGGTTGATATGCATGTACACTTTCTACCGTTATACACACTATATATGCATGTGTGTTGTTAAATTTAAGAGTGCATTGTTTTATACAATTATGGAATCCTGCATGTTCATCATTTGGCCTACATTTTCGCGCAATTAGTCAAAAAGTCCAAATATGCCTCACTTAATATGTTTTGATTATATCGATGGCTTAGAATTAGAAGGTCGTAACTACCAAATCGATATTTTGAGAAAACACGGAAAAACTGTCTGACATTTACTCTGTACTTATGGGAAAACAAACTTTTACAACTTCATTTTGGTCAACATGACGAGTTCAGATTTTTATGAAAATGAACATCTTCTCGACTTAATGAGCCTAATCCCTGTGAGTGCATGTGCTTAAATTCATTCTTTTCGCGTATCTATTTTGTGACTTTCGCACCATATTACAATATATTTGACATTACGTCTCCCTCTCAGTTTCGTGTTTCGTATTTTCCATATAAAATATAATTATGAGATGTATGATTGGATTTGTATCACTCGATCCGTTTAAAGGTCGTTTTTTTAATCTTAAAGGTTAGAATTTGCTTTATAGCTCAATGTAAAGTGCCCGTAGAAGGCCCAAATTTTCAACTTTTTTTAGTCTATGGCCACCTGGACCTCATATATCACTGTAAAGAAGTACATTTAAGCTTCAAAATAATGCAATAAAAAGGGGGGGGTCATGCATCTTCTAAGAAAGTTTTTGTCTTTGAAACATGGTCTATCCGTTTTTACGAATGTCCGGATTTATGAGTTCTGGGTTTTACCCTAGTCTACTTTCACTTTGGTATGAAGAACAAAATTGCGGAATAATACAAATATTACAGTTTTACTACACCACATGCATATTTACCAACCATTTAAACTCAGTTTTATCATTCAACTCTACGTTTGTCATGAAATATCACCATTTACAGGCAAACCAAAGTTTTTTAAGGACTACTTGAGTGTATCACCACTTGGTCCGCGGAGGCATTTAGTGGTTCTTTACCTCAATAACAAATTGAATATCATAAATGTGCAATAATAATGTATGCTTTTGAAAGATGGTGAGGTCAACAACCACCAAATAGAATTGTTATTTAACTCAATGTAAGGAGACTAATATCAGCCAACAAAAATGTCAATTTTCTGTCCATGGGGTCTTCCAAAATATGTTAATCAATAAAAACAGCATCCATCTCCAAGAAAATGAAAACAAAGTACATGTAGTGGGGTCATGTATCATAAGAAAAAAACTGTTTGCAAATGCGGTGTACAGATTTTGACACACGTTCGGATTGACTCGTATTTAGCCCGAACCCTACTTTCACTTTCATATCCAAGCCAGATTGCCAAATATTTCTGAATAACACAATCTCACTACATCACATAGATCACATACTTGCATACAAAGCATTTAACCCCAATTTCATGATTCTGATGCAGATATATCAAATCATACCCTAATTACCAGTCGATACAAAATATTTTACCGCACTATTTGACTATATCTGATTTTGGTCCGCGTAGGCATTTAGTGGTTATTTTTTGGTCCGCGTAGGCATTTAGTGGTTATTAACCTTTTTCTTTACCTTTTGGTTCTTCAGCCCTATTCTACTTTTTATAGTATTTTAGTAATAAGCAATAAATGTTAATTATTTACGCGACTGCATGGGATTTACCATTGTAAGGTAGGTCTATGTTAACATCTTGACATAATAGTTAAAAGAATGCATATAGTCAGGAACAGTATAATCTACAATTCAATGGCTTAGAATGAGAAGGTCGTAACTACTACTTACGACCTTATAAGACTCATACATATTTGAAATCTGCTGCACAGGGCGCTTCTTATGAGCCTATTTTCATGAACATCTAAAATTGTCATGTTGACCAGAATGAAGTTTTAAAAACTTGTTATCCAATAGTTAAAGAGTATAGTAGGGGAAAATATGTCCAATTTTGGCCGATTTTGTTACCGGAATGACAATGACTCAATATTTTACATACACACACCCAACACCTTACTCGACCTCTTAAGGATGGGAGCAGCACTGTCAAATAGGTATGCTTAGAGAAATCCAAGATGGCGTCCAAGATGGCCACCAAAAAACGAAAATATCAGCGTTTGCCTATATATAGCCCCTGGGACATTAGAAATGACATTTCTTATGATAATAAGTCATTTTAACAATGTATAGTATGTTGTTATTGTCATATTAGGTGATTTTGGTGGATAATTGTGAACATGGAACGTTATTTAGTTGTTTTTCATCATATTTATCATCAAATTGTGGCAAAAATTAGGAGTAGGGGTAAGATTTTTAACAACCCATGATTATTCTTACCAAATTTATAACAATTCTTGTGTTAAGTATATGCTATATAGTTGGGCAATTGCAAATACTGACAAATGTACAAAATAAAAGTACTTAAATAATGACAATACACTATAAAAGTGGGTGGGGTACGAATTTCTTAAAATCTACGAAAAGCATCAATATTTTACTTAATATACATAATTGAGACACTATACCGTATCGAAAACAGTTTGCTCCATTTAACTATTAGGAAAGTTGGAGCGTGGTGTCATTTATGCACCTTTCAATTAAATATTGGAATACTTTCTCGAATTTTCCTATTACGTACGGTCCAAAAGTTACAATTTCCTAATGTTCTGGTGACAATTTGGCTAAAAAATCAAAAGGTCTGCCTTGAAAGGAAACAAGAGGTGTTATATACCAAAATGTCCGGGCAGTTCTGCTGATTCAAAAAAGGCGGGAGTCTTTTGTGGGACGATATAGCGTTTTGCGTAATCCAAAATGGCGTCCAAGATGGCCGCCATAATTTACGAATACACCTAATAGTATATATTATCTAATGTGATTTTTTTATTTATGTATTAACTGACAGGTATTAGCCTGGATATTATTCATTTGATGATGTACATTAAGTGGACATGCTTTACTGACCACTTAAAGGTCAAGGTCAATGCCATTCCAAGGTTAAATTATGAAAAATAGCTGAAAAATAGATATTTCCTCTATAACTTTCTTATTTTAGTAAATGTTCTGTATTTAAGTTGGCATTAAATGTGATAAAATAATTTGTACACATATATTCTTTAATTATTTGTTCAGTTTTCAATTCAAAATACTAAATCTGACACTATTATGCATGTACACTGAGAAGGTATTCTGAGGTAATTGCATCTGTAATTTGAAATTTTAAGTTTTCTAATGTAAGTTGTCATCCTAATAGTACATATATAAATAAATATTTTTTCAACATTGCTCATATCTACTCTATACTTTTCTCATCAGGGGTAGGACCGTAGGGGTAAAGTTGATAATAATGAAACATGTTCTAAAGATGACATGATTTGAATTAGATTAGTAATCATTTGAAATGATGAAGTTGAATATTAGCAAATATGTACTTGTTACAATATTTGTAAAAATAGGCTCCTCTGTCAACCTTGATGTCAATGTCATACAGGGTGTTTCATAATATCTGTCCCCATTAAAAATTAATGTCATGAGAACATGTTTCATCTTTTCTGATATCTTCATATACCATTGGAAAGCCAACATTTCACTATTGTATTCAGTATATAACATGATAATTTTGCTATCATAGCAACCCAGAAAATACGATTCTTGCAAAATGTCACTTTTTGATAATTGTTAAAATGAAGTTCAAAATGTTTTTTATCCCAAATTGATAGCATAGTTTGTAAAGTATTGAACGATATAACACTGTTTATTACCCACGTAATATATTGATTACAAAATTTAGATTATATACCACAAGTTAAGTTCAGATAAGTTAGTGGTACAGTTAGTTTTCGTTTCTAGTTGCTAGGCAACGAAAGAACTTAACCGCACAGATAATTCTCACTTGTAGCCAAGTAAAAAGGTGTCGAATATTTTTTCCAAATGGATGTGATAAATTCACAAAGAGTCGTATTGAGTCTACACTACCACAATTAGAAGCAATTGATGACTTTAAAACATGATTTTGAAAGAGAAACAACCAAAGATCAGCAAGTTGGTTACCGGTACTTTGTATTAATTAAAGCGAGAACGTAGCGTTATGCGTTAGATTCTTGCGTCGCCTAGCAACTGGTAACCAAAACAACTGTATCACTCATAAGTGGTTAGATTATCACATATGGATGAAACTTTCACATAGGTATAATATTTATTTTTTAAACTGGTTATATCATGCAATACTTTAGAAAAACATATTATTCAACTTGGGAAACAGATTAAATATGGACGTCATTTTGACTTTTATCGAAAAAATGACTTTTTGGTGGAATCTTAATTCCTATCTTGCATTGATATTAACATTGTCATGTTGGATACTGAATTATTCGGTACAATGCAGCCAGATCTATCAGATCGGATCAAGTATGCTCTCATGGTATTAGTTTGTAATGGGGACAGATATGAAACACCCTGAATTACAGGTCAAAGGTCAAATTTGGAAGTTCGTAATTTGCATTGTAAGTATGAGCACAATCAAGTAAAATAATGCAGGAATAAATAGTATTTTTTATGTTGATTTGATTACTTTAACAAAAACAAAACAAATGTACCTTGATTCTTTGATAGAAAAATGCTTATTGTAACCATGGCAACTGAAAATATGGTTTCCAATATTGCTGTCATCATCTTCACTCATGTATATAAAATAAAATGTATAGTTCAGTCAAATTAGCATTAAGCAAAAGTAGTTGCTGCAACAGTAACTTTTTTGGTCACCCCTCTTATTCTGTGCATAATGCGGACCTTGGTTTGCTATTTTATACAGTCATTAGCCCTTCTAAGTCCCTACTATGACTGCTGCCAACATCATAGCCCTTAGGGCGGCTGGTGACTACTTCGAAAAGTCTTGAGTCATTCTAATGGCCTGGTCACAACCCGACGTGCGTGTTTTTGCAAGGCTGTGGCCACTACGGTTTTTTTTCGAACATTGTACACTCGCCTGACGATTGTCAAGTTATTGTGTAAGGAGACAGTACTTGCACGTACTGATCATGTGCGTTGTAGTTGACAGTAGAAGGCACACATTTTGCAAGAGCATCGCATGTGTAGGGACAAATACGTAAACAGACCAGAATGTTCCAGATACACGAAAAGTACTGCATCTTTTCTGCGTGCTCAGAAAAACTAACGAAAGCCATACTGACCGTCAACGTACGTATTTCTATGTATCACCTGCGTTTTACACACAGACACCACATACTTGCACGGATGTCCAGTTATGAGCACCGTTTTAGAGATAATGCCTGTGAGACCCCCATAATTCAGGTAGCCTCGTTTTCTCAAATGATAAAATGAAGATCTATAATGACTTTTCCCGCCATGGCATGTCCCAAAATACCACTTAGGATCAAAGTTCCCTACACTGGTGAAAGTACTAGGGATTATACTAGTAGTTCCCTAAGCTGGTGATTATCACAAATTACTAGCGATGAAAGTTCTCTACTCTGACGAGAATCTCATAGGACTATAAATGACAGCTTCTTACACTGGTGGGTCCCTCAATAAGTACATACCTAGGATTCATCAGACAGTTGAGATAATAGTAATCGCAGCATATGACCACACAGCAATGAACTTGACAAACAATTTGATGGGTGCCACTGTAGACAGACCAGTCATTGTTTAAAAGGGCGTTGAAGTATCTCCAAGTATAGCCATCCCAGACCATGTTTGGTACCCATCATCTCCAAGTATAGCCGTTTAAAACAATGTTTGGTACCCAATACCTCTATTTCAGCCTTGCTAGACTATGCTTGGTACCAGTAACCTCCAAGTACAGCCATGCCAGACCATGTTTGGTATCCACCATCGCCATGTACAGCCCTAACATGGCATGTTTGGAACCCACAACCTCTAGGTAGAGCCATACTAGACCCATTTTAGTTCCCGCCATCTCTAATTACATCTATCAATGACCATGTTTGGAACCCACCACTTCCATTTGCAGCCCCCAGACCCTGTTTGTAACAAACAACCTCTATATCCAGCCAGCCCATTTCATGTTTTGTATCCACCATCCCTATTTACAGCAATACTATACCATATTAAGTAACCATCTCCTATGAGTGCTGTCATCCCAAAACCTAATGGTTACCCTACACCCTTCCAAAACATGTCGTTAAAGACTACAAACACACAAGGCCCTTCGTCCTATAACTTCTAATGAAAGAATTTACTTTCTGAACCTTAGATAACACATCTACATCAAAATACACATTACAACAAATTACAAAATGATGTTTTGCGCCGAAAGTATCAAATATGTGGGTATGTTTGTAGTTTGACCTTGAAATGACCTTGATCTTGTGTGGCCAATGTTTGTCTGTAAAAAGTACAATATAAAAATATTTATAATGTTTATACAAAGATTTATTTATTCCATTAGAATTAAAACTGTCAAACTTGAAAACTAAGAAGTATAGATGGACGCATCAACTCAAGAAATTGATCTTGATCAACATGCACATAAATGCCATTTGTTGCAAAGTTTTCGAATTAAAAACTGGTCTTGTGGCAGGAAATATGTGTTTTCCAGACTTTAAACCCCAACATGAATATATAATATGTTGCAAAATGAAAAGAAGGGAGAAAATATCTCAATTTAATTCAAATTATTTTAGGTAAAATATTGACTTAAGCATTTGATAAAGTTTTGACCTATAAATGACCTTGACCTCCACCATTTGACCTTGATAAAAGGTTCATGTCGGAGGTCCGCATATGTTTATTAATTACAATGCTTATTTAATAAAATATGTATTGTCTAGTTATGGGTAACAAACATGAGATTTTGACTAGTAATTAGCTTATAAAATGGCTGTAACATAGGCCGCCATCTGGGTTTCCATGGTAATTAACCTTATTTCAGCACACTCGCCTGGATTTAAACCTTAGACACCCCTCTACACGAATAAACAAAGACATTAATAATAGAAGGAAATGGTACTCGCTGAAGCAAAATCAACTAAAGATAGCTTTCTTTTTACAAAGTAAAAACGTGACTTTAACCATTTTCCTGAATTTGCACCTTGTAATGACCTTGACCTTCATGACCTTGGTAGACAGATCTATTTGAACGCTGGCCTAGACATCATTTGTAATAATGTTGCTCTTACTTGGACATGTATGCGTTATTACACATATGAACCCGGTGATAGTAAATGCAACGCATACAGTTATTTCATATTAATCAAAGAATTATGAAATTTTCAATTGTTGTGGGGTTACTGAATTCCTTCTTATTTTTTCATTTTTCAGGTCATGACCATAAAATCAATGTTGTTATGCGACTTAGTGATGCCACATTGTGATGACGTACATCAAACTTATTTTTGCCATAAGTGCACCTATAATTACAGATAAACTTTTGGGGATAAAACACAAATTTTACACATTTTTTGCCTTTTGACCTTCAAATGACCTTGACCCTGAAATTCAATAACCTTGACACACATATCATTTTGGAGCACTATATATGTTCTTTAACTATTGTACAAATGCATATTGGTATACAAGTGTATATACTTAGTACGAATGATTAGATAAAGATGGGGTGTGTGCTTAAAGTGGCGGGAAATTTGGACGCCATCTTGGTTTCCATGGTAACCTGCATGATGCCAGCTGTCCATACTCGCTGAAATCAAACTTCAAACACCCCTCTACACAAATAAACCAAAAAACTCTCTGGACCGCTGCACACAAAGAAGTCAGGATACTGGACTACATGAAAAATGTCTGAAATATCCGGAAAATGTCAAAAGTTGACCTTTGACCTCTGACTGTGACCTTGACATCAAGCGTTTGCAATTGAAGTATATATTTTCATCATTGCTGGGATATTGTGAGGTATCATTCCAAGTTTCATTAAAATATGTTTATTCGTTAAAAATATATTAGGTATTATCGTATACAGTGAGAAATTCAAATATGTAGCCACACGGTTGCCATGGAAACGCTGATTTAAGTGCTTTATAAACGACCCTCAGTGCTGCTCCCATCTTTTTTAAGATCACCAAGACATGTGCTTACATATCTGAAAGTATCTTTCCATTGTCACTCAGGTAACAAAATTACGAAAATTTTCCCCTACTAGTAAATTACAGACAGTTTTCTCTTGTTTTCTCAATATATCGATTTTGTAGTTACGACCTTCTCATTCTAAGCCAGCGAATTGTTCCTGATATGAGTGTGTTGTCATTAAGCACCATCCTACAATAGCTAAAACTATTTATTTCAGTCTTTTCAGTGCTGGACTTTGACGTTCGAGTTATTGGAAAATTTAACTTGAGTGTTTATTTATTTACTCTTCATGGTTTTCTTTTTTAACCAGTCATCTTTTTAACCAGTCATAATAGAGCACTTGACTGCTATCTAGTAAACATTAAATTTTAGTAAATTTCGACCTTGAAATATCATAATGTAATATACAAATATAAAGTAAGATGTCGCCTGTTATATATATATGTCAACTGCATATAACTATAACGGGGAAATTACATGTATTTGTAGTTAGTATTCAGATGCAAAGGGATTAATGTACTTAATGGGACCGCAATGTAATCGGCAACCAAAGGAGTTGTCAAAATTATTAGGAAGAGTGATAAACTCTATGCTAAAATTAAGAAATCAACCCAGAAAGATAAAAAACTTCAAAAGTTCAAATCCCTCAGAGCACAATCCCAAAAACAAATCAGGCGCTCATACTGGCAACACCTTGAAACTAACCAACCAACCAACCAACCATCGCACCCACTCATGGGACGTGAATTCGAAACATATACATAAAAGAAATGGCATGCAAAATAACATGCATGCTCTTACCTGCTTAAACTGTTCATGTTTTCATCCACACAGTCAAGTATTCCTCGAAGATGATGTAGGTCTACACGTGGATTAGTTGCCATGAAGTTATCCTAACTTAAATATACATCAATAAACATATTCTATATCAGTGTTAAAGCAGAAGCTCGGAAACATATAACATGGTTGTGACACATTTGTATCAAGTGTGTCTCATTTGTTGTAAAGTCTGACAAATATAACATATGGACCATGCAGGGGGACAGGTGCTGACGTTAGAATACGCAGAAACGTGTGTTAATAATATCACAATCGGACTCACCGATCTGTTGGTTTAAATCCATTGCCCATAAATAAATTGAAATTAAAGCACTATATCTATATCACCCATCAGTGAACACTTTTACCTAACACTTTAACACGCACTATATTTCACATGGATGTTTACTGTGCAAATGCTCCAACTAGACCCATTCTGGGGGTCAATATACCGTCGACGGAATTAGAAGCAGCCCAAATGAAATTGAATATTTGACACGGCAAAGTTATATCTCATTATAGGAATTACTTATCTTGACAAAGCCGATAGTTTGGTAAAACATACACAGTATTAGTGCAAAACAAATGTGGTAATTCATTTATCTGATTGAAACTAAAATACAACATACCTTTACTGAACAGCCTACTTGGAACATTTGCTCAGTACATTCCAATCACAAGCCTTGGCAATCCATTTATACACGATACGTTGCACTGCAATCCATTCATGAATTGAATTCCATGTACTTCAATATGTTCATGTACTGCACACGTTTATGTTCTGCAATATATAAGTGCAGGTCGTACACACAATATCAGTATAAAAATCAGAACAAAAATCAGAAAATTTACATTTTTTGAGCGATGCAAAATTAGTATACGTTAAATTATTCCATATCTGTTCGTCAGACGGTCATAGTAAAAGTAATTATTGAACCTACAGTTACTAAACAAGGCAAGTAAAATGTGATAGAATTTAAGATGAAAATGTTCAGAATTGAAATAACCATGGGTTACAAGGTTCTGAATGTTCTGTCTTTTTATGACGACGTAATCTTTCGAGCCAGGCAAAGAAGCTTAATATTTTACATAAAAGGTGCAAATCAATTTTATGGTATTTACACTTAATAAACAAAAAAGAGTCCTGTTCTCCAAACACATTGTTGCTTCTCTGTTCTGCAAATAGTGTTACACAGGCAAGTGGACGGAGAAATAACCTTTGTATACTTATTTTGGTGGGCAGTGTATGTCCGTATACTGCACGCGTCTATGTTCTGCAATCTATAAGTGCAGGTCGTACCCACAATATGTCTATGTACAACATATGCATCCGCAAGATATCCATGCACGACGTAGTGTAAGTGCTTCTTGAACACGCGATCATTGTCTGAAATGGTACCATTGTGCACATGTAGTAAGGATAAAGTACGTATACATCTGGGCCCAAAATTACAACCAATACTAACACTCAGTACTCAAATATTGAAATTCGCTCTTTTTGAAGTTCATAGCGACATTTTATTGAGAGCAAGAAGTTGTAATGGTGTGTAAATACTAAATAGTACTGAATATAAGTTTGGCTTAGTTCCTAGTATGGTCTAGAGTATTCAGTAAGCTATAATTGTAAATCTATCCGTCTGAGTGCCGAGGCTGGTTGCTTCTCTCAGATTCAATACATGCAATTACATCTATACGCCAAAACGAGTAATATTAGCATAGAAAATGTATCAAGTGTTATTTTCAACACTCTTTTAACAATTTTATACAATTTCCCTTATCTAGATATGCAATCTAGAGCAATTAAATACTCATTATATTAAAGATTCAATAAGTTAAAAAAAAGTTAAAGTTAAGTTACCAATTTTCTAGGGCTCTTTTCAGCTGTTAGGCCGCTCAAGCACCCTTTGACATTTTAACTCCCCTGGTCATTGGGCTACATATGGAAACCTACACTCGTGTCTCCCTGGGGAGACTATTTCTCTCCTGTGGTGTCGCAGCCAACATCGATCTGCGGCGCCCAGGAATAGACACTGCCCTCACAGGTACCATTTTACACCATGGTGGAGTGGAGCTGTGGGTCTTGCTCAGAGATTTTAACCAGTGGTCCAGAGGGGGGTCCAACCCGGGACCTCTCGATCCCGAAGCGCGCGTCCTACCTCTAGGCCACCGCTCCCCACAGAATAAATCAATACCTGAAGTACCTAGCAAACACAGTAAAACCTATCAGAATGTCCCGGATACCTCGGAATTAATCAAGAATAAATGCGAACTACGGACATCCGATGTCACCACCCCTTCTTTCATGCGTTTATCGCTTCACTGATGGACTAAAGCAGACCGAAGATGGTTTGCATAAACTTATGGCTAGGTGGTTATTGCATAAACGCGACCGTGGCCGAGTGGTTAGGACGTCGGCCTAGGAAGCGGGAGGTCAAAGGTTCGAATCTCAGCGGAAACCGGGTTGGAACTGATGAGACCGGTTGGTCAGCCGCCAGCTAGTTAAAGTAATGGCTACCGTATGCCCATCTCTGCCAGGCGCCCGGCATTACGATAAGGGATTCGGGAAGGTACTGTAAGCATACATTGTACATAAGTGTCTCAGAGTAGGGGTGACACTATAATAAACTAACTTTACCATATAAAACAAGAAAATGAACTTACTTTGCTGAAAATGTGTCCATTAAGTGACTAAAAAAAATCAAAATATCGGCCATGCTTTAGGTCCTTCCCCTTGAATAGGTCAATCGTGCCCAGGATGCCAATGTGTTTCTTTCTTATTGGTGTTACGTCGCATCTCGAAGCTGAATGAGATGTGTCTATCAACATAAAAGAGCTCATATTTGAATTGCATAGCGAGGCACCGGAAACATCAAACAAACATTACTGTATTTGTAAATTTGCTGAGTTCAAAAACCAAGAAATTCGTGCAAGAGCAACGTCATAATCTACTGAATATACACATTACTTCGGGTGTTCTATGAATATGTGACCTATGAACGCATGGCATAGACGGGTGTGACCCGAGTATAAGCGTCAATATGTCATACCGTTATATTGAATTGGCACAGTCCTTTTAGCATCTTACGGGACTTTTATGGAATCTAATGTTCATACGATTACAGAACCGGTTTCAGCTTAAGTAGAGAGCATATAACGTACCTTGCGCAGTTGCGATAACTGCAATACTGCACTGAAAGAAGTGTGGTAACTGCAAAAATGCACTGAAAAAAGTGCGATTACTGTAATACTGCACGGTGTCTAGCTTCCTTCACACCATCGGTTATGATACAAAACACATACAGGGCAAACATAAGTATACCAGCTCGCAACATACTTTAATTATTGAGATTCAAAGTATACAATAACATTTTCAGGAAATCTCTAGCCAGCTTTCAAGGCTGAACAGTTGTTAGAACTGAATCTCGTACAAAATTAATAATGACAAGACAACTTTACCTTGCAATCAGTAGTTATGTGTTCTTATTTTTCACTTCGGATATGGTACGTGGTCGTCTGACAGACGCACTTTGGTCTCATTGGAAGAAAATTGATTGGTGAAATATAGAATAAGTGCTGAATATAACTCAATTATGTGTATATTTCACGAGAGATAATAGCTCTTAGTCGTGTGACAATAGTAACTGCTATTATTCTTTTATTTAAGAAAAAATCGAATACACATTGATCCATATACGTCCATGATAAATACACCGCGTGTTCGTAGTAGCCAAAAAAGCGTGAAATTCGTGTAGGTCTACATGTCAAGAAGCTCCAAGAAGCTTGTGATTTTCGTGCAGGAAAGTAGCGTGTTTGTCCGAGTTTGCTGCTGCATTGAGATGGGCATACCACGCGATACGTTACGTAATTTTGTGCTAAGGCGACAAGTAGAAAATTTACAACAACAAAAATCAACCACAAGTATCTTAATATATCTTAGGCTGTATTAACAAGATATTTAATTAGCTACGCTATTTAAAGTACAAAACGAATACTTTCTATGACACTAAATGATTTTGTGCAGAAATCCACAGCTTGTGCCCGCAACCGATAAAAAATGTATAATCGCAGAAGCTAAGTTCGCAAGTAAATCAACGTTTTATCAAATAACGCTATTTTGAGCTGTTGTAACTGCATACTTATATAATCATGTTGACGACATTGTTACATGTACAAGAATGCATTAAAAATAAGATACTGTAGACATTTATTAAAATAAAGCAGTTCTTACAAGACTTTAATGTTAACCGAGGCAGTCAATGTCATGGCTGTAGCAAGGATTTTTCATCAGGGGTTGCAAAGTCGGGGTTTGGAGATGTGCGGGGTGTTTAGAGTCCTGATGGACCGTCTGATTAAATAAGCAGCAAGTTCGTAGTTCGTAGTTCGTAATTCAATTTCTAACGCGAATAACGAGCCATAAATGAGTTCGTTATTTGACATCCTTTCGCTAATTTCGAGCCGTCCAATTTCGTGCCATGGTAGCAGCGAGTTAGTTATTCAACTTGATAAGAAGTCGAATTTCGAAATAGGTTCGAATTTGCCGCAGTGCCAATGCAGAAAATAAAATACTCCTATCGTAACAAAAATCGGAATAGTTACTTTTGGGTTGTAAAAACGCTGACCCTCTATGGCCCTCCCGGGAATAGCTGATGGTAAAATATCCCGTATTTCCTCGGCCCCTGACAACTTAATATAATATTGTCTTGGGGTATTGGTTCCGAGAAAAATTCGAACATTTCCCCGGCCGTGCGCGGGAAGCTGAAAGCTAAACAACACGACGGTTTCCCTGGTTATCTCCGGGGGGCGGGGCGTGGATGCAACTGACTGGTGCACAACTCCTGGGATCGACTGTCGATAGACAACTAAATTGTGCTTGATTGTAGTGCCCATAAGCATGTTGCTATATGTATAATGGGAGCTTATCATAGCATTATGTGCGTGAATATTCTATGTTGGAACGTACAAGGCATAATGTCAACTGCATACAGCCTCTCTGAAATTCTTGACGAACAGACAATATACATACAAACATGTAGCGGTATTGAGTCTATTGACAGGGCACGAACTATTACCAAGATCGTACACGTAATACTCCTTGTATTCTATGAATGGCAGTCCTCGATAATGCTTTCTAGCATTTTTTTTCTTTTTTTTGCGTAGACTTGGGAAAGAGTGTATATGAGCCGTAGAGTTGATGGTTTCTTGATTGTACAAAGGTTAGTTTCAGGCCCGGATCCAGAAATTTCTGAGTGAGGGGGGGGGGGGGGCACGAGGTATGTTCGGGATTCCGGGGGGGTTGCTTAATATGTGTGTGAAAATGCACAGGAAGGGGTACATTTGTAGATGTGGGGGAATCCATAGTACTTTTTATGTTATAAGCGTGAACATGTACATTGTGTATGTTTGTGCATATTAGTAAGTGTTCACATACAGTATTTGTATATACCAGCTTTCATCCTTTTGGCCATTGGAATATTATAACATAAGTAGGGGGTCCGGGGGCTTACCCCCCCCCCCCCCGGGAAAATTTTCAAAGCAGGTAATATAATGAGCTAGGGCAAAAATTCTCTGGTAATTGATTTCTGTGATGCAACAGCTACGCATAAATATATACATGTATGCTAAAAATATTCTGCGAGCGAAACGAGCACGAAAAATGCCCATCTTACAAATACTTTTTCATCTAGAACATAAGAAAAAATAGGTATTATTATTTAGAGATGTCTGTTCAATACCTGTTTACTATTTATTCAAAGTTTTAAAAAATAATCTCAGCCAACTGGGGGGCACGGGCCCTCGTGCCCACTGCCTGGAGCCGTGCCTGAGTGATCAAATTAACGATGTCCGGGTGTAAAAACTTTTTTTTTTAATTTTGAGGAATGCATTTTGAATATTTTTATTCTATTGTATACCCATTAAGACAACTGCATGTGAATTTTAAAACACATGTATTGTCATTTAAGAGAGTAATTGCTATTTTAATTTCCCTACACCCAGCCTAAGAACGTACTGCACAAATAAATGGATGCAACCACATGATAAATAAAATAAATCTCCAACAGATAACACAATAAAACAAAAGTCTATTTTAATCTAATGATAATGATTATTTCTTCAATCAAAAGTGTAAAAATGATGTTTGGTCTAATAATGAAGTAGATAAAAATAAAAATGTAACCCCACCCTCCTCGAAATTAAGGCATTTTTTTGCATATTGCCAATAAGTACCCTATAGATAAATGGAAATAAAATATGATCTAAACAATTGGCACCAATGATTTTTTTTCAAAAATAACTTCAATGTGTGTGTAATGTTTTAACACAATTTTAAAAGGTTTTACCGAGCGGTTTTGAAAATATACATTACAGAAATCCTTAGTAACCCGATTTTCATCTGTTTACCACATATTAATTCCTAAAAAAATAATGAAAAAAAAATAGAAAAAAAATTTTTTTCTCCAAATTACACTAAAAAGTGATGTTACGAAGCCAAAACATTGTCTTATAACTAAAAATTAAATAAAAAAGAAAAAAAATGTTTTGGCTCTAATGGGGGTTGAACCCATGACCTACAGGAAATCAGTCGATTTGTCATCAATAGGAGGTTCTTTATTAGACCCAGATATCCTTAAAGCCACAATAAGGTTCCGGAACGACATATTTTCCATAGATAGAAAACACAAATCTTTGTTACTGATTTGAAGACTGATAAATAATTACCACATCAAGCTATTAAAACACGCTCTTACTGTCATATATGTGAAATAATCTTCCCTTGAAGATTGACATAAAGAGCCCGGTTTGTTTACAAATACGGCGTTTAACAGCATCTCCGTCACTTTCCGGAGACTACCGATAAATTTTCGCCAGTTTCTGATAACCAATGGATGGATAGCACACATATTGATTACGTAGGGTGCACATTATAACCCGGTATATACCAGTACCTTCCGGTATCGTATATAGTAGCCCGCTATTGACACCTAATCATGTTGTATATTGCCTTGTATATTGCTTGTGTATTGACATTATTAATGTTGAATGTATAATTGAAACATGCCAGAGGCGGGGGATTTACTATGCGTATGCAATACAGATGGTGCGAATGGCTGTGTGCAGTTGTATTAATTTCTCCGATAATTATTAGATTTATATTTTCATGTACAGTAGAATCTACAATAAAATAATAATTGTTTACTTGTAAGTATATAAATCTGCATGTTCAATATACACGAATGTTGTGAGTTATTTAATTTTCATAAGCACGTGTCAATCATTATGAAGATCAAAGAGGCGGCCTTTTCTTTTAATATCAATATAAAACGCACAAACATGATCATATGAATGGAAAATTAAAATATATGTAATATCCACATGCCCTCAATTTTTTCTATGCATATGTATTTAATTGTAGCTAGCTACATTTTGTTTATTGTCTGATACAACATAATCTGTAATAAAATATAAAAGCTAGATGTTTTTGTTTGTCCTTATAATTTTATATCGCTTGCTTAGAATAAGAAGGTCGTAAGTGCCATATTTGAAATATTTATCACAAGGCGCTTCTTATGAGTCTATTTTCATGAAAGCTTGTTAACCATAAGTACAGAGTAATTGTCAGGCAGATTTTCTTATTTTCTCAAAATATTATTTTGTTGATACGATCTTTTCATTCTAATCCAGCGATATGTTATATATCATGGAGTTAATGTGCTTGTCTATATAATTCCATGATTATATTAAGTGATAAAAAATTATACATTCATTCACACTTCTACACTTATCCTTTAATTGGATTACACCTAGCCATTCAATTAGGTGTCAGTCGTGATTAGTCTACAATATGCCACGCAATATACAAAACAATATAGGCCTACAACAGGGTACCGGCAGATACCGGTGTACCGGGTTTTGTGCGTATACTTCCGATCATTGACGAAATCTTCGGAATCGTTCGTAAAATTTAAACGTAAACACTATTTAGTATTTTGTACGGAGGACAAAATACTAAATAGCGTTTTCAGTTGATTATTTCTCATAGAAGGAACAGCGATCAGAGGTCAGATATGGGTCCCTTCTGCACAATTTTTAGTATAATTTAATATCTCAATACTTCAATATTCTTTGTAGATAGAAAATACCATCATTTTAAACCTTATTGGGACTTTAAAATTACTTTATCGACACGAATATCGAAGGGAAGTAACTGCTGCGACGAATACGGAAATTGTACGGTTTTCAGAATTCTAGAAAAGTACGTGTTTTTAGACATAACCAAAAAAGAAGTGAAAGGGAAAACGCCTTGGAATCTATTTTATATTTTGGAGGTAAGTTTAATCGATTAAAACATGATGCATCTTATATATTTATCATAATGTATGTATGTATTTGTATTGCGATTATTGCATGTCTGTATTTGCTTTCGATTGTACATAAATAATGATTATTTTGAAACGAACTTGGATTCGTACTCGAAATTGTTCGTAACAAAGACCTAAATTTAGATCTTTGTTCGTTACTAACAATTATTGCGCAAGGCGACTTATCTCACTAATATATACCATGTTTTAAGCACAGGTATCTGTATCGTTGAAAAATAGTAAAACTGAAACAAAACCATATGAACATGATTAATGCACGTAAATGCCGTCTGGATCTGGATAAATACGTTGTAGGGCCTTTCAGCATATACACAACGGCCGAGATATTATTGGCAGTGTCTTGCAGGGGCAGACAATCAATGAAGAAACAGAAGTGAGATGCAAGGAATCCGGGTGCGATACCCTAGCTCGTTTCGAATAGATTCCTTGGTTCTTTAACGTGCCCGGTGTAAACAGGTCTAAGAAAGTGTTATATTTACAGATTATCTGTAAATTTACACAATATCTGTAAAATCATAGATTTTGTATTCTGTAAATTTACAGATTAAGAGAATCAAAGTTACATATTTTAGGATATGAGCACTGATTCGTGTTTATTTCAATCGAGATGGTATTTATTAGGCATATTATCATGTATTTCGTAAAAAAATCTGCTTTTTATTAATTTCAAAAATGAAAAATATGCAATATTTCAAAGTCAATATTTTGGAAAATGAAGCACATTTTCTGTCTTTAAAAATGATTTACTTTCAATATAAAACCAAATAAACCTGCGATTTTTTACTTAAACATGTTTTCTTGAAATTTGAGGCATCTATTCTGTAAATTTACAGATTAAATTTTCTGTAAATTTACAGATATTGTATAAATTTACAGATATTGTGTAAATATAACACTTTCTTAGACCTGGTAAAGCACCGATACACGCGAGACTACCCCTGGGTTACCAACCAGGATCATCTCTAGTTGGGTGGGAAACACTAAATAGCGTTTCTGAAATGACCAAGTGTCCCGGCCGAGAAACGAACCCGGGACCTCTCGATCAGCAGTCTAGCGTCTTACCACTAGACCCAGGGCTGTCGTTCCGCCGATTTTGGGGCCGATATTAGGCCCCATTCCCCCACTAAAATAGTATGTTTTTTTCCCCTAAATCTGGCCTAAAATTCCCCCCTTCAAGAAAAAAAATATTGTGTCCCAAAAAATATCGTTGTTGTTTGTGATGACCACGATTTTTTATGTAGTCGTCATTATTTAATGGACTGGTTGTCCATTTCGCGCCTTTTTCACTAAAAATTATGTAGACTGTATTGAATCCGTAAGACAGTCTGCGGCCGTAAACAAGATGTCGCACAATAGTAAATCATATCGGCGGAAAATAACAACCAAATCGGCGTCTAAATGCGCGAAAATAGGCGTCTTATTTAACAAACAAAAGCTTAATGAGTTGGCTAATACACCAAGCGCGGATGAATCACCTAGGGCTCCGGTCGTGACCTTGACGAAATCGAAAGAAAGCGATAATTCGGATACGTCGGATTCGGATACGCCCGAATTAGATAGTTCAGCTTCTGCTTCAAATTTAATCACTATATCATTATGAGTATATCATCGTAGAAGCTTGTTTGCAGACAGAAACCATTAAATGTCTATGTTAATATTATGTACTTTTGTCATTTTTCCTTTTATTCCTGAATACTAAAAATTCCCCTTTTGTAAGGAGAATAACGCATTTTTCCCCCCTCTGAGGGCCCCGGCCCCAGTCCCCCAAAAGGCAGTGACAGCACTGAGACCACCGTGCCACCCAAATTAAAAAAAATCACACAACGATCTTCTCGTCAATTTCCGTACAAATCTACAAGCTGAAGTCAGGCAAGGATCAAGGAGATGTATTTCCTTTGATAAGGTCCCCCTTCAGCGCCTGTTCCACAAGCTCAACTACAGTACTATGGAGTTAGAGAAGAAAACCTCCATTTGGTTGAATCCTTCCTAACCCATACTAGAATGTAGAGAGTCGTTCTAGAATCATAGATGGCAAGGCATCATCACAGGCTGACGTCACTTCAGGTGTCCCACAGGGTATTGTTAACGGTCCACTGTACTTCCTAGCATACATCAATGATCTGCCACATTAGACTGCAGTTTATTCGCTGATGATGGTTTCCTAGTCAGACCAAGACGCACAAGCTGTTCAGGAAGACTTAAGCTCACTAGAGAAGTGGCAAGAAGAGTTGCAGATGAAGTTTCACCAAGAGAAATGCCAGGTCATCAACATCTGCAGCAAACCAGCCAAACGCAAGCGGCCCAAGTATATACACTCCACGGCCATGCATAAACTGGAATTGGTGGATCATGGCAAGTACCTTGTAGTCCGCATCAGTGAGGAACTGGGCGATCTGTGGAATCTAATTTATAGTATTGAAAAGGACAAGTTAGGATTCTATGTAGTCCACATCAGTGAGGATATATAATTGTCTTGGAAGACTCGTGCCAAGAAGACCGCAGCTAGAGCAAGTAGTCATCTTGGATTCTTCTGGCGCAATCTACGAAGCTGCACAAAAGAGCCAAAGAGAGCACCTATCACACCTTTGTTGCATCTGTCCACAACAATGCTATAGCAGCTTGGGACCCATACATGAAAGGCGACAATGATGAGCTCAACAAGATACAAAGACAGAGAGTAGAAAGGTTTGTGACTACTGGGATAAGACTCCATGGTGCGTCACCAATATGGTCAACAGTCTCGGTTGTTTGTCCCACAAAGACCAACGGCGAATAGATAGACTGTCCTACACACACAGAAGTTGGACATAAATCCTTGGAGGACGCGGTCCCATCACACAACAGTTTACTGAGCGCCAACCCAACCATCTACCATCAATCCTTCAAACCAAGAATGGTTTGTGAATGGAACCAACTTCAGACCTGCATCACAGACATTGAAGCAGGCAAAGGATTTTCGGCCGCCCTGGATAATCTGTTCAGAGGTGGTTCCTTCGTCTTGCAAGTTACATGCCTAAACCACCAGGGCCTTGTACATAATTTTAAACTGTACATACTGAATAGCGATGAATTTTGTCTAGAGGATATAGCTGTCTCCACCTTTTTGTAAAGTTGTCAAAATTTCAGTCGGAAATACAACTCCTGATCATACACTGGAAGAAGAAGAAAAACAAGTGTGAGCGACCAGTCACCTAAATAAGATTATTGTTATTTATAAAAGACATTGGTTTGTGTAGCAGGCAAAGGTATGCAAACAAACTGTTTTTGATGTAAACAAACTAAACACAGGGATGTGTCCGACTTGGGCTTTTTGGTCGGCGGGCTAGTGAATTTTTCCATCCAGCTTGCCAATGAGCTTGCCCATGGGCAAGTGCAAAATTAACATGAAAAAATAAACACAAAAGCGAATCCCTTAAAATCTTGACTGAAAATTATATAGTATTAGGTACACAGTAGGCTACTCTCAAGCTTGATCAGATAAATTATTGAATTTGAATTTTTATTGATTTTTGTGTTTTCCTGGGCGAGTAGATTTAGTCTTCAGGCAAGTTGATTTTTCAATTGAACTTGCCCATGGGCAAGTGAAAATTTTGAGGAATTCCGCACCCCTGAAACATCCAGGATAATCAGCGAAATAATTTTTTTAAATTATTAGTTAAATATATCTTTAAAAAGCTTAAATTCAAGCCTGAAACATTTGAATTATAACTGGACAGGCTGACTGACTGGGAGAGTATTATTCCTGGTACAGGCAAATTGTCGCCAATCAGGACCTGTGGGTCCGGCACTTTTGGGAGTAAGGTAAAAATCAGCTAGCATTGCTACTTATGGTCTAGTCCGTCTCTTATTACTGTCTAATTAATGCCTATTTCGCGCTTGCAGCCCATTAATCACATGGCTTGCACTAACTCCGCCAGCTGAACAAGAAGAGAACTACTAACATAACGTCTGAAAACCAGGGATTACGGACCAATAAATCGTACATAAATAATTAGTCACATAAATAAATAAATAATTGATGAATAACTTAATAAACTCTGCATATATGTTAAATGTTCATTAATCAATTTGGGTTGTTTTGCTGTTTTATTACCGAGGCATGTTTTGAAATAAAGATTTTAGGAGTATAATCTTTAATTTATCATAAATTTTCTTTCAGTCGTGTTATCTGTAACATTGTTTGCACTTGTCTGATAGAATTTCTTACAGATCTATTGATTTATAGATAATTGATCTATTCAACACAGAAATACTGCATTTACCTTGTAGATATTGGAAGTTTAATTTTAATACAGGAAGAAGTTGTAGTACTTTAGTTTATTTATTAAGACTGCTGACTAGGAGTAAGTTTTCGTGTTAACTTTTACTTAAGTGAGTAAAGCTCTGTGGTCTGTCTCTTATTTACTATGCTCTGTAGATTTGTACTTTAATATATCGATGGCTTAGAATTAGAAGGTCGTAAGTCACGGTAAGTGCCACTTACGACCTTTTAAGATTCATACATATTTAGAATAAGCATCACAAGACGCTTCTTATGAGCCCATTTTCATAAAAATCTGAACTTGTCATGTTGACCAAAATGAAGTTGTAAAAGTTTGTTTTGCCATAAGTAAAGACTAAATGTCAGACAGTTTTGCTGTGTTTTCTCAAAATATCGATTTTGTTGTTACGACCTTCTTGTTCTTAGCCATTGATATATATATATATAATTGGCTGCCTTAATCTCGGCCGTCAGCTATGACAGTCGTGGGACCATTGTGTAATGCGCTGAACTTGCAACATGAAAATCTGGTCTTGATTCCTGAAAGTTGACTGGCATAAAAGGCCATACCCTGCTCGGTTAAAGCTCATATTCATTAAAATATTATAATGTTTATAACTAGTATTGTGCAGACTAAAGAGAATTTGACTTAATCTTCGACTTAGTTTTTGTGAAAATACATCAAAAAGGGTCCTCACTTCAAACCAGTATTGTAGTTCTTGCAATTCTTCAGTTACTTGTTATAATTGAAATAGTCGTCCCATTGGCGCCACAAGGTTGTTACACTCATCTCTCTAATAATATGCACAAGGAGGTATCCCGTGTGAGAAATTTCACATCCAATGTCAAGCTCAATTTTGTGTGTGGAACACGTTACAGAATCAATAATTGTGACTTATAGTTGTCATCTTATCGTTGTCATCGTCTAGACGTGCTAAAACCCAAACAAACATGTAGGGAAACTACATTAGTTTACCAACCTTGGCCTACTTGCATATATAGATTATACAGTTGCAGTAAACTACAGACCTTGTTGCACCAAAGGGCTGTAGTGTGGTAAATGAAAGCAAAGAAAGATTTATTAAAGATATACGAGATTTTGCATCCGATAAACATGTACATGGTATTAGACTGCTTCAGTGGATATCTGTTACATCTGTACCAGCTACACTCTAGAAATGGATATTTCACAATCCAGTGGGCATCAATAAAGCATTGTCGCTTTAAACTTATACCCACAGGTAAATTAACACTGCTGGATAAAACTTGATAACTTAATGTATGGATTGTGTCCTAGTTTGGGACCTTACAAGTTCAAGGTATATTTGGTAAGACTTCATTTCAAAACATCAGCTATTTATACAATTTGTGTTGAGTTGCATATCATATTAATATTTTACATTGTACAGTGTACAGTGTTTGTGATCAAAGGCATATTTTCACAGGTATGTTGTTCATATTAAGACTGGTTTGCTATTTTTTCATTTAAATGGATTCAAGTCACAAAATGATTGAGAGAATCAATATCAACTGTAAATACTGCTTTCAGTTGTTTAACACAGTCTTACCAAATACATGTACAGTCCATTCAAAGTTAATTGTGAACAGTAATAAACATAAGCTTGTCCGTCAGGTACCTAGGTTTAACTGGGTGTACCTGAATTAACAGTAGTCAGTAGTCTGTCTTATTCTTTTACATAAGATAGTTATCTCATTAATTAGTATTAATTACTTATTGAATCGACAGTATTTAATAATAAACCATTTTTAGCACATTTAGTAATTTCTTCTCATGTTATTGCAAGCACTGGGTTGCTGCATCAGTTTGTGAATTTAGAATTTGTAAATACTTGCCCGAATCAGTAAAATTAAAGAGTTTCCCTGTATACTGGCTCTTTATACCAAATAAATGCAAAAGTTACTTGTCCAACTTTAAAGGGATTGAACTCCATTTCGATGATAAAAGCACATTTTTGTTGAGGTTTTAATCACAAAACTATGTTTAATGAATTGATAAAAGTATTCTTACAATTTACATTAAGATCAAAGGCGCTATTGATGAAAACTACCAATATTATTTTACCACCCGTTAATTAGGTCACAGCTTTTCTTGGCATTTAAACACCTGGACAAGTGTGAATTTTGCAGACTGAGCTTGTTTTCAATTTGGTTATGTAACGTTGTATCAACTATTTATTTCAGACTGGTGATTTGAACATATAGAAGTATGGCAGTTGTGATAGCACAGCCCGGTCAGGGTGAGAAGGGACAGGAGATGCCCATGATGAATGTTCCACCCAATGTACAAACTATACAGCTACCTATGGGATTACCTCCTGGTCTGGCATACATGCAATCACTCAATGAAGTCTTGATCCACCAACACTTTGATACACTGGAAGGTATTTAAAACTATTTCTGCATTTTTCATTATGAGAATCCATACTATACTCAGCACAGAGTGAAACTGTGAGCTTTGACACCGCAGGGTACACTATTATATTACCCAACATAACTTAGATATTGCACTCTGATCAATAAAGATGTATTCTTCTAGAGATGACTAGTTTATCTTTTCATGTGCAATAATACGTTTCTCATGGTACATTATTACAAGTCATGAAACATTGATATTTGCTCAGATTTCATCTGTTACCTTAGAAATGCTATAAAAAGTTCTGTCAACTAGGCCATTATAGATGAATTGTTAGATTATTATTCAAATAGTTGTAACAAGACAGTAAGACAGAGAATTTTATTCTTCATCTGTCCGTCCGTATGACAGTATGTAATGCAAATCTTGTGTGTTGAACTCCTCACAAACCATTGGGCGGATTTTTTTTAACTTTCACAGATTAACAACCTTTATGTGTAGTTGACCGTAAAGGAAGGAATTTTTACCAAAGTTGAGGCCAATGCCGTTTTCCACACATTTCTAGATATTTATTAACTAATAAGAATTCAATTTATTTATATGATTTTTTTGCAGTTGTGACTGGATGTGAAAGAAATAACAAGTACAGGATGTGTAACTCTGCTGAACAACAGTTTATGTATGCAAAGGAAGGTAAGATACAGTGTGTCAAGTCTAGTATAATATACAGGGCTGTCAGTTTTCCAGATAAATCAGAAATTCAGGATTTTCACTGTCAATGTATTTTGTTTTATTAATCCAAATTTCAATATGCAATAACACATACCAATGTAATTATGACTCATTATCAGAAGCTTAAAATGTCTTCTAAAACAGGGCTTTCACTAGCCTCAAAAAGTGAAAAGTCGAATTGACCCCCGACTTTTTAATTTTTGAGAGTCATCCAGATATTGCAAAAAAATCGTATTATAAGTACTGGATATACTGATTAGTCAATTTGACTCTTCAGCTTAGAATTCCAAGAGTCAAAATTGTCACTTTTGTCAAATTCAGCAGTCAAAATGCAGTTTTAAATGAAAGCTCTGACTTCTTATCTTCCAGACACCGATTGTATGACTCGTCAGTGCTGTGGTAACATGCGACCATTCACCATCAACATCACAGATAACAACTTTCAACCATTGATACAGTTATACCGACCCTATAGATGTGTCGGATATTTTGGATGGTGTTGTTTCTTACAGGAAATGGACATTATGTCACCACCCGGTGTCTCCATAGGCTCTGTTAAGCAGATGTAAGTCACTTAATGATACATGAATGTTTAGAAATATACATAGGTCAGGACTCAGGTGTCCATTTTCCAAGTTCAACAAACTTCGATTCGATTTAATGAGTCCATGGGAATTACATATTTCAAAACATTGAGTCCCAGCTAAATTTAACAAGTCCCATAAAGATTTTAAGGTAAAGCACCATCATGTTATATGTTTTGAGGTTTATGATTGAAAACATATAACTTCCTGTTTTTTTTGCTACTCTTGTCAATTGAATAAGAATGTAGCCCTTTGCCTTGGCAACAAAATCTCCAAACTCTGAGCTGATCTACATATTATCAACAACCAGGTAATAATTAAGAAAATCCTCATTCACAACCTGTCCCCGCAGGGTATGATCTGATGATGCTGAAGTAATTGCAAACTTCGCTAAAATCAACGGATCTTTATCAAAATGTGAACAAATGGTTAGAGCTCTCTTTAATCGTTTATATCAGAAGACCTTTTCATTTTATTAATAAAATTCAGATATTGCCGGCGTGTGTAAAAATGATGTTAACATTTTTTAATTTACAATCAAGTTGCGTACTTTTCTTCGGGCGCATTCTATCTGTGATCGTCCGAAAAGTAAAATTAGACTTTGTAAGTTTGTTTATTATCCGAAAAGTACGACTATTCAGTTAAAACGTGCTTACCAATTGGTTTATCTTCATAAAGCAACCAATGAAATCGCTTGTTATAAACACAACAGCGGGAAACAGTGTCAACGTAAATTTATTCCTTATATCTTGCGGACCCGATAATTTTCGAATCATTTCGTCCTCAAATTTTATTGCGTCAGGCGAATTCACATTTATTTAAACTTTGCGCCCCAACAAAAATTTATGCGTCAGGGACGCAGGACGCACATCAAAATGAATCACTGCAAACCCCATAAAATTTAATCCTGGTTTCTTGCACTTTTGACTAGAAAGAATGATCTTATCTGCATATTGGTAAGGTAGCACTCAAGTTAAACAACCTAGCACAAAAAACTGTTTACTTTGACCTTTAAAGATTAATGACTAATAATGGCTGCTATTGTAGCATACATTATCTCACGTAGAGGTTTGACTATATTTCAGGGGTTGTACATGCATTAGAAAGAATTATCTTTTCTGTACAAAATAAAAGTTATTTGATGAAATTATTCAAAGAATTGGCAAAGTTATGGTTATTTAAAGTCCCCTCATCATTTAACAATAGAACAATGTTTCAAACCTAGGTATATGGTTCTGGGTTATGGCACCTGAAGCCGACTTGCGACTTGTTTATGCATTATGCCTCAGTAGAACCCTTGATATATATACACATATACTATATTTACTTACAGATGGACTCCATGGACACCTAAGTATGCTATATATGATCAACAAGGTAACAAGGTGTTTACCATACATGGTGAATGTTGCTTCTGTGCCTGTTGTACTGATATCGTATTTCAGGTAAGTCTAAGCTGTTTTATGTGCTGGCATCTACTATTGATCAGCCACTGATAGAACATGTCAGTAATCAGTAATTTGTAATGCCCCATGTTTGGTTCGGCAATTTTGCCTTAGGTCCAGCTGTAAGACATTACTGGACTGACCATTTTGCCAACTTATGATATTTATTCAGTCACTTCCAGCAAATGCACCTGATAACAGGGTGCCTGATAAACTTCGCCATATTAGGTCACATTACCATGTGACTTGCTTTACCAGGCCACCAGGTCACTTGACCTGAAAGACTTCTTCTCATAGTTAAAGTTTATCTGGCTCGGTTTCGAAAATTATCGGATTCGCCTACGGCTAGCCCAATAAATTCCTCCACCTTGCGAGATAAACTTACTCATCCATGTCACTGATCTAATATTCTCTATTTATGTCTGCATAATCTTGTGATATTAGCAAAAAGATGGTAAACAAAGTACACAATTTTCTTGGATGTCTTTCATATGAATTATGTATCCATAGGCATGTGGTTATTATAATTTATAAATGCAAATTGTATTTTAAGGAACTGGTTGTCATTGAGGGTGACCTCTTTTGTCCATCCCCTTTGCAGCATTGACAATGTGCCTACACCCATGAAATTACTGATGTATTGTATTCTATATTTTGCAGGTGACTGATGCAAATGACCAGGAAATTGGACGTATAATCAAGCACTGGGGTGGTTGCAGAGAGTTACTGGGTGGTGTCAATGATTTCAGAGTGCAGTGTATGTACTTCGATCAAAAAGTTTTCATTTTTTGTCAATGTCAAATCTAAAAAGGTTACCTGATACCAGATGCCCTTGCATACTTTTATCAACTGTAAATGAAAGGCTAAACCCCATTTTATATGCATGCCTCATTTTGACCTTGCTTAACATTATTTACATGTTGTTCAGTTGATCACCCTTGAGTTTAAGAGAAAATGACCCTTTAAACCTTAATTTTGATTGGCAAAGTATGCCTTTTTGAAATTTCAAGGTAAATGACAAAACCCCTGAGCCGAATGGTACCTCTTTCATTATTTCTATTTTGTTTTATAAATCCTGTAGAGGTAGGCATCTATGGAGTGAAGGTATAAGTCCTGGCAGTAATGATTATCGTTTCTTTTCTGTTTTACAGTTCCTCCAGATTTGGACGTATTTAAGAAGACACTTCTGGTGGGAGCCACCTTCCTGATTGATTTCATCTACTTTGAGAGAAACAAGAATAACTAAAACCTGACCATTATATACCTGGACTTGCGGTATACTTGTTTGTGTCAACATGGAGGCAGTAACCTTGTTTTATTCCATGTCAGGAACAATTGTACTTATTCTATTTATTCAGAATGGTGTAAATGTTAGGCAGGGGTGTGGAAATGCACAATGTTTTCATCTGCCAATTGGCAAGTTGGACTGAAAAATCCACTTGCCCAAAGAATAAATCTACTTGACTTGACAAACACAAAATTTTGAAAAAGCAACAAAATTTCAGTTTCATTTGTGTATTCATCTTGTAAAGCTTGAGGGTTCTGTGTACCTGATACTAATTTTAGGGACTTTATGGATTCCCTTTTGTATTAAGCCTTAACTAGGTAAAATAGGACAATTATTATGATTTACTCATTGTAACTTTGCACTGGATGGAAAAATCCACTTGCCCACAGAGCAAAAAGCCCAAGTCGGGCAAGTCAGACACTGGAATTCCACACCCCTGTTAGGTTTAATCTAACTTCATCAATATATATTTTTTGTACCATGTTCTTCATGTACATGTAGAAAGACTCTGTTTAAAGGGTATTTCTCTATATAATGTCTCTTTTATTGTTAGCACAACTGTGTCACTCAGTAGAATCCAGTATTTCTTAATACATTCCTTAAATTTTGTGTCCTCATTTTGATGAATTAGGCAACTGTTTGTTGTCTCCCCTTACACCAAATGTAACAACTCTAAAACTGCTGTTTGAATTTTACATGATTTTCCCATCTCTCAATTGTAGAATTTTAGTAAAATTGCGGACCTTGAAATGTTTGAATGCATTCCATGTGGCAATGTGGTTGAAAGAAGTTTTTAATTCAATCAATGTGTATGTTTTCTGTGCACTTCAGATTTCAAGCTAGTCAGTATTAAGACCATTGGTTAAATAATTGTAATATACAAACTTATCAGTGCTTATTTACTTTTAATGGACTTTTAATTTAGTTACCAAATTACTTTTAATAGCAAGTAAGAGCAATGCATAATTATGCCATTTTGGTTTTATACTTTTTAACAATTGATTCACAAATACTTCCTTCACTATCAGTGAAGTGACTGAATAACTTGTAATAGTGTTGTTTGCTATCATTGTCATTTTGGTCTTATACATTTGACAGATACTTGAATCTCAAATGATACATTTTCTTATTCCATCTACTGGCTCTTCTGACACTGATTATCTTACGTCATTGTTCAAAGTTTCATATTGTAAATTATATTGTGTAATTATACTGAGTTTTTGCAGTCCCCTTATGTTCCATACTATTGCTGTTGAAATTTGCTTCATATATGAATTAAGGTTGTCAATGAATACCAAAGTTAGTAGCTTCATACTCGGTTGTCTAATAAATATTGGAATATTCATACATAAAGGATGAACAAAATTAGTGTTATTGTGTATTCCTGTTTCTGTGAAGAAATAGTAAGTTTTTGTCAAATTCAAATATTTTTGTAATACATGTTACAGATTGGCTTTTATTTTAAACAGTTTGTAAAAATTGGGTCTTATATATTACTTGTTTTAATTTTTGTTTTTAATTAGTTTACTATGTTTTTCTGTTGTTAAATAGTTTTAATAATAGTTTTAATATGTCAATAAAATCCTGTATCATAGAATTCCATAAAAACATAAGTTTATACTGTGTTTTGAACTTGGCCTTGAAATCCTTGTGTTCATGATTTTTAGTGCAAAATGGCAGCAAATGTGGACTCGGATACTTTTAACTACATAGAATCTTGTGTCGCTGTGATGGCGTATCATATTGTCCTAATATTGTTGTCCGGTTATGTTTTTTATCATTAATTCTGTTGATCTAGTAGTTGATACTTTTTCGTGTATTTTCCATAGTTTTAATGCTGAAGTGTCTTTCTTATTATTTCATTTTGCATGACAATTTGATCTGTGTTGCTTTGGTGACTAGTATAAAGCCATGACAAAAGTTTAATTCATATATTTTATGCCATAATAATTATGATCAAAACCATCCAATTTTTTACTATACTGTGAGAAGTGTTCACCTTAATTTGTTTCATTGGCATAAACATTATTACTAGTTGACCATGCTTCATGTATTTTTGTATTTTGAGAATGTCTTTAATTGCTCAATTTCTTTTATATCCCAAAGTTTTTTCCATTATATTTTGTCTGCCTAATTTACACAAATCTACACTATCAAATTGTTTATTCCTGAAAAGGGGCGCAATGAATTTATTTTAATTTTAATTATTTATTCATGTCTCATCTGTATTTACAAATTTAATAATTTTGTGATATAAAATGAAATAAACCATTGCCTTTTTGCTAGAATTATGAGACTAGGAATATGCTAATAAAAAACTCATTTAAATATTATCATATAAACAAACGCACATCACACTCATAAAATCTTTCTAATCTTTAAAGGTTGTAAGATTACTCTCCCCTGCATCATAGGTTTGTAGTGACTTCTGTATTTTTCTACATTTTAATATGATAACTATTAGAAATTAGAATTTTAAACATATTGCCTTAACTATACCGTAGTGCTCATCAGTATTGTGCGGAAATATTGACATGATCCTGACCTTTGTGCATGATTATACCAGTGTTACAAGGTTCTTGGTTTGAATTTATCAATTTCTGCAATGTTTTGTTAACCATAAATTGTTCTCTTTGTAACAAAACCAGGTTGTTGAATTTATGAATTGATTCTTTAGGTCCCATATCTTAGTATTTTAGCTTTGAATATGAAGCTATACCAAATATGTATGAACATGTGATGTGTGTACATCTGTTGTGTATTGTTTATGGTGGATTGTAGTTGTGTCTCTTGTCTGAAGATCCACATTTCTTGTTGACATTTTATTTTGACTTCACTTGTTCGTGGATCCAGTATTGTTACAATCCTTGTTGTTTGTTTATTTTTAAATAGTTAAAAGTCTGTTGTATTTTGTATAACACAGGTTAAAGTTGAAAATTTGGTAAATCCTGAAAAAATGCCTAGGAACATTGGGAAAATTGAGAAATCAACCCATTTTTGAACACCAAAAAATCCTCAAGTGCCTGAAAAATCCAGAAAACTATTTACCCATGTATTGTAATGATTGGTAAATGTTGCCTTTAATTTGACCTCTGACAAATAAAGGGATCTTTGTATGCCAGTCAGTGTGTCTGTTCTTTTACTGGTTAGGAAGGCTGGTCGTGACCTGTTGATGAAGGCTACTGCTTTTGAGGTCAGCTGGTCAAAGGTCAAGGTCGCATTGACTGAAAATAATGACTGTTTAACATACACCTCTTCTTGTATTATAGCTTTATATGAACAGAATAGAATGTGATCGATTCCATAGGATCTGGTAGCTTTAATCAAGTGATCTTATGTAGTGTACATAGTTTTATCGTTCGTTTTCTCATGTTTTACTATATATCTAACTTGAATGTTAACCATGTGTCTTATATTATATTTGGTGCATGTTGTGTTTATTACTTTATGTTGTTTCAATATTGTCACATTTTATTGTATAATATATAAATAGATAGACAATCATATATTTAGTTCTAAGGTATTGATAGCTTACTACGGGTATGATATTTGAACATATTCCAATTTTAGTATATTTATATAATATAATAATTTATAACTATATTCTTACATCATGAAAGTTCCTTAAACTTACCGAAGGTACCAGGTTGCAAGTTTTATGTTTTGTTTGAACATTCATTTAAGTGACTTAACCAAAGACAATTTTTAAATTTTTAAAGAAAATTTTATTTTTCCAACATTTGTTGTTACTGTTGTTGTTGTTGTATATAAAAGTTTGATGTTGTTCATCTATTACTTACTTGAGTAAATAAATACTTTAGAAGGAAGTTGTAGTTGTTGTTGTCATTTGAACATCAGGTCATGGTCTTGTGATACAGACCATCCTTATACTGTGACCATGGCCGAGTGGTTGGAGCATCCACCTTTTGAACGGGAGGCCGAAGGTTCAAATCTGGGCAGAAACTGGGTTAGAACTGATGCGGCCGATTGTTAAGTCGCCAGCTAGTTAAAGAATGGTTACCATAGGCCTATCTCTGCCAGGCACCCGGCTATACAAGAAAGGAATCCGGAGGCACAAGAAAGGTAGGTATCTCATAGGCCAAATTGACTGGCCCTTTTCATAGGAGTGATACTATAATAAACAAATATTTGACCTTTACATCAGTGGTTGGTCGAGTTCCTTAGACATAGTCCAGTCAATTATAAAATTTCCCAGCATTGAACTAAAAATTGGATTTACCATTGAGTGCTATATAGTATACTGTAAAATCATTAATTTTTGTGGGGATTAAATTTCGTGGTTCACTTCAACCACAAAATTTTATCCCAACGAACATTAATTTTGACCCATGTTTTATTACCTAAAATGCAAAATCCACTAATTCAAGTCCCAACGAAATTGTCTTTTACCAAAACCAACAAAATTAAATGATTTTACAGTACTCTAGATACTACTGTTTACCAGCGTTTCCCCAACAAAAAAAACTGTTCATATACAATTTGATATGGGTCAATAAAAGTTGTTGCAAATATTCTGCAATGGTTTAAATTTGCAAAATCAAATTTTCAGAATCTGCAATATTTTCAACAACTAAAGATTGCTTCAAAAGTTGATGTATAAATGCTGAAAGGTCCTGCCACACTCAAATCTTAATGCTTCGTTCATGTATGATAGTGTGTTATGACTGTTAAAAGAATGGGGTAATATTTGAGCATTTCAATTCTTGCACATTGTTACAAAAACGTGATGAGGCAGAGATTGCCTTGCAATTCTTCAAAAATGCCAACAAGAGACACTGATGTAGTAAAGTTGTTTTAATGTTGTAATTGTTACCCATAGATTCAGATTCCATTCGCTGGTCGTGTCCTTTCATGAAATTTTACGACCATACAGATTGGCCTGGAAAATTTACTGATTCCTTGTGGAAGGACAAAAACAGTACTGGGTCAGTATCTATAAAGCATCTTAAGTAAAAACTTAGAATTTTCTTAAAATCCCAAATTTTCCTTAAGTGAATCAGATAAATAGGAAAACTAATATTAACTATTATTTACATTTCTTAGAAGCATTGTGTAAAGAGCTACAATAATGATAAAGAAAACATGGGCTATTTTTCATTTCTTGTGAAATATGGGCAGCTCAATATTTTAACTTAAGTCAAAATATTTAAGTTTTCACTTAAGATGCTTTATAAATACCGGCCCTGATTAGGAGATATCTGATGTGGATGGCTTGTACTATGTCTGACTCTTGCGTGTGTGGCTAGGTGCTGCCGTCGTAGATGTGTGGCTTTGGTTTGTTCCCTACTATTTACCTGATTAGGATTCACATCCTGTTTCACTTATCAGTTACCAGGTAGACAATGACATTGTGTCAATTCATGTCAAAACCATCATGTGAACCTTTAGTAATTTATCTGCAGGACTACTAATACCTTTAAATATTAGCTCAATGTTTTATAACCGGTTATCTTTATTTAATGTAAGGCGGAAATGGGTATTGATTTTTTTACCCGGATCAAATTTTGAATAGCATTTAGATATCACAGCTAAACAAAGACCTCTTCATTTTGTCCTGTATACGTCTTTGATTTAAACTTCCTTGTGTGTGCCATACTCCTATAAATAGACTTTCTAAAATTCCAAACACTTCACTGACGGAGACTATAAGATAAAAGAACCTTCAATATCCGTATGAGGTAAAGTTTAATTGTGTTTAAATGATAAAAATGTAACCGGGCCATGTTCTACAAGGAAGTTTTACAGGTAGTCTAAAACTTGTCATTCTGTGATTAGCTGATAGGACAACAGCCTGGATAAGGGAAGTCCTATAACAGGTAAACGCTGGCCTCATGTCGGAATCAATAGGGTATTATTTATGGTAACGTTACTGTCAATATAATAAGTAATACTAAATGAGGGAACTATCCTATTGGATGGACAGAAGGTGAGATTACAGTTAACTCAGTAACACCCAGATAAGCCTGGATAACCATAGTTTACCTGACAGACTAGTTTATGTTTAAAACCGTTATCATTGAACTTTGAATTGGCTGTATAATGCTTTGAAAATTGAAACATAAACTTTTTAAAGCATATGTACTTGAAAACTATATTGTAAACGAACTTGAGGTAATGCAAATATGGCTTACAAATGATTGACCAATGAAAACATGGTTAATAAATAATTAACCAATAGACACAATCAACACAGGTATTACAATACAAGGATGTCAATTTTCAGGATTAACATTCCTGACCCAAAATAAAAGTTATTTTATGAAATTATCTTGTGAAATGGCAAAGTTATGGTCAATTTAATAACAATGTTTTGATGAGAAATCTTAATGAAAATGATTTTGGAAACAACGACGGCTTCTTCATAGTTGACCACATATGATCCTGATTTTAAATTTGGTTCCAGATTGACACCCTGATATTAAATAGCTAGGGTCTTAATAAATTTACATAACTAGCCTGAAAACCGCATTCTCGTTCAACCAGCATATTTTCACTGAAATATATTAGTCTGGTGACTTGCCTAATACTGATTCAAGTGGATGGGAAACCGTGGTGTATTTTGCAATAGTGTACAGTCTTCATTGGTTCTAGTATTCAAACCCATACAATGTCATGGCCTTGAAATGAAATCAACAAGTCAAATCATTTAGCCAATTGTGGTCAGATATTTAAATCAATCAATTATATAATAACTATTATATCCTGCAAATCACTATAAAAATTTACTGCAGTATAAATATTATATAGCTTTCAGCAAAACAGACAATGTGAATTGAATGTTGTGAACTCTTCACCTTGAAGATAATAACAATATTATTTTGTCCTTGCATAGAACAGTAAAATGTTTGTTGTTGTGATTAAACTGAAACCTCAGATGTTTGAATAGCTACATTATTCATTAAGTACTGACAGTCATGACTACTGTATACTGTAAAATCATTTAATTTCAATGGGATGAAATTTCGTTGTTTTGGTAAAAAAGGCCATTTCGATGGGACGTTAATTCATGGATCTTGCATTTCAGGTAACAAATACAAGGGTCCAAATTATTGTTTCGATGGGAATAAATCACGTGGCAGAAGATGCGCCACAAAATCCACAAAATTTAATCCCCCATGAAAATAAATGATTTTACAGAATAGAGTGTGTAACATACTGTTGTGCTATAGTTATACATACATTTTATATGATAGTGAATTTACATGAGCAGACATAATGATATAAAAACAAAGAAGTATGGAACACCATAACTGTATAATTATTATGTTATAACTTTAGTAGAATAATCATAGATGTTTTATCAAATGTGGTGATCATTTTGATACACCGTAGCTATGATGTAATGATTTTATTATGGCAGGTAAAATATGTACTAGAACTACATATAAAATGAAATATAAACATCAAAGACCTACAGCCATACATGTAATACAAAACTACATACTGACAATTATGGCTTTCCATACATTGTTGGTATAGGAGTAGTAATTAGAAGTGATTGATGGGGGAGTTGACAAGGTGACTTGTTTTATGGTGGATTTGATATATCTATTTGTAGAGTCACAAAACACTATAATACTTGATATATTAAACATATCTGTGTATAGAAGGATATAATTGTACTTGTAGCTATCTCGTCTGGCTACCTGACTAGATAATACATTTTCTCAATCAAATATAACTTTGTCAATTTTAGCATGCAAGGATATTCTTGCATGATTTTAGCTAGATTTCATATCAACATAGGGTCTGTATAGACAGACTTGTTATTATCATTTGAGATTATATCCCAGTTTATGGTTACATGCAATTTTTAAGTACCATGCATTGACTATGTGTCGCCATTAATTGTGGGGGTCGATTTATAGGCTCGCTTGAAGTATATTTTAGAGAGGGAATACAGATGTTACGTTCTGTGTCTGTCTATTGCATGAGGAGTTAAGTCTTCTTACTTTGAGTTTTCTGTACATTGCAGTAATGAACCTTGCCCTTTCTACATTGTGCCTCATAGCTTAGTGGTTAGCGCGTTTGTGGCCTTATCCAGCGACCTTGGTTCAAATCCGGGTGGAGGCATTCATATGCCTGCCATATTTCAGCTGAAAGCTGACTGGCAAATAAAGGCAAAGCTCAGCAGTTTTTCTTGAACACGTTTGTTTCTTATTTGTAGATAAAGATACCATCATGTTCAAAGTAAATCATTGTAATAACCAAATGGCTGTGATATAATGTACTGGCAAAGTATTATTTTTAACAGCCACTGTCAGGACTAAACATTTTCAGGGTTCCCACAAATATTTTAAGACAAAATTTCCAGACTTTTCCCTGATTTTCCCCTGATTTTTCCCTGACTTGAGAGCAGTTTTCCCTGACCTTTTCGCGCGATCGGACCATTTTGTTCAAGCTAAATAGCTCATAAGAAACAGTGAAAAGGAGGTTATATTTGCTTTATATGGAACCAAAAAGTTTTAGATAGCAGTTTTAGTGTTGTTGATCATCATAAAGTAATCATAATGTAAAATTATCCGAAGCGATCATATTTTTCAGATTTCGGTATTTTCTTCATAGGAAATGACACTTATCGAGATCTTTAATGAAGAATTCCCTGACTTTTTCCTGACTTTTGCTCAATTTCCAAAATTCCCTGACTAATTTCAAAATTCCCTGACTTCCCTGACCTTGAAAAAACTATGTTTTTCCCTGACTTTTCCCTGACCGTGGGAACCCTGATTTCCTTGTAATTTGATATAGACACAAAATTAGGTATAAAACTGTATATGATTATCAATTCAAATTGTTAAATATCTAACATGTTATTTTTCTAATGCATGTAATTCGAATGACATACACATACTATTGGTTGTATATTACTAAACAAAGAAAACACAACAGAGCCGTATTTATTCACACAAATAGTTTTTATTTTCATTTTTTTTATCATTAATTCATAATTATTTATACAACAAAATAAATACAAATGTACAATAAAATACAATTTAAATAATAACAATTTTAAAACAGAACAAGAGGGTCCAAAGGGCCCTGGGTCGCTCACCTGTTTGGCCTAGTGACCTAGATTTTGGCCCAAATGACACAGTATCTAACTTGACCTAGATTTTATAGAGATAAACATTGTGACCAAGTTTCATAAAGATAAGATCAAAATTGTGACCTCTAGTGTGTTCACAAGCTTTTTCAATGATTTGGCCTCGTGACCTAGTTTTTGACTCAGGATGACCCAATATCGAACTTGACCAAAATTTTTTAGTGATGATCAGTGTGATCAAGTTTCATAAAGATTAGTCTCAAATTGTGACCTCTAGTGTGTTCACAAGCTTTTTCAATGATTTGGCCTTCAAAGGCTTGTGACCTAGTTTTTGACCCCAGATGACCCAATATCAAACTTGACCTAGATTTTATAGAGATGATCATTGTGATCAATTTTCATAAAGATTAGTCTCAAATTGTGACCTCTAGTGTGTTCACAAGCTTTTTCAATGATTTGGCCTTGTGACCTAGTTTTTGACCCCAGATGACCCAATATCGAACTTGACCTAGATTTTATAGAGATGATCATTGTGATCAATTTTCATAAAGATTAGTCACAAATTGTGACCTCTAATGTGTTCACAAGGTTTTTCAATGATTTGGCCTCGTGACCTAGTATTTGACCCCAGATGACCCAATATCAAACTTGACCGAGATTTTACAGAGATGATCATTGTGATCAAGTTTCATAAAGATTAGGCTCAAATTGTGACCTCTAATGTGTTCACAAGGTTTTCCTTTGATTTGACCTAGTGACCTAGTTTTTGACCCCGATGACCCAAAATCGAACTTGACCTAGATTTTATGGAGATGATCATTGTGATCAAGTTTCATAATGATCAGGCTAAATTTGTGACCTCTAGTGTGTTCACAAGGTTTTCCTTTGATTTGGCCTAGTGACCTAGTTTTTGACCCTAGATGACCCAATATCGAACTTGACCTAGATTTTATAGAGATGGTCATTGTGATCAATTTTCATAAAGATTAGGCTCAAATTGTGACCTCTAATGTGTTCACAAGGTTTTCCTTTGATTTGACCTAGTGACCTAGTTTTTGACCCCAGATGACCCAATATCGAACTTGACCTAGATTTTACAGAGATGATCATTGTGATCAAGTTTCATAAAGATTAGGCTCAAATTGTGACCTCTAATGTGTTCACAAGGTTTTCCTTTGATTTGACCTAGTGACCTAGTTTTTGACCCCAGATGACCCAATATCAAACTTGACCTAGATTTTATGGAGATGATCATTGTGATCAAGTTTCATAATGATCAGACTAAATTTGTGACCTCTAGTGTGTTCACAAGCAATTGTGAACGGACGACGGACGGACGGACGACGGACGAAGAGCGATCACAAAAGCTCACCTTGTCACTTTGTGACAGGTGAGCTAAAAATAACTAACATATTTATGAAATAATAGAATCATAACAAACAGCAACAATAGTCATTAATTAATAAGAAATGAACTAAAAATTTAAGATGTACCGGTCGTGTGGCAAAATTGAACTGGTACACTTGTTTTGACGTCTTCACATAACATGCCTGACAGGACAAGGTCAGAGAAATAAACATGAAATATTCACAAGAACCAGTTCAATGTTACTATACCTTTATATAATATCAGCTAATAATGTTCTTGTTTCAGTAGCGTAGCTGCCGCTAGGCTATTAGGCCCGGACCTTCCCATCATTTCGAGAAAAAATAAATATTTTTTTAAGTTTAACTTGAAATTTGATCTCCTAAATATATGTCAAAACGCACCAGTACCTTTCAAGGAATAAAAAAAACATGCCCCCGGACCCCCCTACTTCTCTCATCTTTACGTACGGGCCTACACATTGCTAAGGTCCTAGCTACGCCCCTGTGTTTTATTGGTCAATTGCAGATAGGAAACTATTTCTATCAGCCAATCGATACAGGCGGCGTTACCTATAGGCATTGTAATGTCACTGTACAAGTGATAATGAGTATCATTGTATAAGAAACATAGTCCGATAGTTCAAACATTTCATTTCCTTATGATTCACAAGCATTCAATTTATCAAGGACTTTGTAATCAACAGGAAATGAATACAACTCTCCAACCACAATAGATTATCTTTTCGAAATAGTTTAAAGAGTACATTTTTCATCATTTACATAATTGTGAAGTTTCATCCCTGAACAGATTTAGTTAACGATTGGTAAGCTATATAATGTTAGTAGATTTATTTTAACAGATTTCCTGTATTGTATCAATTACTAACTTATCCTTCCACAAGTACCCAGCAACTTCTCCACATGCAACTTCTCCACATGCGGAGGAATATCAACATTGTCATCAAATTATCAACATCCGAAAATAGACATTCAACGAAAATCTTTTCAAAACCGGATACAAAACAGTATGGAAACTATAAATTCAAGTACAAAACACTTGAAAACCATTTAAACATTAATGTATATAATTTTGTTACCATGACTGAACAATTTATTGGTAAAATGTAACAAGTAGGACTATAAAGATTGGGACCAGCCGTACGACCTGTCACTTTAGTCACAATTATAACCCCTTTTCCTCTATGTTTACATTTCAAGTCATATTTCACCTTAAGTTTATATCTAGTTTTTAGTTATAATCAATGGAGTATAATCAATCAACAATGGTTAACCATGATGCTCACGGCATGTTGACTTGAGTAGTAAATATACAGAAAAACAACTTTATGTCTTCAGGGAAAACTGATTGTACAATTATAACCATGTGAAATATATTGAAATACTTTAATACTACTAGAAAACTTGAATGATATCCGGTGACTGTATACAGCATACATGTACTTATAAACGTATAGCACAACAGGTTTACATTATCTAATTAATACTATACAAGTGAAGTTAGGGGTTTGTAAATGTTGTAAAATTTGAGGGTTTGGTGCAAAACTACAGTAACTACATCAATTTATAGAAGAATGTACGAGTACCATAGTTTTGAACTAAGCCCTCGAAATTTAATGTTTCTCCTCATTACGATCATCCAGCAAGTTTACACATTAATATTATAAGCCATTTGATGTGCTACCTATGCTTACAATTTATCATTTATATACATTGTATAATGGCGGTAAAAACCATTCACATTGACATTGTAATGACCAATTGATTTGTCTGAATGTTTAAAGCTTTTGATACATTTGCAGAGTATTAGAGACTTCAGTATTCTTACGAGCCGCCACTCTGTTGTCACAGAAAGTTTATATAAAATATATGTATACACATCAATGGAAATTTCACTACTTACAAAAAAAGAACAATAATTACACTTATTACTAAAATAACATATCAAAAACATGCCATCATAATGCTTCAACTTTTGATTAGACCATGAATTATTCAATTAGACAAAATCAATGATATACCCAACTATCATCTAACTACACACTTAATATATGAAACAAATATCAAAGAGAGTCCACAAAACCCAGACCCCAATCTCTCAAAATATCTCAAGTAGAAATCTCATCTCAAATTGAGATTTTGCTCAAATCAAGAAGCAGACTTAGAGATAAATAATTTTGAGCTCTCTAAATTTTACAGAATTAACCTAAAAATAGTGCTTTCTGTTATGTGATGTCACTTTTAAGTCCTAGCAGCCTCCCAAGGAAATTATCTTAATGACACACGGCAATTTATTTTTGAGATGAGATTCATCTCAGATTGAGTTGTTTAGGGAGATTGGGGCCTGGTTTCAAACAAGGTTAATAATTCTGCTTAGTAAATCTTGGTCCCAGCACAATCCTTGCGTACACATCCCTCACAGGTTGATAACCATACCTGAACAGTTAAGTGACTAAAGGCCAAAAGGCCTACTTGGTACTTGTGGAGAATCGGCACCACAAAAACTGTGAATCTCAACCATTTAATTTCAACAATTTGAGGACAAAATGGAGGAAATCAGCCTAAATGAGGGAAATCTAAGGATGTACTGTTGATGGATAACCTATTATAAACACATTTATAAAACATAAATTGAGAAATGGCAATGGCACAGAATTTTTATTTAGTTAAGCATATATCGGGCCATTTGGTCGGTTACCTAGGAATGAATTCATCATGATTGTACCTTCCCTATAGCACTTTTTTATGTAAGAACAGATATTTTAACAAAAATGATAAAAGTATATTTACAAAAAAAAAGAAAATTTCAAATGCTTGATAAATGATAAATATACATTAACTAGAAATGTAATCAATGAATGAAAAGTTAAGTACATTTATGTATGAAATAATGTTAAACACAATGTCAATCATTAAGTCCTTATGTCACGCTGAATAATGCACATTTCGACTAACGTCAGCAGTTCAATAGTCCACAAATGTAACACTTTCTTACACATACGCAGTATATATATATTCACATTATGTTTATGGACAATGGCACTAGATGCTTCATACTTCGCTAATCACGAAGATTCTTCATAAATCACACATAGATTCTTCATGTATCACACATAGATTCTTCATGTATCACACATAGATTCTTCATGTATCACACATAGATTCTTCATGTATCACACATAGATTCTTCATGTATCACACATAGATTCTTCATGTATCACACATAGATTCTTCATGTATCACACATAGATTCTTCATGTATCACACATAGATTCTTCATGTATCACACATACCCGTTTGGTAGATTCTTCACAAAGGTACAACACATGTTCAAATGTACAATCCAAGCATGCTGCTCTCACCTCCAAACAGTTTTCCAAAAACTAACTAACATGTAAACTCACGTAGGGGTGAGATCTTTCGCTATCCTGGCAATCCAGGGGGAAATAATTCATATCCACTTTCACAGGAGAGACAACTCTGTGTTTTGAGTAGACTGGTTCATGCCTTCCCACCAGGGGAGGTAACTTCAGTGTTTGAGTAGACTGGTTAAGGGTGAAACTGTATCCTGGACATTGAGCCAGTCACAGCACTCTGTAAACTATCCCATAATCTGTTCCAGACGCTCATTTCCAAGTTTCCCTTCAAACCTTCAGCAATTTTGAGGCAGGAACTTCCGTCAAATGCTTGAGTTTTTACAACATTTTTCACTTTATCAGGATGCACAGTTGTGAGTATTGTATCCACTAATTGCAGACTCGTTTTTTCAATAGCGTACATCAAGGGAGTCTTCCCACTCTTTTTATCCTGAAAATAAAATAAGATTGATTCAGTTAATTTCCAAATATTATGCTTTTGATAGTTAGAAACTAGAGCTTCACATTGGAATAACATATCACAATAATACAATGCACCCAAACATATAATCCTGGACTAACACACATTAACATTGGATAGAGATCATGTGTATGAAGATCCTTTTTAAGCTAAAAGTAGTTTGCTCCACAAGTTTTCTGCATTAGACCACCTAACCAATCACTTGATTGACTGACATACCACCAGTCCATTAGATGACTCCTCAATTCTTATCACACTTTGTTTCCAGTGGTATAAACCTGTAGCCAAGACTGTAAAGTTGTTAACCAATTTACTTTTGCGAATACTAACTTTCGTGTTTTGCCTATTGTGGGCATATTTGCTTCTACAAGCTTTTGTGTTATAAAGTAGTATTTTAACATTTTCGCTGCTACTTAATTTTACAAATTTCTATCATTCACGAATTGTGCATAATGAAATCCTGCGAAATAATTTCTTGGTTTCCTGTATTTGCAAATACAATTGTATTGATATGTTTACAGTAAACATTTAATTAAATGCACGATAAAAAACAAGATTTCCAAGAATACAATATATGGTACAAGCAATCTTACCTGGGCAGAGGGGTCAGCTCCTTTCTGTATAAGTGTACGAATGATTTCGACACTGTCAATTCTATCAACACCATTCCTCTTCAGCTTACCATGAGCAAGGATTGCACAATGTAGAGCGGTCTGACCTGTAATCATGGAATAAAAAGGTTATTATAAAACATTCAAAATGATGTATGGAAATTGATGCAAGACCAGTGCAAACTTGATATTACAAACACATCTTAGAGCTTTGACAATTTTACAAATTGGGAGCAGATGGTAGTAGAACATGTCAAGTATGAACCTTTCTCTCTACCCTGACAAACGATGTGGACTAGGTTGATATAGACCTTCAGCTATTTGTATTCAAGTAACAATATATATATATAATATATCAGAATGCAGTTACATTAAAACCTCTGTATAGAGAAAAACACTTTGTGAGTTACAAATATTGACTGTTTTGAAGAGGATGTTGCTCGACAGAGTGAGAGGGTAAATTTTGAGTAAATATCAGCTAAGGGAATTTTTGAAGGTTTTGCTATAGAAAGGTTGTAATTTTGGTTGTTGTTCTATAGAGGGTTGCTCTAAAGAGGTTGTAATGTACTAAAAATCAACAAAACATCAAACAATTACATACCATAGTTGTTAACAATGTTTATAGATATATCCTTTGCTTTCAGAAGTTCCACTAATGTTCTATGATAATCAAACCCCTGTGATGCAGCAACATGGATCGCTGATTTGACTTCTGTTGTACATCCGTCGCTTGATAAATTCTGGAAATAAGTGCATAAATGTTAATGTTGAATTTTCATTGACCTTGAGTTCAATTTTAAATCATCAGTACATTACATTTTTTATTTTGTTTAAAACAGATGGGTTCAATATCCCGTTTGAATTCAACAAAGTTTAAACCACAGGGATAAAATTATGTGTCAATCTCCTGTGGTTTAAATATAGTGCATACATGTTCCACATGTTTTATATTCATGTGTATAAAGTATATTAGTACATGAATGTCATTTATAATAAACCAATTTACTTTCCCTTATACTAACAGTTACTTTCGCGATCGTCGACTAACTGTATTCTCGACTACAAACTTTTTGTGTTTTTCAGTCTCCTGCTCTGTCCATATTAATGTTTTGGACATTTTTCTGGGGACTTAATTTTTTAAAGATTTCTAGCACTCACAAACTCACCAAAATTGAATTGTGCAAGATAATTTCTTGTTTTACAGCAATAATCAATGTAAAAGCAGGGCTATGGAGTAGATTGTTAAAAGTCAAGCAACAGTGTTGAATTTTTTACTCAGAAAGATTCTATTTTGTACATACCCGAGCCAAACTATTCACGTTAGCTTGGAAACGAATGAACATGGCAACCATAACAGGCTGATTGATGAAGACGGCTAAAAACAGGGGTGTCTGGCATTTATGATTTTCTTTGTCAACAAGATTTTCCAACTTTTCTCGATGAAGTCTTTCCAGTAATGCCTGTACCATATGTTTGTCAGTTTTACAAACAGCAATGTGAAGATAACTGAAAATAAGTAAATTGGGCATAATTAATATTTACACTGTATAAATCTGTATATATCATGTGTTTTATTGTCAGTAGTGACTTGTAGGCCCGTTGGTCAGGGTGCTGTAACTTTGTAATATAATAGCATGTACTGTAAAATCATTTAATTTCGTTGGTTTTGGTAAAAAAGACAATTTCGTTGGGAGTTGAATTCGTTGATTTTGCATTTCAGGTAATAAAATAAGAGATTAAAGTTTCGTGGTTGAGGTGAACCATGAAATCCACAAAATTTAATCCCCCACAAAAATTAATGATTTTACAGTATGTGTAATAAGTTATATTGCACATGTCCCTTAAATGAATAATTTACTTACTTACACTACATATCAAATAATTACTGCTTTAAATGTGCCTCTGGCAACTATCTACAAATTAAATTTTATACAACTCTTGATTTTGATTATATATTCATATACATGTATGTATACAGATATATACTACAATACTTAAAGTATAAAGTAGAGGTATTAGATAAAATACTTACGTATCACCTTCTTCGTCAGATTTTTTCAAACCATCTCTAGGTATATCAGCTACCGTTCTTCGAGCAATCATTAACAACTTATTCTGTTGAGGACCTGAAAGATAACCAACAAAGTCTATGAAAAAAAACTACTGACAAAGAAAAATCATAAGAGATAGAAGGCATTGTACCATGGATCCATGACATTTGCTTAAGATTCAATTGAAAGACTTTTAGTGTCCTTTTTGCCTGAAATTAACCATACACAAATCTTATCAACTATCAATTAACTTTTACCAACATGTTTATGAATAGAACAGTCAAATGTACAAAATTGAATACATGTGTCTGAACAACGAAACAAACTGACTTACTTTACTACAGACATCATTTTCATGGGGACAAAAGTTTAACATCGCTTAGTGATAAATTCAGTACATCAGCTTGCATATTCTTTACTATTACATTTTGTTTTAGAACCAACAGCATCATAGAATCAAGATTTAAATCAAGTTTACAACAAATTTTATATAAATGATTTACCTTGTGTATTTGATTGTGCCCTGTTGTTTGACATGTTCCTGTTAGACGACATGGTCACACCAGTCTTACTTCCACTGGTGCTAGTCATGTTTCCCCCTGCTGTTGTAGAAGATGGAGTCTGTGAGATCTTGGGAAGTATAGGTTTAAACTGTGTCACTGGCTTCCTCTGTGGTTGAGGAGGTGGTGTAGATTTGACCGGCACAAAGATCAGAGGTTGACTCTGCTGAGGAGGTTGAAGAATGATGATCTGTTGTGGTGCTGTAGCATTGGCCGTGGTGACAGGGTAGGACATGGGTGGGGGTAGCATCTGACCTGGCATCTGTGACATCTGGTTTGGTGCCATCATGATGGGTTTCTGTACCATGTTTGTCGGTGGCATTACTTGATTCTGGTTCATCATGGGTGGTCCATTCAGGTTGTTTGTCATTGTCTGTGCTGGCATCTGTTGTTGCCTAGCAACAGGAGCTGGTCGCTGCTTGATTCTCTTCATTTCATCAGTTTTTATCATATCAGCTTGGATCACAGCCATAGCATCATCAAGAAGTATGTCATTATCAAAGATGTCGCTTTCGTCTAATTGTGGCTGACCAGGGCTTCCATATCCGGATGTGTTAGCAGGGGAAGGTGTACCTCTATAACTTGCAGGGGAAGTCACTCCAGGATATTTAGGAGGGGATGTACCATGGTAAGCCTGGCTCTCGTGCATGGGACTCTGACCACACCCACTTTCAACAGATGGTGGAGATGTGTATGTTGAGCTGGTTGGACTAGGTGCTTGCTCGGACCATGGACTTCCAGTGTCCGAATCTAACCCACTGTCTGGATCAGAACGACGTCTTATTTCTTTAAAGCTCTTAGAGTTGAATAATCCTTCATCAAAGGTACCTGTGTTACTGAATTGACCTGCATTCGTAAAATTTGGCAGATTGCCTTGAGACATCAATAATGGTCGGCTGTCGATTTCATCGAGAAGGCCGTCAGCAATGGACACATTGTTTGCATACATCTCTGGTCCAGATGATACGGGAGATTGTACAGTACCACCAGACATCTTAGAGGAACTCACCATCTTTGTTGTAGTCATATTTTGGTCTATTCCAAAGGCAAAATTTGGTTTGCCATTCCCCCCGAACTGTTGATTGTTCCTTACCGGTTGTGCAATACCTTGGCTCAGATCATTGGTGCCCGTAAAACACCCAGTAAAGTTACCCTGATTGGCAAACTGAAAACCTTGTTGTTGTAACTGGGTGTTAAAATCGCCATAATCAGCTGGTGGTCTGAAAAATTTATTTGGTTGGTTTTCTGGATCGTCCAGAGTTCTTCGATTTCCCTTCATAGTGACCTGGTTTTGGTACGGCACCTGTGGAGGCATATAGTTACACATTGGTCCAACAGGGATGCTTTTGTTCATCATCAGCCCGGGTTGTACAGGAAGCCCACCAGTCGGGCCTCGTTCATGAAATGTTTCATCATCATCTTCATCATCTTGTGCAACAATGTTGAGTTTATCAATATCTTCAGTGAGGATATTCACTGCATTGAGTACTTTGATTTCTGAAGTGTCTTCATCTTCGTGTGGTTGTCTAATATTGCTCTCCTTTTCTTCTTTAACTGAAATATTGTTAATATACACAATTAAACCTCTATGGTACATGTGATATCTATAATAAACCTTTCATTTTACACCCTGGTACTTGAACATCATGAAATTACTTGAACCACTATATTAGTATTTATAGTTTACCCTATTTTATCATGGGCGTAGGAGCAGGGGGGGCCAGGGGGGGCCAAGCCTAATAATTTACGACCTAATATATCTCGTTATAGGCAATTTGCCTTCAGTTCTTGGTAAAAACGTATCAAAATTTTTTTTTGCTCGCTTCGCTCGCAAAATAACTTACTTATATTCAAATACCTCATCACCCATTGTTTGCAAAAATACACTTGTGCCATAAATTGTACTCTTAATGTCCCACAAGTGTCCTATATGACTTTGGGGCGTTGTCAATAATATATAAAGCCTTTGAAACAAACGTTTTCACCTTTTAAATTTAAATTTCATGCAAACACTTAATTTTGTTTTTGTAAGAACTTAAATGCCCTGTATTAAGGTCCTTTTTGAATGCAAAATAACGTATATCAGAACACCTAGAATGCACTAGATTTATCCATAGTTTACAAAAAATTCCGGAGGGCTATGCCCCGGACCAGTGTACACTTGAACGGATTAACTTCCAGTTGAGACGTAATTACTTAACCAAATGACCACAGAACCATAAACTCACAGTTATTATATTGATATAGGAGTGTTTTGGACATTTAAGAGTACAGTTTGTGTGTAAAATAGTTTTGTGCAAATATTACGTGTTGACTAGTTAAGATAAGGAAGTTTGTTTGCGAGCGAAGCTAGCAAAAATTATTTTTTTTACCCCAAGTTGCCGAATGTTTGCCCCCCCCCCCCAATGTTGAAGAAGCTCCTACGCCCATGTTTATAGATCGCATATTAGAATTATAAACAAGTTAGTACTGCGGTCGCTATCGCTCACTTGCACTGACTTGTTTATAGATCTAATATATGATCTATAACCTATACTAACAGATCCAACCATTTAAAGAAGGTCTTAGTTCCATCATGAAGTCTAGACATCCCCCCCCTCTGGCTATGCACCTGTATAATTATATTCTTTATCATACGCGTATCTATTCCTATAGAGGTATATATTAAATGCATTCTTAATTCACTCGAGTTTAATATATTATCATATTACAGTATTGGGTTGGATCACAGGTGCTTGGCATGTAGATATGCCCCCCCCCCCTATGGCCCCAAGATACCTCCCCCCATTTTAAAATCAGATAGATCTCTAGAAATTATTTTAATAAATAAGAAATATATATATACAATGTATAGAGATCTGAATTTTAAAATAGTTTTGGGTTGTAGGGGAGGGGAGGGTGCATAGGCTGGAGGGGTCATATCCAAATGACAAGCACCTGTGGGTTGGATGTCTGCATGTAAAATGATGAAGATAAAACTATATTCAAGTGCGTAGCTTGAGGAAGTCTGGATCCCAAGTAATGATGCATTAGACAAAAAAATACATGAATACTAGTTGTAGATAACAATGTTATGTTTTGATACTCCATGAAAAAACTAATACACTCAAGGCCAACAAGATATTTGCCCCCCCCCCCCCCCCACTAATTGGACCGACCCCTCTAATTGGACAAGATACTATGTTCAATCGAAAGACTAATTAAGCTGCAAATTAATAATGAATCTTTTATGTTGGGTGTATGTGATGTGGTACGTTGCGGAGAGTGTTGGTCTAGTAGTAGGTGATGCTTCCTGTAACAGCCCCTTCGTGAAGAGTTTGTGAATGGGGAGTCTGTTCCGTATATTGTAGGATCCGTCCAAATATTTGTTTTTCAAATAAGTATAATGTAAAATGGATCACAAAGTTCCAAAGTTGTTTCCAATATTTATTTTGTACATTTAATATATAATATGTCCACAGAGTTCAAAGTTTGAAACAATCAAAAGCACAAAGTTACTTTAGTCACAAAGTATAGATGTATAAGTAATATTTCATTAATTTTTCACAAAGTAACGGAAGTCCTTTCACATAGAGATCTAAATTCTAACTCATAAAATATATTTTTGGTTTTCTCTGCTTCAGAGTATACTTTAATTTCATTGGTCAAAATATTTAATACATTTTGTATTTGACCAATGAATTGCAATCAAACATCGAATACAATTTTAAAATAGTCAGACATATTAATTGCATTTCCTATGACATTGATAAATTATAATATTGCTTTGGTTTCACATTACAAAAACTTAAATGGTCAATCTATGACACATTAGGATATTAAAAAGATCAAATGTCTATATTAGAAAACAGATAAGATCTAAAACAATACTTAATGTGAAATCTTATGACAATGTCCTATGGCTGTCATTGCTAGAAATAACTATATCCGAGTTTAAGTTAATTTTATAAACTTTTTAATATATTGAGAATTAGTTAACAGTTTTTATTTCAAATTATCAAATTCATATTCCTGAACAACCAACAATCATTTTGATATAAATTATGTGAGTGTACTATGAAAATTAAATAAATTAGTTATTTTAAGTTCGACTTCAGAAAACTTAAGTCATCATCATAAAAGCTTACTATTATGACGTAACGTTTTTCATTTATTGTCCATAATTTTTGTTACATAACCAATCATGGTTTTCATTGTTTAATAATCACGATTCATATAATATTGCTCCATCTTTGAGCACATGTCAATCTGAGATCTTAAGTATAATACCTTGATGACTGAGATGTTATCAATTTCCTATCAAGCCATATCTTTCAAACCATGTTGCAAACTTTCTTTTATTAATTTTACACCTATTGTTCAATTGTCACTGATTGAAGCCTTAATATAATTATGTTTGACTGTTTTATCATTAAGTGTTGAAAGCCACTTCCTTTGATAATTATTGCTCTAGGTGTCTGTAGACTTGTATATAAGTCAAGTAAATCCTATTCAGGATAACTAGTAACCATCATGAAACTTTAGGTGTTAGGTTGTGTTAGTTAGGAGTTCCTAACTAGCATATAAATAGGACTAAATATGGATTTCCATATATGAACATTAACTTGAGTTCAAGTTTAAATTATATATTTTGTGTTACAAAATATGACTTATTGGATTACCAATACTAACTTTGTGACAATCTTCATTACTCATTAACTTTGTGTCAATCTTCATTAACTTTGTGAAATATACAACTATTTTGTGAAACATATACATTTGTTGAAACCTACATTAAAACATCAAAACTCTACGAAGTCAGTTATACTTCAACTGTTGGAATTTAGACAATTACGTCAACCTATTGAAACATCAAATATAAACGTCAGCAGCAGCATCCGGTGAGTGTGGCTTACATTAAGTGCCACCTCATAGTCAACCAGAACACGCCGCAAACCGCTTCATAATAGTTGGTGTGAGAATATCCGGGATACGGCACTTTTTAGCTGCCGTAGCTTTCTCGGTACCTTGGATCCTCAGGAACAGCAAGCGAGTATTCCCCGTACTTGAAGACGTGCAGCGACCACCGGAGAATGTCAATGGTGTCAAGATGGAGTCCGTCAAAGAAGACTACCTTAGGCAACAACCGGCGAGTTCAAGCGTGCAGTCAACATTGAAGTTCCAAGGATAAAATTGTGAAGTGTGGACCGTGGTGAAATGACAAAAATTGACTATGCGCCGGATTTGTACAGTTTGTGCACTTTGTGTGTGCAATGACATAATTATTCATGTTTAAAAATCTTCATATTATTAATTAATTCATAAAGAAGAGACGCTTAATTCTAATAAGGCTATGTGCTATTTAATTCGTTTTGGTAGGTTAACTAAAGGATTACTTTAATGTTGTGATTTTATAAAACTTGTGAATTTACATGCAAAATGTTACTGAAATGGTTGAATGTTTAAATGTCCTTGTAATTGTTCTATATCGCTAATTTCGAGGTCGAAATTTAAGTAAGTTGGGGAGAACTATTATGACGTAACGTTTTTCATTTATTGTCCATAATTTTTGTTACATAACCAATCATGGTTTTCATTGTTTAATAATCACGATTCATATAATATTGCTCCATCTTTGAGCACATGTCAATCTGAGATCTTAAGTATAATACCTTGATGACTGAGATGTTATCAATTTCCTATCAAGCCATATCTTTCAAACCATGTTGCAAACTTTCTTTTATTAATTTTACACCTATTGTTCAATTGTCACTGATTGAAGCCTTAATATAATTATGTTTGACTGTTTTATCATTAAGTGTTGAAAGCCACTTCCTTTGATAATTATTGCTCTAGGTGTCTGTAGACTTGTATATAAGTCAAGTAAATCCTATTCAGGATAACTAGTAACCATCATGAAACTTTAGGTGTTAGGTTGTGTTAGTTAGGAGTTCCTAACTAGCATATAAATAGGACTAAATATGGATTTCCATATATGAACATTAACTTGAGTTCAAGTTTAAATTATATATTTTGTGTTACAAAATATGACTTATTGGATTACCAATACTAACTTTGTGACAATCTTCATTACTCATTAACTTTGTGTCAATCTTCATTAACTTTGTGAAATATACAACTATTTTGTGAAACATATACATTTGTTGAAACCTACATTAAAACATCAAAACTCTACGAAGTCAGTTATACTTCAACTGTTGGAATTTAGACAATTACGTCAACCTATTGAAACATCAAATATAAACGTCAGCAGCAGCATCCGGTGAGTGTGGCTTACATTAAGTGCCACCTCATAGTCAACCAGAACACGCCGCAAACCGCTTCATAATAATACGAATAGAAGTAGAGGTAAAATAAATATATTGATCCTATCAATGAGAAATCTTCTAACAACAAACTTGTCACAGTAGTGGATATACTGTACATGGCAGGGTTGGCGACTACCCGCCCGGGGCGGGAAAACCCGCCCGGGAAAACCCGGGAATACCCGGGTTGGGCAATACTCCTAAAATTGACTGAAGTGGGCAATACTGGGTAATAAGAAGTTTTCAGTTGTATTTTGTTCATTAATGGTGATTTTGTTACAATTAATTGCTGGCAATGAGATGAAACACTTGCTAAGCCATAAGTAAAGCAAAACATAGGGAAACTGGTTTAATTAGCACATATATATATACTAGTACAATTATGTGATTTGCATAAATACATGGAAAATTCAATATCGAGTTAGCAAATTGTAGGTCTATACCATTTATATCATATGTGTTGCATAGCACATTTTGTATAACACTTTTATACACATTTGAATGCAACTAACTTCCACAAATACCACTACTAGTCAATTTCTTCCTTTCCTCTTAACATTTTGTAGCAAAACGATAGTTTTGCCGTTTTTTCAATGCCAAGCCGGTTTCGTAGTTTTGTTTGGATATTTCCAAAGTTAGAAAAAACATGTTCAATGGATGCTGATGATGCTGGCATGTCCAGCAGTCATTTGGCCATATTACATAGTTCTTGTTCAACAGTTTGTGTTCTTTCCACGATATCAAAAAAATTCCACACAGGGTCTTTCGGTTTCATTTTGACTGTCTACCACCATACAATATGAATGAATGATTTTTACAAACTTGTGATCTCTAATAAATGATCTCAGTGAACTTCATTTGGACACTTTTTAATACATCTTAAATCCTATGTATTGCTCAATAATTGCTCAATTAGCAGAGCAGTGATCTGACAGGGGGCTGTTTTGACAGGTAACAAAGGGAGCCTTAAGGAGGTGTTACAATCACTTTACAGGTGATTAAATAGGTGCAGGGATGAAAAGTCATTTAATTTTAATGTATTGAAACACATTGGACTTGAAGTATATAATGTCTTGATCAGTTATGAAGTTGATCAATTTAAATGTTTTTAATAGTCATTTTTAACATTTTTTCAATTAACTTAAAGTAAATATTGAATTAATGATCCTTTTAATCATATTTTATAATAATTATAAGTTTATCATGACCCTCACCCCCCCCCCCAAAAAAAATACTGAATTAAATCACCCAGTATTACCCAGTATTGCCCAATAAAACCCTGTAAAACCCGGGTTTTCCCAGTAAAACCCGCCGGGCTGGGAAATACTCATAAAACCCGGGTAATTGCCAACCCTGGTACATGGGTATAAAACTATAAAATGACAGCACATAATAAAGTTGTTTGTCACCAATTAGACAGCGAGCTGAGCAGTGTCAGCTATATAATAAAGTAGGCCTACATATGAGGCTATGTTGTAATATTACATTGCATGTAGACCGACATGTATCTGTGCCATTTTAAACATATTCTATTTCTCAGATATTGCAAAATGAAATTTAGAACAGTAAGTTTATGCAAGATAAACTCGATATAAAAAGAAATTAGACGGCGGTTTTAATACGTGTTATAGAGCACTCGCCTAGTTTCCGAAATTGACACACTGACATTTCACGCGATAAACATGTTTATTTTCGTAAGCTTACCTTTCATATCTATCATGTTTTTGGATAACTCGTCAATCTTTGATTCCGTACTGCTTTCCTGGCTTTGTCCAGCGTCTTTTCTGGCGACGTCTAACATGATTCTGCTATAAAATACACTTTTAATTCCAATACACAGCTTACAATCCAACGTTACGGCAAGGTCTGGATATTATGCTCGAGGGGGAAACGAAAGTTGATTGGTTATTTTCTCACAATCGTCACGAGGGAAAGTCCCTAATGAATATTCAGTAATGACGTACGGTCATATTGGCCAATGAAAACGTCTAGACGACTGGAAGTTGGTAGTTCCGGGTTCAGGTCATGTTACTATTTTTAGCATTATGTTTTACCCATTATTTCCGTTCAACATCGGGTATTTCCGTCACGGTAAGGGCAACCAATCTTACAAAATGTTTTCACCGTAGACAAGTCATTTGCTGAGTTAAGTCCCTTATAAATACAAGCAATCGAAATAAAACATGTATTTAATAAATGCAAGCTCGAACCACGATAAATGGTTTCATATGAGTATATGAAAACCTATCACGCTTCATCCAAACATCACTACAAACTGAACCTTTATACCCCTGGAGATTTTAAAGATTGTTTAGTACCTTACTTATGATCCGCTAATAGTGTAAATAAGCCAGTTTTACAAATGTTTTTTAATGAAATATTTGGACTCGTTCTTTCAATTTTTGGACTCGTATATTTGCATGTGATCGAGTCCCAGGACTCGTTCATGGACATTTGTAACACATCACTGCTTCGACCGCAATCCCTTTCGTTGATGATACTTTGCTGGTAAATTCCACCAAGAATGACTCTGCTAGACGGTAGACCCCAGGAGGATCGATCAGCCCTCCGAGAATGGGAGTAGAGATGACAGATACAAAGTTTCCTCCCGGACAAGTTTATCGTGCTGATAATCACAACTAGCAAGACACCTGTCCAGTCCACGAGACCAACTACTACCTCAATGGACAGCAACTACAAGTAGTGGACATTGCAACGTACCTTGGATTGACACTCAGCGACGACCTGCATTGGGAGATGAACACACAGGCAATAGCGGCTAAGGCATCCAAACAACTAGGCTTCCTCAGACGTAACCCGGCTAAAGGACTACAGCAGGGCAGTGAGAGCCACTACCTACAAGACATTGGTTCGTCCTACTATGGAGTATGACTCAACATCTTGGGATCCCCATAGAGCGGATGATATCAATCGCCTCGATAAAGTACAGCGCCGGGCAGCCCGTTACGTGTACAACAACTATATGGACAGAACATCAGGATGTGTCACTGGCATGGGAAGTTCACTCGGTTGAAAGAAAAAAAAAGTTCACTCGGCTGGGAGGCTCCTGCCGATCGCCGACGTGTTATACGACAGACCATGCTATTCAAGATATAGCACTCCCTAGTGGAAATCCCAGCGGCGTCCGGCTTCCAGAGAACCATACAGGATTGGAAATAACTACCAACGACTATCACAGAAATCCCAAATCTAAACGCATTCAAGACTGTAATCCAAAACACCAAAACAGTCCAGCCTCGGTCCCAAGAGTAGACAATACACGGGTTTATATAGTTTTATTTGTAAATACTGGAACGTTTTTAGATGTACAGTATAGTGCGTTAGCGACTAAGCTGGACCCCCATAAACCTCAAATATCTTTAAAAGTAATTATGCAACTTTGATGAAATTTGGCATAGTTCACTAAATTACCTTTACCAACTCTCTGTTTAAATTGCAGATTCTTTTACTGTCTAATTAATGTTTTCCCCATTGGGTCTAGTGTAATAATTTTGATATTTTTATCAACAAATAGCCAGGGAGTAAAATAAGCTATTACGATCAGCTAGTTAGAATACTGCTATTGTATTGTGTAACAACTATAACGGGATTATTGTATAACTTTGACCTAAATGTGTCTGGTCATCAATGTGTATACAGTTGAGGCCAATCTTCTGATTGTAATGATCATTTGTACAAACATAATATACAATGTTTTTCTTGTAAATATTTTTACAATTTGCTCCAGTTATACAGGCTAAGATAAACGTTCATGTATGGGCCTCATTATATATTTTCAACAGTCACTGGTGTGTGAATTCATGTACAGTTATACTGGACCAAATTGTTGATCTTTGCTGTTCCGGTCACTTCTATCACTCATACGTATTTACCCTGTTTTGGACTTAAAATTTTGCATTAGGCGTCTATGCAAAGTACACTTTTCTGTGGACTAAAAATTCTGTTTTATTTTATGAGAGTTGGTAAGGGTGTTTTACGAAGACATGACCATTTTTGTTCTAATCGGCATTGTACTTTTTAAGATATTTAAGGTTTATGGGGGTCCAGCTTGGTCGCTAACGCACTATACATTACTTTCAGGTGGAGGTTGTCTTGCTCAATACCCCACCTGGGACTTAGTAAAATCCAGCTGACGGATTCGTGTCCTTTACAAGGAAGAATAATTATTATGAAATACATGTACACAATGTACAAGCAATCGAAATAAAACATGACTTGTATTTAATAAATGCACAGACACTATGATCTAGAGCCATGATAAATGGTTTCATAAGTTTATATGAAAACCTAACACGCTTCATTCAAACATCACTGCAAACTGGATCTTTGTACCACTGGAGAGAAGCTTTTGTGTCCGTTTTATGTAAGATACTAGAGCATATCCTCTGTAGCCCAACCATGAAACCTCTCGTGCCAAATCTGATTAATCAATTGGCTAGTAACCATACATATATAGCTTTCCTGATAGCGTCCACTCCTCTTTCATGTTTACATAAACGACATGACATTATGTAAAGCTCCGTGAAGTTGGCAGCGGGTTACAAGTTCGTAGTTCGATATTCAATTTCTAACTGATAGCCAATACCGAACTAGCTAAAAGTTCGTTATTCGACACCCTTTGGCCAATACCGAACTGGTGTCCAATCTGCTGCCAGCACCAAGTTCGATATTCAACCCAAACAAAAGGCGAATACCGATCTGGGGTCGAATCTGCTGCCAGCACCAAGTTCGATATCCAACTAAAAAAAAGCCGAATACCGAACTGGGGTCGAATCTGCTGCCAGCACCAAGTTCGATATTCAACCCAAAAAAAAGCCGAATACTGAACTGGGGCCGAATCTGCTGCCAGAACCTAGTTCGATATTCAACCCAAAAAAAGCTGAATACCGAACTGGGGTCGAATCTGCTGCCAGCACCAAGTTCAATATTCAACCAAAAAAAGCCGAATACCGAACTGGGGTCGAATCTGCTGCCAGCACTACGTTCGATATTCAACCAAAAAAAGGCAAATACCGAACTGGGGTCGAATCTGCTGCCGGCACCAAGTTCGATATTCAACCCAAAAAAGGCGAATACCAAACTGAGGTCGAATCTGCTGCCAGCACCAAGTTCGATATTCAAACAAAAAAAAGGCGAATACCGAACTGGGGTCGAATCTGCTTCTAGCACCAAGTTCGATATTCAACCCCAAAAAAAGGCGAATACCGAACTGGGGTCGAATCTTCTGCCAGCACCAAGTTCGATATTCAACCCGAAAAAAGGGCGAATACCGAACTGGGGTCGAATCTGCTGCCAGCACCAAGTTCGATATTCAACCCCCAAAAAGGCGAATACCGAACTGGGGTCGAATCTGCTGCCAGCACCAAGTTCAATATTCAACCCAAAAAAAGCCGAATACCGAACTGGGGTCGAATCTGCTGCCAGCACCAAGTTCGATATTCAACCAAAAAAAAGGCGAATACCGAACTGGTGTCGAATCTTCTGCCGGCAGCGGGTTCGATATTCAACCCAAAAAGAAGGCGAATACCGAACTGGGGTCGAATCTGCTGCCAGCACCAAGTTCGATATTCAACCCAAAAAAAGCCGAATACCGAACTGGGGTCGAATCTGCTGCCAGCACCAAGTTCGATATTCAACCAAAAAAAGCCGAATACCGAACTGGGGTCGAATCTGCTGCCAGCAACAAGTTCGATATTCAACCAAAAAAGGCGAATACCGAACTGGGGTCGAATCTGCTGCCAGAACCAAGTTCGATATTCAACCAAAAAAAGCCGAATACCGAACTGAGGTCGAATCTGCTGCCAGCACCAAGTTCGATATTCAACCCAAAAAAAGGCGAATACCAAACTGGGGTCGAATCTGCTGCCAGCACCAAGTTCGATATTCAACCAAAAAAAAGCCGAATACCGAACTGGGGTCGAATCTGCTGCCAGCACCAAGTTCGATATTCAACCAAAAAAGGCGAATACCGAACTGGGGTCGAATCTGCTGCCAGCACCAAGTTCGATATTCAACCAAAAAAAAGGCGAATACCGAACTGGGGTCGAATCTGCTGCCAGCACCAAGTTCGATATTCAACCAAAAAAAAGCCGAATGCCGAACTGGGGTCGAATCTGCTGCCAGCACCACGTTCGATATTCAACCAAAAAAAAGGCAAATACCGAACTGGGGTCGAATCTGCTGCCAGCACCAAGTTCGATATTCAACCAAAAAAGGCGAATACCGAACTGGGGTCGAATCTGCTGCCAGCACCAAGTTCGATATTCAACCCAAAAAAAGGCGAATACCGAACTGGGGTCGAATCTGCTGCAAGCACCAAGTTCGATATTCAACCAAAAAAAAGGCGAATACCGAACTGGGGTCCAATCTGCTGCCAGCACCAAGTTCGATATCCAACTAAAAAAAAGCCGAATACCGAACTGGGGTCGAATCTGCTGCCAGCACCAAGTTCGATATTCAACCCAAAAAAAAGCCGAATACTGAACTGGGGCCGAATCTGCTGCCAGAACCTAGTTCGATATTCAACCCAAAAAAAGCTGAATACCGAACTGGGGTCGAATCTGCTGCCAGCACCAAGTTCAATATTCAACCAAAAAAAGCCGAATACCGAACTGGGGTCGAATCTGCTGCCAGCACTACGTTCGATATTCAACCAAAAAAAGGCAAATACCGAACTGGGGTCGAATCTGCTGCCGGCACCAAGTTCGATATTCAACCCAAAAAAGGCGAATACCAAACTGAGGTCGAATCTGCTGCCAGCACCAAGTTCGATATTCAAACAAAAAAAAGGCGAATACCGAACTGGGGTCGAATCTGCTTCTAGCACCAAGTTCGATATTCAACCCCAAAAAAAGGCGAATACCGAACTGGGGTCGAATCTTCTGCCAGCACCAAGTTCGATATTCAACCCGAAAAAAGGGCGAATACCGAACTGGGGTCGAATCTGCTGCCAGCACCAAGTTCGATATTCAACCCCCAAAAAGGCGAATACCGAACTGGGGTCGAATCTGCTGCCAGCACCAAGTTCAATATTCAACCCAAAAAAAGCCGAATACCGAACTGGGGTCGAATCTGCTGCCAGCACCAAGTTCGATATTCAACCAAAAAAAAGGCGAATACCGAACTGGTGTCGAATCTTCTGCCGGCAGCGGGTTCGATATTCAACCCAAAAAGAAGGCGAATACCGAACTGGGGTCGAATCTGCTGCCAGCACCAAGTTCGATATTCAACCCAAAAAAAGCCGAATACCGAACTGGGGTCGAATCTGCTGCCAGCACCAAGTTCGATATTCAACCAAAAAAAGCCGAATACCGAACTGGGGTCGAATCTGCTGCCAGCAACAAGTTCGATATTCAACCAAAAAAGGCGAATACCGAACTGGCGTCGAATCTGCTGCCAGAACCAAGTTCGATATTCAACCAAAAAAAGCCGAATACCGAACTGAGGTCGAATCTGCTGCCAGCACCAAGTTCGATATTCAACCCAAAAAAAGGCGAATACCAAACTGGGGTCGAATCTGCTGCCAGCACCAAGTTCGATATTCAACCAAAAAAAAGGCGAATACCGAACTGGGGTCGAATCTGCTGCCAGCACCAAGTTCGATATTCAACCAAAAAAGGCGAATACCGAACTGGGGTCGAATCTGCTGCCAGCACCAAGTTCGATATTCAACCAAAAAAAAGGCGAATACCGAACTGGGGTCGAATCTGCTGCCAGCACCAAGTTCGATATTCAACCAAAAAAAAGCCGAATGCCGAACTGGGGTCGAATCTGCTGCCAGCACCACGTTCGATATTCAACCAAAAAAAAGGCAAATACCGAACTGGGGTCGAATCTGCTGCCAGCACCAAGTTCGATATTCAACCAAAAAAGGCGAATACCGAACTGGGGTCGAATCTGCTGCCAGCACCAAGTTCGATATTCAACCCAAAAAAAGGCGAATACCGAACTGGGGTCGAATCTGCTGCCAGCACCAAGTTCGATATTCAACCAAAAAAAAGGCGAATACCGAACTGGGGTCCAATCTGCTGCCAGCACCAAGTTCGATATTCAACCAAAAAAAAGGCGAATACCGAACTGGGGTCCAATCTGCTGCCCGCACCAAGTTCGATATTCAACCCAAAAAAAGGCGAATACCGAACTAGGGTCGAATCTGCTGCCAGCACCAAGTTCGATATTCAACCCCCCAAAAAAGCGAATACCGAACTGGGGTCGAATCTGCTGCCAGCACCAAGTTCAATATTCAACCCCCCAAAAAGCGAATACCGAACTGGGGTCGAATCTGCTGCCACTACCAAGTTCGATATTCAACCCCGAAAAAGGCGAATACCGAACTGGCTTTGAATCTGCAGCCAGCACCAAGTTCGATATTCAACCCAAACAAAAGGCGAATATCGAACTGGGGTCGAATCTGCTGCCAGCACCAAGTTCGATATTCAACCCAGAAAAAGGCGAATACCGTACTGAGGTCAATCTCCTGCCAGCAGCGGGTTTGGTATTCAACTTGATAATATTGCGAATACCGACCTGGGTTCGAATATGCTGCCAGCTGTGGGTTCGATATTCAACTAAAAAAAGGCGAATATCGAACTGGGTTCGATTCGTCTGCCAGTAGCGGGATTGATATTCAACTTGAAAAGATGACGAATACCGAATAAGGGTCGAATCTCTTCTGACAGTGCAATTTGATGTTTCAGTCGTACTGGTTATGTGTAATTGATCTACTTCTTCAGTTATGTTACTGATCTGATCTACGAGTCGAACAGTCGATAAAGCAATGTATTCTCATTTGTATAATGCATGACATAAGAATGCTTTCGTCTTTATATTCCATTCTTGACTTATATTTCATGTATTGCTTTCAATCACTTATTGTAAGATTCTCAAGTAATAAACCAATTTACTGTTATCCATATTTTTTTCATTTACTTGTTATATCCATTGGGTCAGTAAATTCAGTTGAACCTGGACTATTATCTACCCAGTAAACAGTACGATTGGTGAATCAAACAGGTAGTCCTTGACCAGTTCGACTCGTAGATCAGATTCGGGTTGAACATCGAACTTGGTGCTGGCAGCAGATTCGACTCCAGTTCGGTATTCGGCTTTTTTGGGGTTGAATATCGAACTTGGTGCTGGCAGCAGATTCGACCCCAGTTCGGTATTCGCCTTTTTTTTGGTTGAATATCGAACTTGGTGCTGGCAGAAGATTCGACCCCAGTTCGGTGTTCGCCTTTTTTTGGGGTTGATTTACGAACTTGGTGCTGGCAGCAGATTCGACCCCAGTTCGGTATTCGCCTTTTTTGGGGGTTGAATATCGAACTTGGTGCTAGCAGCAGATTCGACCCCAGTTCGGTATTCGCCTTTTTTTGGGTTGAATATCGAACTTGGTGCTGGCAGCAGATTCGACCCCAGTTCGGTATTCTGCTTTTTTTTGGTTTGAATATCGAACTTGGTGCTGGCAGCAGATTCGACCCCAGTTCGATATTCGCCTTCTTTTCGGGTTGAATATCGAATTTGGTGCTGGCAGCAGATTCGACCCCAGTTCGGTATTCGCCTTTTTTGGGGTTGAATATCGAACTTGGTGCTGGCAGCAGATTCGACCCCAGTTCGGTATTCGCCTTTTTTTGGTTGAATATCGAACCCGCTGCTGGCAGCAGATTCGACCCAGTTCGTTTCCCGCTGCTGGCAGAAGATTCGACGCCAGTTCGGTTTTCGCCTATTTGGGGGTTGAATAACGAACTTGGTGCTGGCAGCAGATTTGACCCCAGTTCGGTATTCGGCTTTTTTGGGGTTGAATATCGAACTTGGTGCTGGCAGCAGATTCGACCCCAGTTCGGTATTCGCCTTCTTTTTGGGTTGAATATCGAACCCGCTGCTGGCAGAAGATTCGACCCAGTTCGGTATTCGCCTTTTTTTGGGGTTGAATATCGAACTTGGTGCTGGCAGCAGATTCGACCCCAGTTCGGTATTCGGCTTTTTTGGGTTGAATATCGAACCCACAGCTGGCAGCAGATTCGACCCCAGTTCGGTATTCGCCTTTTTTTTGGTTGAATATCGAACTTGGTGCTGGCAGCAGATTCGACCCCAGTTCGGTATTCGCCTTCTTTTTGGGTTGAATATCGAACCCGCTGCTGGCAGCAGATTCGACCCCAGTTCGGTATTCGCCTTTTTTGGGGTTGAATATCGAACTTGGTGCTGGCAGCAGACTCGACCCCAGTTCAGTATTCGGCTTTTTTTCGGGTTGAATATCGAACTTGGTGCTGGCAGCAGATTCGACCCCAGTTCGGTATTCGGCTTTTTTGGGGTTGAATATCGAACTTGGTGCTGGCAGCAGATTCGACCCCAGTTCGGTATTCGCCTTTTTTGGGGTTGAATATCGAACTTGGTGCTGGCAGCAGATTGGACACCAGTTCGGTATTGGCCAATGGGTGTCGAATAACGAACTTTGTGCTAGTTCAATATTGGCTATCAGTTAGAAATTGAATATCGAACGACGAACTTGTAACCCGCTGCCAACTTCACGGATCTATTATGTAAAGCTTTTCGCTGATGATACTACATGTATGCTTCATGTGGCCTATTTATATATACTACCAATGTAGCTCCCTGTATAATCACTGTAGAGTTACAGTTACGAACTTCCATATTATTTTTATAAATAAAATATTATACTAAAACCGTAAAACGCGAAGGCTTCTTTATTGGTCAATTACAGTCAATTATCAAATACTGGTGTAATGAAAAACGTGGGTTAAGTTAGGGGTAGGAATGATATAGCATTGTGCCCATCAGGTTCAGTCCCGGATATAGCAGTACACGTACGGTTAGGGCAGGAGGATCCATGTTTCACCACGGTTAAAGGCAGCAAAGTTGTTATGACACGGGAAGAAGGCATCACATAATGACATCATTAACTGGGATATCACCTGTTTACTGTGACACCACTGATATCTAGGACAACAGCATATTAAAAGGAGGAAACCCTCTCACAGCAAGTTCAATAAGGAACAGCCACACTAATGGTTCGATTTTGCTAGCAGTCGGACATTGACATCCATATAAATTAGAAGTGGAATGTCGAACTCACTGCTAGCTCAAAAAGAATGTGCTGGAGGTTCTACGAACCAAGTATTAACAACATTGTAAAACACGTATGCCCCCATGACAGCCACATAGTCGAAAGTGGTAAAGGTCTTAGTGGCGTTGATCTTCGGCCTATAGGGGTCATCTATGGCTGCTGAACAGCCTCCAAGTAAAGTTTGACTAGCTTAAGACAACGCGTTCGTGAGTTATTGAACGGAAACCATTTGGTCTGACCGACAGACATATGAGCAAAGCAATATACCCCTCAACAAAGATTTGGTGGGGGGGCATAATAATGATACTCGCCCTGTTTGAAAGATCCAATGAGCAGCCGTCGTCCAGTAGTAATGCGCTGGATTAATTTCTTTACATTGCAGTCCATTTGCAGGAAATCAACTAATAAAAAATGACTTACCCTAAAATACCCTCAAGGCAAGAAAAGACAATGCGGTCCAGTGCGCGTATCAGATTGCTGGGTCAATGGACAATACATGCTTTACATGACTTATATCACAGGCCTACACAATAAGTCAATTGTATCGAAAACTACAGTTTTTACTTCCCCAATTCATATAATTTCGTAGGCCTGTGCTTGTACATGTATACTAGTTTCATTTTCCAAGAACGTGAAATGCATACTGTCAATAAATGTTAACATCAACAAAACAATAACAACCATAACAATAACAACAACTTTATTTTCTGTAGGTGACATATAATTGGCTAACCAGTTTTAATATATTATTATCCACATGTGCAACTAATGAGACAGTTAAGTACAAATGTACATGAAAATACAATGACGTAAGTTGCCTTAAAATGTAAAAGTAATATACATGTACATTGTATTTTTTTTGCATACCGGTAAAACAAAATGTTTAATTGTCGCTAATTTCAAAGATGCAACACTCTAACAAATCCAAAATCATTCTTCATCAATATAGGCAATGTACTACTCAATTGAAACCACAAACCCCGGGATAGAGCGTGGGATAGCGAGGTTTAGTTCCGTTTTTACCTTTGCGGTGTAATCGCATTCCTGACTGAGTCCGGGTCTTTTGTTCCACAGCAAAATGGTTTAACTGGTTTAGGGCGGGGGCAATGAGCAATCCGAATGGGTTTACCTACTGCATCGCCGCCCTGGAGAGGAAAGTATTTTACCCGGGGTTCGATAATGCACAAGTGAAAATCGCCGCACTTCCCCATGCATATATAACTCTGTATTTCCATAAAGTAGCTATTGGTTGAACTCTATCCTCGACGTTGTATCTGGAACGACACTCTGTAAACAATCCCACAATCTATTCCAAATATCCATCTCCAAACTTCCTTTCAAACTTTTAGCAATTTCGAGGCATGACTTTCCATTTAAGTCTTGAGCTTTTATAACACTTTTAACTTTATCAGGATGCACTATTGTGAGTATTGTATCCACTAGTTGCAGACTCGTTTTTTCAATAGCGTACATCAAGGGAGTCTTTCCTCTCTTTTTGTCCTGAAATATTTACCATCGTTAAAGCTCAGACAAACTAAAGCTAATGTAAAATGTGATAATAAAGTAATGAAACACCGGACAGATGACACAACAGTCAGCAGAAACAGCAACTCGCACAGAAGCATGAAGTCCCCCAACTGACTAGTCAAAGTATGTAAAGCCAGCGCTTGTGATAAGCAGGTTGTTTTGAATCACTTTTCCAATTTTAAAACAAAACTGACAACAACCAACCCATTTATCTTCAAGACTACGTTGCAATGAAATAAATTTGTCTTGAAATATATTACACGTTCGTGCAACTTCTTTGTTAACAGATACTGTCAGTACGTCGTAGAATATTAGAAACATTTAAGTTTACCTGGGCTGAAGCATCAGCTCCTGCTCGGATTAGTGTACGAATGATTTCTATACTATCAACACCACTACCATGTGCCAGGATTGCGCAATGCAGAGCTGTCTGACCTGTAATCCATACAGTATAACGATAAAATGGGGATATTACATGTACTCATCAATAACAATATCATCTTTATATAGCATCACACAAGCATGAATGCCTGATAATATGAGGTAATCTACGTTCGAAACACTTTATAAAATTTATAAAATTGAGAGACGGTGTTTTTTGTTTTACAAATTTCCATTAACAAGTCCAGGGGCTCGATAATTTGCAAATCTACAAGTCCTAAAATTGAAAGAACAAGTCCAAATATTCATTAAAAAAACCCATCAAAGTAACCTGTTACAGATATGTGTAAAACAGACTTCTTTACACTATTAGCTGTTGAAAACCAGGGATCTGATTATAATTAATCTGCAAAATTATTGTTTTAGAAATTTCGATGCATTGTTTGGACTCACATAATTTGAAACTTTGCATCCTCACGATTTTTGGTAGCCCAGGACTCGGTACTCGTACGTAAAACAATCACAGGAGAGATGTTTGTAAAACATGTATGTTCCCATGACTGCCAAATAGTGGGAAATGGTAAAGGTCACTGCGACCTTGACCTTAGATCAACTGACCTCTAAATCAATATGGGGTCATCTAAAGCTTCTTGCACAAACTACATAAAACGTTTGAAGATCCTAGGACAAGGCGTTCGAAAATTACTAATATTTCTTTTACAAAAAAGTTCAGTGACTTTAACTTTTGACCCCCTGATCTCAAATCATGAGGGGTCATGTACTATTGCTGGTCAGCCTCAATGTAAAAGTTTGATTATTCTAGAACAAATCTCAATTTAGTCATTGAACGGAAACCATTTGGTCTACCTACCGACAGATATGTAACGTTACAAAGAAATATATATACCCCTTGACAAAGTTGGAGGAGGCATAATAACAAACGTATCTGTTAGACGGTGATGAAAATCCAACCTACCATAGTTATTACCAATGTTTATAGATATATCCTTGGCTTTCAGAAGTTCAACTAATGTTTTATGATAGTTAAAGCCCTGTGACGCGGCTACATGGATAGCTGATTTGACTTCTGGCTTACGACCATCGCTCGAACAATTCTGGAAATAAACATACTACAAATAGTTCATAGTTACATAAAAATGCATTTGGTATTTGCATTAAACAGAGTGTTTGTTTTAGTGCATTCCATAATAATGACTCACACTTTTTATGTTTATACAATAGAGGAAAATGATTGGGACATGGCAGATAGTTTTGAAGAAGAATTTGGCAAAAAACATAAGAGGTTTAAAGAGTAGATGTACCTAAACATGAACACCAGCATTACGCTGACACTCGGGTAACTGCAATAGCTCTTATTACTCTTTGAAAAGTGCAGCTAAATCTACAGGACATTGGACGCGCGAGTTGACAAAGACAGTTGCGACATTTTCATTGATTGACAAGAAAAGCTTAACATTTTACCTGCTTCTTAAATATTAAATTTTGTATGTAACTTGTATGTTTGATTTGATAAATTGTGTTTTGTTATTTTGCATTCTTTGTGTTTATATTTATGTATATGTGACCTTGTATATATGTTTTGTTAATGGCCAAGGCATTGCATAAATGCCGATTTGCTAATAAACTTGAAACTTGATCAAATTCCATAGATACTGTACATACCTGAGCAAGACTGTTGACGTTGGCTTGATAACTTATGAACATGGCCACAATAGCAGGTTGGTTACCTATCACAGCTAAATACAGAGGTGTCTGGTATCTTTGATTTGTTTGGTCAATCAGACTTTCCAACTTCTCTTCGTGCAGACGTTCAAGTAAAGCCTGTACCATATATTTGTCCTTCCTGCACACTGTAATATGTAGATACCTGGAAGCATGGTAACAATGTAAATAAGGAATACGAGAGAGCTTTTAAAAATAATGTAAACAGTCTTTGGTTGAGCGCATCCGCAGGGCAACGTTTTAATCGGCAGGGTTTCGGTACCTCAAGTGCGTGCCTTTAATGTGTATAGGGCTATATCTGACAATTAAAAAAAATATCAAAAACTGAAAAACAATTATGCTTTCATGTCCATTAGATCATTTTTCGCTTCAGCATTAATAGAAACTCTCTATGTGATTTATTACACGCGAATAGTCCTTTTTCATACGAAAGTGTTCTAGAACACCCCATGAAATTATAAGAATCGTCTATTTTTTCGAAGATTGAATCCAAGTCCACGGAACTCATCGAAAGTTTTAATTTGCAATTAATGTAGTCTAGTATCATACAAAAACCGATGCAAGTAATTATGTTGACATTATATGACCGTCTGATATAGCTCTATACACTTTAATGCAAATATTGGTTAAACAATAGAACAATATAAATGCAGATGATGTGTAGTTTAATGGCTATAAAACAATCTTCATTGGTATGTTTTGATTTTATGATTGCAGTATTGTCAATTTTGTTATACAACAAATGTATATTGAACATCCCTGGTTTTATTCAGATGCACATTAAGTTTCACAGAATTTTACCGGTACTGTTAAAGTTGAGATCTTTGGACAAGTATTCATGTGTAATTACTGGAATACATGTATACACAATAAAAGCATACTTACGTATCTCCGTCGTTGTCAGATTTCGTTAGGTCATCTCTAGATATAGCAGCTACCTTTCGCCGGGCATTCTCTAATTTCTTATTTTGTGGAGGAGCTGGAGAGAAAACAACGCATTCTATTGAAACTACATGTACTTGCAAAAATATCCACATTATTATCATCACTTTCGGTCCGACCCCAGTGTTTTATATTTTATGCTTAGAACTATGACATTTGGGATGTTAAACAATGCTTACTTCTTTTTATCAGGTACAAATGTATACCGTTCACAAATCTGTACAAATATCGAACAACATATTTTGACCTATAGTTAACAATGAATTAAATAATTTACCTTGTGCATTTGACTGTGCTCTAGTCCTGATGCTGTGCATATTCCTGCTAGATGACATTGCAGCACCAGTCTTACTACCATTTGGGTTCCCTTCAGCAGAGATAGATGCTGCAGGAGTTTCTGGTGGTTTCGGAAGTATTGGTTTAAACTGTTGGGCAGGTTTCTCCTGTGTTTGTAGAGAAGGATTGGATTGGACTATCAAGTAGATCACGTTTGGGTTTGGCTGCAGCTGTTGCACAGTCTGTTGTTGAGTTGTAGCATTGACTGTGGTGACAGGATATGGTAGGGGCGGTGATAACATCTGACCAGACATCTGTGATATCTTTGGTACATCCATGACTGGTTCTTGAACCGTATTTGGTGAATGTGAAGTTGTAGTTGGCGTTAGTTTATTCTGGTCCAATAGTGGTGGTCCATCCGCTCCCGGTGGCAATACATATTGCTGTCCAGAAACAGAGACTTGTCGCTGCTCGTTTTTCTTCATTTCATCTAAGTGCGTGTCAGCTTCGATAAAAGCCAATACATCATCAAATCGCTCATCATTGTCAATGAAGTCGTTATCGTCTAATTGTGGCTGACCCGGACTTCCATACCCGGATGTGTTAGCAGGAGATGGGGTAGCTATACCGGTATAACCTCCAGGGAGAGTCATTTCTGGAGATAGCTGGCTCTCATGTACATGTCCACTTTGAACATATGGTGGTGATACGTTCATGATTGGGGTCGTATGTGGCATGTTCCCTAAAATCGGCAATGGTCTACTATCGATTTCGTCTAGAAGATCGTCAGCAATGAAATTATTGTTAGCAGGCAGGTCTAGTTCGGATAACAACGGGGATTGAACCAAGTTTTGTTTCCCATTTACCCCGAACTGTTGATTGTTCATTACCGGTTGTGCCATACCTTGGCTCAGATCATTGGTGCCCGTAAAACACCCGGTAAAATTACCCTGGTTGGCAAACGGAAAACCTTGTTGTTGTAACTGGGTATTAAAATCGCCATAATCAGCTGGTGGTCTGAAAAATTTATTTGGTTGATTTTCAGCATCATCTAGAGTTCTTCTACGATTTCCTTTCATGGTGGCCTGGTTTTGGTACGGCACCTGTGGTAGCATGTTGTTACACATTGGTCTAACAGGGGTCCCATTGCAGATCGTCTGTTCAGAGTATACAGGGAGCCCACCAATAGGACCTCGCCCCTGATACACATTTTCTTCATTGCTATCACCAGGTGTATCAATACTTAGTTTATCAATACTTTCAGTCAAACTTTTGACAGCATTGAGACTTTCGATCTCTGAAGTGGTTTCATCTTTGCGGGGCTCTTTAGCATTGCTTTCATTTTCTTCTTTCACTGAAATACATTTACCATAAAACATAATACAGCTAGTGTAGAAACATATTTAGAATGTCATATACTTAATTGAATTACTTATATTTTATAGCAAATGAATTAAACTAGCTACCTTTAACAGACATGACGTAACGCATACATGTGTGCACCACTTACTCATGTAACTACAATGTACTACTAATTAGACGTCGCAATATCCCCGTGAAATACAATCATACCGTTTTCTAATCAGGGGATTTCCCCAAGACATGAAAACATATTTTAACTGTACTTCTAGCGGAGGATTTCCTTTTACTTTCCATCATGAATGTGTTTTACTATCTTGCTATATATATATACGTATGAGCAGTCTCCATTTAGGATCCCGGAAGAACATTATCATGATATCATATCAAGATGTTTATTTTCGTGAGCTTACCTTTGTTTTTCACCATACTCTTCGGTAAATCGGCAAGCTTAGATTCCGTGTCACCTGTCTGACTTTTACCAGCATATTTTCTGGCAACGTCTAACATAGTAACGTTAATATTAGATCCAAATTTTATTCCAAATCACTGTTTAATACCACTCGACGTAATGGCAAGATATGTGCTTGTGGGCGAAACGAAAGTTGGAATCACCGGTGTTACTATTCTTATCATAATTATATTTCCAGTTCCTCATTTCTATTCTTGTTATGATGACTAATCCCACAAAATATGTTCATTGTGTACACTTTAAATAAACATCTATGGCAAGCCACAGGGATTAGATCTATATAATATTATAACGTTAGAATATGACGATATTTTCGACTTAACGAGCTTAGCTTATCCCTGTGTTGTAAGCTCTAAAAAAACACAATGTTAACTTTATAGATCACTGTATTTGAAGTCAAAATCGCGGCGATTAAATTGTAAACGTTTTGACACTATAATCACTATCGAACTGTTATAAGTAACCTTATATCTATATAAAAATCCAATACTGTGTGTGAATAACTTTGTAATGAAAACGAAAGTAGGCCTACATGTACATGTATGTGTACGCGTCCTATTTTTAGATACACTGAAACATGGTTGGCTGGAATATTTATCCGGAATCCCATTTATTTTCCAATAATAAGACTGTATTATTCGTATCCATCGAATATATACATGATGATTTCAATAACTTTTACAAATAAGTATCAAATATTCTTCCTCTTTTATCTCAACAGCGTCACTGTTTGTTTCGATTCAGAAAGTTCGAATCAGTTCTTTACAGTGAAAGTGAATGAATACAATAGGTAACAAACACTTCGAAGTATATTATGCTCCAATGGACAAAACTAATAAGTCGTACTGCATTGCAGCTTTCTACAATGTTTACTATATGTACAACATAAGGGTAACTCTGAAATTTTAGCGGTGTATAACCTAGTATAAAAGTCGTTTCCACGATGTGCGATTATTACACTCGACACCGTTTGAAAAGAACGTGCCAGAATCAAAACAAACAAATTCTGCCGGTTTATTACCAAAATTCGCAGTATTTACGTTTTCTTGTGTACTGTTTTTACAGAATATTAGGGTAAATATATTATGTCTTCATTGTCGATGGTTGTCAAGTGTTCATATTCGCTTGATGATTAGAATTAGCCGATTGAAAATTGTGTCATGAGTTTTCGCGATACTGTTTTTGCTGGATCCATTCCAGTTTGTCTCTGATTCATTTCAAGCTTTAGACAGGAGAGCCATTAATGATATAACAATCATATGTTGCATAGATGAGGCTTTTGGATGGTCCAATTGGAGCATAACTATAAAAGGTTGATTTGGCAGTTGTCATAACTTTGAAAAGTTTGTCTTGTTTTTTTAAATTGATAGAGTCCCATCAAAGCTCTCCACATCACGTCACACCAACCCTTGGATGAATACTCACGTCCAAAGATGCATTAGAAGAAAGCAACGAGCGTATAAGAAATCTAGACTCACCAAAAAGAAGAAAGACCTTGACAGATACAAGAAACTACAACATGAAGTTAAATTCCTCATCAGAAGAGCTAACAGGGACTATCTGCAAACCACAGTCAGCGGTGATTATAAAGACAACTCTAAGAAGTCCTGGAGCTTTGTGAAAAGCAAAGGCCAAGAATCATCAGGTGTCGTACCACTGAAGAAAAAGGATGGCTTCTTACAAAGAAACAACACTGCGAAGGCCAACATCTTGAATGACCAATTTGTTAGGTCTTCACGAAGGAAGACACCTCATACTTACCAGATAAGGGGCCCAGCAACAGGCCATCAGTGAACAACATAATAGTAAACTGGAAAGGTGTTCACAAGCTTATCATGAACCTCATTACACATAAAGCGTCAGGTCCAGATCAAGTTCCGCCCTTCATACTGAAGGCAGCAGCAAACGAAATAGCACCTGCACTTGCCAAGATCTTCCAACAATCCCTTGACTCCGAAGAAGTCCCCCAGGATTGGCGTGAAGCAACAGTGGTACCACTCTTCAAGAAAGGAGATCGTCATCAACCTGCCAACTATCGTCCAGTTTCATTAACATCCATCTCTTGTAAGCTACTAGAACATATCGTACACAGCAACATCATGACTCATTTCGACCAACACAAAATTTTGAAAGACAACCAACATGGATTCCGGAAAAGAAGATCATGCGAAACCCAACTACTCACAACTATACACGAAATCGCCTCTGATCTAGCAAATAAACAACAAGTTGATGTAATACTACTAGATTTTGCAAAGGCATTCGACAAAGGACCATACTCCCGCCTTCTACGGATTCAGAGGAAACATAAAATCATGGATACAGTCGTTCCTATCCAACAGGACGCAACAAGTAATTCTGGATGGCACCAAGTCAGAAACGGCCGACATACTATCTGGAGTTCCCCAGGGTACTGTCCTTGGTCCATTGGTATTCTTAGCATATATCAACGACTTGCCTGACATGATCACGTCCTCCTCATCCAAGCTATTCAGGGTTTTCCCTAGGAATTTTCAACTTAGGGTCCAAGGACCCTCGAGGTTTATATTTAGGGAGTCCCCGAGAAATTTTGGGGGTCCCATCATATACGAGTATGCATTTCAAGTTTATTGTTACAGTATCAACCTATTATCAATAAAAATTATAACATGTAGATGATATAGATTGCTCAATCAGTCAATGAACCATGAGTGCAATAAATAGCTGAAGGAAAATGATCAAGCAAAGACGAAAATTGTCCATTTGATGGATCCTATTTGGGGTCCCAAGGATGCACAGTTATGCATAAATGAGGGTCCAAAGCCACAAAGTTGCTTCAGGGACGCAGAAAACTTGCATCAGGGAAATCCCTGGCTATTTGCTGACGACAGTTATATGCTGTTCAGGGTAGTACAGAATGACAACGACAGAGCAAGTCTACAGAAAGACCTCTCCGCATTAGAAGAGTGGGAAAGTCAGTGGCAGATGAGCTTCAACGCTGCCAAATGCTCAGTCATCCGCATAGTACCAAGAGGGCGAGCTACCATCAACACCCACTACGTACTGCACGGCCACACCCTTGAAGTTGTTGATGCCAGCAAGTTTCTTCTATTTCTCCTTTCCTCTTCTCTTTTCTCTCTCTCTTTTTAAACACACACAAGTATGCCAGCAAGTATCTTGGAGTGACACTCACAGACAATCTATCCTGGGACTGTCATATCAGCAACATCACCTCAAAGGCCCACAGGACTCTAGGTTTCCTGAGACGAAACATCAAGGAGTGCACGCCACCAGTCATGGAAGCCTCATACAAGGCCATGGTTCGTCCAATCATTGAGAATGCTGCCACAGTCTGGGATCCAACACATGCTAGCCACATCAAGAAATTGGAACAAGTCCAACGCCGTGCAGTCCGTTTTGTCTACAACGACTACTCCACTACGACACCAGGATGCGTCTCCAATATGCTGAAAGACCTGAACTGGGAGTCCCTTGAGAGTCGTCGCAGACAGAGCAGACTGTGCATGATGTACAAGATCCAGAATGAGCTTGTTGACATTGCAGCAGACACCTACTTCCACAAGAGTGATGCCAGGACACGTGGTCAACACCGACTATACCAGGAAAGGGTCCATGATCAGACCCTCGCCAGCACATTCTTTGTGAGAACTGTCCCAGAATGAAACCTACTCCCAGCATCAACGGTCTCGGCGCCGAGTTTGGACGCCTTCAAGACCCGCCTACAGGAGTAAATACCAGTGCTGTGCTACAGTGTATAAAGTTTTAACAGTTTGGACTATTTTAAACATTAATATTGATTACTGTACACCATCACCATGCACATTTGAGCTAAATACGCCTATTAAGTCAGACCTTTTTCTTGGTATTGTGTGAGGCCGAATTTCGGCCTCAAATTCCATTCCCAATTGGTGAAAAAAAATCCCAATTGCTGAAAAAATCCCAAATGAAAAAAAAATTAAAAAATATTTTTTTTATTTTTTTATTTTTTTACTCCAGAGCGAAAAATGTTTATTACTAAATATTACAGGGTATACCAAATATCTAATTTATTTTGGATTGACCGTTGTAGCCTATTGGATGGTATATCTAGTTTGTTTGGTCACAGTACGGTCTGTACTATGCATTGACTGCTCCGGTTCAGTACGGAGTCTAACCATCCTCCAATAAAAATGGATATATCCATGGTTTTAGATATTTTAAAAGGAAAAAAATCCCAATTTTGTCATTTAACCGCTTATTTTTTTTCCCAATTTGTAAGAATCTGCGACGCAAAATTCCCAAATTGGGCAAAGGCCTTTTTCCCAAAAAGGCCAGAAAAAGGTCTGTAAGTGCCCAGCTCAGTATATGGAAGAAGAAGAAGAATTTCTGATCTCAGTTAGGGAATTTCTTCTTTCTCTTCATGTAATTTGCCTGGCCCACTCTGGGACATTATCACGAAGTGAGATACAAGGAATCCAGAGGAGATACTTTAGCTTGTTTTGAATAGATTCCTTGGCCCTTTAATGTGCCCGGTATGAAGCTGGTTTCCTACCAGTTCATCTTTTGTTACTGATTGAATTAACCATTATGGAGACATCCGGCCTCTCGGTCCCGCGTAACAATACACAATGCATAAGGTAAACTATACTTACCAACCGCCGACGGGCTGCCTCGCTGTATGATTCCATAACCTCTAAATGTATTACTGAGAAACCAATGATGTGCCTTGCTTCGTCTCGTGGTTCTGACTGCCAGTGTCCGACTGACCCGGACCTTATCGTCAACCAGTAATTCCAGACTGGTTCAGTAGCGGAAAGAGCGCTATGAGCAGAAAGAGCCCACAATCACCACACCATTATGCACATGTCATGTTGAGAGTGGTTTGACATTTGCCTTCATAAACCTTGCGTAAAATCCCTGTCCCACTGGGTCAGGCGGAAGGTAAACCCCCACCCATTGAAATTGTTCCTGCCCTAAGCGCACAAAATATAGTTCACTGGAACAACAGTGGCCAGATGACTGTTCCCTGAGATACAACTGACTTCACATCCTCTGGCTCGGATGTCATCTTATTCATCTCAGAGTGGTACTTAACTTATGAAACGGTATTTGTAGATTTTCATCAGGAGGGGCTGGTTGATCTCTTAACAGCGTAAAGGAATGGAGCAACAAGTGGGGTAACACGTCATCTGTTAGGCAAAACAGGATTAGGTGTCTGGTGGTGCAACAGTGAGTGGCAAATGTGGCAGGGTGCTAGAACTTGTCAGCCTTGATTTCAATGAGGTAATGGGTGATTCCGAATATCATCACCAGTCTTCTAGCCTATCAGACCTTGTTGCTGAAGTAACTCCAAATCAAGGTTGGAAATCATCTTGCTGGTACTTGTAGACTTAGTGGTACTGTAATCACCCATGACAAATCTTGCAGTCCTATGCTGTACTGCTTCCAAGTTTTGTATGTTCCTGTTGGTATGAGGGTCCCAGAAAGTGACTGCATATATATATAAATTATATTCAACAGGCTAGTCATTCCTCGATGGTCAACCGCATAGTCTGTTGACAATAGATTAACAGTAAAATCATTTAATTTCAACAGGACAAAATTTCATCGGTTTGGTAAAAACAACCAGTTTGATGGCAGGGCTCGGCACTAACACTGGTCCCCTGGTCCGAAGCCAGTGAAAATCAATAAGGACCAGTGAAAATCTTGAAGGATCAGTAACTGTTTTATTTACAAAATTTACGTTTCTTTGCTGGGGGACTAGTGACCAAAAATAGTGTCAAGCCCTGGATGGGACGTTAATTGATGGATTTAGCATTTCAGATAATAAATACAAGGGCCAAAATTATTGTTCAATGGGATTTTATTTCATGGATGAAGGTGAACAACGAAATAGGCGAAATTTAATGATTTTACAGTATATAATTCACAGCCTTCTAAATTTGAACAGTGATACATTAAGGGAATGGTTTAATTCTGATTGCAGATTTACACATGTATTCATCTTCTGATTGCAGATTTATACGTCTTCTGATTGCAGATTTACACATTTATACATCTTCTGATTGCAGATTTACACATTTGTACATCTTCTGATTGCAGATTTACACATTGATACATCTTCTGATTGCAGATTTACACATTTATACGTCTTCTGATTGCAGATTTACACATTTATACATCTTCTGATTGCAGATTTACACATTTGTACATCTTCTGATTGCAGATTTACACATTTATACATCTTCTGATTGGAGATTTACACATTTATACATCTTCTGATTGCAGATTTACACATTGATACATCTTCTGATTGCAGATTTACACATTTATACGTCTTCTGATTGCAGATTTACACATTTGTACATCTTCTGATTGCAGATTTACACATTTATACATCTTCTGATTGCAGATTTACACATTGATACATCTTCTGATTGCAGATTTACACATTTGTACATCTTCTGATTGCAGATTTACACATTTATACATCTTCTGATTGCAGATTTACACATTTATACGTCTTCTGATTGCTGATGTACACATTTATACATCTTCTGATTGCAGATTTACACATTTATACGTCTTCTGATTGCTGATTCACACATTTATACATCTTCTGATTGCAGATTTTCACATTTATACGTCTTCTGATTGCAGATTTACACATTTATACGTCTTCTGATTGCAGATTTACACATTTAAACGATTTCTGATTGCAGATTTTCACATTTATACATCTTCTGATTGCAGACTTACACATTTATACATCTTCTGATTGCAGATTTACACATTTATACATCTTCTGATTGCAGATTTACACATTTATACATCTTCTGATTGCAGATTTTCACATTTATACAATTTATGATTGCAGATTTACACATTTATACATCTTCTGACTGCAGATTTTCACATTTATACAATTTATGATTGCAGATTTTCACATTTATACAATTTATGATTGCAGATTTACACATTTATACATCTTCTGATTGCAGATTTACACATTTATACATCTTCTGATTGCAGATTTACACATTTATACATCTTCTGATTGCAGATTTACACATTTATACATCCATCATGCCGATTGATCAGATATCCTACTCAGAGAAGTACACGGATGACAAGTATGAGTATAGGTAAGATATGTTGCTGTCTGAATCAGCTTGTCACAACTTTAAACTGCATTTATGCTTTCTGCAAGATTGTCAAAATTCTGCATTTATTTTGAAATCCACGCTATCCTTCATAGCCTGTTTTGTTTATATAATTTTAGGGCAAGGTTCTTAATGCTTATCTGATATTACTTTAAAAAATTGCAGATAAAGATCAAATCAAGACCAGGGATGTAATTAGTAATTTACAGGAACTATAGAATGGGTTATCGGAATAAGGTTTCAAATTTACCAGTCGAGGTACTAAAATGAGAAAATACTGTAACAGTAAAATTATGTCTTATTGCATGAAACCCAAATTGTTAGATGTTGTAAATGCAACGCCAAGAGACATTGCCCTTGTACTTACGTTGATTAAACATGTAATTTGTAATTTGCATTTAGTTTTGTGTTGGTAATATTTGTACACTTTGATTCTGTGCATCTTTGAATTTTGTAAATTGTATGTATTTTTCAGGCATGTTATTTTGCCACCAGATATCTCCAAACTTGTTCCTAAAAATCATCTGATGACTGAGACAGAATGGAGAAATCTAGGAGTGCAGCAATCTCCAGGCTGGATACATTATATGGTTCACACACCAGGTAACTCATCAATGGGAGTGAACTCAGTTCACTGTTTTGTATGAATCTAGTAAGATTATTTCCCTTTGTATGTTTAAAGATACATTACAGTTTGTTTAATGTTAAATGTGAACGATTGTAAACATAAGTTTGTCTGTCAGGTAAACTGTTTATCAAGGATTAAATGGGTGTAACTGAGTAATGGTAGTCCCTGCTATTATTTTGAGTGGGATAGTTCCCTCATTAGTATTACTTATTGAATCAACAGTACTTAGAGAACATTGGTTTGTGTTCTGAATATGGTTTTATATTTATCTATCAAGATATTTTTTCTGAGGAGAATACTTACAAAATTATTTTATGCTCTGCATGAGGACCACATGCTTGAAAGTAATATCACACTAACCATTCTGCATGTATGATGTTGATAATGAAGTGATCTATGTGATTTATTTCATGAAATAAGTGTGCGGAAGGAAAAATAACACAACTTATTTATTGATTAAATATATATCACAATACCATATGGCATATTTTATATGGTACTGTAGCCAGTTAGAAATATGTTGTTCAAATTATGTTTATTATATTTTCAGAACCGCATGTTTTACTGTTTCGACGGCCCTTGCCAGGCATGCAGTCAACAAATGCAGCACAAGGTCATCAAGTTGCGGCACATTAGAACCATTGCATGTTTTATCACCCGTATATGTCCACTTTATGTGTCACTTTTAAATGTTTTAGTTAGATCTGAATGTGTTCATCTTGTACATAGCCTTTATTTATCATATGTGTCAAGTTTTTAATGGTCTATGTTATAAAAACACCATTTTATTTTTTAACTTTTAATTCATTCAAAACTTTTAAGTAAAAGATCACGTAATGGATTGATGCTTTCTTTGCACTCTTGCCTTGCAAATATTTTTATCAGTTAATGAAAATATTTATGTTCTCTTATGTTGCTGATATTTGATTTCTAGTACATTGTAAAGCTTGACCAGATTAAACTGAGACTAATCGAAGTCTGTAAGCGTGTCCGGCTATATTCGGCTCTATTCAATTTGTATGTTTATTTACTGTATACCGTTATCTCCATATAAGGCCAGCTATAATTGTAGGGATATGTTTTAATGACTTTGGATTTTTTCAGATTTTAACGAATTATGCAAAGAGTCTCAGTTTAATGTGGTCAAGCTATATCAATAGATTATTCAGGACAGTCATTTGGTTACATTTCATTGTGAACATAAACAATGCAATGACTTTGATCAGTGTCTTATTTTAAGTAGATATTGTATGTTTTTGTGTATGGCTGAGTGAATAAGTAATTGATTTTCACGACCTTTTGATGCCCCGGCATGTACTGATGTGGAGGCACATAGTGAACCTGCGATTCATCTGTCTGTTCATTACAAAATGTTGAAACTCAAATATTTTTAAGTCCATCAAGGCATTGCTTTCAAACCTTGGCATACTTGTTGACCATCATAAACACGTAACATTTTCAAAGCCATGTTACACTATCCATCATGTCAACAAAATTATGGCCCCTGATTGACTTAGCTAGTTTTTATTTGTCTGTCTATTACAATATGTCGAAACTCAAATATTTTTGAAGTCAATCAATGCATTGCTTTCAAACTTGGCATACTTGTTGACCATCATAAACACAGTATATTATCAAAGCCATGTAGGATTGTCTTACTTTAACAGAATTATGGCCCCTGAATGACTTAACTGTTTGTTATGGACAAGGCTTCCACCAAGGGCATCAAGCTATTTTAAATAATAAAAATACAATGCTATGGTATTACAATGTTTGTTTACAAGTGAAGGTTCTGAATAAAAAGACTCCTATTATGTATCAGTTAGGCCAATGTTAAGTATTTTCTAGTTCTTATATTGTCTCCGTTGTCTTAATTGCTTTGAAATAATCATTTCATTAATCCAGCAAATGCTAAATAGCAAGAATTTTTGAATTGGCAAAAAAGCAGTGTATGAAATGTTTCAAACTCAAATTAATATGAAGTTCTTGAAAAATATTTTTGCTGTCTGTTGTATAATGGAGAAATTGAATGAAAATCTAGAAATTTGTTTGACTGAATGTCTTGTCAATGTCAGTAGACTTGACTTTGTGCTTGTTTCACTAAGGGTTTACGAAATATTGAAAACACAGTTTTCTACCTGTTTGTTATTTGTTAAAATGCCTAACTCTGTGAGTGATCATTTCAAGGCATGTGGAAATATAAAGAACAGTGTGCTGAAATGTTTTAATAGAAAAGGACATACAGGGTTTAGCATTGTATCTTTTTTTGGTTGGACACAAAGTTTATTCATGTTAATGTATATAAAACATATTATTTGGTTGTGTGTACAACCATAATGGTTAGCTTGAAGTCAAAGTGAAATAATTATTGTTCTCAATATTTGTACCAAGTAAAATAGTTGGGTGGGAGCGGCAGAAGCAATGAACTATTAATTTTCTTTTCAGTTTATTATTAGTTATGACATTATTAGGTGTGGCATTGTCAAAATTGAGGGCATATATGTTTAAACGCTTGAATCAACTGCTTCAAGCTCTTGCATTTTATTTGAATTTCTTGGAGGCAAGAAAGATAACTGTGTATATAGGTTATGGATTTATATTGGTGCTACTCGACTTGCTTCCCCTTAGTTGGAATTCATGCTGTGAGCACATGCTTAAACTTGAGCAGAACATATTTGGAATTGGGATCTTTTCAATTACATTAATAGAATATTGTCATTTAAGTGAAGTTCATTTTTCTTTCATGACATTCGAAGCTATTGAGGAAATATTACGTAAAAATCCATATAATCATTATTGTTGTATAGCGTCTCACTACATACCATTGTGGTGCATTTTACCGGTATGTCCTGTTCACATCAATGGATGAGTATAATTCTGCAAATTATGTATGTAATGAAACCAGATTTTCAGGAGCACTTACAAAAAAATATTCTTGCGTTTCACATCATTTTTAGCTGACTAGTTCCTTTGTATTCCATTTACTTCTCTTGATGATGTTGATAACTAACATGCACACGAATGTGGTTATTGGTGTATAATATTTCAATATCTGCTTTTGTTATGTATCCCCCCATATAGAGGGGAGACGTGTCGATTTTGTGCTGGATGTCTTACACAAAGTTTTTCAGTACTTGTTTTCCTTAACCACTGGTCCAATTTCATTGAAACTTCTCATGCTTTATTGGTACCAAGCCTTGTTGTGCATGTTGTCATCATGATTAGCTTGGATAAATATTTCCTGAGTTATGGCCCTTTGTAGGAGAAATACGTTTTTGAATCAAAACTTCTAGTTTTATTTTGATCTTATTTTATATGTTCTCATTCTGGAAGATATCACTTTTGTTTTGTATGTTAGATATATGAATGTCTGCATAAGCTGTGCTATGTAGTGTTACAATAAAGTTGTTAGTAATAAAAATATCAAAAATGCATTTTTCTTGTTTGTTTTATAAATATGTGTGAATCAGAACCTTGGACATGTTAGGTTTACACTACTTCTACCTTTAGCTCAGACTGCATCATACAAAGAACTAAATAATGATTTTTATAAACCAGTAATTCACGTCCTAGTTGCTCCGCATATAAGGGAAACTGGCTTCTCTTCTCTCATACCTTCATGGCAGTGGCTAACACCATGAATGCGGTGTCGAGATTGATTAATATAAGTTGGATTATTCTTGCTCCAGTTTGAGCTTGCTGTACTGGCTGCTAGAAAAAGCAGGTTTCTGAAAGCAGTTAGGTTGTGCCAATACATGGCACCGATCTGCAGAAACATTCCAACCAAAAGTGAGATTTTACCAAATTACAAATCTAATGCTGGTTGTGATTACTAGTAATCGGTGCGTCCTGCTCGGTAATTGACAGAAAGATACACTTCAATATTTAAGCTGAGATTTCGCTCAGATTGAGATGTTTTCGGAGATTGAATTGATTACTCTACTAGTATTACTTGAGAACTAATATCATGCAGCAATCCATTGAATTGAAACTGCTCACTATAATGTCAACATCAATGACTAAGAATGCGTTTGATAGTGGAAAGTGACACAATATGGAGGTGTGACACTATGGACCTGCAGGCCCGGATCCACCGGGGGGGCACAGGGGGCCCGTGCCCCCCCAGTCGGCCTCGGAGTGACCATTTTTTAAATCACTTAAATGTTAAAATCCTTAAAATATTACCAATCGATATGGCTATGGATCGATAATTTGTGACAATAACCCTGTATATTACATATTCCGGAAGCGAGGGCAATAAAATGTGCCCCCTGTTGTGTAATCTCCAGGTCCATGTGCCCCCTATTGTGTTATCTCCAGCCTGATGTATGTTTTACAGCGTCTGAATGATGCGGATCAAGGTGTCTGTGTCCCTTGATCAATGTCACTACAGCGCTTGAATTAACATATTAAAAATTTTGACATGAATTTGAAGAAAGTAAATTTATGATATGTTTATTTGTTATAACTGATTATTTAACACTACAATTTTGATAATATCAAGCCTGTCTGGTTTTCAAAGAAAAACGTTAAAAAATGGATTTTCATTCAAAATTGAAAAATTCTTCACAAGGGGCACATTTAAATTGTCTATTTTTTGTAAGTTCAAATATTTTTTCTAAAATGTAAGGGCGCAATAATTTGCAAGATTTTTATTATTAAAAAAATGATCTGAATCTGTGAACACTAGTCACTACTGTCTAAGATAAAACCATGCATGGCCTATGTAATACACCAACCACCCCGGGGATGGGCGATGGATAGCCGGGGGGAAACGACCGTACATGTTTGAAACTTCCAGCTTTTCCCCACTGCCGGGGAAAGGTTGGGAATTTTCTCTCCGAACCAATTCCTCGGGGACAGTATTTAGTTGTTAGGGGACGGGGAAATACTGGAGATTTTACTATCAGCTGTCCCCGCAGGGCCGTGGAAGGACGGGGATTTTGACAACTCAAAAGTAAAAATCCCGGCCCATCCCCGGGTTGGGGGTGGATGCATCGGACTGGTGCATAATTATTTCACTTCTGTTCTTCAAAGTGAGTATTATTTACGGGTAGTCTGGAAGATTTCTTCTAAGAATATTGTGTAATTCATGTTAGTTTTTGATGTTGTAGCAGTTCAAATTTATACGTTTACTTTTGATTTTAAAAGCTTAAAGTGCAGGAAATTGCATGATTTTAATTCAAAAAGTGAAAAATTCGTCGCCGGGAGGGGACCTCCCGCACCCACCCCAACTTAGTCTTCCAAAAATGTCTTGTGCCCCCCCCAGTCCGAAATTTCTGGATCCGGGCCTGATGGTATATACCCAACCGGATGGTAAACTTAATTCAAAGTCTGCATGGATATATGTTCCTTTTCTGCGTCCCGTCTTTTTATCTTCTGTTTGGATGTCACGGATGATGAAATGCAGACATAATATATACTCTTCTGTAGATTTCTGGCATCTTAAATAACCGTAGACGTAATTGTGTGCAAAACGTGTTCTTGCTTCTTCCAATATGTCAATAATCGTGGGTGTATTTTGATATATAGTATGAGAGACTTCGAAGAAAAAGTCAACCTATTATGAAAAGATCGTCTGCATGTGCGTTGGTTAAGTTCATTGTAAGAGTCATTTCTAAAAAAACTATCAAAGGTGTCCACTCGAAACTCAACATAGTTAATAAGACCATATTGATAACCCTGTGACATATTTTTATTGAGTTATTTTCCCTCGATCCCCTTACACTGTTTACTCACAGATGAGCAAGGGTACATAAGTGTATATATCAAGCACTAGAAAATCGAGCGCCGAAACTCGAAGGCGGTGCTCTTGTCTTGAATTCAAGTTGTACATGTGCTGACGACTCTTTAATAGATAGTCTATATATACTGATTACAGAATGGATTGCGACATCTTAATCATTGTTTAAAGAGGCGTTCCCTATAACTTTGATCGTTTAAATCGATTCAGGAATATTATACATTAAATGAGAATCATTATTGCTTAAACTCCTCAAATCTTCAACTAAAAGCTCCCACCAATTACCAAGAAAAATGGAAAATATCTTTCCGTAACGAGCCGAAATAGTCACGAGTTGTTTCCCTTTGACCACATAATAATCAATCACTGGAAGTGATACATTATTATTGGTGATTTGATTATATTTTTGACATTATAGAGACAATTCATATTTGCGCACACTTTCTTCTGACAAATTAGGATAATTGATAGTACTTTGTACATTTAGCTTATTTAATGAGATAGTAGAGAAAAACAAGCTAGTTATAGGGAATGTCTCTACAAAATGTAGAATGTAGCCTATTGAATTCATTCGCTGAGTAAAGTACAATACATGTACATGTACTAGTATAACATTTCTAATTTAGGCTGGCGTTTAACGGTAAATGTATCATTGTTATGTGTTATAAGGTCGCAGGTGTTCGAGTTAATGTTTTCTTCAAATGGTCCTCGCCAAGGTGACAAGTCCATGATAATGACCAGCGTGAAATGTGAATCATTAATAATGGAGATAATGTTTGCCGACATAATCCAAGTAGTTCCTTCACTAAGTGTATAATTATTTATATCCCACATTTAATAAAGTTCTGTATTACTGGATGATTAGAGACACATCATAGCATTGTTGACGTCATTTCAATGACAACGACATAATTTGTACTGACGATAACACTTATATGTTGGCTTTGGTCAAATTAAATACATGTAAACGTATGTATAATTTATCAATTTTTATTTACTATAGTTGGAAGCCAAAAAACTATTGGCATTTGTTGAAGCGTCGTTTGATAAACATATTTTAGAACGAAGTTCCTTGAGCAATCATAAGTTCATCATTCATTTTCTGATTCATACACGTTAGTAATTACGTCAGTGTTGTTATTTTTAATTTTGTGTCCTTGGTAATAACGATAGTATTTCCGGGTAGCTGTACGAAGGGATGTTATGAAAGCCCGGAACCAAGTTACATGTAGTCAGTTTTAAAATAATGGCCTGGACTGGTAATACATAATGTTTATTTCAGCTAACTGCTTAAATCCATAAGACCAAACCATTGTATCACGGAGCAAGTGATTGAAGCCACAAACCTCGGGTCGATAGTTAGACGAGAGTTAGACATTATGTGGATTTACCAACGCCAGTAGTCCTACACAATAATTGAAGTCAATTTGTCTCCTGGAAAGGTTTATTATTTGATTCGTATAAAACGACCACACGATCCTCGTTGGATTAGATTCCAATAAACAGCAAAGATTGGCGATTTGCTACTGTAATCAAAGACACTATAATGGCGGTCCGGGAATGACGTATTAATCATCTCAATGGCTCTTTTGTGTCATTTTCGTCAACTAGTTTTGAACTATTCTGAATCTAATGTCTCTTTAAGAACACTTGATCTTTCGATAGTGTCCCAGACATGGTTGTTTCAGGACTATGATTAAGAAACACAATATTAGTGAGCGTTCTCAGCACTTTGTCAGACTATAATGGTCGTTCACAGTAATCCATTTAAAGACCATTTATGTCCCTCTCTTGTTATTTGATTGGCAGTGAGAGTATGTATTTATGTACTTCCATCACTTTCTGATTATTCACCGAGGAATCGAAAATGAAATTCTGTCTGGTGTGATTCACGTTTTTCTTCCTCTCGAAGTACTAAGATGTGCAGTTTTGACCTTCGGTGCATGTCGGGAACATTCAAATAAGAGCTTCTTGGAAATTGCCGATGTGTCCCAAATGTATGGAATGGTGCGAAATGAAATGATTAAAGAAGCCGAATATTGACTGCGACGTTCTTGAAAGTACTAGTCTACAACTGAATATTTCTCATCAAAGCAGATATTGGCATTTTACATAATCTGGCCAGTGGGTGGTGATGTCTACTGAAAGCATCTTGGTTACCCCATGTACTTATATTATAAAAAGTGTTCGTAGATCTGGACCTTACTATCGTCTGGTGTGTGTGTGTGACGTGTTTGTAGTTTTTGGTCCTAATTGTCAGTCACGAACGACCTTGAAATGATAGCTAGCATAAACAAGGCTCATTTATGATGTACATTTATATCACTTTTATATAATTGCAATTGTAAATACATGTATAACAGTTACATAGTGTTATTTTATCACAACAGAAAACACAACTACGTTATTTATTTACGTTTGATAATATCTTTACTAAATTTTCTTCTATTTACTGTGACGATTTTTAACTGTGATATATGCGGTATAATGACGTATGAAATAGTCGGTTGCTTATGGCAGACTTAGAGCATGAAAGTATGTACGTTTCTAACACTGAGAAAAGCTTGCTCGTATAGCATAGGTCTCACTTCGTGTCGACAGCACTTTTGCCTCGGCAATGTACACCCGACTTTATAAATGTGCATCGGAAGGCATCGGAAAATGGATCCTCGCTGTCTACGTAAAGTTTTTGGGAGGTCATTAGAAAATTTGTGAAATCCCTTTTCCCGATGCCTCCCAAGGATTATTTATTTAATTCGGGAGAACAACGTCGAGGCAAAAATACTCAGTGGGGCCAAGGCAACCTGAATATAAGCATAGAGTAAGTTTAGTTGTGTAATGTAAGTGGTGACATAAGCGATTCTGACAAACATGTGCATAGCATTTCATTTTACCGTTGTATACTAATCATAACATGTTTACTAGTATATAGAAGTACATGTACATAATTATACACATGTATCATCACAAAAATGCGAGAAGTGAATGTTAGAACAAATAAATGGCAGATGCGTCGTCTGACTCCATTAGTTCATTATGTGGCTATTATAGTCTCATGATGGGATCTAGTTTATGTACTAGCTGTCGTACTGACCTGTCCAGTTATTAATGTCCGTACTCCGGCCACGTTCCTAATCAAATTACCCCTATCATGACCAGTTTTTTTGGAAAAACAAAAAAACCGCGTTCGTATAGAGCGTGGTGGCTTGTCATAAATACTATATACGCGCTTTAACGTTCATTGCATTCTCGCGTATTTTTCCGCATTCATAACGACGTTCCAGTTAGTATTGTAATTAATTGTGCATGCAGCACTTGCAAGCACGTGGCTATTAGAAACCTTTTAAGCAGTGTTAATTTCGCCTGTCTACTAAGTTATTTGTTTACTTATTTAACATACTATGACATCCGATGTTTATGACGTCTTCTGATAATAAAACATTGTGTTTGTAATATTGTTGAAGCATTTTGATATTTTCCCTGTACTGGAGCTATGTCAATTAATAGCTACTTTGGTAGCTACTTATTGCAGGCTGTTATCGCAGGCTCACTTGAATTTAGCCCATTGTTGATATGTGCATGAATAGAACATCAAAATGATTGACTGTGCATGATCGCCGGAAGGCGATGTTACGATGATGATAACACAATGGTACGATGGTACGATGATGAAAACACGATGGTACGATGATGAAAACACGATGGTACGATGGTGAAAGCACGATGGTACGATGATGAAAGTACGATGATGAAAACACGATAGTACGATGACGAAAACGCGATGTTATTATCGCGTTTTCACCATCGTGCCATCGAACCATCGTATTTTCATCATCGAACCATCGTATTTTCACCATCGTATCATCGTGTTTTCATCATCGTACCATCGTATCATCGTATTTTCACCATCGTACCATCGTGCATCGCGGTTCAGGGAGACACCAAAAAATACGTTTGTCCAAACGGAACACCGTAGCTTAAGACGTTACTCGATATTTCGCTGGCTGAGAACGAGATGGTCGTTAGTAGTGAATGTCGTGAGTACTACTTACGACATTATCGAGTTCCCTCACCTGGTTTCAAACGGGAAGTCACTCTAACTTACTCGAAATAAGTCAACCGCAGTTCCCTCCCATGCATTCAGGGGAAGTAACTATTTTACCATAGTAAATTTCGTTTGTTTAATGACAGTTTAATTTTTTTTTTTAATTCAACTCTCAGCCAACTTTGGACGCACGGTTCTTCGTGCCAAGTATCTGGATTTGTATGTACCTGAAAAGCAGGGGTTTCTACTAGACTCAGATTGCTTTGTGTATAAAACGGTTGCAAGTTATTATCAATTTAATAGTTTGTTGATGTAATGCATATACGAGCGTATATCTGAGTCAAAGGCCTAAACTAAATGTTTTTAGGTATTTGATCAGAGTACGTAAGTTGTATCGCTGTGAAATTTGAGGACATGGAACTATCCGGATGCATTGCCTTATAGTTTGATACACGTTGGGATATTGACACTATGGTATATTTGATCATTATGACGATTGACGATTGTATACGTGCGGGTGGTAGGTGGAACCATCTGACGCCTATATCTCTGACTCATTGCTGACTGGCTAGATGCTGGGCCGGCTCAATTATAGATAGTTCAACAACATCAAAATTACTCATTTATTTTTGTAATCAAGCATACTATGACTTTGAAGTTACTCTTTAAATTCGTTCCACCGCCATGACTCACAAATTTAATATCAACTAATGAATTTGTATTAAATGCCAAAAAGAGACTTTGGTTTCCAATAATTCCTAAGCGAGGATACATTGTGGTTGCTATTCAAAGTGTAACTAAATTAATAATATGTTGTTGCATTGTGGCAATTAATGTATTTAGGTGTGAATTAAGGAAATCTTGCTAAAACTTTTTTAACAGATCTCATTGACGTTATGCATTCTCGTTCAACCAGCGTATTTTGTCATCTATAAGATAGCTGATCGAGAGCTCCCAGGTTCGATTCTCGGCCGGGACACTTGGTCATTTCAGAAACGCTTTTTAGTGTTTCCCACCCAACTAGAGATGCTCTTGGTTGGAAACACAGGGGTAGTCTCGCGTGTATCGGTGCTTTACAACGGGCACGTTAAAGAACCAAGGAATCTATTCGAAACGAGCTAGGGTATCGCACCCGGATTCCTTGTATCTCACCTCTGTCTCTTAAATTTGCGATAATGCCCGGAAGAAGAACAAGAAGTTAGTAAGGGAACAATATGAGGGTGTCGTAATGCAACAAACGGAACGATTTTAGAGAAAACCCAACTGTGTAGAATATGGTCTTCATTGTTCAAGAAACGTTTTGATCACCTCAGCGTTTTTGCATTGTAATGCGCGTATATTTACCGGAGACAAATGGAAATGACCGAGCTTTCACGATGGTCATTGTTCTAGAACTCATTAGACACAGACTCTGACGAATCAAATAATGAATCGCTGTCGTCTTATACTTTACGATGCATTTTCATAAAAGGAAAATTATGTGTGGGCCTTTTTGCTGAATAAAGGGTTGCAAAACGCCTATATTCTCTTTGAACGTTCGCATCTAATAACTAGACAAAAATGAGCAGATATTTCTTAACGATTTGAGATTATTAGAAACACCAGCGGTTTGGCTTGAAACGGGTATTCAATAAGTTCAAAGGCACAAGGGTTTTATGACAAAACGTTATTACGAATTAGACTTTTCAAACGATCCTTAATTCTTTACTTAGAAGTCCCACCGACTTAGATCAAAGAGAATTTCGACGTTTCAAAGCGAATTTAAGCACATATATATAGTAGTGTAGACTCATCGAAACAAAATTAAATTTAATTCATTTATTTTCTCTTCATTTCTTCTTTTAATTTCTATTTCACGGGTGTGATCCGATAAACTGTAAATTTATTTTGTCAATGTGTCGCATTTGAGATGCGCACGTTAAATGCCCCATATAATTTAATATACGTAAAATGAACGCTTAATTTACCAACATCTAAAGACTTCTGTTTCCTAACGAAAACCTTATTAAACGTCAAATTTGGACTTTAAACGGTTGAATGTTGTGAGAACCCACTGAGAATTTGGACAAAAAAACATCTTTATTGCCTCTTAATACCTGCATCGGTCATTTGAAATTGATTCTATTTTACCTCTTGGTCAGCTCATGGCGTGGTGTTGGTTTTTCTTCTTCTTCTTCCGATGAAGTACAAAATCCCCTCTGGGGCATCGTCGTACAATTTTTGGTGTGAAACGTCGATATATTTCTTCATTAAAAATGTTCGCCGAACCTTGTAATTGTATGATGGACTGTCAGGGTCTGTGCCGGACATTTATAAGTTTTGATATGGCAGAAAAACAAAAGGTGTACTCATTTACTTGGGCTATTTACCTTTTACGTATGATAACAGTTGTTGGCATATTAAGTTACATTAAGTCAGCTTGGCCAGTTATTCACATGTTTTTTTTTTAAAAATGCCGAGCTTAGCCTTTATTTGCCAGTCAACTTTTTTCTGAAATATAGCAGGCATATATATGTGCCTCCACCCGGATTTGAACCTTGGTGGCCAGATTAGACGGCAAGCGTACTAACCACTGAGCTACGGAGGCACTTAACATTTTATAATAAATGTTACTATCTGGAACGTACCAACGGTGGGACTTACACACATCTATAGTTATTGACTTGGAACTCATGTGTAAACGTATGGTTGAAATATCCCGTGATGCCAATGCTTGATGCTAAATTGTACAATGAAAAGTAGTAACCGATAATAATGGTCTGAAAATAAACCGACCTAAAATAGAGCGAAAACAGCGACCAATGTCTGCAGAAGTAAACAGCACAATGCACTCGTGGAAAAATATGTTCAAAGATCAAGACAATTTCTAAATATACTCAGCAAAATCTCCATCATTTAATGTGCATTACGTCTAGTAACACCAATCGAGATGCACCATAGAATCGCAAATAGCTTCTTGTTTCCAGCGGTACCAAATATTATAAAGGTATGTCTACTTTTTTAAAAGAATCCTACCCCCCTTAATGAAGAAATATGCAAGTACATGTAGAAAAAGTGTGGCTTTTGTGACCGTTTGGAGCATTGCTTATTAGTATACCACCAATCTTACTATACATGTACATGTATTAGGAAAGGGACGTTTATTTAATTTGGGACAATCCTTTTACACGTATGAATGGAAACCTAAGCTTCCCTATATATATTGTTCTATACAGTATAAATATATGCAATGTATATATTAATTTGACATCAATGACAATCTACCATCTTGGCAAGTGATACCGAATATTTAGCAAATTAATCGGTAAAAGGGATACAAGTAATTGGACACGTGTTGTTTCTCAATGTTCAGTTGAAGTTATAGTTACTAGTGTGAGAAGACGGTGTATTTTCTCAGGTTCCCAGCCACTAAACTACCGGATATGGATAGCCTGGCTCCTGTGGTGCGTACTGTAACTACGATCAACCTCTTGTGGTCAGTCGTCATAAATGTATCATAAAGTTCCTAATATGAGACCTTTGTTATGTAATTAACGTCCAATTTCCCAGTGATTGTTGGTCGTCTGTTTGAAGTAGGAAATTACTATTGTGAAACACATTGCCTTGAAAAGACTATCATAAAGTATATAACTCGACAGGGGATCTGTGTTGGTCAGTTTATGGTCTTTTTAAAAGAGTTGTTGGTGGGCGTTGGATTTCCCTAAAAAGGTACTCTCACTGATGGGGAGATAAAAATGGTCTAAGTACTAAACACAGAGATAATGGTCAATATATCGTATTTTACAATGACCCATCAGTCCTTTGGTCATAAACTTTTATTGCCACCTATAGAAATCGGCAACTTCAGCGGGCTGTAATAAAGGAAGGAAAAACGTATCAATTACCCCTTAATTGATAGATAAAGGGCTGTTTAAGTGTTTATTATGACAAAAACACTCCTGGCATTTGAATGTTTAAATGTTCATGATGACTTCGGAAACAATCCAGACATCTACGTGTATAAGATCTTGTGAATATCTACAAGGAACGTACATGTCCAGAACTTAGATAATATATCTTTTACTAGATCTGTCTGATAATATGCCTACAATTTATAGTACTATTTTGGAAATCATGTTGACTCATATATCAATTAAAGCAAATGTCTGAAAATACATTCATAGTAAAAAAATGATATTAATTCTTATGATATTTTAGAGGCATGTAATGCCTATCCATGTACATTTTGTAATTATTATCATGTTCCAAATTGTATAACCACTTATTACTCTGTTACTTTGTACATATTGTGTTCAATATCCTCTTCACAGTGGGAAATAAAGCATCAACTTGAATGAAATTGAATGGAAAGTCTATCATGGTTTGAATTCCCTATGATTCTATCTCAGTGCAAATTTACCCAATCATTATAAAGTTACTTTTAAACTAGGCTTTCGCGTCCCTGAAACTATCTCTATCTGTTGAGCTAAAAACATTCATTCTCGTCGAAACAGCGTATTTTTCGTCCGAAACATAGTCTTGGAACTTGACTTACCACTGATAATGGGTCAGAAATAAACTTAAAAATACAAATTTTACAGCAAACCAGTTTTGGAGATATGTCTATGCAAGACCAGGTTCTAATTATTAAGCACCACAAAACTTTATTGAGTTCACAACTATCAAACTACATGAGCTCTAAGTTCATATTTGTTGCTAGATTATACCAGGAAGCTATATAATATACGTTCCATGCTTATACTCAGTTTTGAGATCAATTTCAATTTGCGCGAAAATTTGTACGCTGTTCTGTTTCAACAGATCAGGGCCTGGAAGACCAAATCGGAATACATGCTAGCGGTAAATAAACACCAAGAAGGTATTTGTGGACCCCTCTCAAATAAAACACATTTTAAACTACATGTTTACTATTATTTTAATTTCAAAGTGCATTTAACCGCCGTTTTCTGATTGAATGTTAAAAACATGGGTGCTAATTGATATGTTCATTCCACCATCTTGTAAAGATGGTTATCACGTGATTTTATCAGTTGATCAGTTTGTAGTCTGGTATTTATTGATATATCAACGTTCAAATCAATGTTAATTTTTTATTTAAAATATGTTATTGGTGTTAATTGACATGTAAACTATCCCTTCAAGATGCCGACAAATAAATTGCCCAAGGGACCATCTATTCAATGTATTCATATAGGGTGGCTAATTACCAGTGGTCTATAATTCAAGCAACTTACTTCACAAAGATCACGGTAGCACCTTCACATGCCTTCCAGGTATCAAACATTGTCTACCTTAATTTCAGACCAATTCAGGACACTGGCTGGATAATTACTTAATTAGCTAAACAATGGTAGAAGTTCATTGTTCTTATGATCGTAGTTTCTTCCCACACTCCGCCAAATAACTATGCTTTAATTAATAATGACGAAGCAGATCAGGACAGAACAAAAGGAAACAATTTGATTTAGACCTATATCGCCGGTATCATTTCATAACCTCGCCTTGTAAGGAGTTGACTAATGTCATTTACGTAGAACTGCTTTTGCTTTCGACAGACAGGTTCTTCTTGCCAAATTAGCCGACGACGCATCGATTTGGCTACCAATCAGTTGATAATTTATATAGTTATAGTTTATCAGAAATGACGAAGTATCCCTGACAGGGTTCGAACTAGGGACCAAACAATCCGTAGTCAGTGCGTTTCCCTCCTGACGACCATCCTGTCACACAACTTTCAGTTTCACAGGCATGCTGTAGTTGTGCTGTGAAAATAGCATTTATTCAAGTAAATCTTTGAGGCTTATGGTGAAGTACGACATCACAAGGTTTGAGCTTTTTAAAAGTCCAACTACACCAGTAATGCCTTGATCGAAAGCTCGTACACGACTTTAACGAGTTTCAAAATTGGTATTATTCTCGCGGGTTCTGTAAAATTATATCGCCTGGCACAACTTGTATTGGTACTGTACCATCTATCGATAGCTTGCAACGAGCTTGTACGGTGCTTGTAGGTTCGCACGAAACTCCAATGACACTCGTGCGATGTCCGTACGATGACCGAAAGGCGTCCGTACAAAGTCACTGTGTACCTGACCACGTATCTTTTCAAGCAATTTTTGTCTGTTCTTGAGTCCGAAAGTATGGAGTTTAATATGTTGTATTTGGTATTTCTCTGTTGCATTTAGGTAGTGTGGTATAAATATAGTAGTATATGACTTCATAATGACGTAATATGTTTACAAAAGCTCAACAAAGTTGATCCACGATCACAGAGTTAGAGTTCCCAGAATAAGTGTCTTGTACTAGCTTTAGTACACACATTAATAAGTCCAAGTTACCCGCCTTGGCATCGAATAGACTATTCATGTTCGAATCTCAGAATGGTGTAGTTTCTCATTCGGCCTGTTGATGTCACACAACTAGCACATACTAGTAGAAAAATAATGCTTACTTTCTTCCAGCGTGTGTCTACATTGCTCGTGAATCATGGGCCTTATTTACCAACATTGTAATTGTAAGACTGAAACTCAGACTTAGACTTCAAATCGACAACATTAATAATCACTGATATTCTTCGCAGTTAGATTTAACCCTGTGAAATTTTATATGATCTTTTGTTTTTACCCACTTATCCTGCCTACCCATTTATATTAAATCGGTATATCTAGAACAAAATGAGAGCGAATATACAATTAGACATCGTAAAGTCTAAGTCTGAGTTTTAGAATATTACAACGATTGTGAATGAGGCCCGAGTTATGCCATACTACGAGACAGGAAGCAAATGCGCCGAATACAATTATAATTGTCTTTAGACAAATTAGTTTGAGGTATGGATAATGGATATATTAGGCTTGAAATAACTGGGCGAAAACTATTCGCTGCCAAACGTCTTGTCTTTAACTATCTTTTAAACATAACCTTGTTTTAATTTCACGTTATCACGTACGATAGATGTAAACACATGTATTATTCGTTAATATTTTCTACGGAATACCGTTAGGGCCATCGTGGTTACACATTTAAATCCAGAGGGCGACAATGCGATAGTGCGATAGTACGATGGCGACAATGCGATAATACGATGGCGACAATGCGATAGTACGATGGCGACAATGCGACAACGCGATAGTACGATGGCGACAATGCGATAGTACGATGGCGACAATGCGACAACGCGATAGTACGATGGCGACAATGCGATAGTCATATCGTACTATCGCCATCGTACTGTCGCATTGTCGCCATCGTAATATCGCGTTGTCGCATTGTCGCCATCGTATTATCGCATTGTCGCATTGTCGCCATCGTACTATCGCATTGTCGCCATCGTACTATCGCGTTGTCGCATTGTCGCCATCGTACTGTCGCATTGTCGCCATCGTACTATCGCGTTGTCGCCATCGCGTTGTCGCATTGTCGCCATCGTACTGTCGCGTTGTCGCCATCGTACTATCGCGTTGTCGCCATCGTATTATCGCATTGTCGCCATCGCGTTGTTGCATTGTCGCCATCGTACTGTCGCATTGTCGCCATCGTACTATCGCGTTGTCGCATTGTCGCCATCGTACTGTCGCATTGTCGCCATCGTACTATCGCGTTGTCGCCATCGCGTTGTCGCATTGTCGCCATCGTACTGTCGCATTGTCGCCATCGTACTATCGCGTTGTCGCCATCGTATTATCGCATTGTCGCCATCGTACTATCGCGTTGTCGCTATCGTACTATCGCGTTGTCGACTATCGCCAATCGACTACTGAGTCCAAATACTAGGTTTCATTGACTCAATACAAGGAATAATCCTGTGAAGTTTGACTAACCTTGCTCAATGTAAGGTCATGTGACCTTGACCTTTTGCCTACTAACCCCAAAGTGTAGGTTTCATCTACTTAATACAAGCAATCATCCTATGAAGTTTGAATACCTTAGGTCAAAGTAATCTCCAGTTATTGAGCCAAAATCCTTTTCTATCATAAGGTCACAGTGACCTTGACTTTTCGACTGATAAGTATCATCTACTGAATATAAGCAATAATGCTATGAAGTTTCACTTCCATTGGTCAAATTGTCCATTAGTTATTTAGCTGCAACTGTGTTTTAATGTAAGGTCACAGGGACCTTGACCTTTGATATACTGATCCCAAAAACATTAGGCTTCATCTACTTAATACAAGCAACCATCCTGTAAAGTTTGACTACCCTAGGTCAAGGCAATCTCTAGTTATTGATCAGAACAAAAAGGTCTACGGACCGGCCCATCAACATTTGCAAAACAGTATACCCCCACTTCCTTTCAGTTATTATTCACAGAGTTATCTACTCGCGCCTTTGGATGGGGAGTGTGATCATAAACACGTATGCAAAGTTTCAAGGCAATATCTTGAAGGACTTGAATTTAAGGACAATTTATGTCTAATATCTAAGGTCTAGGAAATGTGGTTCTGGTGAAGATTTTTAGTTTTTCCCATCCGAATCCAGAGATGCCCAGAGGAGGGGTCTATCTGATCCCTGGGGTTATGATTTAATCAAACTTCAAAATTGGTAGAGGTCCATTAGACCATGCTACATGTCAAATATCTAAGCTCTGGCTCTTGTGGTTCTGGAGAACAATTTTCGAGTTTTCCTATACAAAACCATATATGCCGCGGGGCCAATCTTACCCGGTGGTCATGATTTTAACAAACTTGTCCCCTAGACAATGCTTCACACCAAATATTCAAGCTCTGGGCCTTGCTGCATCGTAGAAGATTTTTTTTTAATTTGGCTGCCATGGAAACCAGAGTTCCTCATGAAATTCCATTTTTGAACAACTTTGAAATGGGACCACCAAAGGATCATTTCTACCAAATTTGGTACCAATTGACCCAGAGGTTTAGGAGAAGTATATTTTGTAATTTGAGGCAAAAGTTTGACGGACACATGGATGGACAGTCTGATGACAGTTTCCACAAAATCTCAAAAGCTCACAATGTCAAAGTGTAACAGGTGTGCTAAAAATTGGACTGGTACGAAAATTTTAACCAACGACAACACCGTGGTAAGAAGAGCTCCGCTATTCCTTGAATAGTAAAGCTAACTAGAACTCCACACAATGAGATCTATATATGTATCAAGTTTCAAGTCAATATCTCAAATACTTTTAAAGATATGCTCCGGACAAAAAAATAAGTATTTTAAATAACAAAGGACAATTACTCAACAAGAGGGCCATGATGCGACATTGCGACAATGCGACAGTACGATGGCGACAATGCGACAGTGCGATAATACGATGACGACAGTACGATAACGCGATAGTACGATGGCGACAATGCGATAGTACGATGGCGACAGTACGATATGACTATCGCATTGTCGCCATCGTACTATCGCGTTGTCGCATTGTCGCCATCGTACTATCGCATTGTCGCCATCGTACTATCGCGTTGTCGCATTGTCGCCATCGTACTGTCGCATTGTCGCCATCGTATTATCGCATTGTCGCCATCGTACTATCGCACTATCGCATTGTCGCCCTCTGGATTTTAATGTGTAACCACGATGGCCCTAACGGTATTCCGTAATTTTCATCTTGGCTAACGACTAATGTCATATCATTAGTTGAATGATAAATCCGTATGTTAAACATGATAGCATTTTGCTATATCATACACTCTTAAACAGCTCGATTATTGTGGAGAAGGAATTCAACATAATCCTATTTGTTTAAGTGAAAACAAACATCTGGCAATATTTTTGCATCAAAATTAATTATTGTCATAATTAAATGTTTAATGAACTGTCAAGCGTCTATTGTTGCAGACGTGATGGGTTAAATAATGAACGCTGCTGAAAATAAATCAAGTGCCTTAATTAATATGACAAATTAGAATCGTCCTAAATGGTCCATTATAATTATAACACATTTTATTTTCGGACATATGAACGTTCATACTTTCTCTGGGACTAGACTTGTGTATGAACATACACTGCAGTTTGCTTGTTATTTTTTGACATATAAAGCACATAAAATCATGTGCAAATGGCCTTGGACCACCAATATTATCTGACCAAATGGAGACTTTCGTGTCGCATAATCCTGATATTAGAGTTCTAGTCTGTCCTTTGTGTCACCTTTATTTACTTTGGCTCAAACCAGAAACTTTACTAGGACAGTTTTAAAGATTTCGATGTACAAAATTGTGCATTTTTTTATATTGAGGAGTATTACCAAATCATGATACCTCGTTCTCGATGCCAAAGCAACTTAGCCACTAAATCCCGTAGGTACTCGAAGTCGGTCCGTCATGGAAAAAGGTCAGCTTCCCAATTGGCAACGTCATACTTCAACCCCTAAAGTCTGACTACACGTCCACTTCATACAATGTTTGATGCAATAGTGAAATATAAAAACCTCAATCATCCTCGGGGCCCTTACAACATGTACCATTGATGAGTTGGTCTCAATATTGAGGTTAAATAAAAAAAACCCAGTAAATATGGACCTGGAAATTCAGGTTGATTGAATTACATCCACGTAGATGAAGTTTTAATGTATAATCTGTTAGATAATTTCATATACGTTCGTTGTCTTGTTTTATTTAATAAGGAGGGAGCACTTTGATCCATGTTTGCAATTCGTTCACTTTTATGTTCTTTTTTAAAATTATAATTATTTCAACATTAAGTTTGTATGTGAAGCAGTGTTGTTACATTTACCCAGCTATTAACGGTATGATTGAAATATTATAATGTTGATAAACTCATGGGAAAATCTCTATAATTATAATCAATAATCAATATTTTTCTTTTAAATATTAAAATCAGTTTTTTACTATGACTAGGCTATAACAAGCTTCCATATAATTATACAGAACATTGTAAATTGTATTATTATATATTATTGCTATTACGCAATATACCTCCGTGCCCTATAGATGCAATATTCTGGGATAAACAACAACTTTCTGCTGTACGTCCACAGTAGATCCGAATACAAGTTCTTCAAAAAAAGACAAAAAAACTTGGAAATTCTACCATTTCAATAAGTGTCGTTAGAACCTGTTTTGTTCCGTTTCTAGTCTGTTATAGCAGGAACAATGTAATTCTAATTAGATTTACACTGTTCCTGGTTACAGATAATTATATTTTAGACATATTTGGCTAAATATACACAGTTCATACGATAATCGTCAGAAAGCTTCAAAACACACAAGAAAATGAATATTAAATTATATAATCTCCAAAGACATGTATTGGAGAACCCTTTTGAAATGTATTTCTGTATTTATCAATCATAGAATATCATTATAGACCATTGTTACTAACCTAATTAGTATTAATTACACGAGTCTGTAAAAATCGGGATTTTCAAAGAAATATCTACAGACTTGTTAGACGGACTGTATTCAGTCGCCTTTGTAGTACAGGAAATATTGATGATATTGTTTTGATGTAATTACGTTAACATGTAGTTTTACAACCAGCGTATTGTTAAATATTGTGCGATAATTATATTTATTACATGTAATGAAGATGCGCGCCGCTCAGCGATGAAAAATGACACCGCCCCCTGAGGCTAGAATCGCTCGTGATTGGTCTGTAATTGTTTTTGATGCGCGCTGATTGGACTATCAGTGATGCGCGAGGCTAATAACTCTATCTGTCATGCGCAATGAACACCGCCCATAAATATGGATAAAAATGGACGACGTTGCATTATCTGTTATTCATATTCAACAAGTGTTTATCTTGTAACAATATACGGTGCTCAAAGATCGAAGTTTTTGCATAAGTTTTTCTGATATTTTTAAACTTTTTCTGTTTTAAACATACGAACTATTTTCTTGTGACACTCAACAACGTGGTTTTAAACATTGGACATTATTTGTTTAAAGTGACAGTGTAAACAATGCAAACTATGAATTGTGAGATACAGCGAGTGGACGTACAGACGGACGAACAGTCAGATTTTGGAAGTGATGTTGAAAATACTTCAAATGTTGCAGATTACAGAATGGACGCAAATATTTCATTAAATATTCCGACGAACGGACTAAGAAACCGTCGGGATTATGACACTCATGCTTCCGACGATTCTTCGTGTGATGGCGACAATGAGTTGAGCCCGATGCCGCCAGGAAAGAGATTCAAACCCGACATGTCAACCGACGATATGAAAATGTCCCAGTCTTTTGCCAAAGGTAAGAACACATCTATTTATTCTGCGTTTTTTTCTAAGAGCTCTCCATAAATAATATTATTGCTATATATAATGTGATTTATGCTGTGGTTTCTAGAGACGATTTGTTAACAACTGTACTTACTGCAAAACATCATCTCAAGATCATAAGAAATACTTGAAACTAATGATGTGCCGAGTTCGAATCCTAACCTAACATGTCCGTCAGGTTTAAATAAATGAAACGAGAAGACGGACCATTTGTATTTGAAGAGTTACATCCAACCAATTTGTATAAATAAATACTGTTGCTTTCATTTGAATATTTGGAATATAGACATTTCTTTACCAATATTATAGAAACATGTACTTTTATATAATATTTCGCTTGCCAAGGAATGTTAAAAAGCCAACATTTCGTATATTTTACAATTACTTGTATACTATTCCATAGGCTGCTATTTTGATGTAATAATATCCGCTTGCCTAATTAATTATTTTAGGAATAATAAGTATAAAACATTTTATTTCATTAAATTTGTATTATATATATATAATAGTTTGCCCGTCTACGTATCTTACATAATTATATAGGCATTTCTATATGTGTATACTATAAGTTTTCATGTATGAAGCGAAATATTAAGTACAATGTCTATAATTACGTACATTCATTAATTAACTTGCTTTGAACAATTAATATACATGGGGTCAGACGATGAAGCACGGTGTGGTAAAAATATGTTGATATATTAACTTTTAATGATACATTACCCACTGGCAAAAATGCCTGAAAATACCAAGTAGAAGTGGTCAACGCACTATATAACCGGTATGTCATCTTCTTATAGGATTAGGCGAAGTCATGTGTTCTTGAATATGTTAGAATACAAAATGTACTAATAAAATAGAACAATCTAAACCAATCTAAAACTACTAAGACATGTCACTGATCAACTTACAGCTTTGATAACCAATAGTCTAGTACTAGTATAATATTTACATTAGCTTATATTTAAGGTGTAAATATAATTATGATTTTGGTCCGAAAATACGTATGTCTTTGAATTCCACGACGAACTCATATTTTGAGAGAACCAAAAGTTAATTACGATACTGATATATATTAGATCATATGTTTATGAGATGTCGTTACATGTTGTCGGTTCTGCGTACGATCGTGGGTCTGAATTATTCATCAATCTTAATAGCATAATTTTATTTGTTCTCTTAGAAATGAATGAGCTGCTAGTATCTTGTATCTGACTTCTGGACCTCGATAGTCTTTGCAGCCTGTTCTATTCTATTCATTGCTTCATTAGAAATAATACATTAAGTCAGCTTCAGTCTTTAGGAGTCCTAATAATTTATTTGTGATCGAGTAACATTGCTTGTATGTATTATCCGCCTCTGATCAGGAGCTTTTCTATTAGAATAATACAATCCCTGCTCTGGGCAACTGAATGAAAATGCTGTCGCCCTGCAAGTTGTATACGTAGTCGTGACGTTGTTACTGGTTGAAGTCCCAGGACTAGTGTGCGTTTACCTAGTCCATTGGTTGTGCATCCTCAATCTTTTTTTCTTCTTTAGTCGCCCTGGTAAACAATTAAGACAATTGACGTATAACAACACAAGTGTTGTTATTAAGTTGATTCTTAAGTGGCTACGATTGCCTAATCTTGAATAAAAATATGCCCTTAGGTATTGTACTATTAACGTTTTGTCTGAAAACAAAAATAGACACATACTGGGCACTGCTTGTCAAGGTTTAAGCCAGGGTCTTTTCTCAGGAGCACTGTTTGGGAATACCCTCAGATGGACCAGGAACGACTCAATAACGTACGTGAAATTAGCCAATGATGGCGCTAGTACATACTTCTGCTGTGAAATGAGGAAGACTCATTATGCACTATTTAATGGTGCTCGCTCTCGACCTACTGTTAAGCCAAGTGTCTCAAACACTTAACTACTTCTTGTGATATATGTTTGCACTTAGAAGAATCGAGAATATTAAGTATTGTCTCCCTACGTAATTTCTTGTAGCGTTTTGCAATATTGTTATATTCCCTAGCGCATTAACTTTTACGAATTTTAAATTCTAAAGCAAAATTAAGTACCTAAAACGCATTTAGTCAATATACATACATGTACATTCCTAACATACTGAATATTGTAGTCACGTACTGAAATGCTTGGTATTAAAGTATACATTCACAACAAATCAAACTGTGGCTTAACAAGTTGCGCTGCCAATACTTATAGACGTTGTTTCTCAATTATCGATTCCAAAATTAATCATTTTCATGTAAAATACTACAAACTGATGTTTGTTTAATGTGGATTTTTCCAAAAATGCCTTCTACCCAGAAATGCCCTACCCATCAGATCTTTGTCATGATATAAATACGTGTAATATGATTAATGTTTAAACATAAAGACGTTTTGGTGATTAGTTCTCACGGTCATTATACTGTATAATAATAATTATTACATAATAAATAAGATAATTTTGCCATGTAATCAGGGATATTCATTTTCTAACGTCAATAACGAGAAATCCCCGAGAGCAACTTTTCCCAGGTATAGTTACCCCACCTTTTGAATATTTTATTAGTATAATAACCCTGGAAATAATTATTGGTCAAAAAGAGGACAGCAATTTCATATTGGTCAACGTTGGTTATAGCCCAATTGGTCATTATGGATTTTTATTTTTCAATTAGCACTTTACTGCTAGTATTACGGCGCGTCAATTGCCTTACAGGATTGAAACCAATTTACATGGTGACATTAACAGGTACAGGTGAAAATGAAGTATTTTCCTGGCAAGACCAACATAGGATCTCACGATATGTTTCGGTTAATGCTGTCATAATTATAACATTGGTTGGTTTTGTTTAGCTTCGGGGAGGTCATTTGGTGAGATAATTTATAAGGAGAATAAATTATTTACATCTCCCATAGAAATAATAGATATATTATCAACCAGTTTTACTAATGATTCAAGAAATCTTTGCACCTCTACAGCAATTGGTTTTTAAGCTATGCTCAAAATTAAGAGAATAATACTTGAAAGTCGATAGCCTTTGATGCCACTTGATTGAATTAAATAGGCGATCAATTATAGCAGATTAAAGGTGATTGCAAGAAAATAGATCAAACCAAAAATTCAATTTCGCCGCTCCAATGATGCGTATATGACTACGTATTTTAACAGGACGACAATGCGACGATCCCAGACAACAAAAAGGCGCGTGCTAATGCTTTCATTGATTACAATGAATGCTAGAAATAGTGACAAGGACCATCAATTAAAGGTGATGATTTTAATAAGAAGGGTCTAAGCCCCTTTGTAATCCCGACAATCCACACTCCTTTAAAAATTACTGGCTAAGGTCACTTGGCCAATGAAAGTCGATCGTAAAACATGACAATTCTATTTATGAAAAATTGAATTGGTATCAATATAAGATTTGACCAAATATGTTTGGCATTGAAATGTATCGATATGGACAAATTATTTCGTGTTATAAAAGTTTTCGTTGAATACATACTAATTCTTCTTTGAATAAAATACTATACGTTAATTATACTAAAATCCAATTGTCTATTGTTAAATAATTTTTATTATTCCTTGTTAGTGACTAAACTAAGTAATACGAATTTTATTTCGTTCTGGTTATTGGTGCTAATCTGCATGCATTGACAGGAAGTTGAACGAAGCTACGAGTCGTAAAAATATTTAGCGAAATCATAAAATAATGCTTTGGAGAAATAACCATATTTTAAAGAAACGGCCAGCGTATATTCTACATTTCGATGGTCAAGAAAAAACGGTTCGGTGTACTTTATTCCACTTCCAGCGCAGTTCCGAGCCAGCTTGAAGAAATAACAGTCTTTTATCTATTAATTAGTCTTAGATTGATATTAATTAAATCGTCAGAAACCTGCTTCCGTTCCTATTACGAGCTAATCAAGATAACCTGATGCTTTTCTTATGGAGCGAGAATAATGACGATGCAATTTACAAATAGCCGCCATTAAATTAATTACACCCCCTGTTGATACTCTCTTTTGCGGAGGTAATTCAAAGTTCCTGGAGGGTCTAAAGTCCAACCACTAAATCGTTTACAGATGAGTTTATGTAACAAGTATGCGCATTTGAAGTCTAACCATCTGATGATGTAGTTATCGCCCATAAATACTCTCCAGAGTCTGGATTAAAGGCGTGAATGGTGGTCCAAATGAATTTTATCGCAGATAAATTGGTCTCACCTACAATCGTTTTATACCACATCATTTAACATGAAGGTGACCATATTATGAATGTCGAAAATTAGATAACGGACCACGGTAGAAGTTCATGGAAAATTTACAACATTTCGTTTAGAAGAAAACTGGTTTTGTATTTAGTGATAGAATTCGTACACGCGAAACTAATTGCATGCCGTTACTCAAACATTAAAACTACTTGACTAAGAATAGTATCAAACACACTCTGGCGACATGGTCATTTTGACTCACAAAGCGATCCTCGTGCCGGAGTCTCGACAAAATAGCTTTGGTTAACAAAAAGTAACAAACCCTCAATGGTATTAAGATAGACAACTTCGGTGTTATGTATAATCTAAAGCGCGACATCCATTCAGCGTAGACATCAAAAGCAAACTGCTCCTTTATAGTACATGTACATGATTTTCATACAACAACTTATTCATCTAATTTATTTGGTTCTTAATAATCATCACTGGTGCTTGCTTCAAACAGGTTGTTGTTGTCTTCTTGCGAATATACTTATACATGTTAAAACATAAGTGTATATTCCGATCTATTACGTAGAATACATCACTTGCTATTGGTGTTCCAGGCAATCAGAATCTAGCCACCGGAATACAAAAACCAATATATTTTCTTATCCCATCAGCGTGTTGTAATATTAGACCTGCTTTCTGTATTTCCAGACACTCTATTGGACGAGAATGGTGTCAGGCGTTACCGTACAGCTTTCAGTAGGGAACAGATTAACCGACTAGAGAAAGAGTTCTTCAAGGAAAACTATGTATCTCGACCAAGACGTTGTGAGCTAGCACAGGAACTCAACCTACCAGAAAATACTATCAAGGTAGGCACAAGTTTTAAATATTTTCTTTCATGAAAAATGTAATTTATTGAAGAAGTTTTTATTTTCCGACTTCAAGTTGGCTACAGGTCCGTGTGTAAATAATAACAATATTAATTATAACAGATACAAGAAATAAAGAGATAAATATGCATTATACAGCATCATTACCACGGCAATAGAATTCTAAAATTGCGACTGCGTGTGCAAAAAAAATAAAGTTGTTTTGGTTAGAAAGTGATGCGAACTACTTCTTGTGTGTTTTGTTTTTATTTTGAGCTGAATTAAATTAAAGGTATATATTTAGACCTTTGCTTAAATACTCGTTCATGACAATCAATTACAAAATATAAAAAATTAGAACATTTACATTGTCATAACATAATTGTTATAAACTTCTACCAAATTTAGATTTAATCTGGTGCAGATGAACCAAGAATGACTTTAAGTCGAAGTCATCATAGGTGCCATTTGAGAAGTTTTCTGTTTTTGCTTTGCTGTTTGTCCGAATTTAAATTATCCGAATAGGTGCAAATGGTTCAAAATAATTAGATCATTAAGAGACAGTCAAAAATGAACTTTAAATGGATTCATTTAAACGTAGACATTTGTTATAACAGTTTAAGAAGTCCCGACATCTCATGATTTAGTATGTTTTTCCGTTATCATTACACTAAAAGTGGCTTTTTATCTTGTTTTAAATATATTATGCAGACGACAATTAAGCTAAGGATAATTGCAGACGATTGGTATTGAGTAGCGGGTAATAAGAACCAATCAAAACGATCACTTAAATCATTCGATGTTCAAAGCCCTTCTCAAGCTTACCATAGTCACCCAAATAACGTCAGATTTCAAATCTTGGTCTCAGCTGTGGGAAAACGACTCTGAGCTGCGAGTACTCGCCCATTCTCGTCTTTGAAGGGAAGTAATGGCGTCGCCTAATACGGCTAATTTACCGAGTATCACGTTTAGAAATCGAAATTTGTTTTGTCTTTTTATTGCGCCAATTTCAAATTGGACATTTAATTTTCGCGATAGCTCTTCTTTGATAGTATTGATAAAATCAGTCAGTAATAGGGGTAAAATGTCACAAATGGGGCGAATAATCATTTTATGGGATTTGTAACAACTTGATTATCCAAAAAAGACGTATTATAACAAAGTTATTTTCAATAATGATTGGCGTCATATGTCGTGATTTTTTTATTTCCGTTTAAACCAAACGGGATTATAAAACATATGTATTATTATTATTGATCATGAATTATTAATTGTGAGACTAATTTGTCCGTTTTCCCTGATTGCCCCCTTCTGTCGTTTTCGTGTAATAATTTACGAAGATGTTAGAAGACGTTTATAAAAAAAGAAGATAACTAGTATTAAATACTGTTATTTTAGCGGAGATTTAGAGATTAGCAAAGATTAAGACATTAGATTTGACACTTTATTGTTGGTAATTTGACTGATAATTTAGATAATTAATTGCAGATGTTTTTTTCTATTCTGGTCAACCGGGCTTAAATCGATTCTAGCTATTAGTATGATAAATTGATAATTTGAAGTGTTTTAAATTGAGACAGTTTGATAAAATGATGTTCCATGAAGAAATGCATTAATAACAACCCTTTTCTACTGGTGCTTTACATTATTAATACAATTTAAGTACTGAATTAGGCCTACACGTGTTACAGTTGGTTTAGGCAAGCTTTAGGCAATCGATACAGACAGTATGAAATCATAGCAAATATATTTTTTAAGGTGTAAGAATCATTAATATGTGTAAGTTTAGTCTTTAGTCTTATAAATTATTATAATTTAGTCTTATATAATTTATTTTATATTTTCCAGGTATGGTTTCAAAACCGCCGTATGAAGGATAAGAGACAACGTATGGCTATGGCCTGGCCCTATGGTATCGCTGATCCTCACCTGTACGCCTATCTCGCCGCCGCTGCTGCCTCGTACCCGTATGGTCTGCCACAGAGTACACCAGTAAACTACCCATACTCCTACAACCAACTGGCTCTACAGAGACCATCGGTACCAACCGTATCACCACCGGTGACGTCATCAAGTGTCGGAAGTCTCGGTCATTATCCATTTCCAAATCCACTCCGACCTAGACCGGAAACGTTACCAGGAATGTCGTCAGCGTTCCTCAGTAGATCAGGAGGTATAAATCCACAACTCCCGTTCCAGAATCCTGGCAGCTTACAGAACGTTCACAGCTTACACAGAAGTCACGGTGTTGATCCATCTGCGTTATTGCTAAACACGAGCGGTCCTTTGAATTCCAGTGGCGGTTCTATCTCGCCAACACTTGAAGATACCTCTTTTAATCCAATCCACACCGTCAGAAATCCATTACACAGTAGACAGTCATCACCCCGACAGATTTCTCCAAATTCCAGATCGCCGACATTAGCTAGTCCGCCGTCGGGAAAACTTCCACCACCGAACCAGACCAGCACTCCACAAGGACTGTTCCGACCGTTTGATATAGATCGTTCATAGGGACTCAGTGTTATATGAAAAAATCGACATTAAGACGAAAAATTTGAGTATATCCCAAGGGACGTCACTCTTGAACCATGATTAGAAATTGTTACATCCCTTGCATAACTATGATAATTTACGAATTACGTTGTTTCTCAATAATTGTGACTCGTGTTTATAAAATTATATGAAAAAAATCGACATTATTACACGAACATATTGACAGTTTATCCTTAGAAGGGACGTCACTCTTGAACCATGCGTTGAAATTGTTACCTCCCTTGTATAACTATGAAATTAATGAAATTGTTTCTCAATTATTGTTTGTTGTTTTCTTACTGTTGTTATTGTACATAGAATAAATTCTGATACAAATGAAATGAAATAAATGGTACTTGTTGTTATTCAAAGATAGCTACTGTACATTTTGTATAAAAAAGAAATACAAAATGTAACTATAAATGGTACTGTTTTGTCAACTTAAATGCATGTACTTTTACAAATCTTATGCTGATTCCAGAATACGTTTTGCGTTGCAGATTAATAAAACTTTATACAAGCTAAGTTTTAAAAACTTAAATCAATATCAAAACGTTTCGTACACTTTGAAATTATATGCGTAAATAGTAAATACGTTAATGAAACAGTATCCATTCTTTTGTTACCAGCGTTTTAGTGCTCTGGCACAGAACTTGACTGACCACTGATGTATTGTATTAGGATGGACCATGCTATTATGATTACAAACACATCACAAAACAAAATAGGATTTTTATCCCAAAATGTAAGCTTGACGCATGTTATCAACATTTTCCAGTGACCGAGTGAGTCAAATGCCCCAGTGATCACGTAAGCTTTTCAACACAAGGGAGGTTAATGCGTAGTATTTTGCTCGTTGGTAAGACACCCGCCTTCAGAGCGGAAGGTCGGAGATTGAAATTTTTAACACATGATTGCCATGGCATGGCTAGTTGTGAACTATGCTGGATATATCTGATGCCTACCCGCCTTTTACCTGGAACTGAAGGAGAGGAATCTGGAGATACTGCGATCACAAAACAAGTGCCTTACAAGCCAAACTGGCTGATACTTTTGATAGGGGTGATACTATACTGAAACACAACAATTAAAGTTAAACTGACATGATAGATTAAAAGTTAATAAAATAATCGATGCAAATGTGTATCAACAAGTGTTAAGACGTATTCGGGTTCTTATTCTTTCAGAACCAATTGTTATTAAATTACCGTCCAGTCCGTAAAACTATGTTTGACACATTTTCTTATTGAAAAGAAATACACATACCAAGTGTTATAACTGAACCACTGCAATATTGCACCAGAGGAGAATGCGCCGACAACAATTCAATTCAATTCAATTTATTGGCATATGAACATATTTACATACAACAGTACTGCCATTACTATGTTTGTCCATTTTTACCAAACACACTCAGTTGAACAATGATCCACATGGAAAACCCTGCAGTGACACCACTCCCGAACTCTCTACACCAATGTCGATGTAGTGAATGCAGGATCGGTGCGTTGCCTCGGTTTGAAGACTTTCCGAGACTGAACAGTGATACCACATAGCTTAGAGAACAGTAATTCCTACACAGTGACCTCCCTTGCCACAACGCTGTTAAGAAAACAGTATTAAACCATTCTCATGAATCAGTGTATAGTCAAAGACGTGAACGTCTTTGGTATAGTCAAGTCCATAAGTATTAAAGATGAAAAACACGCTGGCTAAACGAGAATGTATGAAACGAGAACAGTAAGAGGAGTTGGTCTGTATGTACGGGATGAAATGTTATAATTATTTACGTTTACTACAATTTACACAAATCCAATGGTTGCAGTCAAGCATTTTATTTAAAACGAAGACAGCCATCCACAATGTGGATTTAATGATTGCACGTTTAATGATGTTGTAGGCGAGTGTTCTCTGTCAAACCACGTGATAACGTTATAACAATGCTCACAAATTTAATTTATGCAAACCACACTCGCGAAATTAATTTATTAAGTCGTTTGTATAATTAATATTTGAAATTAACTAGAAGTGAGTACAATTATCGTTATAAATACATATAAAAGTAAATCACTTTTACGTGTAGAAGTTTTATTGACAAAACCTAATTTGAAAATACAATTTAGAAAAATAAATGTAACTTTATTTAAATCTTTAACCAAGTAAGAGTCAAAGCGATATTTGTTCGTTTGTTTTTAAAAGTCATAATACACAATTGAATATTATTATGGTATGTTCAGAACACAGCCCTACGGAATTATGTCTATAATATTTTGATTTATTGAGTGGGTGACAGATTGAGGAAGTGAAAAATGTAGTTTGTGATATAATTTCACAGGCCTGTGTTCTGATATACAGTGTGTACCTGCATTTGTGTCTGCTTTAAGTCGAAAGAATCAAATACGCACTGAGTTTATTTATCAAAGTTTGGAATTTTAAGTTCTCGTACATTTGATGAATTGACTTACACAACATTGATCAAGCTATTTTCACAATTTTTACGCACTTTAGCCTACCAAACTGATAGTAGATAGATGTCATAAAATTATAATATAGAATACAACGACATTAAACACCATTTGCAAGTTACGACCTTTCCGTTAGACGGGTTTGTAAAAGCATCGTAAAACTTTCACATGATAATCGATTCCCGCCAAATTTGATTTTTACTTTGATGAAAGTTTCAATTTGTTAACGAGTCGTTATCCTAGTATTGATACGTTTCTTGATTAAACATTGAAACTTATTGTGATGTTTTGACCTTTGGCAAATGACGGAGGTTTTTATTTGTTACGGACAGGTCTGGATATTTTATTGGGTCCTATCATTGCTAAATCATTGTTATTATCCGCAATGATCTTTTAACATCATACGGTCCGATCTGGGTGTTATGTATTTAGACATAAACACATACGTTCGAAATTCTTTAACAGTGTAATTTAGAATAGATAGATAGTAAAAATTACAAAATATCTTTTGTGCATTGCGTCGATAAAAGGACCGCAGAAATTTAATAGTCCCGCACTGATTGTTATGCGGTCCATTTATTGGTCAGTTCTAAATAACGTTAATTATGCTGTATTATCGCTAGGAATTGACCACCATCAAAGCTGAGGTTAAATGGACTGTAATCACATTAGGGGAGATAAAAGGGAAATCAGACATTCCCTACTTGTGTGGTGTAAATTAAATCATGATATAATGACGATTAACAACATAATTAGGTTCCGTTGGGACGGGTTACGGACCTTATCTTGTACTCGGCGGAAATCGTACTCAACAAGCGGTCCGGAAAACTGGAATTTATCCAGGTATTCATTTAGTCGGACAATGGGTAAACGAGCCCACACAACATGATGCTGATCATATATATCACAGCGGTATGAGCATTAGTTTAGTTTATACTAATTTAATTTAGGTCGATTGTGAAATGAACAAGTTTTTCTGACGTTAGTTAAACACTCTCGACACCTTTATGCTGATGTTATCCATCGATAAGAGGTTTTGATTTATGCTGATCGACTGCCAATGGAAGTACTGGTACCATTTTTATTTCGTCTTTGATAAGAAGTGGACTGGGATCGAACCGGGACCTCTCGTTTGAAGCGGTTGCTCTTCATTTAAGCTACCAAGAGACGGAGCTTGCATTATTCTTGAGCCTATATACGATTGTTGTCAGCTTAAATAACACCAGCCTAATGTCCACCTATATGGGTTATCCGGATGGCTAGGGTAAGTAGATTCAACCCTGCTGAAACACCTGTCAATATCCACTTGGACATCCTCACACAGCCGTAGTTGGTCAAGTTTCTGGAGGACTGTGCTGGTAAGAACGGTACATACTACATACTAGTCTGTCTAACATACCCTATGTTTAGAAAGACAACTCCTCAATCTACTCTTTTCTCATGAAATTATTTCCCTTTGTACCATCAAACATAGATAATCAAGCCCAGAATAAAATCTAGCAAAAATTAAAAAAGTTATGCTATAAGTGTTTGGTTGATAATATATATTATCTAGTCGGGTGGCCAGACTAACTATACATACATGTAGTCGTATACTTGCAGCGTGATTTGAGCTGGAAGCCCTATATAAACAGCCAATGACTTTTTCCTGAAGCTACTCGCTGGTATGACTGTTTGTCTGTCTAACGACTAAACACAACTCCTGAATCTACTCTTTTCTCGTCAAGTTATTTCCCTTTGCACCCTCAAATATTGAAAGTCAAACACATAATGAGATCTAGCTAAAATTGAAAAAAAGTTATTTGATTGATGAAACATATCATCTAGTCGGGTAGCCAGACTAGCTGATTGTTTCTGTGCCCAGTCTTACAGTTGACCAGTGGGAAAGCTGAACACGGAACATACACTGTACGAGAATATATATATATAGAACATGTTGTCGCTCAACTAGAGATTTGATGAACGCAATATTTCATACTTTTGTTTTATGATAAAGAATTTTAATTTCTTCACCGTCTTTGTACACAACATAACAAACCACTTAGTTATCAGACAGCACTATACTTCACACATATTACATTACGGAATGGTAAGGATGTACTCTTAAAATCGTGTGAAGGATGTGTTTTACCAATGGTCACTTGTAACTGTCAGGAACACAGACTTTGAAGCTAGCCCTGGTGAATAATCGAAGATGCTTTCGCGATAAAAAAAAGTATTCCGCGAGGCAACACAGAGGATCCCCGATTCATTGGCGAGCGTTAGCTGAAGTTTCAGGTACCGTCGGGGATATCTTAATGTATTGTAAGAACTCCCGATGTGTTCCTGGTGTTATAAGTCTGTCCAGCTACGTCAGGTTTGTACTACAGGTAAAAAGTAGGAGCTTCGGGGGGGAAAGTATCGGGAGCCATCGATGATCATCGGGACATGGGACTTAAAAAGTATTTTTATTCATTTTTATTTTCTTCAAAATAGAGTTTTCGGTCTTACAACCTCATTCCAAGCCAGCGAAGTGTAGAAGTATCGATTTTCATAATGTACCACTCTTTGGATTCTATACATGATTAACTCACTTTGTTATTTCATGCACGAATTACCCCCTTCGTATTTTTTATTCTAGTACGATTACCTCCCTTTAACTACAAATATGTCAGCCTACGGGATATTGTATAATTTATGTACAGTATACATTTTCCGAAGCAAAAAACGACGACTGGTACCACCAGAAATGAAATGTGGAGAGAGGTCCATGTAAGTGATGGGAACTTAATTGTTACATAATCTAACCTGAATAAATTAGCAATTAGTCTTAATTTTCACGGACGTAAAATCAAAGTATAATTATAACACTATGTCACAGTGAATGCAAAGTTAAAACGATGAATATAATGTTCATGCACTATATTTACGATAATATTTACGATTGGCTACGATGATATATAATAACAGACACAGAACGATCGTATAAATCAAAGTTAAATTTTATCACATACTGCGATCGTCAATCAGTGAATGAGATGATCGTAAATTCACGGATACTCACATCCATCTGTCCACGATGTGTAAATATTGCTGAAGATTTATTTAGAATTATGATCGATAAAGATCATTCAAGTTTTAGAAATTCATTGCAGAACAGAGCAACAGCAATATACGACCCTCCTGCCTTTTAAATAATGTAATCTGGGAGAATAAATAGTGTAATAGGTGGGTTAATTAGTCATAAATGCGACACGGTTATCATATATCGCTGCCTTCAAAGCACACCGTTTGATGTACACTCTAATTAAATTTATTTTATTAGGATCATATTAATCACAAGCACCTATTAAAGTATTAATTGATACAGTATTGTATGATGCTACTGCGATTGGTATAGTTGCCCTTTTCATGCTTTGCACGTGGCATTTGTTTTGTAATGAAATATAAACTAGAATACATACGCGCATGACATTGTGTAATGAATTTTTCAAATATATTCTTTCTGTATTCTCGCCATATACGGCGACCTCACAAGATTTTGGATGACCGCCAGTCAAAATACTCATTCCGTTGTGCAAGTTTCTATAATAGGATTGCATATTGTGATGGTTCCTTCGTTTTTAACATTTTTAATTATACAGCTATACACAACACAAAATATACTAAGAATTTTGTCAAAGTAAATGATAGTTTCTTGTCGGCAATGGGACAGTGTAGTTAGGAAAATACCTGACTCCGCTACTACGTTAGTACGAAATGTATAAGGGACAAAAATACAATAAGCATGACTGTGTTAACCAAACTAGTTTGCTCTATTTCACCATGAGAAATATTGAAAACTTCACCAAGGTCATCGAGAGCTTGGATACTTTCTACTTCATGTATCGTGTCGTTGTCTGACTCCACTATCCGTTCGCCAGCGTATTTGTCACCCTGTAGTCTGGACTCTGGACACTTGCCTTACCACTGATATTATAAGGATGGAACCATCAAGTCTAGTAAAGTTTATAAAACTAAATGAGAATTTAGACCATTAAAGTTTGCATTCTGTGACAAAGATCATTCGCTTCTATAAACAAACATGGGCTTTAAGACAATTCTCTTCACGTCGCAGTATGACTTTAAACTTTGTATTTGTAACCTTAATTTGACCTCCTGGCATGCCGTTTTAATTATGATACATAACGACCATGATAGCATCAATCACATGTTATTTATATAAGTAAACTATTGTATAATATGAATGATAACTATAAATTTATGCATCGCACGTACATGAAGAAGTAGTACGTGTAGGTCCAGTAATACAATAGTTCTTTGCTAGTGGACAACAGCAGTTAGCAACAATATGCCATGTGAAGTTCGCATGCAAGTTTAATGTCCCGAATGTATCTTTTCATTCTTATAAACCGCGACATTCATTTGTAAACACCCAATTGTTGTTGTTGTAGACAGGTTTGAACGTAAAATGCTCTGCTCTGCTCTGCTCTGCTCTGCTCTGCTCTGCTCTGCTCTGCTCTGCTCTGCTCTGCTCTGCTCTGCTCTGCTCTGCTCTGTTCAGCTACATACGTAATTCGTCCATTACTTAATTACAATGTGCATGTACTAGTACATGCGAAAAGACAACTATGGCACATTTAAGACAACAATAACTATGGCATTTTATTACACTAATGTTTAGCAATCAGAAGTTACCATTTTAATGTTTCATTACCAGATAAAAAATTATGTTTATTCTGTCCTGCAATGAATAGCCATAAGTAATAAACATTGTTCATGTATCTATTTTGATATAAAAGTAACGTAAAAGTCTAGAGTGTCATATAGAGCTAAGTATGGATGCTGGCTGTGACACTGACGTACCGACACCTTTACTGGACGCCCTCATTGTATGTGTAGACAGTTTTGTGATCACTGACTGTTAGATTTGTCTTCCTTTGTATTGATGAATGTCAATCATTATTAAATGAACGTATCAAATGAAATCTATAAATAATAATTTGTTACGTTGACAGATTGTGATACTTAAGATGTCCACTTTCTGTGCATCAGATATAATTCATACTCTTCAACAGTCCAATTTATTATAGATATAACAATTAAATATAGACGCATTCATATTTTGATTAATTTATAGGAATCGTCACTGATTTGTCTGCAGTACTAGTAATGTGTATACAGACATGACTGTGTTGTGTCACATAAAATACATTAAAACTTAATAGAATTGGAAATAATCGTACACGTACATGTACTAGTAAACAATATGATGAAATGAAAATTTTAATTTATATCATATCTTATTTTAGGATACGTGTCCTACTTTTAATCAATATAAGATTAACGATCAATTAACGATATAGATCTTATTCAGTGGGGAGCGGTGGCCTAGAGGAAGGGCGCGCGCTTCGGGATCGAGAGGTCCCGGGTTCGATCCTCTCCGGACCACTGGTTAAAATCTCTGAGCAAGACCCACAGCTCCACTCCACCATGGTGTAAAATGGTACCTGTGAGGGCAGTGTCTATTCCTGGGCGCCGCAGATCGATGTTGGCTGCCACACCACAGGAGAGAAATAGTCTCCCCGGGGAGACACGAGTGTAGGTTTCCATATGTAGCCCAATGACCAGGGGAGTTAAAATGTCAAATGGTGCTTGAGCGGCCTAACAGCTGAAAAGAGCCCTAGAAAATTGGTAACTTAACTTTTTTTAACTTATTCAACAACATGTCCGTATGATTATGTATGTTTATCATTATGTTTGTCCAGGTGATGTCACAAATATTCATAATGTTTTTTTTTCTAATATACGCGCTCGTATATTCAATAAATTGTACAAATACCGTACCCTAACACGTGCAATAGTAAACATATTTGAATTATAAAAGCAAAATACATCATTATTTTGTATATCGACAATTGAAATGAATGCTTCTCAAAGTATGCCCATATCCCATCGAAACCTCTCTTAAAGTTTCATTGACTGATCAAGGTCCTACAACGCTGGACGGATGAACACGCACACGCCCGAATGAAGCTGGACTTTCTAAATAATGCTCATTTAAGTGACATAAACTTAGCTGTTAGGGCTACTACTATCGGACAAAAACAAGCGTAAACTTGTGAGTTTGGGTCGCTTCATGATTAAACATATTTTTATTTAGCAAGCAATGCTAAGAACCTAGCCAATGCTTCAAATAATAAACAAAACCAGCTTAATTGTCTCATAATGTTTCAATCGCACTGATACAAGTGTATTTAAAGAGAACACGCGTTCCTACCATCATGATTAGATGCAAACAAACGATATCTTTAACTACTTTGTCAATATGTCGTTATTTAAAGAGATACCATCGTAGAGAAAACACATGTGTCAGATTAGGCATGCATTATTTATTGATCTATTAAACTACGATATAGGATGAGATATTTGGTTGACTTTCATGCGAAGTCAGTCGTGTGCTGTGTAGGATTTGTGTCGCCATAGATATAACCAACCTCTCACCCTTGGTGACACACCTTGACATTATAGTCAACTATCGGTCGGACGTTAGTGCGCGTGCTCACGCAGACCCACGTCGCCATAGTTATGACGGCCCCTAACACCTCTACAGCAATTTGTATCACGTCAACGTTCTATTTTACATGTAATGATATGTATTTATCTTACAAAACTGTTATCATTGACTGATAATGGTCATTCTATTGACGCCTTCGAACCTTTAATACAACAGTACAATTGTTTTAGAATATTGACACCTAGGGTTGGTGACTATACTTATAATTACTGTTACGCAATATGAACAGTCATGTATGTAACCACCCTTTCTGTTCTTGTGTCCGGATTTTGTTTCTTTGATATTTAGCTGGTATTGTCCTTTGCTAAACCTCCTACAGCGACCTCCATTTACACCAAACAAGCGCGTCTTTCGTAGCAAAGAGTTCAGAGTATTTCCCACATATTTGTTGATCAACCCTCGTAGTGATAGGAAGTTTGTATGTAATAAGCATTCTCCGACGTTACATGCTGGACTCCGTCATTGAATAAAAGCAACCCTTTTCTACCTCCGACCATGGCTCATAGGCCAGCCATATTCGGCGCGGGTCTTATTCGGTTCAACAAAGCCCCATTTCATCGTCAGAAGTAAAACATTCACTTTACCGCACTCATTTCAAGTAACTTGTCTGCAATCCATAATTATATGTGCCTACTTTGTAGTCAATGCTGATGTTTTTGAGACGTGTATGTACTAGCAGAGATACTTCACACAGGTGTATCACTGATAAATCATGTATTTTCTATCATTCTATTTAACTTTGTTTTAAATTTATGGCACCACAAATGCACCTGGGCACATTTAATGTAAAAACTTTGCTATTCTTGGAGTGGCATTGATACATGATATTGTTGTAAACTAGTTGTAGAAGAATAAGAACTAGAAGTCCATTTAAAGAAATGATTTACATAAAACTAGGCATCGATGTTTGTACAGGGTGTTCTATGTAAGATGAATGTAATGATAACAAAATTAATTTCATGGGACACCCGGTACCTGCGCCACTGGTGAACTCGTATGTCTTAATGTTTATGAACGCGTCCAGCCTCGGCTAGAAGAGCCTGTCGGTACACAGCCACACTTTAGTCCAGCCCTTTGCAATACTTACATATGAGGTCAACTGAGTATACTTCGTGGCCACAGGCTGTACTGGAAGGGAGTCAAAGGGGTCTATCCCCAGACGTGCCGTATACAAGATCCATCGGCGCGAACAGAGCCCCTATTATTGTTCATCCTCATTAATCAGTGGTTAGTCAAGTACCCATGTCCCCATGTTTTATATTTCAGATGAAATGGACGCTTGTTGAACGAGAATGTTATTTTGTTAAACAGGAAGAATTGGTCCATAACTAGAAACTAATGGCGAGATACACACGCTATTCCATAATATTTAAATGCTCAAACACTGATTTCAGCACATTTTCGACAGAATTAAAGGTGTACTCACTACAATAAAATAACAAGTGAAATGTTGATGCTGGGCATCAAAGATGCCGCTAGTTCTTTTTAAGTAAATCTTTTTATTTAGTAAAAGGTATTGGTAGAAACTTGTAAACAAACTAAAATTCCGGCGTGATGTGTGATGCACAAGGGAAGTTATTCTCATGTGTTGAGTGTACGCTGCAAAAACTTAAGATTGCTGAAAATGGGTATTTTTCACTAATTCAAGGGCAATAACTCTGGTTGTACTAAATTGAAAGGGGAGTGAAACCCCAGGTGCACTAGAGTACATGCTGTCAAACATTTCTATAAAGGTTTCATGATCCTAGGTCAAATACTTTTTGAGTAGCATGTGAAACAAGTCAAAAATGGCTATTTTACACCATTTCAATGGCTAATAACTCTGGATGTACTAAACTGAAAGGGGAGTGAAACCCCAGGTGTAGAGAAAACATCCTGACCATTTCTGTGAAGGTTTCATGACTCTATGTCGTGTACTTTGAGTACCGTGCGACATAAGGAAAGCGGCCAATTCAGGTATGAACTAAATAAAGGTTGTTCTAAAAGCATAATTTTAATTTAAAAGCATAATTTCAAGTTCGAAAGGAAAATCGCCGCTCCGCGCAAATAGTTTTTTTTTACTTTTTAATAGCCCCTGCTAAGACCCGCAAATTGCAACATATGTAGCCGTTATATAAACACCCGTTCCGAACTGATTTGGACTTTAGTACCTACCGAACAACATTGCCCTGGTAGTCATTCAATTTGAAGGTATGAGATAAACTGTTTTTATAAAAGTCGAATAAAAAAAATTATAAGCCGGAAATAAATGAGTGTATAATCATTTTACATACATCTTGTGATAATAATATTAAAAATATTTTTATATAAAATTTTGCTATAATATTTATCATCCTATTTTACCCCTGACGGGCGAGTCCAACAGCGTTATAACCAATCAAATCTTGTATCCTCCTGGGACATCTGGTTGCACCCTTTCATACTCGATGCCGCCTCCTGGCGGCATCGAATGACGTTACAGACCAAGCGTAAATATGATTATACAATATACACCATCATGATTTGCTGAATGGAACAATAAGGGTGTATATTGGAAAATGCCGATTATCAAGTGCTTCAGAAGGCCAAAAGACGCGGAGGTACCACAGCACCCTCTTTTCCGTGGTTAGGACCTGTACTAATATCATTTCCGCACTAGTGAAATAAAAGTAAAACCTATGCATGTTCATTTGTCTCCTTGAAGTGTCAGTGGGGTTAATTGTCAATAGACAACACATAGTTATTATTGGCTGTCGATATAATTACAGGGTTACGTTGTCCAAGGTAATATAAAACTGTTAGTTAAAACCATATTTTAAACATACACGATAGTTTAGACATATTTAATTGTGAAGGGGGATGACAGTCACCACAAAAAGTGTCATTATTTATTTTATTGATGGCTCATTTAATGATAACGGTGTTAAAATAGTTCTAACTTGTCGAAATAATTACTCCTTGATCGATCGACGACATTTTAATTACACAAATCTATTTAACGTACCATCATCTAAACGATGCATTGGGACATTACCGTTAATGGCAAATGGTGCAGCATGAGTTAATGTATGTTGCATATTTCAATCATGATCAAAACAAACTATTTAAAATATGTGTGATTATTGATTACGTCATGTCCTTGAAAATGTATTGATTAATTTAACGATATTCAGTGACGTACATTTCTGTTTGATAGTTTAACAGCCCTTCTTTGCAAACAATCATCGTTACTGTTTCTGTCCCAATCAGAAGGCCAAATTCATGCCAAGCAGTTCTTATTCCTCGTTTCTTCAACCATTTTTGGATGCAGCTTTCAGACGGTTAAGCTGCAAACAGATATTGCAGTTTCTGTAAATATCATGTTATTTTATGAATTGACATTGCGTGCGCCAGAACTGAACAGAACAGAGCAGACGTTTATTTACATTTGTGCGTTCAGCACCTCATCATATATAATCGCATGGTCCAATGGATTAAATTGAAATTCTTCGACAATCACCCTTCGGCACACAAGCAGTTGGGACGATCTCTTCTCTGGTGTCAATTACTGTCGGTATCTGTGTCAGAGGAGGTATCGTACGGAAACTTCAGTTAGCCGGAATGACCTGTTAGCCATCATCCAACCAGTAAAATAAAGCTTATTCGCTTGAAGCATACCGTGATCTGAAAATAGGGGGCTCATAACAAAAATTCCACATTTTCCAATATCGCTGTGCATGGTTGTTTTTAAATAAAGGTTACGATATTGTTAACATGAAGGCGTCAAAAATAATTGCATATAGACTATAGAGTATGTAATGTGGGCCGAGGTGACGATGTTCACTTTAAAAAGACATTAAAATATACCAACAAATCGGACAAGGAAGACGGCTTCAAATAAACAGCAGAGCATGAACGTAAAAAAAGGACAACCAGTGTAAAATTGCTAGCTCTGCTATGCATCAAATTGGTCCCCTCAAAATGGCGAATAATGGGATAAGATGATGACCTTTTGATGAATGATGATTGAAGTTTGAACTTTATTGTTGCAGATGACTTTGGAACTACATTTTTGTAAATAGATTAAACATGCTAGATGTCGCTGCATTGGTTTGTCGTGTACCAAAAATTTCGAGAATTCTAGATAATGTGAACATAAATAGACACATAGGTCAGTGATTATACTATAATATGCATATTCATTTAGGGATATAATTACACACAGACTACATTAGGCCTACACGGTACGGATGTTGGTCTGTGTTAGGTAATATTATCCACTTAATGCAGAGAGATCAGACACTATAAATATGTAATAATAATTATATACGTTAAAACACTATAGGATCATTAAGTATATGATCCACGTCATTATGTTGTCAGGATTCACTAACTAGTTGACAGTGATAAAAATATTACTATCAACCATTGTCACTGGGTTATGTCATCCAGTCAGCACCGAGCATAAGTAAATAAATAACCGATTGAAACTGTCCGAATCTCTGCATCTATTTCTATTAAGTTGTTGTTAGGGGTAGGGTAATTGAATTTGCCACCGGGGGCAGACGATATGATTGATCACTGAGGGGTTAATTATACAGAAATGACAAAAAGTAAACTGACCATCGAGTTGAAAGGTCATCTGCATGTTAGGTCATTTGTTCAGTTACCGTATCACTCGGGTTTTGTCGGTGTTTTGATAGCTCGAGCATGTTCGCCATGTCAGTTACTACACGTTCGCTACACTTATATAATAACGGAACATGGTTGCTAGCATAAACTCTGTCATATTCTTCTTTGTTGACTTTCACTCAAAGAATTGACAGACACAATACAAGAAGACCAGGAACAGCTACACGTGTAGATGTAACACTTATACAACTAATGAGCTTTGTACGTTGTCAGTGTATCTAAGCCGGCGAGTTTATCCTTTGATGTCTATAGTCAAACAATTCAATCATTTTGTCATTTGCTTAAGTCGGCTTAGCCATATCGGTCTTTGATCTTGCATTTAATTCATTAATGTTTACAATAGACTCTCAGTTTCAGAAAATGCAGTAATTAATAAAAACTAGACAACCGTTAATTGCTCTTAATTATACAATTAAGGAAAAAATAAAGATACATCGAATGAATGTACAGTTTTAATTATTTTAAATTTGAAATTTCTTTGATATGTCCAATAAATGTCACTTAATGTTCACAACATACTTTGTGCTCCTAATGCAATAAACGTGTTACGCAAATTCAGTTCCGCTATTTTTAAAGTCATTAAAATGAAGCGAACAAATGCATCTATCGATGGTGCTTAATAACCTCGAGCGATGTTTTCCATAAAAACGTTTCAATACATAACAAATACATCTTTGTTCGAAATTTTGAAAATGTGACATGACAACCGATCGACCACTCTCGAAATGAGACCATTAATTATCGCAAACTTTGATTTTGCCAAAAAATGTACAAATCGTGTCAAATAATTATGATATATTATGTTTTATGTAGAAATACGAGTCGTACGTACAAGGGCGATTCAGAATGTTCTAGGGTGAACTTTAAAACTTGGAACCGAACTGATGGAATTCTATGAAACTTGTACAGACTTTCATGAAAAAGACTGATCAGTGCTCCGAATGATGCCACTCCGGTCCAAAGTGCTTCCGGGTCGGCTAAAATAGTTTCTTTCAAAAAAATTGATTATGTCTGTTCAAGCACTGTGTTAATGTGGAAATACTTGATCAAATTATATGAATGTAGTTCAAATATGGTCTGAATGCCCAACTTTTAAGAGTGTCTAATTGGTATTTTTCATGATGATCTTCCCTTGGCTGAAGACTGACAATGTATGCTTGCTTCGGTCGAGTCAGCTTTTGAGGCAGTTGTCTAACCAGAAGATCTGCAATAACTCTAAAAAGAAACTATCAACATGCCATATTTTTGACGCATTAATTCTTTTTATGAAAACGGCCACAGAAAATAATTGGAACGTCAGTGTAACCGAGTGAGAGATGTGAATTTGAGTCATTATGCATAGATTTGAATGACAGAAAGTTCACCAGTCTGACACCGAATGCCACGATCGTAATGAGAAGGTGCTTTTAGGACGGGCTCTGGTACAAAATGTACAACATTACATTTTGTATGAAATCAAATATGCTATAATATTTATTTTTCAAAATTCCTAGAATTAGATTTCTTTCAATTTAAACTTGCCCTATTGGATACAGCTGACTGCCACTTCCCACGAAGTCAGAGGAAGAACCTGCTATGTACCGTATAGAGATTCGAATTCGGTGATAGCAGTTTCTCTATTCTTCGTTTACAAACTATTGGATTGTAATATTTTACTTAAGAACCGTTATGTGTTCACCTTTTGAACATTTGCCGTACCAATGACAATATTTTAAAATGAAACTGAACTCGATTCTTGACTTAGTTGTGTGTCAACATACATGTAATGACATGCATAAGATCAAACATTTCCAATTACAAACAAAAAACAATGTTTAAAACTTTAACCTTTTCAAACATTTAATGGAAAAGAAGTAAATTTCCAAGAAAATTAAAAACACTTTATAATAGCATCGTCATTGGTATGGCGGTGTTGTTCGGTGCCAGCATATCGCTAGGTGACAATCATTATGCACGACTCGACAGTGAGTGAAAATTGCAAAAATATCTAAAAATTGAATTCCTCAGAACTCATTATCATAAATTATGTCTTTCATAAGTAATGTTCATTTGTTCTACGTGTAACATTCGTTCCAGAGAAATGAAATTTCACCAATTATAATCTATCATATGTTTGCCTAAGGAACGAACTCAGCATCAAAGGAAATGTATTTTTATTAATAAAACTTTCGAAACATCATCAAGTGTTTTATGTGCATGTTTTAAAGAAGTGAATAATGTTGAATTATGTTTTTTAAGTAACACCGTGGGTGATATATGAAGCCAATTAAGATGACTGATCGATACATAATTACCTGTGTGACGGCCCTTTATCAACTGGTAGACACAATATGATAACGTAATGAGGAGAACAATGATTAGTTTAAATATAAATTAGATCGAGTCGCTATATTGTATTTAAACAGTAGGACAGAACAGAACAGAACAGAACAGAACAGAACAGAACAGAACAGAACAGAACAGAACAGAACAGAACAGAACAGAACAGAACAGAACAGAACAGAACAGAACAGAACAGAACAGACTGCCTAACATGGCGTATCGGCTCATGTTTTAGTCTATAACTATATTTTTTCACTGTACTGTGTCATTTGCAATTACCTCCCTTATTCTACGTGACGATGTAAGGAGTTTGGTTTTGTGTCCATCGAATAGGCGCTGTCGCCCCTTATGTACAGTTTTGGAGTGCCTGTGTATTACATGATTAAATTTGTTTTAGTCCTTGTCAAAGCTTGATAAAGTGCGGGGCATGAGTGTGTGTCCATAATAGGAACATGCATGTATATCCGATGTTATAGTATTAAGGAATTGGTAGGACTGCAAGAATTAAACCACGGACGCCTCCGCCGACATACGCTTTAACTACACGTGTACTAGTGAAAATATTATGAAGTTGCATAATAGACAGCCGTTTGAAGCCATAAAGCTTAACTCTGAAATTTATATTGATATTTTTACAATTTCAATCATGTTCAACTAGTTATGTTGTGTGAAGTACTTTATCATAATTAAAAGTTGATATCAAAAGCGCAGTTTGTGATGTATGACGTAATTACGAATGACAAATAATGTAATAATTACTTCTACTAAGCACTATTTATGTTTTAACGTAATTAACTTCAATGCAGCATCTTAACGAATATAAATGCGTTTTTACAAACATCAGTTAAAATTTGAAAAAGTTTTAATGTTGTTTTGCATTTTTACATTGTTTTGAAAAAATATACCATATTTAGTTCCGATTCGATTTGCATACAACAGGTTCATTAACAAAGAACATTAGGGTCCTGTTTTATCGAAACACTTACGAAATTCTTAAGTTTATGTTTTAATTTAAAGTCTTTATAATTATACAAAAAACTAGAATTGGGGTAAATACTAATAATGATGCTATTAATCAACTCATACAAACTATGCATGCCCCACTATAACAATTGTTTTTAAAAATAATCTAAATCATGAACAATTCAAATTTGACTTTAAGTTACAGGCCAAGTTATATACTAGTATTATTAAGTAATTTATATAATAATACTTTTATTACGTCCAGTGTTGGAGAGCCCAGAAACAGAACCTTGGCGTATTCTACAGGAAAACACAAGCTACTCTTTCAATAAGACCTGCCGTCCCAAAGGGTTCCCGAAGCTGAAATTCACCTCATCTGGAAGGATCGGGATGGTTCGGCATGTCTTCGGAGTTTTCTGGAACCCTTCCGCATCATTCCGCAACGCCTCGGGAAGCATTCGGGACCAAAAAATATTCGGCATCGAAATTTTGGACGCCGAATGACTTGTTCGGAAGTGCTTCGGGAGAGCTTCGGGGTAATCTGGAAACCATAGATAACCGTTCGGGGTGTTCGGGAACCCACTGGCATCCACTCCGCATCATTGGGACGCCTTCTGTAAGGCTTCGTAATCATTTAGCTATCCCGAACGGTTCCCGTAGGAAAGCCGAATCGGTGCCGAAAGCTCCCCGATAACACCGAAGGGATGAGTTTTACACATGGAAGCTATGTCGATGATGTTAAGAACACATGGCGAACAGTTGTCGAAGGCACCAGTTGATCGCCTAAGGGATGCCGAGTCGTCGCCGTATATCCCGAATGACAGCGGAAGCGATGCCGACAAGTTGAGATAGTAGTTCGGCATCGCATATATACATCGGTAACCTTTCGGCAATCTATCAGCATCCATTCGTGAACCCTTCCGCAACGTTACCGCGTCCTTTCCACACGATTGGGAAACATTCGGGACTAACTCATGAACTGTCGGCATGTAGTCGGGATACATTCGGCTACTAAAGATAGGCTTTGGCATGTATACCGCGTGTATTCCGCAACCTTTCGTTTACCTATCCCCGAATGCTTCCCAAACAAGCACCTAGACAACGCTCCGCCAATTTTTATTGATGAATGATCCCGAAGGGTTCCCGAATCTAGCAGATTGTAATCGGCATCCCTTCCGCATAGCATCGGTGTCTAGTGGGCGGCAGTTCTAAGGTACTCTCCGACCAGCTAAAGTTCGTTAATTCAGAAAGGGAATTTCAAATATCTGATTGAAGTATTTACACGGCAAGGAACCACTATAACGCCCAGTTAACATGTTTAATTTTTATTTTCATTTATTTGATTTTATGTCTTTCTACTTTGTATGCAATTTATGACAAACTTATACGAATACCTTAAAGTCTGCTCAATGGCCAAACTTGGATATAACAAAAGTTGAGTATGTTTGGATAAATCTATAGTAGGATATAACGATATTCGGACATGTCGTCATTCGGATACAACGAAATAAATATGTTTTTAGCGGAATGTTATATGCATTGAGATTCTATGTTTCCTTTTAGGTGAATAAAGAAATACTGATTAAACAGCACTTGGACAACGACACTTCAAAGAAAGGCAGCATGCAGATGCGGTTATTAATATGGATATACTTATTTATGAGAACGAAGTATTCACTGACAGCATTGTGCATTTATAACATCTGTGGTGATAAGTCGAGCCACGTGCCCCTTTAACACGCAAAATACCTTTTCTATTTAACTTCATTTTAAGCGTGCTTGTTGACAAACGGGGCCTTTCAATGTAATGACGTACTGTAAGTATTAATGACACATGATGGTATCTGTAAAATTCTTTTATCCTACAACTTATCATGCGTGTCACAAATGATAACATAGCCTATAGGTCCCTTTGTACAAATGACCAAAATTTGGTATGAGGACAGGCCCCCTTTAACAAATTGTAAACTCTAGAAATTATGACAGAACCGATTATTTCAATGATGTCATTTCAAAAGCGACAAATCGTATAGAAAATTGTTTATGAAACTATGACAAACAGACTAATGATATTAAAAATATCCAAAGACGTAGAATTTCATGTTGTGGAAAGTGTTCTACATGATTTTTACATATTTGGCATTAGCTTGACTATGATATATGGAAAATGAGTACAAACCTGCTAAAATAAACGAAGACTGGCATAGTTTTTGGGACTTTTCACATGTATTTGAAATACGTCGTTTACATCGTGACATCATAAATATTGTTATGAAGTAAGTACGTAGTGTTTACGAGTTTCCCAGTGTTACGTCAACATACACGAGGAAATAACAAAACTTTATAAACAAGTTCATATTTATGTTGATTCCTATGATATATGGCGTGGTGATCTGTTTGTTTGGACTTTACAAGAATAACGAACTCTTCAACAATAAACAACACGTACACATTATTTAACAATGGACGACGGATGAGTTAAGTATGACGTCATTGATATTTACGGAGTCATGTTACAGATACCATGTTCGAGTCGAGTGGGACTTCTCAGAGAAATTAAGCAGTGGTCCAGACGAAGGTTGAACCCGGTACCTCTCGATTCAGATGCGCAAACCTACCTTTAGGTCACTATTGTCCACAAAAACCCCCAAAACAAACTTACTATTTTAGAAACAACTGATAATGCCTCCCCACTTGAGAAGCTATGTGATCAAAGAAATCAATCTACAGACCCAAGTCACACAGCCCAACACTCAACCAACTTCTCTAGTAGGGCTGGCTCGTCCTTGATCAAAACGAGTACACGAACCTAAATTAATAATCATCATAAGCCTTATCACATGTTGCCTAGTAAATCGTTCACACAGTCAAGTTTGATTAACAGAGTATGAAATCTCAATAGGGGATAGATCTATCAAATTAAATTATGTTCAAACAATTAATTTCTAATTAGAAAAAATAAAATTGCGTTACACGTCGTTGCAGGTTTCAGCGACATTAATCATACGTTCACAAAACAAGATTTCTAAAAAAAACATAATAATCATGTGCCTACTTATGTTGTTACGAGTATCAAAGACAAATTGCACAAGCTTCATCAACGAATAAATAATGTTACACAATTGTTCTTGTTTATGTGAATTACTAGTATATGCACGTAATATAATTTTTACACATTTGAATTTATTTATCATACGAGAATAATTAAGAGTTGCGTCATAATTTATGTCAACAATTTCATAATCTTCTTTAAGATCTTTCTTTAACAAAACATTACGATAATGTTGGCTAAAATGTATAATTTATAACTTGGATAAGTTAGATAAATGGCATGCAGCGGTTCACAAATGTATTATGTTGGGTGGAGTAATTTCCTTTTTCCTTTGTAATACATAATGTTTCCATGATTGTTTCTTAAAATAAATACTAGAACAGTGAACATAGACCTACACTTACACTTAGCGGAGACTCGTATTCGTAGGACCACCACAACTTTCAAAACACGTCCTTCAAGCTGAACATAGGCATACTCTTAGCGGAGACGCGTATTCGTAGGACCACCACAACTTTCAAAACACGTCCTTCAAGCTGAACATAGTCCTACACTTAGCGGAGACTCGTTTTCGTAGGACCACCACAACTTTCAAAACACGTCCTTCAAGCTGAACATAGTCCTACACTTAGCGGAGACTCGTTTTCGTAGGACCACCACAACTTTCAAAACACGTCCTTCAAGCTGAACATAGGCCTACACTTAGCGGAGACTCGTATTCGTAGGACCACCACAACTTTCAAAACACGTCCTTCAAGCTGAACATAGTCCTACACTTAGCGGAGACTCGTTTTCGTAGGACCACCACAACTTTCAAAACACGTCCTTCAAGCTGAACATAGTCCTACACTTAGCGGAGACTCGTTTTCGTAGGACCACCACAACTTTCAAAACACGTCATTCAAGCTGAACATAGGCATACTCTTAACGGAGACTCGTATTCGTAGGATCACCACAACTTTCCAAACACGTCCATCAAGCTAAACATAGTCATACACTTAGCGGAGACTCGTATTCGTAGGATCACCACAACTTTCCAAACACGTCCATCAAACTAAACATAGTCATACACTTACACTCAGAGCAGATTCGTAATGGTAGGACCACCAACACTTTCATAACACGTCCTACAAGCTCAGTATCTGCAGTTTGCGATTTTAATAACACACATTTGTACTAACTCAGCAAGATGGACGTATTTCAGAGTGTCCCAAACATGGTCTTACATCATTGAAAGGAGCACAAAAAGATGACACCATAGTAGGAATCAAATTGCCATCGAGTAATGCATGTACTTGGAAAACAAACCACGAGCGTTCAGTTGTACTTTCTGACATGTATGTCTCTGATGATATTGTATAGACATGTGCTTTAATATAATGTTAAACATCTTCTCAGAGTCTAAGCTACATTACCAAAACCACCTTTACAGAAATACAAGCACGGGTAGATGGATCGAGATCATTTGTACGATAGTATCAAGAAGTACTAGTAGACACGGGCAAGCTTTCAAAATATTTTGGATTTTAAAAACTATGACATAGTATTTAAGCCATTAAGAAGAGGCTGGTCAGATTCAGGTTTCTCGTGCATGTTATTCCCATCTTCAAACACAATACCTCTACAATGAGACACAACATTGATAGAAAGAAACGACTGCATTAAATTGAGCAATATTTCAATGACGACACATCAGCTTATCAGAATGGTATTCTCTCAGATTTGTTTAATGAAGCTATATGTAAATTATGATTTATTACCGTATTTAAAAGATATTCTTTAAATGTTTGATGTAACAAACGCATTCTTTATAATATCCCTTGGCAATTATCTTGTGTCGCTGTAACTAATTGATATTGTCCACATACCTACGATACATGTGAGAGTTCAGCAAAACAATACGGAAAGGAGACAAATGCTTCAATGAGCATAGGAGGTATATCAGACGCTGTTAGTACTCTCGCTGAACGACTGAACGCTAAAAATGCAGCTACAATACTTAATAAGCACTAGAGTCGAATGGTGTTATTTAAGCTCGGAACACTTATGCTACCTTATACATCACGGTCCATTACTATCATGTCATAAATGTGTCAGATCTCTTTTAATGTTGCACTATTTATAAACATTAAGTAACTATCACTTGTGCATAATTTAACGGCTATCTCTCTTTATTATATGCTAATATTTTATGATAAGTGTCTCTTAATTGCACGATAAGTGCCTTTTGAACATTTTCAATATAAATGGACTCCCGCTCAAAGATAATATATTTTCTGGGCTACATCATATTGGTTTGCTTTGTCTTGTACTTGAATTCTGCAGTTTAGAATGCAATGTATATATGCATTTCATATTTGAGTAAGTAATCTTCATTTTGTTGTATGGTGCACAGCTGGAATATCTGGGGTTCAGCATGTATAGTTTCTTAATTAGGCACTTGTAGTTGGCTTTGTTATTAGATCCCTTACTTTTGAAATTTGGTTTCAGTTAGCGGCATTGTTCATGATACTTGTACGTTTAGCTATGAGATGTGCATCCATGATTTCTCTTTAATTAGGTGCATCGGGTGACACGGTATATGAAGCTATTCTAGCAATACACTCAACAGCTTAATTTAAATTTACTGCAGACGGCGTCTTTGTGTTACTGCATTGTCCAGCTTAAGGTTGATTCTTTTTTTTTCAAGCATGCCTTTACAGTGCATGTATTTGTTGAGTGTAGTATGTGGTCGTCCTTTTGGTGTGTGGTCGTCCTTCTGGTGTGTTGTTGTTTTACTTTCGTCCTTTCGTTATATGGGAGTCCTTTTGGTTTGTGGTCGTCGTCCTTTTGGTGTGTGGTCGTTTTTTTGGACTGGGTCGTTGTCTTTTTGGTGCGTAGTCGTTTTCCTTTTGGTGTGTGATCGTCCTTTTGGTGTGTTCGTCGTTCTCTTGGTGTGTGATCGTCGTCCTTTTGTTGTGTGGTCGTCCTTTTGGCATGTGGTCGTCGTCCTTTTGGTGTGTGGTCGTCTTCCTTTTGGAGTGTGGTCGTCCTTTCGGTGGTATCGTCGTCCTTTTGGTGTGTGATCGTCGTCCTTGTGGTCTGTTGTTATTGTCATTTCGTTCTTGTTCCGTACTGGTTTAGCTAATGTGACACACTCTCAGAGTGGAATGTGGTGTGTTTTGTAGTTTTTCAGCATTTTTTGTCTGCTGTTTGTGATGAGTTTTTTTTCTTTCCTTTCTTTCTTTCTTTCTTATCTGTTCTTTTTTAATTAATTTCGATCTTTGACTTAGAACATATTAGTGTTCTTAAATTTTCCTCTCTCAAAAGCAAGAGCGTTTACAAAAACATTCACACGTTGCACGAAACAATGACTGACTAGCGAATAACTAACACCTCCTGTGACCGTATATATATACGATGTACCTTGATTATAAATGTATTTTCATCGGACAAGAAATAACTATTAAGAGATCATCGTCACTGGCCTTGTCGTTCATTTGTCTCTGCCAAACCTTGTATGTCCAAATGGATTATGTCGAGAAGATGTTTGCGAATATATTATTTTACTTTTAACAGGCGCGCGTAACAAATGAAGGTTAAGTAATAATTATGACTTCATGAATAAATATCAGTGTATATAGCACCACCTTTGAAGTTATATGTGCATCGTTCTGAATACAAGACAGAGTAAGAAGGAGCTCTGTTTCTATCCACTTTGGACCATGCGTCCAATAAACTGACTGCAATATACATTTACCCCACTCCCGAATTTTTAGACGAAATTATTCGGCTGAAATACGTGGCAGCCCATCGGTTCTAAATTTCTTAGCGTTGAGGTTGTCATTTCCATTAATTACTACATAATTAATTTTTCACATAATTAAGATAGCATTACATAGCTGGCTATTTTCTATTTTTCTTGTCTTGCCAACGCGATTAAGTTTTATCCTAGTGGTACTACAGAAGTGCCGCTCATTGCATATGAACTGAAAAACATACCGATTTGACTATGATTGGCATAAAAAAGAACGAACGGTTAAAAGCATGAATAAGACTTATAAAATGTTAACCTTGGCTCTGCAAAATGCTTTTTTCAAATGATTGAATGGCGAATGACACACAGTATACAACCTACCCGTATCATAGTTACAATACGTAGAACGACACCAACGATGCGACAGCTATATGCAAGGGAACAGCGCATTCATTAAAATAAGTCTGAACAAAAATGCTGCTTTTCTGGGTCAATCTGTTTTAATCAGGTTTTTATGAGAAATTTATTTTCGCCACAGTCACATTTACATTGTATCCCTTTTTGCTATACCAAACTATTCTGCAGTCTATTTGCGATTGCATGAAATACAAAAAATGCATTTTATTTCTATTTTAAATGCATCGAAATAAAATGTGGCGGAAGCACACACTTCTTTGTGGTGTGGTACCACATTTAACGCGTGGTCCTGAGAGTTAGAACAAAGCTCATTGATTTTGCGCAAACATGGTGATGTTTTAATTCGAACATAAAATCCTGCCGCAAGAGGAAACTAAGAATTAATTCACTTTTTTTATACAAATTCAAACAGCAATTTATGAGTTTTGATAGAAGTAACAATACAACATTAATTATCGTTAAAACAAAAGCGAGTTTGTTCCTTACTCATTGCAGAAGGCCAACTTGTCCAAACAAGCGTAAAATATGTCACTTCAATGAATTATAACAGCGTAGCCCTTCTAATTGAATTGCAATTGTCGATTAGCAACACAGACTAGGCTGCAAATTTTAATTAGACTCATTAACGTCTCGTAAGTGGGTGATCAAAGTTAGGTTTCAGGATGATATACGGTTCTGTACTGAAATCGGTCACTTGCAGTAGTTCGAAGGTACTCAACATGTCGTCGGAGGATGGGCGTACTCTACAAATTGTTTGAAATTAGAACACATAACCTGTCATTTCAAGGTAGATTTTTACGTTCCCATGTCTGTTTTATCAAAGGACTTACGAACATTTTAAACTTACGCTCAAATTTAAATTCCTTATATGCGTTTACATCTGCAAATGAGGGAAATATATTATTTAAAATCATTAAATTAATTAATCATCTTATGATTTTATCTATTGCTTTACCAGAATTTGAAGCAGTTACATATTTATAAAGGATTCAAATTTGAACGTAAGTTCAGGTTTACCGTAAATGCTTTGATAAAACAGTGCCCGGTGTTGTAATTATGTCGCTAGCCAGTACGTCTATGAGGCTAAGTTCGTTCTTGACTCAAACTATTTACGCCAATCGTGGTGGTTGGCGTCGTCAAAAGTGGGGTATTAAGTTCCGTTTCCCATCCCAAATCGCAACAATTCACTACACTTAAATGATATTCAGTTTAAGGGTAGACGTACGTTTCCAGGTTTATTTCTTTGAATCAAATACTTTTACTGGTTTATCCCTATTGACTTAGAAGTACCAAAACCACAAAATCCTATTGTAGATGCAACATGTATCTTTATTTCTTTGTCTTCGGTATATTGAAGTGATTCCACGTCTAATTACGATACAATTGATGGCAATGCCGAAGTCACAATTTTAATTTGTTGGAATGTTTTTGCATCCTTATAATCATGCAGATGAGATATATCACTCTGCAAAATGCCGAATTCATTGTTTAATCAGAACAGCAAAAACATGAGAAAAACATGTTTGTGGGAACAAATCTCCAAACCTTCTGCAGCAATAGTATATTGCAATTGTAGAAAGGTGCAAATTGGTATTTTGGACACGTTGTTTAACCTGCTGTACTTGAAAATACCAAGGCTGTGGACAGTATATGAAGCAAAATACCGAAACGTTTACAAAAAACCCAGCCCGTATTAAGAAACAGCTGTTAACTGAGTTAAATGTCCATTGAAATAGTCGACATACTCTGCTGAAAATGATGACATCTGCATAGAAGTTAAGTTACGAATAGCAGCAATCCCATTTAACAGCTTATCAACATGATTATGGAAAGCTACACATATATTACTAGTGACTAATATGAAAGCAGAATCAGACCTGGTCCATTTTTTCTACGATACCGTAGTAGATTCTGGAAGACGAATACAAATGAGGAATCAAAGTTACTGTGATTTGACGGAAGAAGTCTCAGAAAGAGCTTGGGATACTATGGTCGCCGGTTACCGGATATACCCAACATCGATGAAGAAGAACAAACTGGAATTTGAGATAGTAGAACGGTAATTAAAGATGGAGATGGTCGTGAGATTGGATGATAACATGTATCTAAATACTAGTATAGCATTAAAATGAACACCACAAGGACAGTGAAATTGAGAAAGCAATTGGAGAAGAATTGTTGGGATGAAATAAATAGGATCAACCTGAAATGCAACAACAAGTAACGAATACCCGAATCATGTTGGTCCCCATCTTCTACGCCCTCCAATCCATCTATATAAGGGTAAAATACGCCAATCCTCCACCCAGTAGTTCTTTCATCAGTCACTGCTTCTGTATCCGAAATAAGGCATCCGAACAGCATCCACTTCCCAACGTTTCCAAACTAGTAACTCCAGTGCTTCCAACTCAAGCCCCGTCCGGTAAAAAGGGTGCGACAACCCGTCCACCCATGCCGTAGCGGCACATACATATCCATTAAAGCGATATACTGTAGAATTCCGTCCTGTAAGCCATAAAATACATATATATCCGAAAGGTGTATCCGAATCTCAGCAACTTTCGGCCATTTCAACCAGGCCAACTTCCGCAAAGACAGAACACTTTACAATGAAATTAAGAAAAAAATAATGTGATCCTGTCAACTTAGGTTTTTGTGACTTTGGCAATTTAAATAGATGTCATCGATATGCAGGATGATGCTTGGAGACAATATCAGGAAACTCGGAACTTGAAATGTATAACCTGGAAGGTGGCAACATGTGCAAAGATATTTACTATGTTGACGAGTGAAGACAGCATTTATCAGAAACAGGCTCAAAAAGTTCAAACTCGCATTCAGCAGATACACATGTGTAAGTTGATTTTTTTCTCGAATCGTTGGAATGTTAAATAAATATTTATGGCGTCATGCTTTGTTTCTCACATTTCACGGGCACATGGGTGACGGGGTGATAATGTCAGTTTGCAACCTCATATAGAAAACGTAGTGAAAAGCAATTACTAAGTAACTTGTTGCAAAAACACTTCATACGTGTACGTCAAAGCGGCGTTGTTTACATGCTAACAAATATTGCGGGCGAGTGAGATGCTTCAGCCTGACTGGAAAAATGTTTGGCGCCTTTGATTTGTCAAAATAATAACACAAATAGTATATTAACGTAAAGACAATGTTTGTGTCAATAAAAAATAAAACACATAATTTTGTATCGTTTTTTTATGAAGAGTCGGTGAAAGTTGTTCCTTTCACGGTCCGTTCAATTTGATGTAATTTGCAACAAATCTTTGTTTTAATAAGAAAATGTTTTGATTGCGTTTCCTCATGTTTAATTTCCATCAACACATCTTCCTGATTTGTAAGATCTTAGTTTGACACAAGCGATCTTGATTCATTATCCAAGTTATGTTAATAATTTTCAACATTAGTGTGGATGATAGCCTGCTGACAACGTATGTCACCTGACAAGTGTTTTTGCTATTCGTGATCCTCACTGATGTTTTATGATTTGTCTTTATTGACTTGCACCTAACACTTGTCGACATGTCGAGACTTCAACAATGATCATTTCATGGCATCTGATAGGATGCTCAACTTGATCATGCGCTGTTGATTATTAAGCATTATTTAATTTTAATTAATTATGGTTGATGCAAGAATAGAAATAAAAGTCAGTTAAAGATAGATATTTCCGCTGTTTGATGACCGATGTTCTGCAAGTTTCAGCGCTTTTATCGTGGTATCGTTTCCCTGTAGACTGTTTATTATTTTAATTTAAGTGGCGAAATTTTAACGCGGACAAATGATGTTGGTTGGTTGATTTATTAGCTTCTCGCCCTTTCTCAAATCTGGTGCATGGTGCACATTGCGTAGGAGTAAGTTCTGAATTCAGCAATACATGCGCTACGCATCCCGGTGTCTCACAACTATACCCACGCTGTATATCATTGTGAAGGTGGCAACTCGTACCGAGTCTTCCAAAATTGCTGTCTCGTTTGATACGGAATAGTTGTGTTGAGTTAAGTGTGTGTGATTTGCTAACTTAAACAGTTATGCTACGCATATATTTAAGATCAATTGCAACAAGAACGGATTTCAGGGGAAGTCACTAAATTACAATTGGGTTGTGTTTTACTTCAAATCAGAAGACAATGTTGTCGTTAAATATCATATGACTTTGGTACGAACATTGCACAAAACGTAATCGGTTGCAGGAACATTGCCAGCTTTCTTACGTGGACCATGCCTAGATCATGCATTGCCACAATAAACAACGAAGAGCCTGGTTGCTAGGAGAATGCTATTAACCCATCATTTAATAATCGTCTCTGTGTTTCTAACACAAGCAACAACAGTTCCCCCTTTGTCCTCCTTTTGTCTACACGAATATTTATGTACTGCTTTATCGGCATCAGGATTGCATCTGTGGGTGGCTTAAAGTGTATAGAGCTATATCGAACGATATCTTAAAAAAGTCAAAATTGAAAAACAATTATGCTTTCATATCCATTAGATCTATTTTCACTTCAGCTTTAACAGAAACTGTCTTTATGATTTATTGGACATGCAAATTGTCCGTTTTCACACGAAAGTGTTCTAGAACACCCTATGAAATTATAAGAATCGTCAATTTTTTCGACGATTGAATCAAAGTACACGGAACCCATCCAAAGTTTTAATTTGCAATTAAGGTAGTCTAGTATCATTTTAAGTTCCTTTTAAATAACGTACGAGAGACATCCAGTTACCATACGGTGCACACGAGACCACCCTGCTTATATCATGTTTTCTTGTGCAGCATTTAGAATGACTCGTGTCGAATGTAGGGAAATCTCAAGTGTACATACAGACGATGAGCACTGCATTTTCTTGAATCTTAGTCAGAACAAGTAAATCGTATTTGATAAATTGGGTCACCACAGAGCCGTGCATGTACTACTATGCCAGGTAAGATTTTTAAGGCTCTTTGGACCAACTTGTTCGGTTACATATTTAATAATAGACATTGCAATGTACGTACATGTATCTTGTATTGTACCTAATTACACCACATTCTCTCTAACCTCAATGTGGTCATTTTCTTATTACATATTTGTAGATATAAATTATATATACAATTATACATATACATACTTAGTACATCCAACCTCATAACTCACCGCGACCACATGGCCGTGAAATGGGTCCTGTGGAAAGTCATTAACAAACATTATAAACTATAGGTAATGATGGAGTGAATTCTCAATGAGCACTTAATTAATTTTCAGCAAGATCGTTCTTACCATGCCACAGGCAAAACATAATTAACGCTTAATGATTTGCCTAAATGGCGTGAGGTTGAAGGTCACATTTTATGCCAGTGTTTGCTATGTTCATAATCTAGCACACTTTACTGGTTTCTCAAGGAAATGATTTCACCGAGTGAACAATGTTCATGGCTTGTCACATTATAACGAGGGGCTATGACTTATATGCAATTAAAATTTATTTTCCATGTCAAAATTAGAAACGCATTTTAATGAGAGGGTAATGACAAGCGACGATAATGATTTCAATAAGTGTACACATGCCACATAACAAAGGCATCTCTATGAACGGTTGGTAATTAATTATGATTATAATTAATTTACCTTGAACTTTTTTCAAATATGGTGAATTGTCTAAATTTATTAGATCGGACACTGTGCGTTGAAGTGCGGCGCTTCGCACGTGTGGTATGCTCACTTGGTGACACTAAAACAACATGCATACACGTAGTTAACATTTCGTTTGATGTTCTTTCTATACTTACAATGTTTCTAGCCATATCTCGGTCAGCCCGCTTAGCTCATTCTGTGGAGCACACGACTTCTGATCTCGGGGCTGTGGGTTCGAGTTCCAGAGCTGTCCAACTAAAATGAACTAATAGTCTTTCAACCGATGTCCCATGTATGGGTCCTATAAAGAACCAGTGCTGTGTCTGGAACGAGTAACCTTTTGTATTTACATAATCCCCCAAAATAACAAAACTCTTCTGAGGGCCTCGCCCATATGGATATTATATAACCCTTTTATGTCAAATTTTACTTAACAGTGTCAATTAATAAATTGACAACCCTTTCTTGATGCTGACAAAAGAAGCATTTTTCCTTAAAAAGTCCAAAAAACAAGATCATCTTTACTAAAGTGTTGTTTTTTGCCCTTACCAAATTGAATATACAAGATACATGTATAGTGGGTGTCCGTTGCACCTAACACATTTTCACACATGGTTGAAAATAGCTATATCGATTGCTTTAAGCCAGCATGGCAAATCGGTGTTAATCTTTTGTTCATATATAAGTTGAACACCCCTGGTGCTACCTTAATACCTGAGGTTCAACTGGTACACCGGATTGCTATACAAATACATATGTAGTTTGTACTTTTGGTCAAATCTGAATTAAACGTTTGTGCTATTTCGCACAAGGAAGTATATTTTGTTTTCATGACAAAATTCAAAATAATGACATAAACCATACGCATGCACATATGGTAATGATGTAACGTGCACAGTTAACGATTATTTGAGGTTCTACACCACTAAGTTAATCATTATTCCTTAAACATAATAAAGACATATTTATGAAGGTATTTCCATTTTAACACTAGAATATCACCTGTCGTTCTTCGACAACAGCGAGGTCACATGGTTTGTAAAAAAGGTTCATCATAAATGTCTATTGATTGTCCAATTACTGACTCGCTTCCTGACGATATAAAACCCCCACTTCTTTGGAACACATTTATTGCGATACTACTAGCAAAACTAGGTGTTCATTAATTCACAACTACTCAAATTAGACAAATAATTGCGAAATAGACTTTAACACATTATTTTACAAGTAATAAACTTCCAAACCTATGCATGCAATCTCGTTATATCATTATTAAAGTTATTATTATACTAAACGCATTTTATTAGGGTGGTTATACTCACAGGTAACTATATCGTTGAAAACGAAAAAAAAGGAAAAACAAATTTTCTCCAAAAAAATATTTATTTTTTTCGTTTTCAACGATACAGTTACCTGTGGTTATATTGCATGCATAGCCAGATATACTAAGTATTTAAGAGAGAATTGTTGAACCATAACCTGTCCATAATGAGAGTAACGGGGTAATTAAATGATTACCACAGGCCGATCTTTGCAAGGCATCCAGCCTTACGAGAAGGGCTTTGGAGGAACTCTATGTGACGTATGCATGGACGTTAAATGGCTCATAAGTAAAAAATGACTGACCGGTGACACTATAATCTATGAAACCAACTGTTTTACATACCGGGTAGGTATATTTCTATAATTATTATGTTCTTTTACTGAATATCTTTTGTTCGTTAGTCTCTGCCATGTCGTGAATGCGGGGAGCTACAGTAGCAATGACCAGTGTGGAGAAGATTTGGATGAGTTATAAAATCCGCTTCAAAACTAAATACAAGCTCTGCGAGCCCCTTGTACTGTCTATCAAATCTCCTACACGACCGCGAGACTTTAACTTGCAGCATCAGAATATACAGGTGTTTGAAATAAAACAAGCGATGTTTGTAAAACACGAATGCCCACACAACAACCCAATAGTCAGAAATAGTAGAGGTCACAGTGACATGGCACTTTGACCTACTGACAGGGAAATTCAACCATCTACTGTTGCTGGCCAACCTCAATGTAAAATTGGAAGGTCCTAGGGCAAAGCGTTCTTGTATTATTGAACGGAAACTATTTGGTCTACCGACATACAGACCGATCGACCGACATGTGCAAAGCAATATGTATACCTCCTGCTCAAAGATGTTGACGTAATTAATGAGGAAGCTACTCAAAATCACGTAGATTGACACGATCACAAAGCCCGCATGAAGAGACTTGTTAAAACCCTTGCACACAGCCCTGTGCATTGGCCATGCCACATTGCAAGACCACATGGGCAAAATAATCACACAGGATACTGATGAATCAGAATGGCAAACGAGAAGAAGGCAGTGCTAGATGTGGTCAGTCAACGTCAATTAGGGGACAGAAACGCGGAACCGGTGATTGGAGAGAAACGAACGCTTCTTTGGCTACAGACAATAGGAAATGGTCATATGAACTTGTGAAGAGGTAGATGCAATATATCGATGACTTAGAATGAGAAGGTCGTAACTACAAAATCGATATTTTGAGAAAACGAGAAAATACTGTCCGATAATTATTCTTTACGCATTGTAAAACAAGCGGTTCAAACTTCGTTTTGGTTAACATGACACGTTCCGATTTTTATGAAATTGGGCTCATTAGAAGCGCCATGTGATACATATTTTAAATATGTATGAATCTTTTGAACGTGTGTATACATGAAAAAAAGGGCTATATGAATATGGTATAATAATAATAATAATCTTAAAAGGACGTAAGTAGTAGATACGACCTTCTCATTCTAAGCCATCGATATATGACGTTGAACGACGGTTGGAAGGAAGTTGAACGATTGTTGAAAAAACTCCCTAATGTAACAAATAGCTCAAATTCCCGGCATCAAGTACATACAATCGTCATGGTACTAGTAATCCACTTTACCAAGTGTATGACATCCTCCACCTCGCCATGAGCCATTCTTTCATTCTCTGTCTAGTCCCGGGCCATAAAACTTAATTAATGCCGCATTAATACGTTTCAAAATGTCTAGAATATTTGATAATTTTCATTGTGTATTAATGAGTACAAATTTTATTTTTGCCATGGTAACTCGCTCAAATGGCGTTGTAAATCAAAAGGGAGTCTTTCATGTTAAATTTAAGGAGGTCATATTCTCTGACAACGATTTGACAATCTACTTAATTAATGAATAATGCTGCATATAATTAGTGTCGAGATATGAGCATTTTGACATGCTACAAACTATCTTTGGCAATGATATTATTAATATTAGTATTTACATTATAACTTTATTATACCAGTACATGCTATTTATTGATAAGTCAGAAATTCCAATTGATTAAAGGTGTCAAGTATACAGAAGTATAAAAATAATGATAGAAGTTGGTTCGTTCGTCGGACTTGGTGCCGATTTCAATGTTCAATTGTTTGACCGAACCTGAGGCGTCATGGGACTGATTATCATAACTTCCGCACCTTCTGATCACATAAACATATTTAAACTATATGATTTCATAAAATAACACAACCTGTCCGGGTAACCTACCACTCTTTCAATCGCCCTTTCAGGTATAGATGATTTTCTACAGTTTTGTCATATATATGGATTTTAGATATTTTAGAACTTTTTGTATAACGTTCAGTTGTGATAGTGTTATGTGTGGAGATCGAGCAAGACAAGGTATCTTAGGCGCGGCATGGTGCTATTGCAAAGTATCGATGACACGGTGTGGATATCGTGCTAGGTTTCTGTGCACGGTACGCAGATCTTGCAAGATATCGATGGTGCAGTGAAGAGGTTTTTCAAAGCCAATTGAGTAAATGCCCATTGCCTTGGAAATAAAAGTCAATATTATCAATCACACGGTACTATTTTGGGAAAATAGCGAAAAAGAACACAAATAAGAAAAAACATGCTTCAACCAACCAGGAACTAAGTTTTATTGGTATCACATCCATCCGTTATCAAACATGAGAATAGGTAAAACATTTATTGTACAAAAAACAGTGAAACCGTCACATTGAGATCCATAGTTGCCATTAGCTGTGCCGCCATACTTAAAAGCAAAGTATACTATAATGCATTTACATTGTTATGATAAAATGCATATTCATTTCGTACCCTTGTGACCTTGATTTTTAGTGACTTCATAAAAAGTGTTTGTCGCTATGGTGGCATACTTCTAGTACAATTTTTAATATTTATTATACATATCCTTCTACCAATTAGTCTTCAGCTGCGATCATTAAAATCATTATTGGCCTGTCACTTTTCTTAAAGGTTGGTAAAACAAGTTTAATTAATCAAAAGTAGGCTGGCAGTAATAGCCGCCATGTTGGACAAAATCAACTATTCGTACTCAATACCTTTCGTACTCAGTGAGTGACACAAACTCTGAGCTGTACCATCTTGACTGAGATTGAAATTTATTGCATATCCATGACAGAAACGACAATCATGTTTGAGAGTTGTTGCTATATTCTATTCACTTTACCTATATATAATTTACATATTATATTATCGCGCTAATTATCAAGATTTGTATCAACCGTGTGTGTGTATGATAGAGTCAATAGTTAGAGTTTTATTGTACTATAAGCTGTCGTATCGTAAAACAAAATCGTAAATAAAATTAACAATTATGTGTTATGTTTGTTTCTTTATAAAATCCCCATGTGATTTAATTGCTACCGGATAATTTAATGTGCAGATCGATGTAAATATTATACACATGCGGCTATACATCACCAATAAAACGGCATTAGAAAGTCATTGCGTATATGTACAAGTGGGTAGCAATGATAACAGATGATAAGTTGAATCATAACAGTTATGTAATTCTATTTATTTAGTTGTGATTTTATCTAAATATTGCGGACAATAACACGTCTGAAAGACGTGCTTGTATGTTGATCAAATTTATTCAAAATTCGAGAGTTACCGGTGCAAACCTTACAAACACTTGAACAGTGAGTGAGTTACGACGTAATTCCACCCGCAATGAACTTGGAGTGTATATTCAAATTGCAAAAGCACACTCTCTGGTTGGTTTCGTATTATTTCCATCAACAATGTTTAGATCCCATTGACACGACCATTGTACTAAAACATTCGACATCACTGCAAAAACTTGACGAGGGTGCGTCGACAGTACTAACTTTCGACGATTCGACGTCAATAATAATGCTAAAATGACAATTGACCAATGTCCATGCTAAAAGACAACAAAGGGCTATAGTGCAACAACAATGCTTAACGATGACATAGCTAACGTACCGATTGTAAAACGAAAAGCTTAAAGACGACATGGCTAAAACGGCGATGGTAAAACGTCAATGCTATTTTTTTTTAAATAGCGACGGTGCTACAAAAATGCTAAACAAGGAAAATGCTGTATTAATGGCGATGTTACAACGCCATTGCGAAATAACGAATATGCTAAAATAGCGGTGGTAAAAGGGAAAGCCAAAACGACGACAATGCTTAAACGTCGATGGTAAAACAACAATGCATAAAATGGAAAGCTAAATGACGACAATGCTAAAATTGCACCGGTTCAGTGATAATGCTAAAATGGCACCGGTCCAAAAATAATGCTAAAATGGCACCGGTCCAATAATGATGTTAAAATGGCGCTGATGCAATGATACTGCTAAAATGGCGCTGGGCCAATGATACTGCTACAATGGCGCTGGGCCAATGATAATTTTAAAATGGCGCTGGGGCAAGGACAATGCTAAAACGGCACTGGTGCAACGACAATGCTAAACGACGAAATGGCCGCGGATGCAGTAGCAAGCGAAGTTAAACATGTTTTAGTTTTACAACACCCACTGTAATAAACTAAATGATGACAAGGGGTCATATGACGCTGCTTTATGAGGGCACCTACAACAATTAATGTTAAATGTATTACATTAAACAATTCGTTATGATAATTACAATTGTATTTTCAAATATATTTTATTGCACGTCAGCAATACGCCCCGTAGTATGGTACTGCATTGTAGCACGGAAACGCGGGAAAAATTGGAATAATCCACATAGGTGGAAAAATCAAGCGTGCACAATTTATCAGTGTTATTTTAGTATACAATTAACTATTTATAACGTTATGTAACATTGCATGTCTGGGTGGTCGAGAGGGAAACACCCTTAACGACAGATCGAGATGTCACTGGTTCGAATCGGAAGAAACGAAGGACAAATATGACGGGTCGCTAACAACGGATGGCGGTCAGCCAGTTACGTACATAGTTTAGCTTAAACTAATACTGTATTGAAAGTATCCGAAAGTATGTGACCAGGACTGTGACACAGACGATAGTCTGTATGCTGGTTTGGCGGCACTTCACAAACTCGTGAATTTCCATATAATGTCTTTCATAACGATGTGCGCCGAAAAGTCGAAGTTTTTTTAGGTAAAAAGGGACGTGATGAAACTTATAGCTGAAATTTAAAGTCAGCATTCATCATGCTTTAAATGAGATTTTCAAATAAAAGCCACATGAAAAGTACTTATATACAAACTTCAACCAATTTTTTCATGGACAAAAACTTTTTAAATTGAATATTCTTGTTAAAGACTAGAATTTTAGGCTCGACGTTTTGTTAACCACGCAAAATTTATGCATTCTCGTTTTTGTCGACGAATGAATGCATCATAGTTTGTGACAGTTAAGGTGGCGCTCCAGAAGTAAAAACTGATTTTATCAAGTCAGATGTCTATACGATATTACCACCGTGCGCCATGTAATTAATCTACTCCTTAATATCAGAAACAATCCGAATATTTGTCATGAATTCTGAGTAGCAATATCGCAACTTCTTGGCGATCAACTTCAGAATGGATATCAGACCGATGTCAATATATCGGACACAATTTAGGATTTTTTATTATCCAACCAAATTATTTCATTAGCAGTGATGCTTCTTTCATTGATAAATTTGATAATAAAATCAGTCAGAGCTTTAAAAAAGTCGACAATTTTCGATTGTTGTTTTCAGCTGTTCAGCCGTTCAACCACCCTTTGGCACCCTCTAGGCCACCGTTCCCCACTCAAAAGTTGCTAACTTTGCAGCATTCAATTCATAGGACGGATTTACTATTACAAACACACGTGAATTATATTCATAATAGTATGTGTTTACAAGCAGTATAAGTTGTCATGATGGCATGCTGAAATCCCAGGTACCATGCGACCATGCCTTGTCTTATCAACTAATAATCTTTAATTTTAATGGGACTAATTACATGGCTACCGTAGTGCTTAACGTCTGGATAAATACTTAATTGATGCTATCAATATAAGCCGGCGACTTTTATGGACCCGGTGAAAGTTTTATAGACTTTTAAGACCTATCAGCACATACTTACTAGGTGTCAAACAGGGGTGCTGGTTTCTGATACATACTGTGATAAACGGTACATTATCTCATCATTACGCACTCATAAGTCTGCGGCACTTCTTCGATAAGCTAACACCTGTTCTGGAGCCCTTTAGTCTGTCTAACATATCCTATATTTATAAAGACAACTCCCAAATCTACAGTTTTTCATGAAATGATTTCCATTTTATTCCCCTTTCTCAAACATAGGTAATCAAGCCCAAAAATCTAAAATCTAGCAAAAATTGATTGTTATTGATTTATAAAATATATCACCTTATCGGGTGATCAGACTATGATTCAACAAATGAACGCGTTTGTAACTAAGTCTTGCTAGTCTATGTTTATAAAAGACTACTCCTGAATAGTACGTTTTTCTCGTGAAATTATTTCCCTTTTACAACCTCAGGATAAAGAGTAAAACATAAAATACTATTTTTGTCTAGAAAGAAAAATACTAATTTTACAAAACAATGGTGTTTTTTATCAATGATACAGTGACCCGTGCTTGCACCCTAAAACAAAAATAATCAAACCCAGGATACATAATTATATAGCTATTGGAAAGTTATTATCAAGTCGGTAACCAGACTAGTAACTTGCCTAAGAGACAGGTATGCTCTTACCGATTGAGGGACATATACATGTATAACACCACAAACGTTTAATTTGCTGGCTTAGAACACAGATATATATTAGAAGTATTATTAATGTCTTTGCTTAGAATGAGGAGGTCGTAACTACAAAATCAATATTTTGAGGAAACAAGAAAAAACTGTCCGAACATTACTCTTTATGTATGGTATGGCATGCTGTTTCAACTTCATTTCATGAAAATAGGCTCATAAGAAGCGCAGTATGATTCAGATTTTAAAAGCATTGATCAGTCTTATAAGGTCATAATTAGTAGTTACGACATTCTCACTATAACCCAGCGAATTGAGCATTGCATATTAGGACAACCATTTTAAATTTGATGCTGACATCTATGCTATATGATAGTGATATTTAATTTGTATGTCATATAAGAAACTATATATGAATGAAAGAGTGATTTGTTGCTTCAATAATCTCATGGTTAAACGATCATCTCTACGTCTTACACTGATTGAAATGGGATCAAAGCCACGACGTAACCACATGAAGGTTATAAATGATTTATTTATTGCATTGTAGGTTGTGAAGTTATGGTTAAAATGACACATCTAGTGAACTTTTAAAATGTGTAGCATTCTGTAGTACATTATATATATATCAATAAAATTCTGGTTTATAATTCTTCGATAACTACATATGTCAACCAACACCACAATCAACAACAACTACAACAGCATCAGTAGCAGCAGCAACAATAACAACAGCAACAACAACAGCATCAGCAGCAGCAGCAAAACAACAACAGCAGCATAACAACAAAGACAACAACAGCAGCAACGCCAACCTCATCAGCAACATCAGTGCCAAACAACAGCAACAATAATAACAACAGCAGCAGTAACTTAATCAGGGCTCATATACTTTGTAGTACATGTTCCGTCTGTTGCTCGGCCTTACAAACAATAATTAACAAATACATGTATATCAAAACGTCGTTTGTACTTTTTTATTTTTTACTTCACGCAAACAGGTCAGGTTTGTACAATAAATGTGTTAAGGCCTAATGTGTATATATGACTGTGAAATTGTCTGTTTATCTGATATAATTCACACGAGAGCGTGATATGCAGGTACAAACAACAGAAAAAACATCGCTATTAATTAAATTTGTCGAAATTTCGTAATCTTTATTTCCGTTCAGCTTAAAGTGCCATCACTCTTAAAACGTTGGGAAATCGGCGAGTCAAGTACACGGAAAACTTGAAATATTTTACAAACGTAAACATGCTAAAGGGGACACATGGATCAAAAGTTTGATGATAGTAAAACATATTAATTTGTCATTACTGAGTAACAAGTTAAGACAAGATAAATGATCAAGTCACCACCTTATTGCACTTCTTTCTTCCTTAATGATCCTTTTAAACGGTTCGATCGCAGTTTTGTTTGGGTGCAAACATTTAAACGAGAAATAATAATGATTCTGGGATTACTTTTTGTCCAGTTACGTGATTCAAATGGATGGACCTTTTAACACCGCGGATTAATTCATCAACTTGTCTTCCCGCTGATGGGTTCCTACAAAGGCACTACATTTTCCGTCCTCATATTATCGTGTATATTATCGTCGCGTGCTTGTCATAAGACAACCGGATAATGTCGTTGATTGAATAGTCAGAGCTAACTAATAGCTCGTTCGAGCGTCGTTTGACCCCGATCGGCCACTTGAAGGTAGAGTGACCCAGGCTAATATCTCAAATTTCAAAATTCCATCAACATTTTGACCGAGGACGTATTGTTGTAAATATGCGCTGTGTCACACACAATACATCAAACGAAAATTAAAAGTTAAGCACTTCGATTTCAATTATCACCTCTGATTTAGTGAATAGTCTAACCCAATAAAATGAATACATTGTCTAAATGCACGCACCAGGAGCATAAGAATATCTCATTACTTGTGTGGATCATCTCCCCCTTCTCTAATAAAGCTTCGACAGGGAACGAAGCAAACCCCATTACAAGGTATAGATCAACACGCTTAGCTCAGTCGGTAGAGCACAAAATCTCGAGGTTGTGGATTCGAATCCCGGGCAAACCAACTAAAAATTACTAATATAATATATAGTGTTAGAGGTATGTGCACTGTCTACCGAAACCTCAAAGGACTTAACTCTTATGGGGCCTCTCCCATCTGTCGGCGAGGATGAATAAACGCAAACTATTTAACACAGAAAAACCCAATTACTAGGCATATCCGAAATCCAACACGCACTACATACATTTAGCCTACCCGAAATCTAGGTCATTGTGTACATCAAAAAGGCGGTACCAAAGCATTGTACTAGTATTGTACTATTAGTAAATCCCAAAAGGAGCTATCGACGAATATAATAAGAAGACTAATAGCTCTGTGTTACTATCAACGTACGATATAATGTATCGGTTATCACAGGTTGTTGTAGCCAAAGAAATTAAATCTCAATCAGGTAGTTTATATTAATTACAGTACGAGTAATTAAACAGCTGTTACAGTCGAGGTAACTATTGTCTTGCCCGATCGACGGTAATAATGCACATACCGTACATATCTTATATCTAGGTCATGAATCCTATCTTAACTACGTCATATGTTTGGCCGCCTTGCTTCTGGCTGGTCGAGCCGGAGACCAGACGGACACCGGTCGGACATTGGTGTATTGCCGGTTAAAATGCATGGTTAAGCATGTGTTCTTGATCAGCCGATGACGGGCATTGTACGATCATCGACTGAATGCGACATTCGCTTAGCCACGATTGTTCTAATGTACAAGACCGTGGCTGAGCACAATTTGAGTAAGAATTATTGTGGCTCACAAACCAAGCCATACCTGAATCCATCCTATGAAGGGATCTCTAGCTCCGTTGCCGGATGCATTGACCACTCGGTCACCAAGACGTTGTTAGTGTGCTAATTATACGTACTGTTTTTAAAGTTTAAGCTTTGTTAGTGCTTTAAACGAAAAAACCCAACACCCTAGTGTTTGCTAGAAATATATTGGTGAAAACGGTTCCGGCAACAATGTGATCCTTCATCGATGGCGCGAGTAAAAACATAACCTGTTGCATTCAGATACGTCTATTATCAACAACAGGAACAATGTAATTCTAGCATTGTTCCTGTCAACATCAATATCTCTTACAATGTTGATCGTTTTTTATTGACCATTTGTTTGAAACATGTACTAAAAGTCACTAATTGGATGGTTTTAAATGATCTCCCGCACTCATTCTTCATGTGTGGCTTAACCAATTACCCACCTGTTATTTGTGGCTATTAAAATTGTGTATTTAATTAATTAAATATATCAAATAAACGAAATACAATTGTAATATCTCAACAAAATCGTAAAAATAATCTTATTATCATTTATACAGTTGGATAAAAGATGGAAACATAATGTATAAACTCAATCATGATGTGTAATTTTCATAATTTATATCATTTTTAAGTATCCACAATTAAATGCATGTAAATACAACGGTTTCGTTTAAAAATACGTATTTTTGTCATTTATTTAATGTTTATGCTATTTTTCACTTACATGTAATTTGTTTAATTTTATTATTAATATAAGTACTGTTATTATCGTGCCCTGAATATGTGCTTGATCAAGATAGTGTAAATTTTATTAGTTTTATTAATTTGACGCAATTTTAAGTATAATTTATCAGCATTAAATCCCGATTTTAACAGGAGTGGCGAGATGTATCACAATTTTGGGACAATTGTAACTGTAAGCCAGATGTTTTGAATTAATCTTAAACAAAATACAAAAGTGGATCATGAACCTAATTTGTATAATGTACAACGATCACAATTGCATTATTGTATGTTGTATTGTATTGGTCAATTTATTTTAATCGACTACTCCTTAAAGTACTGTTGTGTTCGTGTCTTACATTTTGGAAAAACGACAGCAATTAATGTTGAACACCCAAAACCATAAAAAGCAACAGTTACTGTTAATTGCACAACCGAACAAAATACTGGGTACTTTGCCTTCGAAATGTACGCTTCTTCATGGACTGTGTTGGATACTATAATACAGTCTCCTCATCAACCTACTGTTCTCACTCTGAGTGTATCAAGATCGGAACCTTATCGTCTGTGTAGTCTCATTGCAAGCTATTTACCTCTCAGCAAATCTTGCTTGTCTAACTTCCAGATTGTAAGACAGTATCCCTCAAACTTATTGAAAACAAACACATGATGTAAAAGTACACAGTCATGTACAATATAAAAATATAGGAACTTTAAAATGAGTGATAATATCCGACAGTCGACGTACAGGCATGGAGACAGTTAGACGGTTTCACTTAGACGGCTTGTTTTCAGTTAAAAGGGCCGATGAAACACGTATCGTGAGAAGTGAAGTTTTTGTTCGACACTGTGTCAATGAAAAAGTTCAAACAATATTGCCTCCCATGTGGATTGTCTCATGACAGATGAAGTTATAAATACAGCGTCGTTCGCCGATACGAGATGGACTATGGCAAACGATGGACATCGAACGGTCATATCGCCCGTTGAAATCATTTGCAAAAAATCCCAGATAAGTCCGGTCTTTAAAGTGATCATATGACTTTGTGTGTGTTTGGTTTAGGGTGATTAATCATACCAGAAGCCTGTACTATTACCACGGCAAACAGCACTTATTCATATATTTGTGCATATATCTGTTAGCGCGGATATCGGTACTCTAACAGCAGACGGTTGTGGTTGCATTAGTGGCAGAGTCGAAATAATTTTATTTTCCAATTATGGGCAATTTCTTGCATCGTATACTTACATGCAGATATATATACACAAGTGTAAGAAACAAGGCATAATATGACAAAGGCGTGTTTATGATTGAGAAACACAAATAACTAAAAGAGAAAAACATGAAAGATGATGAAGCACAAATAATGAAATTTCGCCTGAACAGAATAGAGCACACTGTGAATGGAGAGGGAAGCAATCGATGGTGTACATTTTAAGATTCCAGTAGTTGGTCTAGATTTCCCGTATAAGCCAGGTATGTTAAACACAATACGTATTTGTAATAATAAGACCAACATTCGTTGCTTGCCATTGTCAGTGGGTTTAATAGAATTCAAAGTGCAAAGCAGTGTTCTTTACTACAAAAAGCATGGAAATGTTGGCTGCAACAAGAACTTCGGAAATCATTCGCAAATGATCCTGATCAGGGTGATTTCCGAATGTAATGAATGTTTACTTTTGTTTGTAAGATGGTCTTACCACGGTTGCAAAAATATTCTCCCTTGCCCCTTCCGAAACGAATGTCCTTGCGTTTGTAACGGACCTTTTTCAATTTTGTTACCTTTGCAGTTTTATTCTACGGTATTCACTTTGCTTTTTCAGCTGCGTGGTGCGTTCTCTGTTCGACTTATAATGGTCGTTTTCATAATTATAATATGAACAAAATATTCTTTGGTAAACAAATAAGATGGCTAAACACACACAAAGGCGGGTAGTCGGATTTGCGTTTATCATTTTGTGCAACACAGAAACAATTAAACGTCTATAAGAGTTAGGCAGTATGCTCTTTAACAAAACTGCAATGCGTAATTCTTCATTTATAGCTTCGTCAATGTCTATATTAAGTTCTCGAACTTGAATAACGTAATTATGCGTACGTATACACACTTGATGCAGACATGCGATGAGCGATTTGGTAGTGTCTGTTAGTTGATATGTGTCTTGTTTTGTATGAAGCTTAAAGACTCCAGTATTGAAGGTCAGAATGCTAATTTTACACGATTGTTGAAATTGACAAATTAATTAAACGAAAAATAACGACAAACTAAGGAGAAACAAATAATTTAGTATCTAATTAACGCAAAGAAAGAATGAAAAACTCAGCATACAAGAAGCTTTAACGCCATAAAATAGGTTTGAAAATATCTTTCAATGACAAGAATTTTTTGCATGAGGTTAAAGCGTTTACCTTAATTGAATAATTAGATTACGACTTGTCTTATTCTGTCTGGTGTCGCCATGTTCATTATAGTATACATATAAAGTATACAATTACTAAGTGACGCAACGCGGCATCATGCATCTATAACTATATTACATGTTGTATATCCATACTAGATGTCGAATACTCGTTTTACTTTTGACTTTGAATAGTGTTAAATTGCAACCAGGGGCGCCTTGGCGACTCACTAGTCACTTAGCTGAGTTTTTGTTACAAGGCCGACGTTTCGGAATCAAAGACCCCAGTGCGCTGTAATAATAACACATCCATCATAGTTACCTTCTAATGTCGCTAATTAATGTTTAATTGCATATGAAATCTTACGAATGTTCAAAGAAAAATCAATTAATGCACTGGAGTGCGTTTCAAGCAGTTTTTGTCCTTATATAGCTCGATGGTGGTATACTATGCATAGTCAGTTTTGTAACAAGTTAATTACATTTATACATTAACGTATTAGCAATAACATTAATTATGCAGACTCTGACTGTAACTACACACACAAGCGTCAAAGGAAACGTGGTCGCCTTCTATTAAGCATTTATAACATTTTTGTCTCGGTCTTGACAATTGTTTGTATGTAATAGCTCGTTAAAATAAGAGCATAATGTTTGAAAAACAGTTTTTGTCTGAAAAATTAGACTTTGAAACTATAAGACTACCGCAGCTCAAAACTAAAAAGAGTTTCAGTTTTTGTTCTGTTTTCTAATGAAATAAATAGAAGGTCTCCCACTGAGGGGCGCCTTAACTTAAATACTAGAAAATTAAAACATGGATTTAAACATGATATCATATTTGCATAATTATTAACAACTTCTTACTACTTAAGACGAGGACACAAAAGAATTACAATGTGTTTTTTTGTACAGCCTGACGAATTCTTTCCATATCACTCCTGTAATCCCCTGCTATATGTAAAATAATTAAACGTGTATATTATGTCAACATAAAATATGATATGGGGAACGTACTGATGTTGTACTAGGCACTGGCAAGATCAATGGATGTCCGTATCCTGGTAAACAGTGTAAGCCCAACAACAAACACGCCAGAAAAGACCAAATCAAGTGGATACAACCTACGACGTCACGTGTACCTTTACATACATTGTGCATCGATGATTGTTAGGCCAGTGTCTCGGATTACAACTATGCAGTCATATAATATTATACGTTACTTACTTACAATGATATGCATGCGAATACATATCTTGAAATTCTAGATATTCTAATACCGGTAACTTGTTGGGCGACCTCCAATTAGCGGATGCTTCCGGCGCATGTCATTGTGTAATTTGTGCACGGCAATATGATACCTTACTGTTATGTCATATGTTTGATTTGGTGGATATCGTTGCACAGAACAGATTGGTGTTTCAGCACGTTGCCCTGATTATCGAGTAAATATGGCGCTCAAATTTCATCCTCATAAGTAATTCAATGCGCGTATGTCTGTCAGTGATGGGTCCGGGTCAATCATCCAAGGAACGCGAGAGCAATGCACCGCATTAACATAAACACTGCAACGATACAGAACTGTGTAAGTGAATATGAGACACGGCACAGCACATGTTTGTATTGGCGTCAAGAACTTAGATAATGCCAATGGACTAACAATCATTCGGTTATGTGGGGGCATTGTGTCGTGTATTTGTGTTATGTGTTGTTTTATGTCTTATATGCTCGGCTGCATAAGTTTAGTGCTGCGTTTCTTGTCCGATTTTCGCGTATCTTTTAGTGCTAATGTTGCTATTGGTTGAACACTAGTTGATGCCGCTTCGATTCTTAGATCTGATTGGATTTGGACTGACACGTATTTGTTCAGGGACATGTCCTTCATATGGAGAAAAAAGTAGTACTCTTTGTTTGTTTATAAAACGCACGACACAATAGTTATTCCAAAAGGTAGCTTCATATACGTACAATAGGACATTTTGTTGGGCATGGACACAAACAATGTTTTCAAATTGTACCTGTTCTTCAATACAGCAAGTGCATTGTATCAGACTTTGCGGTTTTGACTTTTTCTACTAGCTATATATACCGTTGTGCAATCGCTAGTCTTGGCAATCGAATAACCAAAGGCTTCTCCCAACAGCTAGTTGACAATGAGACGTAGTCAGCGTAAATGAACTACATGTACTAGTACAATAATTACATTTCAAATATAATAAAATACAACACAAACTCCAGTTTAACTGATTCAATGTTTCGACTTTAATTCAAGTTTTCATCAGGGATACAATATCGATACATTTGTCACCCATCTTTCTTGCCAAAACCTTATTTCGTACGCTACGGTATTAGACGAGTGTTTAGAGCCTAATAGCTAGACTGTTTCTCTTTATATTGCACCTTTGTTTTTTAATGATACTTTGTTTATCTTTAGTTTACTGACAACATTTCAAGTATTGTAGCTATTTACTGTGGTTAGTCTTACAGCTTTATACCGTTATGTACTCATCACCGCAGATATAACATGCACCCGTTTTGGACAGCCGCGATAATGCACGCTATTAAATACTGACGTATTATAACATTTAGAAGGTTAAGCTGCGTATTTGCTGTACTATCTTATCCATTAAAAGGTACTATAATGGTGTACATACACCGTCTGATGTCAACCATTGGTCAAAGGATGAAAACGGCGCGTGAGCTTTTAGCGCGAATAAGTCTCCGCGTCGCTAATTATTAATAATAGCATCTGTACCTAAACGGACAGCGACTGAAATAAACTTGTCAGAAAAATAATTCTCCAATTATGATCCGATAAATTCTGCCATAAAAGGCCTGATGCTGACAAATGGCCCATTATCCAAAAACCTACAAACAATAGATAAAGCAATTTTCCGAAAATAAAACTGTCTTCACGCGCAAGTGAATATCACGGGTATGCAAAGACGAAACGGGGATAAAAGGGAAATGAAATTATTAGATATACACATAAACGTCGCTTTCATATCACAAATGGCTAATCTTATAGCAAACAGTGGTCATTAGAGGGTGAAGTTACTGATTTGTGCGATGGTGGCTTGTTATTGAAACATGACGACAACGATTTTCCCACACTGCTAGTCGTTGGCGATTTTTATGATTTTTTCTCTTTCTTGTTATCGGTGTAGAGATCGATCAACACCGGAAATTGACAACTAACTGTTACCCAATTTTCGATATTGTCATAAAATGAAAGATTATCACGTTTTTTTATTGCATGATTTGATATAATTTGACCACGTGTCCATATTAAAAATGATGCTAAGTCATATAGACAAGGGATGAACCCCTAATCGCGATGAACCCCTAATCGGAATGAAAACAAATTATTCTTTCCGGGTTATTAATCTTTTACTAAAGGGTCGTGACTTACCATCTCATGAGAAAGTTGGCAAAATTAATTTCACTGATCGTTAGTGCTCGAAACTATTCATGCATACACACTACACACCGGCGAACCTTGTCTTGTGAAATTATGATTTCCGTTGATCTTTGTTTGAAATACGCAAATAGAATAAACATTTATTTCGCGTATGTTTGCTACATTTAGATGTTCACTTTCATAATAACTAACGACTGAATGATTAATATTAGCACCTTATGGTGATTATTCTAAGCACAATCTATTAATTCTCTAACCCAAAGTGAATCGCAAGCACAATAATATTAATCTCTGACCAAAATGATTAAATTTCTAAATCCAAAAACGTTATTCGATCTTAAAAGTTGTTCTGTTACAAGCTGAAAGTTATCTCATCTAATTATTGCTTAATATAAAATTTAATGTTCGAAGAAAAATTAATTAATTAATTAATAAGAATAAACAATTAATTCGTTATTTTAAGAACAATGAAATGTATCTGTATGAACAACAATATGAATATTTTGATGGCTATTATTGTGACATGCAGTAGCTCAGCAAAGATTTGATGGATACTTTCACTATGTAATAATTCATGTAAACCGACTCGGTGCGCCGTGTGATTTACCTCATTGTGACAATCACTGCTCTCTTGCTCTATTATTGAAACTACTTGTGTCGTATCTGCTCGACATCTAAATAGCTTAATAAACGGATTTTAGCGCATAAAACTCCGTTAGAGTTGATCCAGTGATTGAATTATTGTGATTTAATTTTTCACCTCATTTCGCGACTTTTGTTTGCTTGTCTAGGGCCTGATTGATCCAAACCGAATCAGGGATAGTTCGCATTAATCCTTTATGAATGAATGCATCATTGCTTCAATATTTTCATCAAAGATATATCAATGGTGTCTCATTTGTCGTTCATTTGTTTCGACGAATCTGTGGGAAAATCGAAATATCATTTGAAGTAAGATGACAATGATTTTAAATCGATAGCGTCACAATTTACGACTCCTTTTGACAATCACACCTATGGTATTACAAACAAGGGGTCCGGGACGTATGTCTGCCATATCTACTATTTGATTACTAGTATTTAGAACTTAAACATACTTCTAAGCAACCCATTTTCTATGTGAAAATTGCACAAACAAACTGCATGTACATGCATAGTATGCGTGTATGATATGTCAAGTTCTTATATTTTATTCAAGATCTGCATCATACACAACACGACTGTCGTCGTCATGTTACGCGGTGTACAATCACGTGGTATATGGCGTCACAGTTGGGTATTGCGCCCAGTAACATTGCATTAACAACAGTCGATTCAACGAAGAAAAATCGTCGTAAGTATTTTATTTGGTGCACCGGGTGTAATTAAAAGTTGCATATTTTTAAAACCGTTTACCCGAACACGATACGTGTATCAGGAACACTTTTATACTAGGACAAACTACATGTAACGCTGCATCTATCTGTCGTCAGGTGACTTTTGTCGTCAGGTTACAAAGTCACCTGACATAGACATCGTGTCTACAGCAAGCAACTAAATCAGTATTCCACATATTACAAACATATCTAATATCGAATCTGGTCGTCTGAACGTAATCTCAGTTAGCACAAACTCGACACCCTCCCTCTGCACATGAAACCATTGCAAGAACAAAACTCAACCAGAGTCGTTTGTGCGTGTTTTAGCCACTTTTTACTAAAGAAAAAATAGTTTCTACTGTACATATAAATCATTTAAGCACTGAGTCACTCATTTCCTTTATTTGTGTATGTGTCTTTTGCAACTTCGGAGTTTAGCGAAACCTTTTTTTTCATTTCTTACAAAATGGCATGTACGCTGTTTCTGTTGGCGTTGCAGTCTTGTGGTTGGGTCTGGTGATGAGTGATCCTTCTGATGTTTGGTTCTAATCTGCTGGCTCTTTGTCCGAATAGGGCCGATTAAGGGCAGTTTAAAGGCTGTATGTTTTGTACATATTTGCACTTGTTCTTGTGCATCGTGTTTTAGTCTCTGCGTTTATTTTTCTGACGTTCGTGTTCAGCTGATTCCCTTGATGACTGATTCCCCTGGATGGACATAAGCCAAATGTTATCACCGATCATATATCCGAGTATCAAACATTGCTATGCTTGTGTCTACCGATTATGTATCATCTAGTGGTAGCTAATCGAACAGCTTCATGGCCATTAGGGTTAGGATGTTCTGATTTGCAAATGCGTTAAACGGTGTGTAAAAGTCCTTGTAGAATAGTCAAAAGAACATAACGTTTCTGACAGGAAATACAGTGTTTAACAGCATCAGCAGAGCAGAAATGGCACAGAAAAATACAAGGATTACACGTTCAAGTCACCCAAACAAACATAAAAATGGAAAAGAAATTACAAAAAAATGTATTATCCCTTCATCTGCAAACATTGCTCCAAATGGTTAACAACCAAAGTTATAAATATTATAACGAATAGTACAAAATGATGATTGAAAGCAAACTTCACCAAGACGAACAACAAAGGAAACAAATTGATAGCTCTACATGAAAGTGGCTCCTTAGAAAACGACGAATAATGCAATGTGTTGACTTCAGATTGATTATGAAAAAGTGCAAGTATTACTGTTTTGCTAAACTTACAATTAGTACCATTTCCCAGTAATTTCACAGTTACACATAAATATCAGCAACACGCACAGAAACAACAGGAAAAGGCAGGAAACGAAAGGTACAAATATGCACTAACGAAACTATAGAAAAAATGCAAACTGACACAAACTAGACAAATTGAACTGATCATCAACATAACATATCCGGTGCAATAGTCAGCATGCAAGAACGATTCACAAGGACAAGACACAAGTAATCACACAGATGATGTATAGAAGCTGTTGTTCATGCATTTGGACGAAACGAGGTAGCTTTGTGTTGGACATCAAATTCACAGAAAGGCAAGTACCAATGAACACATTACAACAAAAACCGTATAGTAAGAATATTTAAAAGGCTCATCATCCAAAAGGCGTTCAATGGGTTATAATCAGTATCGTCCGTGCAAGATTACCGATACTTTTACAAAAACTTATGGCGACACGTAATAACACATTGACGCCTAATCTACATGTATCTAGCCGTTATAATCGTTTTTGACGTAATCATAAAAAACAGGTGTTGTCATTTTAACTGTACGATTATGTCTGATAACAACATCTCATCAAAACAGAAAAACACACCTCAACTTTGCTATATTTTCCCACAGCTACGTTGGTCATGCATGTACAATTATAGAAATGATCTAACAACCTCGTATGATTTAATAATAACATACAAATACGTGCTTACTAAATAATTATGTAAAGCCCGTACTTGTTAGTACCAGTTCGAAAGACAAATTACTGAACATTAAGGGTTAAGGGGTTTTGTGTAATATGTATTTGGTGGTTCATAAAGTACTCGTACTTGTGCTTAAATGACTTGACTTATCATGATGTTGGGGATGGGAAATGAGGAATGGTGAGGGAGTTCACCTTGGCAAATGCCCCAACGACTCAAGTACTACTGAACTAACTTGATCAACTTATTGGCACATTTCCTACCAGGACTGTCGGAAGTTTGTCGTAATGAAAGTCAATAATGATGGCTTTCTTTAAAGTAAAAGCGTAAACTCACAGTACCCGCATATCATACTTTATGTTGTATCATTAATGATACATTTTTTGTACATAGTACATTTCTCTATTTTAAAAACTATGTCAATATTATGATTGTATATCCATGACATATATTCTGGACTTCATCTCACATTATTTTTGGTCTCGGTTGCTCCATACGTGGACATAAAATAAGGGTATGGTTTGATTGTATTGATGTAAACAACATGGAAAATACTTGCAATGGACCACTGGCATTCAATCAAATAAATAAATGTTTTATAAATAGCTGTAGCCTATGATCTATATATTTATATATATATTTAATTATTTATATTATTATAGGTCATGGCTATTTATAAAATGTTTCACTGATTGAGTGGTGGTGCAATGGACAAGTAAGTGGAGAGAGGAACTGCCCATACCATTCTGCCGTTATAAACACTGGTTACTCCAACCGTTCATTCTGATTGGCTGATATTCCATTCTAAGTTTTGGTAAGGCATTTTTTTACATTGAACGGTGATTAAAACAAAACTTCACACTTCACACGTCGAAGTCATTACACAAACTGAATAAGGTTTGTACGATAAAATCAATTTTGACCTGGTTGTAGATACGAATGTCAAAATGACTGTATAAAAAACTCAGCGAGTTGAATCAAGTCTTAAGAAAAATTGTATTGGCACACAAAAGGAAAATGGAGACGACACATATATCACAACAAGGATCCAATGACACAGTGCGGCGATCTGCTCTTAATGATTTGTATTTCTTATTAGTTCCAAGACTTGAGTACAACAAAGTAACGATATATTTCATCAACCACGTTACGCTACGCGTACCAATATATGGAATGCACCATTTGTTAACAAGTTTGTCAATTATGCTATAACGTCAGATGATTTAACCAGTTTTCATGGAAATATTTATCTTCCAGCTTTAACTTGTAAAACAACACATAACTTCTCAACGTTTGAATGGTATGACCAAAGCTAAAGTCGCAGAAGAACATAACGTTTGTGAATGTACAGTAGTCGGAGTTGGGACTGTATTTATAGTATCAAATCAAGGCATTGCTCTAACATGGTTCCTCGTTTGAAATTATCTAGTTCCTCTGTAGGTCTGTTATAAGACGCCTAATTATGTTTTCCAATCTCCTTTCAACGGAAGAGACTAATTTGTGCTACGGTCACAATGCTCGTACGATGACCGTGCGGATTTACCAACTCGTACGAGTCTAAAATATTTTAATCCTAACGGTATTTGCATCTGGTCACAGCTCGTACGGATATCTCGTACGAGTTGTACAGAATGAATAGTTTTCACCAGAACACCGACTCCTCTACGAGTTGTGAAAATCCGTACGATGTTCGTACGAGTCTCAATATCCGTACGGACGATGTGCGAGTTCCAAAAATCAACTCGTACGGAGCTCGCAGGGCAAATGTTACTAGGGTATTTAATATTAAATTGGGCCCCAAAGGTGCTGAGTATGAACGCTTTATTCTAATACAACTCCTAGTATTCGAAGTGTGCCCTTGCTGTTTGCGACGGACATCATCTACTAGTATAATATGTATACCAATAGTTGCAGTTGTTTCATCTTTACAAACTGTACAAGAGAACATGTATATAATGGGTGACAGTACAATGTAGCCTACATGATGAAGTGGAATAAAACGAAACGAATACATTATCGAAAACAAATTTGGAGTTGTCTATTTCCATTGCAATTATTCTAAATTAAACATGTAAAATTGCTATAAATAATTAAATTTATACGGAAAGTGATTTAGTTATGCGCATTTAACTTTCAATCCGACGTTCAAGCACGATTTCAAAGTATTTATAAGTCCTACTCATAATTATATGAATTCACATTTAACATTGGTCTTAATAACACAACTGGATAAATACTAGTAGAAAAGGGGAACTAACTTTAGCCAGGGAAAAAAATAATTTTTAATACACATGTACCCAGCTTTAGCAAGGTTTTAAAGTACAGTCAAATGGACTAAATACCCTGTGTTAATAACACAACTGGATAAATACTAGTAGAAAAGGGGAACTAACGTTAGCATAAGCAGAAAATATCTTATTCTTAATACACATGTACCCAGCTTAAGCAAGGTCCTAAAGTACAGCCAAATGGACTAAATACCCTGTGTTAATAGAACATAAGGCACAATGGTCATATTACATTCTTATATAACAATATCAGCACATAAATCATTAGGTAATAAATTCAAATGCTTCATGTCACAAAACTAATATTCATTTCGTTTATTTCGCCCAAATGAATGCAAGATAAATGCGTCCATGATTCATTTCCATACCAATATGTGTTGCATCACGCGATCACAATGGGGTTATAAATATGATTGCCACACGAAGGTGTAACGTTGGTGCATTAACCCACAAATGACTGTATCATTGATAAAGACTAAAATGAAAAAAAAGAAACTTTTTGTAAAATTTAAAAAAATATATTTTTTTACAAAAAAATGTTATGGTTTTTTTAATTATCAATGATACAGTTACCTGTGCATTAACCTACGGAAACGATACAAACCAAAATCAATGTACAATACAAAACAAAAAAGTTTATTTCGGTATTTAACAATTACAGTTTTTAGCCACTAAATAGATTATAATAATCCACCATTAGCTTCTATGTAGGGTAAGGATATCTCACTCGAGGGGTTGGATTTTAACCAGGGGCGAGGCTTGTCAAATACAGTTTTTAGCGACAAAATAGATAATTATTATACATGCAATTTTGACAGGAGAGAGTATGGCAGAATTTGGTTAACAGATGCTGTATACATGCATTGCGAAATGTTTATATTCTAATCTTATGAATTTTACGATTAACATTAATAAAAATATCCTCAATTTAGGATTTTCATTGTAATTACAAATTTGAACAATAATAAAAACCACAAAAGCATGGTGACGTTGGATTATTTTTTACAATCCTGTCTCTAACATTACGTCCTCGGGAAGCTAAAACCCAGACAATTCATAAAATACTCACAGCCATGTAGCATTGGGATTCACTGAGTGGTGTCTTAGTCGTTTTAATATACAACTCATCGCTATGAACAAAATAAAATTGATAAATACATGAAAAGCAAAATATCCAATTTCATAAATGGAAATTGAACAATAGTGAGAATGTCTATACTCAATTTTGAAAATCCTACATATTTGTTTTGGATGAATAACTTGTGCGACTTAAATACGTCTTTGTACACATATACATAATTCAAATACATGCCAATTTTAACACAAACCACATCAAGCAGTGGGGTTTTCCTTGTTCTATTTTCAGAAGTAAACTTCCTTTAGATGTATATTAGACTGGAGACGCACGGGTAGCCCAAAACTATTTGAACTATTATTTAATAATCAACAGTTTCTACTCCAGTTTTCGCCACAATATACGAAAGTAAAGTTACATCTTAAATGCATTAGACGCATTAATTATTGAGTTTTGTTATTTTGTATGGGCTGATTATAGGATACACAGCGATTTTAAAAATACATAACTTTCAACACGCATCCTATCATCATGTTTTTCTTCCTTCTAATGTATTGTTTCTTATCAATGGCAGCAATTTTCTCTAGTAATTTTCTGTGACTAAGTGGCTATTCCTCGATATTGAAGGACAAGTGAAAAAGTTCAGGATAAACTTATAAACACAAAATTAAACACAAAATGTACTTCACTCAACCAGATATCTTATTTGTATACTTTGGTCTCACAGGTCCATATCCGATTCATGACAAAATCCATAAAATACACACGTGACTTGATTGCATTATACTCGTGGATAAAATAAATAATTCCTGCATTACTTTGTTCAACTACTTTAGTATTTCAACTATATACTTCTTGTTGCAAAAAAGGTTCACTTTTCATAAATAGGAATCAGGATTTTTCCCTTTGGTGTAATCGTGAAATTGAAATTGAGCTCCTAAACATGGTAGGGTTTTAGCGTGGCCACTATGAGTATTCATCGAACTATTAATGCTTTTCTTTTTATGTTCCGCAACTTAGTACAGTGTATTTTGCATTAACTTATGCACATAATATTAAAACTTTCTAATACATTAAGGTCGGGTAGTTTTTATATCTGAGATAATCCGCATAAATCGCGATCTGTACCATAAATAGTTCAAATTCATCGTAAAAAACTGCAGATTCATTGAAGAGTAAATGTTGCGACAAATTGCAGTAAATAAATTCAGTTTATCAAAACTCGAAATCATTAAGCGAACATCATCGACACAGCGTATGAATGCTACATTTTCTGCTCCATTTGACAACTGAAGAAAGCCCCATGAGGATACTAAAACATTAACGACTTCATCCGACATTCAATCGATGCGATGAAATAGTAAAGTTTGGCAATATTTCACTTAATGTCACTCAATTCACAAATAGAAAAGCTGAGAAGTTGATTTCTCGTAAATAAAGTTTTTACCCATGGCTTATATATTTCAATTTCTTTTCTTTTGATGTGGTACGCGAGTTACGATGACAACGACACAAATTGATCAGTCGTTCGCGTTTTATTTCAATCCCTTGTTTTTTCAAATTCAAAGAGATGAAAACTTTGTTTCATGTGCTTTCCTTTTCGTGATTTAATGAATTTAGACCCATCCTGTAGCTTTTATGTGCTGCTTTCTTGTGATCTTTGCGCGTCCTACCATAAACGACAAATAAATTCTTATTATATTTATACTTAGCTATTCCATAATCCCCCACACAAAGTTTTTTATTTTTGCAAAAAAATAGTTTGAATATTTTAAAGTTACATGTTGGTGTATCCAACATTTCGCCTGCAATGTTGATAAACTACACAGTGTATAAAAAAATTATGATGTCCAATGTTTTGTTTCTCCAGTAAGGTCCAGTAAGGTCTCATAATTATTATAATTATATAGAATACCGCGTTTTCGTACAAGTGGAAAAGTGCCGAGAACTTCCAGATTCCAAATATTTGGCAAATACTCAGTGGGAGATCTAGTAAAGTTAATGTTTAATGCGAACACATTGGTCTTTATGATTCCACAGCTTCTTGTCATATTTGATTATTAGTTTTTTATTACGAAATAATTTTGAGCATGAGGGTACAAATTTAATTTGAGAATAAGGATAGCCAATCATAACGCCTGTAACTGACCCAAAGCTTGATATGATGTGATCTGGTTGGATTGTTCTTATTCTCTAAGTCAAGTAAAAGAAAGACCTAAATTATGTTATTTAGGTCAATGAGTAAAAGCAATATTGGTAGTGTTGTTGAAATGGTCGTAGCAATGACATTTGGACACAATGAACATAAACGTGTAAACGTGTATTGCTGTATGTGTATGTTGGTGCATATTGTGCTTCAGTTTCTTACAGCAAAATGTATTTCAATCTGGCTACTAGTAAAGAGATTTTAATCAGATTGCTAAAATCTAGGTCATACAGGTGTAGGCACTCACAAGTCTGCATATTTCAGCAGAAGACCGACTAGTTAATAAAGCAGAAATCTGACTAGCTCATAAAGTCTAAGCCAATGCTCGGTGTCCTGGGCATGCTTGGCATACTATGTACGGTGTGTTTCCGTCTTCGCAGTGTTTCAATCAGGCTTATGTTCAGAAGCACTAGTAGCATTAGCAACGCTATATACTAGTGAACGGCTAATATGTTTTCATGTTTTGATAGTTTCTCTCATCCTTGAATGAAGATGTGTCGTATTGCTGATGAATCCAACTCCTTCAAGTATAACATACTTGGTGAGAAACACACATACTCGTATTCTTTGTGTAATACCCGTTAAATGTGAGACAACAAAACATTTACTGATATTGTGAATCAATTTTATTCTGTGGTAAATAACAAAAATATAATATATAAAAAGATAGACTGTACAGTTTTGTGTCTCCCTGCAAAGGCCGACGATAGTACTTCTCGTTACGACCGCAAAATATACAAATATATGCATAGCAAACATTTAAGTATAATATATACAAAAATAACAACAATAAATGATAACAATAACTTTTTTTCAATTCCCCTTTCCATGCACACACGTTATGAAGGCAACACGGTGATATCCACTGCATTAAAACGATAGTAAAATCATTTGAATAAAACTGTCCAATAGTTAACTCGACTCGATGCTCTATCAGCATAAATTTAATGCCCGTTCGTCAAAAAGATAACATTAAATCTTAATAATCTTGATGAAAATGAGAACAATTTAACGATATAATTTAATGCTTCGCCAATTCTGATTTTTGAAACATTGTGTTTAATGGATTCGACATTAATCCAGCCGGAAGTGACGTAGTTAGCGATGGATGAAATCCCGGATGAACACTACTTGGAATGGAGGAAGGGAAGCCCGGATGTAAGCCACTAGGTAAGGTACACGTTGGTAAACCACAAGGACAACCTGCAGGTTTAAGTCCTGATACTGTTGGTAGACCTCCTAATGGTGAATGTTCATGTTTATATCTCTGTGAAAGATGAGCGTCCAGTGAGCTGGATTCTGGTGCTGCTGACGAGAGCCGATCAAGTGCAGACGATCCGCCAAGTGATCCGGGAAATGGCGGCATTGTGTCAAATAATGGTTTCAATGGATTCTGTGGAGCAAGTGGTGAAAACGCCGACGATGCTTGAGATTGGTAGAGACCCGGAAGCGGAAGTGATGGATACGAAACCGAGGCTGGATTAGGTAAAGCATATGGATACGAAGCTGCGGCTGCTGCCAAATAAGCGTAGATCTGTGGATCTGGAGGGATTCCGTATGGCCATGTGACGGCCATTCTTTGGCGTTTGTCCTTCATACGTCTGTTTTGAAACCAAACCTAGAAAGAAAAAGGGCGCCATATTAAATACAATGTTTTTAAGAACATCTAAAGATACAATGGATTAAGTTACAGCAATATTCTAATTAATAGGACAAATATAAATATCTTGACTCACTAGAATGTATCATTATATGAATTGACTGTGAGTAGAATAGCATGCAGTCTTACTTTAGTTGTACAAATAGGAATAGTTAGAAAACAAAATGTTGATTATAAAGTTGAAAAGTCAAAAGAGCAAACAAGAAACCTACCTTAATGGTACTTTCTGGAAGATTCAACTGTTTCGCTAACTCACATCTCTTTGGTCTAGATACATAATTCTCCTTGTTGAATTCTCTCTCCAAGGTATTTATCTGTTCTTTAGAGAAAGCTGTACGGTATCGTCTTACACCATTGTCCATAGTTGAGCCATCTGGAAAATATGAATATTCAGAACTTAATTAATGAAAGTTTATTTAACTACTATGTTTTTGGATGAATTTGATTCGGCTAAAGATACAGTGGATACCTTGACTGCCAGGTGACAATTCTAAACATAAAACTGAGAAACACTATTGTTGCATTTTGTGTTTTCTTTTCATCAACTCTACCATCTAACCCATATAATTGGCAATACTTGTGTGTACGATAACCGTTTACTTATTTATAAGTCATTCAGATCGTTCTAGGCTTATGTGCATTGTACAGACAATATTGCAAAAACAAAATAATGACAAATGGGGTTTGGAATAAATTTAGCGAATATGTTCATTATTTGTCTTCGATTGGGCATTAAATTTAATATAATAAACGTTTGAAATAATGCATTAGAGGTGCATAGGTCCTGTACGCAGGCATAGAACATTCGTGTTATTAATTTAATAGTCTTCCCGATTACGTCAATGGATTATTTTCGCACGGGTAGGCGATTTGGATACAGGGCTTTAACCGTGATTGACTCTTCACGCACGATTACTCTATGTTAAAGTTCTGATAGTTTTTCAGCGATTATAATGATTAATGATTTACTCTTCTCGTCAAGATTTTTTTTATTTTTATTAATGATTTGTTTACATTAAAGACTCGACTATTTTGTTACAAAAAAAATGAAAGAAGTAAATTGTCCATCCAGGTGTTCAAAGTGAGTTTCTCTTATCTCTTTATGAAACATGGTATCTCATTGTCAGTAACCATTTCATATGCATCATTAGGTGGTTAAATAAATGAATATTTACGATTTATATGTGATATATGTGCCTAATATAAATATTTTGTTGTTAATTGTCTTATTATGGTCCTACCCATCGGTCAAACAAAGTCATGTGGTGTGGCTGTTCTGTCTTCATTTTCTACGATTAATTGAAGATATCAATGAGCTTATTAAGACAAGTAGATGATAATTCATCATTTTCAAAGCACTTCAAATATATAATATTACCGAAACAGCTGTTAGGAAAAGTGTTTATGAAAAATGTAAATAAATTATTCTGATAATTTAGTCACCGAACGCGGTCAGAATAGTTAGTCCTTTTTGTATTTTGTTTTTCTGTGTACAATATAATTATTGTTCGTCGACTGAAATGGTTACTTCATTTAATTCTGGTTCAGAAATGTTGGGTTTCTATAGGTTAGTTATGACTTATTTATCTTGACAGCAGAAGCTACACGCAAACACACACGAGTGATTTGTTGTCGTAAATTATGGAGTCTTGTATTTTGTTTTTAGTGATATCGTGCGTGGTAGGATGATTTTCTGCATGTTAGAAGTACATATTAAACGTGTCGGATATAATTATTTAAACAGAATAAAAGAAAGCAGGTTTTTGTTTCGCTTTTCTGCATGTCGTACAAACATTTTCCGTAATTGGAAATGTCACTTGTTAATTCTCCATCTTAAATTATCAGACAGACGGTTAAGTGTAGCAGAAATAATTGACATGCAGGAGAAACTATCAACGCTTTTATGTAATATATCATCTTTTAACCGGCTTCAAAAACATGCTAAGTTGCATATACAGGGAACCCCCTACGTGACCCCTTATATTGCACGCTACATATCGGCCTATTGAAACAGAGGACAGCGGTGTTAAGTTTTGCGACGTAGAGACAAAAAACGCGACCTCACTTTTTTCGTAGTTTTTTTTATTATTCTAATTAGAGTCAGAAATTAATGTCATCTGTTAAAAAATATAATTAACTTGAATGAGATATTTTTTGTATCACATTCCAAATGCAATAATGTTTTTTTGGCAGATTATGAGCGAAACACAATACTATCCCGGAATAATAAAAAGATCAGAGTTTAGCTATTTATTCTTTAAAGCCCCGCGTTCATTTTTGACAGCCTCGTTAGACCGTAATGAGCGTAAAGAATCGGTATGGTTTTTTCCAGGGGTCTTACAAAGGTAACCTGCACCAAATGCACTAGTTTCCCTTTACAGTCAAATGCAAGCTAGCATGGAATCGTACTGCAATCAATGTAGTTTTTAGCTGCCGGTGTTTTTATCTGATATTGGATTCAACTGCAAATGTTTCGTGAGCTTTCATATTAATTTCTACCGTCGTTTGTGGTGAATTAGATTGCTACATTATGTAACACAATCGCATGACTGCAAACGGCACAATATGTATATTTTGATCGGCCCACAAAAAAGTCTGCAGTGTGCTAGTTAGGCGTTTGATTGATATATATACCTCATGATAAGAGTGTATTTACTTAAAGCATAATTAGTCTAAATGATTATTTCTACACATTTTAAATTATTCATACCCGGATCGTCTTTGACCCTTTACCCTTCTGTATTGCATGATTACCCACCGTAACAGGACGTATTGTGTAAGGGGCCAAAGGTGTTAGTCGAAGTTTTTTGTTCTGTCTGAAAAAATATACGTGTAAAGAGGTCGGTTTGGCACGTAGGCAGACATGGCGTCCTGTCACAGTGCCCAACCAGGGGAGTGTGTGGACCGACTTATATGTGCCGTTCCTAAAATTATTTTATATGCCTGTTTATATTAATAAGTTATGCCTCGTATTGATTATATAATGTAAACTAATTATTTATGAATTCAATCTATATGTATATTATTATGATTTTATACTAGATATTTGATAAGAAATTACAAAAATCACGAATATGTCATGTCGATTCGATCGTGATTTTGTCTAAGGGTGGGTCCTCCGAACATGAAGAGAGATCCTTGTATTTTTTGTGAAAGAGCAAGTAAGAACTGGTTGATAAGTAATTGGAAGAAAAACTGGTTAGGTAAACCAAAGACATAAAATACAGTCTAGTTTGGACCTTGGGTAAACTATCTTTCGTTATGACGGAAACAAAAACCAAATTAAAATGAACAACAAATAATAGTTGTTACTTTGTAAATGCACACTGCCCATTGTGTGTGAAAGAAGCAGTCTACCGGAGGTCCTTGAGACCCTACCGTGGTGAACGCATGAATTATTCATAAACTATAAGTGTTAACATGAAAATATGAAAGCTTTGACTTGATAAATGGGCTGAAATGGATAGACTGTGACAACTTCATTAATTTAGAAGCAAAACATCGTAAACTTGTGTATAACGTGTGATTTGCACAATTAGCTTATTCCCCTGGGCACAGCGATTGACAAGCGAACGTCATGGCCTACCATCAGTTGTCAAGGTCCAGTTTCCCTTTCACACCTGGGCCCCTGCTTAATGGTTGTACTATATGCTAATGTACAAGGGAAAGCGCGTTTTCAAAAGGGACCGCAAAACACCCTCTGGGACCTTAACAGCAAAACAGTATTCCTTGACATCATTTCACGTATGTATCCCCTTTTTCATTTTCGGTCATTTATTCAGCGTCAGAAAACAAAGAGTTTATTGTATGAACTGTAGCTGACAAAAATGACAAACTAATTACAATACCAATTCACTATATATTACGAGAACCGACAGATGTTCATGAATTTTATGGTTTTTATAATTAAATTTGTTAATGAGAGTTAATGTTTCTATGTCAACATTTCTTACTTCACCTATGTTAAGTGGGGGACAAATAAAATATGAAGCAGTCATGGTTTTTTTATCTCCTCCAATTTTTTTCTTCTTCGTGGTAACTATTTATCAAAAGTCCTTGAACGATTTAGTGGCCGGAATTTAACATTTGTTGTTGAGCTCAACATAATTGTTCTTTTTATGCTTAACTTATATTTAATATTCATTTGAGTGTTTTACCCACCCTGTAACTATTTTATATATTTCTCGAAACGTACGGTAGATTTTTCCTAAGCCCGTTGTCAGAAAAGGATACTTATAATGAGCAGTTGCACATTTCTATAGAAAATAAGATATCGTATAGTAGGCAAAAACGTTAAAAATTGTAAATACTAATTAGTTTCGAATACAATTTTATTTTAATTAATTCTCATTTGAACTGATAATTATTTCTCGAACAGAAGCTTCGTCAGCACAGGCATAGGCAGATAGACATACGTTGTTCTTCTAAACAGTGCGATGTATTTATTAGCGTAAACGTAATTACACAAGATCGTAAATGTCTTAGAACATGCCTTTTGACAAGTAAAGTTTTCGTAATTTTGTGGACAAGGTCTAAAATTTACATGCAATTAGTGCATTATCGCTTGTTTCATTAATTAACTTTAATTAAATAAGGAAGGATATACATGTAACAATTCCATAGAACACTTCCTTGAGTTATTTTCGGACCGCTCGCGAGATATAATTAGATTAAGCTTAATTTCATATTTCCTTTTTGAATTTGCATTTAATTTTGTTTAAATTCTCGTAAATTCGTGCATATGTAGATACCGAAATTAGGCTTGCACAAAAGTTTCTCTTAATTGCCAATGTTTAATTAAATAAATAAATAAAGACATTCAACTGTAATATTTTTTATGATATTCAAAAGCAATTGAGATGTTTTTATTTCATTTTTTAGAAAACTTTCAAACAAGTTGTATAATAATGGTTTAAATGCGGCAGATTTATTGTAAACATACGACGACAGTCAAATTATTGTAAAAAATCAGTTCTTTTCTCGCAAACGAGTCCGACGACAGAAAACTGCACAAAACTATCAGTACAATAATTATCATACGCTGTATCCGTTATATATTAAAACATTTGCTCCCTTAAATATGGTTTTTACTTCTTAAATATTATTTTTGGTGTATAGTGATTAGATTTATTAATGTTAACCATTACATCGCATAATTGAGCGGATATCGTCGGCAGAGTTTTTATGTAATCGCAATATCTTCCAGTAGCGTGAGAAAGCAAAATTTATTAATCAGCTTTGATTTAGGATCGGGATGATTATGTTTTATTACTTTATTTTCATTATCATAAGATATTAATGAAAATCTATGTATATTTATTAAAAATCATAGGATGTCGTAGTAGATATATTCGGCTCGTCCTGGAGGCTACCATGGTGTACAAACTAGACCATTTAATTGCGAATTATTAAATGATAAAAAGCTTCACTATATAATTTTATCGCACATTCAAATACTGCACCAATTAATGAACTAAGTTAAAAATTAAAAGAAAAAATCGAAGCTATTTCGAAAAATATAACAGTTATAAATATAACAAGTTCAAGTTTATTAGCAATAAATGTAAAAATTAATTTTAAAGTAAAATAGTGTGAATCTGAAATTAACAAGACGGGACATTACAGACATTTGTTTATTATTGTGTTATATATATATAACACTTCCTATTTTAGGTCTGTGTCTTTGGTAGAATCATTAATCAGTTCAATTGAATAATTTATATTGGTGCTATGAGGTAGATTTATAGCATGATTTCTATCGAAGTCTTGATTTCCAATGGAATGCCCGTCTCTTATTTTTTTTTTTATTTTGTATATTTGAAGTAAATCAACAAACTTAAAAGTAAATATACAAGTGGTCTTACTCTACATGATTGCTATTCTAAATCTTTATAACTTAGCTTGGCAAAAGAAACTGAATAACTGATCAATTAACTAGTCCCATTGATAATAATGTCGAATTACATGTGATAATGCAAGTCCTGTAATGGTACAGATGTGGATTGATTCATTTACGTTTTTTTGTGAATTAATTGAATGTAGTTGAATGATAGTCGAAAGAAAATGTATATTAATATTAGTCATTTAACTACAACACATCACAATGCTTCTATCTATCTATCTAGAAAAGTGATTGGACAGAGTCATTTAAAAACATTGGTTCATGCAATGCGATACACAAACCAATAGAAACAAAATGTGTGCCCTATAAATAAAACAAACAACGACGTTTGATTTCTTTTAAGGCGGAGAAGCTGTGCAGTTCTGCTTGACAGACAAGGAACGCGTAATCAAGACATCACACACATAGTACAAGTATGCCAAATATAACAGGTGTAGATGAAAACATAGTTATTTGTTTATCCTCATCATGTATTTGTTTTGCCTACGTCTGCATGTGATAATATAATATGTATAATATGTCATTCATCCATATATGTAATATAATGATTCATTTTCCATTCATCTATATGTACTCATGACTGTAAATATGCATATTAATTTGTGACGTTGCTGCTTTGTTTAATTTAGCAGTTACTATTTGTATGATTATGTTTAAACCATTTATCAAATGTTTATAATACATGTACTATATTAAATCACTGAAAAGTGGAAATAAAGAGTATATGTACTAGAAATGAAGTGACGAATCTTGTGTGAATAAATGCATGCAAAATAACATATTCTGGGAATAGCATACAAGTTCAGCAATCATTGAAATATTCAGCACAGATACGTTGCAACAGACATATTATAGTTATCTATATTCTGAACACAATAAATATATCGTTGCTCTAAAATATATGGACACCATTGAAAATAGTATATTCATATTAAATTCTATGTATCTAGATGTCCTACAAAAACAGCGTCTGTTTCTGCAATTGATCTTTTACTTTTCAATAAGTAATGAAACAGAACAGAAAATAACATTATCTTCAGTCAGTTTGATGAAATTGTCAATATTTGCAACACAATGTCATATTTGACAATGTAACGGACTGCTATTTTCGCAAAGCTGTAAAATCCCTTGAGGATATTACATGCGAAGTGATTAATATCTTCATCAATTATCCGGTAATGAAATGAATATAGATAACTTACCGGCGGAATCAAGGCTTGGATTTCTGTAATAATGCGTTCCCATAGTGTCTTTATCCCCGTCGTCGGAGTGGTCTGAGTCCGTCGGGGCTGTTTTCTCTAGACTCGAATCGTGTTCCGACGCCGTTGAGCAAGGTGACGACGGTGATGTTGGACAACTTTGGTTCCGTTCAATCGGCGACGGAATAGTTGGATATTCCGTCGGGAATCCTGGACGATGAAATGGTTTCTGCTGCACAACACCAATATCAGCGCCGGATGTTACCGTCGGTGAAATCATCTTGAATTATTTAATAATTACCAAATATGTCCTTTGAAAATTGTATATATAAATGTCCCGTATCAACGGAAAATGTTCACAAAAATAACAAATCACACTAAAATACACCAAAGTCCAAATAATTTATACTATTTTAGTATCACGTACTTGAACCGTTACTTATGGCTTTGAAGTGCGTTATCAGCAACCATTAAGCGAATATAGTGATAAACTGTATAACTTTCTGATTATAAAAGCACACCTGAGTTTTACGACCTTTGCTAGCAGTCAGGTAACAGCCAATCAGCGATCAGGTAGGCGGGGCTTAGCCGAGCATCCATTTTTATCACTGGTCTAGACAGATAATTATTTGTTTAGCTATTATACATCGTCCCGCCCTTCAATACGCCCGCCCTTTATCGATAAAGGCGGAATAAGTCCTTTGATAATGTTACTGATCATGCAATATAACAATTAGTGAGTTATAACAAGCCAAGAAGTTATAAATCATCCGATATTGCACCGGTAAAAGTTCCATATCAGACAATAAATTGCATTCATGTGCTACTTAGCACCTTCTTGTTATTGTAGGGGGCGCAATAAATGCAATAATAACCCGCTCATTGATGATAATCAACTTACGTGAGGATTTACGACCCAATGCTTCCCTACCTACATAAGGGGCCCACAGAGCGCCCATAAAACAAAGGGTGACCCTTTGAAGATGTGTCGAAGCCCTTTTGACAAATTTGCATCATTTTGCGCTTGATGCAATAATATTATGCTAGCTCGTAAATAAACTTTAAAGCCCTATAATAAAGTATGTTCAAAAGTGATTTTATGAGGCGTATAATAACGTTAATATATTTATACTTCATAAGATTATCACTTCTACAAAGATGAAAAGTCTATGGACGTTTGTATAACTGTAACGCATTTCAAAGGATTAAAATCTCTTTATAGTCATGAAAGTAAAAACCTGTCTCCCGTTTGAAGACTAACGGGTTTTTCTGGAGTGCCCTAATGGCCAAATAAGGACCACACGAATTTTGGGAGACTGTCATTTAATGGTCAATAATGTCAAGAATGTACCGGACAATACTCCATAAAATTACCTATTCGTCAGAGTTATACGAATATACTTGAGTTTAATTTGATTCGGAAGTGGATACCCGTGTCCTAAACTCTTTGATCTTGCAGATTCATCATTGCATAAACTATTTTCACCAAAAAGACGCCAAGTCCATCCAGGTGTGTTCAAGTATTTGAAATGGTCAATGTTGAATACTTAATTTTCTATTTTTCTGAGAAAAATTGTGACTTTCCACTGGACTTCGGCTTTCAGTCCAAGCATTTTTGTCTACATCAATATATAAATATACTCGGTATTAAAGATAATTGAGATACTATTCATTTTATTATGCAGAACAATATTTCGTTCACATCTATTTTCCAATGTTATAGCATACTCGTCAATACATGAATACTGAAACGTAGCTTAAATTAGAAGAGCAGTATATCCACAGGATTATGGACGAAACTGTTCTTATTTCGTCCTCATTTTGAGAGTTTTGTATTTTGTACATTTTTGTACATGTTCAATTGTCCGCTCTGTTTCTCCAGCAGGTAAATGTATCAATGACAAAAATGTCTTAATTTGATAGATGAATTTTGCTAAACATGTATTCAATAATAAAAACAATACCATCAAAGATCATATTAATCATTTGGTACTCTTTTATTTGGTTTCTGCTGTCTAATATGTTTCTTTTTTTCAATCATGTAGTTACCACCAGTGATTTTTACATGGGCATGTATTAGCTTTGGTTTAGGACAAGGGCCGAGTAAATTGTTAATTCTGTACACATAGTTGCAAGTTTTCAAAAATGAGATAGAATGGAGGAATCTTTGTACAATATGATTGGAGTGAATGAACCTAACCTATGTGTTACGCGAGTTGTTGTATGTTGCATGGTTATGTAATTCTTACGGTAACACCGTTTTATGCAAAATGCCCGAGGGACACCGACTATAATTACATTAGCACGAACACGACGTGTTAAATCTATGAAAGTCTTTCTTATCTTCCATTTAATTACAATGTATTTGTGCTACCAATAAAAGACCGAACATCCATTATTTGTTAATGAGATAACACCAATTATTACTCGAACATCGATCTTAGCCGATAAATTATAAGACGAGTCGGGATCTCTGCTGATAGCATTTGTTAAGTAATGATCTTTATTTTTGTATAGAAATCTATTTTACACCTATCGTGGTTAAATCCTTTAATTTTATTAAGGAAATAAATGGAGACAATTGGGCTGTAAACAAATTAAACGTTACTTTGATGTTTGCCGGTAACATATATATACTTATCCCTGTAAAATACACATTACGCCAAGTAATTGATAGATAATAATTCCCTCCAAAATCAGTCTTTTTACATTCATGTAACTATATAGAATTGGTACTCCTAGAGCTAAACGTCTTTATTCATTGACAAAATAGGTTTAATTGATATTATTGGTCCCCGAACGTTTACCACCTTTTTAAGAATAAAATTAATAATCACTATCAAGAACGACCATCGACTTATGAATATTGATATAAAGTGTTTGTCGAATTTAATAAACTCCTCGTTATTAACTGTCGAGTCATTTGACTCATTAAATTCGCGTAAAACTTTCAATTTTCGACAATTTCTATCTTTCTTCAAAGGAGATTCATAACACTTAAAATGACAAGAAAGGCAAACGTTCAAAAAGAGCAAAGCGAATTTGTATTTGGAGTCAATTTCTCAAGTGGTTTTATCAATGAGGCGTGTTATTTATATTGAAAGGAAGATCTGAAGACTCCATTTTATTTTAAACCGTTTTAACGACTATTTAGTATGAGTATTATGCCGCTTACGGAGATAATTTCCAAATTTTTACTTCTTTAATTCAACTAAGTCTTTTCTTTGCTATTTTTACTATCAGTCATCGTGAAAACTAACATATTGCGAGAATTTTGTCAAAAACGTAAATTAATTAATGCAGGTTCCGTACAGTCAATATTTTCCTTTGATCTTTGTAGTAATGGACGTTTGGTATTAAGTACGTCCTTTCGTTCTAACTGCGGACGCTGAGAGGTAAAATGCAATGATAGAAATATGGCTAATGTATCATGCTCTAACGTCTAAACAACAGTTAGGGGCCATTATTATAATTTAAAGACCCCCAAATAATTGTATCGGGTGTGTCAGGATATATCCAATGTTAAATAGAATTCTGATCAGGCTAAAAGCCATCTCATCCGTATCTCATGACCGTGACGCAATATTGACAAAATAACGCCACCTGCGTCTTTATCAAAATATATAATAATTTGCAATTTATAACAATTAGTCAAACATTAATCATACAAAGAAGGATTAGTACGGATCAATCTATGATATTTGACCGGAATCGTTCACAATACTACATTTGTTAAATCATCTCCCAGCTTGTACGCCGTACCATAATCTGGTTCCCCGTTCAGACGTTCCATTACTAGACGATGCCGGACAACGGACAACTCGAGTGAAATACGATATACGTTGATCCGAATATGGCGCGCGCACCGAATACGGTTCTATTTGAAGCCGCAGAACCAATATGTCATGATTTTGGTACTGGCGCCTGAATTGGCAGACTTTGGTGTATCGAATGGACTTATTTCACTATCATCAGTTCACAATGTTAAAACATGCCGAGCATAGTCTTTATTTGCCAGTCGGCTTTCTGCTGAAAAGGGCATCGATACACGTATAAGGGAGACAACTCAACTGTCTCCTCCGAACGGTCATACTTTCATACAATGCGTTTATGATTTCATATATTGCATATTCAAAATACAAAAAAATATACGAAGGTTGTATTTGTTCCAGACATTGTACAAAGGCAGTCTGAAGTTTACCGAAGTTATAGCTACTAGTAGTATTAGTACGCAAATTACATTTTTGATAAATTATTGTCATTTTCAACATTATGCACGTACGTATTTGTATGCATGTTCATGATTTGTAATCCCCAGGTTCTATCAATAATCGAAAGACTCACCGTCATTCAGCATAAAACTAAACAAAGCAACTTATGTTTTAGGCCCATAAAAGTATAAGAATTAATTATTGCATGGTATTATTCCGAGTCTATTAAAGTGCATTACGATATATTAATGTATACTATACGACGTACATCATGGCCTATATTCATACGCAAGTTTCGTTTATTTTTTTAAAAATTATATCAACTTTTGAAAAGAGCCTACACCAGGTAATGAAAACTTTATGAACTTAGTTGATACACAAACTAGTCTAATTTATAAAAAAATCCTGACGGTATTTTACTGGATGGCAAAGAGTTATGATTTCTGAGATTGCTATGTCGTATTGCATGTTTGACATGTAATGTGTTTATATTTGGATCTAGCATTTTCTCATACCCTCGTGCTTTGATTGTAATGTGCAGTCAAATAATCTGTTTGATAATTTATTTTAATGTTTGAGATGATAGTGCAAGTTCCGTTATAATTGTATAAACACTGTCGTAATGTACGTATATTTTTGTATTATCTTACCATTAGTTTATAGCCAAATAAAGCATTGCCGAGAGTTGCAATGACTCGAATCTCTGTTGAGTCCTGGTTGTCAATTTCACACAATTTATTGAAGAGTTTGAGCAACTAAATGGCAATAGATTGACATGTTTTGATAAAATCAGACACAACTTTCTTTACATGTGGCAGCGAGAGTTTCATACAGTCAACGTAGATTGCATAGGACAACAAATACACATACATTACGATGGGATTTTGCATTTAATGAATTGGCATTAATGTATATCTTTGAATATTGATTAATGACACACAAAGTGTGTGACTATGCACCGTCTAGAAAGTAGGCTATGAACACTGTCTAGATTTTCCGGATGTGACCGAATTCATCCAGCGGTTGGAATCAAGATTGGGTCACAATCACATATAATGCCAAAACCTCTGATTTTCACAAATGATCATAAATGTTGTCAATTTTATGCCTAAGCCTGGGTTGCAGTCTTGCAATGTTGATTAATAAGGCCCCACCACTAATCACGTGGTGTAAAAATGAAAATGACCAACTTGTAATAGTATTGTGTTGATATCAACATTTCCATGTATAGTCCGTCGATGATAACTCTAGCCTTTGCTTACAATAAAAAATGAAATAAAATGCATTTTCGGTGATCATTTTTGTAAACTCTTGTAAGAAATTACTTTTTATACATTTAATTATTTCAATCTATACTAAAAACAAGCGACCTGTCGACCTGTTTGTGTTGATTTTAGACATTTTATGTTTGTATACAAAGCTAGAGTTATCGCCGGCGATCTATATCATAATCACCCAAAACTCTATTGTAAACTCTATGTGTAGGACAACACAATTTTCAAGTGCACTAATATTGATCTTCTTATGATTATTTGATTGATCATTCCATTCCCTTGACGTTACTGTGCACTAGTCGGTCTGATATATCCCGCTAATTGATATTTGCTACATAATCAAAGTTACTAATGTCTAATTAACTCCAAGAAACACTTATAAATACCGCACAAACAATACAAGCACCATGAAGTCATTTATTCTACATTATTCTTGGTTAGATAACAAGGAAATGATAATCATCTTCATCATCATCATATAATAGGTCCATTATATTATCGTTATCTATATTAAAGGCAAAATGATATTAATTGATTGTTTTCATTATCCTAAAGGACCCTGTCAAATTCGTCCCGACCGTATGTATAACCTTATGCTCATATTTTGCAGGATGGTTTCTGTGTTATGGCAAGTACTAGGAGGCTAGGATACTAGCTTCATTGAGCTAACCTGCCAGCTTCACATCCATCAAGTTTTTACCAAACGAAATCTGGCTCCGATCTCCATAAACATCTCAATCTGAGTAAAGCCTCATCTCAAATATTGGAAGTTCTATGCGAGAATGCACTCACAATTAGCATTACTATACAGAAATGATATTACCGTAAAATTTCAAGAGCTGGAATTCCAGACTCATCTCTAATTCAGACTTTGAGTTTGGCAAAATCTTAAGTTGAGTTGACATTTCTACATGATATGCTTTGGACATCGGTGCCTGAACATATCTTTTACCATAGGACAGGTTCGTTGTAAACTAAATATATACCTAGGTTGGCCTCATCTTACTGATTTGTCTGTCGGCATACATCAAAGGATCTGGTCAATCATTGTGTATCTACAAAATTAATGAACACCAATTAACGGATAATAATTATATTTGAACATGAAAGCCACCGCTGACTTATAACGGAATCCGGTAATTTCAGGGGGAATGCTTTTATTGACAATACTACACTGGACGAGTTAATGTGTTCTAATAAAGTGTATTAATCGGCCTTCCAATGGCCAGTTGGAGTCTGGCAGGTACTTTTCTCGATACACATTCTCAGATCCGTCTCAGACCCGTTAGGTGACTTGTATTGTTTCATATGTCTCTGACGGAACTGACAAACCGATGAAACACTCAGGATGGATAGCATCTCAGTTCCGTCAGAGCAATCCGTCGGTTTTCAGTTTCGCAAGAGCCAACCTTTTTAGTGATTGCACAATATTTATTTCTCTGAAAGAACTGAGAAACGATGACATTTGTGTATCGGGAATAGAGCTAGTACCGTGTACTGGCATTTATGAAGTGCTAGTACTTGTTTTGAGAAATGGTGCTATTGTTCCAATCTGTAATGGTGTGTTCTTGTCTACCACCGTATTTGTCACCTATCGCGATCCTCTGTGACTTGACAAGCCACTGATGTCAATGGCAAGGATGCTTAGTGCTATATTCGAACCGAGTTGCACAAATGTTTAGTACAAAAGAGTACTCCAAACGCAATTCTGAATGAACCTAGTTGGGTGTCCCGAAACCAAGCGATCGACATCATGTTTAAGTATAGATTAAAGACACAAAAAATAATGGAACACAAAACACCCAGTACATGTATTTTGTACTGACATTGCTACTATTATATGAATATACGATTTAAGTTTAAAAAAAGTTACCAAATTCTAGGGCTCTTTTCAGCTGTTAGGCCGCTCAAGCACCCTTTGACATTTCAACTTCCCCTGGTCATTGGGCTACCTATGGAAACCTACACTCGTGTCTCCCGGGGAGACTATTTCTCTCCAGTGGTGTGGCAGCCAACATCGATCTGCGGCACCTAGGATTAGACACTGCCCACACAGGTACCATTTTACACCATGGTGGAGTAGAGCTGTTCTTGCTCAGAGAAATTAACCAGTGATACAGAGGAGGATCGAACCCGGGACCTCTCGATCCCGAAGCGCGCGCCCTACATCTAGGCCACCGCTCCCCACATTTAACATTAAATTGCTGAGTATGTGAGTAAACACATGTACGAGGTACATTTATAGACCTTAGATTGATGGCGTTTGTTATGTGCATGCCTCAAAGTTAACTTTAAGAGTATAATCTATAGGCGTTAAAATCTGACCAAACTGTGCAATATTGGCCTAGTAATCATGTCATTTGTGCAAGTTTATACCGAAACTTTGGGTAGAAAGCCTTTTCAACCACCTGCATACTCGAGGCCCATCAGAAAGTTTGGGTTTGTTTGGATCTCAATGCAATGTAAGGAGCTAATTCTTTCCTGTGGCGATGTGGCTAAGTCATTATTTTGCTACTAATATTCGTCTATGTTTGCTGTTTAATGATTGTGTTTATCCCTAACTTCATTGAAGATTGTTCACTCCACACCATGTTTAACACGTTAGGGGTAAAATTTACAAAATCTGCTAATAAATAGACACTAGATCATACGACCAAGTGGGATGTTTTGGTTCTTGATAGCGTTTTAAGCCTTTGATGTGCCAAGCGATTGTAAAAACATAATCTCAGATTATCCGGGTAATTAGCACACTGTGAAAATCTCGCGTGTACCCGGTGTTGACATACTTCAGGTCATTTGCTGATAAGAACATTTAAGAAAGCTTCTTTCAAGTTTGTTTTATTGTATATGATTCACACTTTTAAGTCTGTCTCTTAACTTATACTATATACCTACTACTAAAGTCCGTTCAATGTCAAATGAGAAGGGTTATAAACATAAGCTCGTCTGTCATGTAAACCATGTTTGACTGGGTGTAACTAACTTAACTGTGGTCACCACTAGTCATTCGAATGGGGTAGTGCCCTCATTAGTATCGACAGTACTTCTTGTTAGTAAGTTGTTCCCACATATCGATGGTATAGAATGAGAAGGTCGTATCTACTACTTACGACCTTATAAGACTCATACATAATTATTTGAAATCTGCTTCACTGGGCGCTTCTTATGAACCTATTTTCATGAAAATCTGAAATTGTCATGTTGCCCAAAACGAAGTTTTAAAAACTTGTTTTCCCATAGGTAAAGACTAAATTACAGACAGTTTTCTCTTGTTTTCTCAGTATATTGATTTTGTAGTTACGACCTTCTCATTCTAAGCCAGTGATATATTTGACAGGGACTAGCGCTCACATACAGGAAATATGCTTGTATCCGTATGTACCAAGTAAATTCCTTGTATTTTGTACCTAGTCATGATTCGGACAGAATAATCTATAACTATTTACCAAACATAGAATGGGTAGTATCCAATATTGATCTTACTTGGCTAAAGGACGAGGGTAACCAATCAGATCACACCATATTAAACTCTTAGTCAGTAACAGGCAATTTGATTGGTCATCCTTATTCTCAAATTAAATATGATCAATATTGAATACCATGACTGGGTTTGTCAAGCGACAAACTGGAAACAACTATACATGATATGTACACACTTTCAATAAATATTAAACAAAAAAATGGTAGAAATTGACAAAATGATTACGCAACATGAACTGGTAAACGATGAGTGAATAGAGAGTGGGGTGCTCCGAACTTAACTAGGCAGCAATACGTCCAATTGAGATAATTTATACTCGTTCAACAGCGTATTTTCCCTTCTCGCCCAGACTGCGTGAAGTTGGAAGCTGCACCATGCGGACTTGACTAACCGCTGATGTATACGTATGCATCTACCATGGAAATGCAATCTAAATATTGGGTCCAAAGAATCGAATTTCATAATACACAAGTATCACTTTCTTGACTATATACTTACCGGACCTGGAACTATCACGATACGCTGATTGCCTACCACGAGAGCTACCAGGATCATTGCCTGTCGATTATGTGTCTAGTAGAGCGTCTGGTTTATTTTGGTTTATACAAAAAGCCGAAATGTCCAAACTATTTAAACAATGTCTCCATGTGTCGGAAAGACGTACATGAGGTGTCGGAAAGACGTACATGAGGTGTCGGAAAGACGTACTTGAGGTGTCGGAAAGATGTACATGAGGTGTCGGAAAGACGTACATGAGGTGTCGGAAAGACGTACATGAGGTGTCGGAAAGACGTACATGAGGTGTCGGAAAGACGTACATGAGAACGAATTTATAAACAACATGTAATTTGAATACTATTATTTTTTTTACCGATGGTACTGTTTGAATTCAACTACTTATCCAATCAACGCCTTGTTTATCGACATTTTCACAGATATTTCACCTATTTTCAAAATGTTCTATGGAATTGTTACGACGTAGTCCAAGGGAAGAAACTTCTATTTGTTACAATGCAATCGTGATTACTCGGGCTTTTCCGTCAACGATGTTCATTAAAACATATTATACGAAAGTTATGTCGGTTACGATATAGTCCAAGGGAGACAACTTCAATTAGTTGTACAGTGTATTTGTAGTTCAAGGGAAGCAACCCCAATTTCAAATACAACTCATTTCATACGCGTTTACCTCCCTTTTAAGTTTCAAATATCCACTGGAATATCGCGCAAGCGGTGTACTCCTTTCTCCTTTACTGTTATAACCTATATTTTCAATGTACAACAGCTGGGGCCTTATTCACCAACGTTTCATGTCTGAAACATAGACTTAGACTTTACATTGTCAAATGTTCTATTCGCTCTCATGTTCTGAAAAAGGTACCGGTTTTGATATAAATTGGTATACATGTTCAGTGGGAAACAACAAATAGTGAGATAAAAAAATTCACGGTTAATCCTTATTTTAAAGAAATGCCTGTGATTATGATTAATGACATTTTGAAGTCTAAGTCTGATTTTTAGACTTACAACGTTGGTGAATAAGGCCCCTGGAGTGTTCTGATAAATACAATTATGAAAGTGCATGTCAGGATTTCCCCCGGCAATTATAAATGTGTATTGCTCGGTCTTCTTTAGTGAAGTTCAACCGTGCAGCATCGCAGCTACATGGTTTAAAACATTCCTATAGAACTTTAGCGTTGTACGGTCATAACATTTTGTATCGTTGTACGCGTTTATATCTCTATGGCGGTATTAAGTAAAAGAGATGCTATGCAACGCTCCCTGTGTTTTTCGTCGCATTACACCAGATACATCTTGGAAGGGTATACACATGAAAGAACACAACTTATTTGATCATTAGGCAACGTCCGTTTATATCGGAATTGTTTAAAAATAATGGTAACCCGGAACTGTCGTTAATGATGTTGTTTGTCAATCCAACTGTTATAGCAAAGTGATTTCCCCATATTCAAAATGGAGGCACTGTTGAACATGACTCGCGCATGTAATCCTAGTCGTTGGGAGGTGTGGGTGGGTATTGCGCCACTCATCGTGAGCTTTTTGCTCCGAATCTGTGTTGTTAATATAATGTTTTAAGTTTTACATTATTGTTTTCTTGTATTACCTGTCCCCGTGGCCATTTTGTTAGACTTATCAAGTACACTGCCACCATGTGTATTTGGCAGGGCAAAGAATCTTCGGATCAATAATAATAGGATAACTTATAATTAATATATTCTGTACAGTATTCGTATACTTTTAAGTATAAAAGTGCATAAACAATACTTTTATTGTTGAATCAGAACAATCATAATACTACAACAGCATTATATACCGTGGTCAAACATGTTAACCACAAATACAGCAAAACAGATATGCGGGCATCAGGCAGGGAAAGCAGCACCTAACTGAACCAGCCGAGCACAGCAAAGAGTAACAACACAACTTACACTGCTACACAATGGCATAAACCATGTACATTGCAAACCATGTCTCAACATGAGACAATAATGGAATTTTAGTTGATTAGTTATTACCTAGGTTATCTTCTAACCGAGTTATTACATACGAGGTAACAGCAAATGAGTACAACATCCGCATATATCGCTGGGTTAGAATGAGTAGGTCTAAAATGCTACTTACGACCTTATAAGACTAATGCATAACCAATATTTGAAATCTACACCATAAGGCGCTTCTTATGAGCCATTTACACGAACATCGGAACTTGACATGTTGACCAAACTGAAGTTGAAAAAGCTTGTTTTACCATAAAAGCCTATAAGTAAAGACTAATTGTCAGACAGTTTTTCTTGTGTTTTTCAAAATATTGATTTTGTAGATACGACCTTCTCATTCTAAGCCAGCGAAATGTACCCATTCCTTCGCATCTATGTTAGTCATAAGCATGTTACAAGTACAAAGGTACAAAGACACATAGATGTAACACATTTATTTCAGTGACGATAATCAGTTCTAAACTCCATTTCGCATACATAATGCGACCAACTCAGAACATACGGGGCTGGTACTGCAAGAGATTCAAATGTGTTCAATGATGTAATCACAATTTAGGATATGGTGGATCAAATGTGACATTCTTCAGCCCGGTGTATATCGAAACATAAGTTATACACTTAACCACAATTAGAACTAACAGAAAAAATACAAAACATATTCTATCAAACGCGACACTGACATCTTTCCATTTGACGGGTTCTTCCAGATCGTCTTCATGCCGTCCGTCTACGTTCTCCAATGCATCAGGTTTGGATGGACCATTTAAACGTACGTCATTATATGGCCGCCATATGGACGTGTGTCTATGATCCGGATGTGTCTTTAAATGTAACGGCCTTCTGTGATTCAGATAATTCCAATTTGTAGAGTAATCATAACCTCTACGGATACTTCCATTGTTAAATGCCTGGTCAATACTAGTGGTGTATTTATGCTTATTTAGTTTCTTGTCGCTGCGTTTTCTTCTTGTGCATCGACATTTCATAATTTTAACAATTCGTTCCCAGCAACCGCCAACTGGCTCAGATTCGTTACGATGATACAGACACAGACTATATATGATGGACAATGTAACACAATTACTTACAACAAGAACTGTCAATAAATATGAGCTTAATATTGACATTGGTGTTGAAATCTTAGGTAAATTGTCTGCAACAATTGTAAGAAACACAGCGATAGCTAACAATAAAGTAATACTGAATGACAACCTCTCTCCACTCTCTGCTGGAATGCAGTAAATAAATAAATTTAAAACAGACAAAATGATAACTGGTACAATGACATTTGCGAGGACATATTCAGGCTGTCGTTCTATATCAAGTATCACAGTGAAGTACGTTCCGACGTCGGGAATTGCTGCAGCTTCTATCGACGCCGATTTCAAATTCCATGCCCCGTTAGGATAGAAATATGTAGTATCGGCTTCACTTGTAACGTTTTGTAAGATGTATTCATTGGGTAAAAATCCCCATGCATTAAATATTAGGTAACAGACATGGCGATCCCACGGATAAAATCGAATGTCTAAAGTACAAGAGACTTGTAAATTTGATCCGGGTAAAAAATACGCTATCCCATTGGAAAAATAACGAAGTGGTACCCAGGTGTCACCAATCTTTTTAAATATATCATTTGAGTTTCCTAGAACGATGGATGGTGTCCAAAAGCGACTATTATCAACTGTCAATTGATCGACACCACCGTAATCCATTGGGTCCCATGCCATTTGTTCGTCCGTCCATTGCATTGACAATACCCCGGTTACAGTAACTGTCTGCTCTACCTCATTGATGTCTTGTATAGCTAGCAAGGTAAATGCTAAATTTACTGTAACTGGTATCGATTGATTTGTGACAGGACGAACACTTTTGTCGTAATTCAACTCCTTGTCATTTATTAAACGTTTAACATCAGATATATTCTGACAGGACGTCGGGTGAGTACAGGCACATATCACAAACAACAAGCGAAGATAGTCTGACATCTCAAACATGGTTTGCCATCTTGTCCTGTACCTAGAAAGAAGTAAACAATTGTGCATCAATACCCAGTCAAGTGTAAATAAATATAACCACCATTTAGACAATTTCGTATGTAGAGGTAGAAGATTTTATTTATAAAGAAATATAAACCATATCAGCATGGTAGTTTTCCGGTGTTTATTTCGATGGTTTACAATGAGAATGTCACTATAACTAGCTTATACATTCTCGTTCAACCAGAGTATTTTTCATCTACAATATGTTGGTATAGAAACTTGACTTACCGCTGCATTTTGAGGATGAGAATATAGGACTCGCACATATTTCAAATCTGCGTTACAAGATGTTTCTTATGAGACTATCATTATGCACGAACATCGGACAATATTGATTTTGTACTTGCGACCTTCTCATTCTAAGCCAGCGATATATTTGTTTGAATGTATTTTGCAATGCTCCTGGGAGTATTTGCCAAACGATGTTTTTAAAAGCCTAGCACCATTCTATGAGATATTTTCAATCGTATAAAATGGACGTATTAAAATGTCATGTACCTAACTAAAGTTACATTGGAAATAAATATCAACCACTACTAAAATAATCATTTGCAAGCCACTGACAACCTTTCCACATGTGCAAACATGTTAAGGAGGACCACGGCCTAATCGATGATGCGTTAGTTCCCAGACCGACCGAGTTATGCTGTGCATGCTTGGTTGACGAAGTAAGTCATCAATTTAGATGTATATCTACATCCAATGATATTATTGTGAATAAGAAACATTTGCAGACACGTACGTTCAAGAAGATTAGTTTTTGTTATTTTGCAATTTAAAAAAACCCGATTAAGTTATAAGCTGATTTCAATTCAAACATAATTTCAAACTAACCTTATCCAATGTATTGGAACAGTTTATATATACCACGCAGATCTCATATATTCTTGCAGGTGCATGTCGCCTGTCCTGTGAGTTCTAAATCCAAATTCACAAGTGTGCACCAATTTTGTAAGATAATTAATTTTTCCCAATGCTATTTTGCATTCTGTTAAGCGCTTGTCATGTTTGTAAGTTTTTAATTGAAGTAAATCTATATCAATAATTCGTAAGCTGACACTTTTACCAGTCTGTAATATTAAGTAAGTATTAAACATTAATCCATTTAATCTATTGTTCATTTCATAATTCAGTCATTGTGTAGGCGGGCGTTATTGTCTTATATACAAATTAACTTAGAAGATCAACGACCTCAGCTCAGTACATCTAAAACTAAAACTATTTTAATAGTATTTTAATTTACCACCTTATCATGGATTATACGACTATGGGGTTGTGATATTGTCGCTTTGTCTCATTTCTCTTTTGACCAGTCTTCCCACATTCGTTTGCTTCTTTTCACGGCACAGTCGGGGTCATTTATATAGTTGCAGCATAATTTTGACCACTGGACAATCAGTGTTTTTTTTTCAGTTTTTTTTCTGTGGCATTTTTGCGGTACGCATTTTTTTTGGCGTGTGTAATTGTTTGCATTTCGTACCCGTTTCTGCTGAATGTTGCCTTCCCTGCCTGTTTGATTATTTCCCCTTCGCCGCAATGATGTGCGCGTTATGTAGTCTGGATTACCTCCCCTTGACCACTCAGTTACTAAAACGCTATAGTACGACAGGGAATCATGCAGACTGTATCTTCTAGAGTGTGTCGTACTCTATTTATCTATGCAACTAGTTTGAGTTACTTCCCTTGGACCGCACATTCAGGTACTGGAGGTAATGTGTGTCAAATGTCATGACACATAAGATGTTCATAATGCTAATAGATATGACATAGAGGATCTATCACTCGTTGTCAATTGATAATATTCTCTGAACGAGTTAAATATAAATATATCAATTGACAACGAGCGATAGATTAGTTTTTATCATATGACACTAAACACGCAAAATACGCATTGATTTATTAGAAAAAAAACAATATCTTATACTACACGTGGTACGTATAACTTTATACGTACTGGCTATACTAACCTGGATACAAGGAAAGTCATGTGATAAAATGTAATAACAAACGCATTGCTATGCGAATGTTCAACAAAATATAATGAAACACCAGACAGAGAAGGCAACACCCAACACTGAAGCTTGATATGAAAGACACACAAAAGGGCACACAAACCCATACTCCAAAATACATTCGAGGAGAAGTTACTCAGACAGAAACCTGGCATAAAACTTAACGGAGCTTTGCAATATGAAGGGTAAGATGCCGAGCACATTTCAATTCGTGTACTGTTACGTGTACACTGGGTGTTTTCTCGAAGACAATTATTTGTTTGGTATGTTTTTAACGTATGTTCAGATTTGAATAATACAAGTTACGCCTTTTGCAAATAGCTTTAAGTGGATCTATTTTGCTCATTATGATTCCATTAAAAGCATCAATACATATCGTCCCCCAATCAGCAGTGATAAGATTCTGTACACTAATTTTTTTTTTTGTATTTGAAGTTTCAGATTTCCACAAGTGATGTGATAAAAAGAGTACCAAGCAGCATAGCTACGATTATATTTACTGTAATGCGAGAATGTGGATCTTAGTTGATACCTTGTATTTTATTGACCATCCCCTTACCACAGAAGCTCTCTAATTGGTGATCAAACAAAAAGTAAACAACAAGTAATTCATTCTGATTAATATCTATCTCGTATTTCCAATTAACGCTTCAATGTATATGCTAACGCACATATAAAGAATAAAAATATAATCTATGTATGTTTAGTTTACCGGGACGATACCTTTAATCCTTCGAGATAGAGGATCTATTGATATAAATTTATATTGAACGAGTTTCGGAAATTTTATTAAGCGAGCCTCTGGCGAGCTTAATAGTATTTCATGAACGAGTTTAATTTAAATATATCAATTGACAACGAGTGATAGATTCTTTATATCATATGACACTAAAAACGCAAAATACGCATTGATTTATTAGAAAAAATCACCCGTTTATACTACACGTGGTACGTACATTTTTGTATAAAGTTATACGTACTCGACGTTTAAAGTTATACGTACTCGCTATACTAACCCGGATGCAAGAAAAGTTATGTTATATATACTATTATGTGTTTCTAATAATTTATGTTATAAATTTACAGTACGTCTAAAGTTAAATGAATACAGTTACAAACATAAGCTCGCACTGCATGTAAACTATGTTTATCTAGGTTCAAATTGGTGTAACTGAGTTAACTGTAGACCCGCCATTCTTTCGAATTGGATAGTGCCCTCATTAATATTACTTATTCAATCGACAGAACATGTTGTTGATTTTAAATTGGGTCATGTTACGACCTTCCATATGCAAATGTTTTGTATTACCGTAACGGTTATGTACTTTTGTAATTATGTTTCACTTTAATTTTTATCATTTCTGACCACCGAGTTGACTTATCCTAGTTCCCTGGATCAAATATCATCCTGCAGACCGTCTCTGTTGTCATGTTGAATATGTTGTGCGCATGCGCATGATGTGTGCTTATGATTGTGGTTCGTTCAAGTCTTCTGGTTCCTTGGTCCGGTTATCTTTTCTGATTGACTTATGTGACAGCCCGTCGTAATAGGTTGTCTCTTAGGCTACTGAGTACTGTTTTATCAAAGGACTTACGGAAATCGTAAACTTACGTTCAAGTTTAAATTCTTCATATTCCTTTAACAATTGCAAATTCGTGAACATAATATCCTTTGTAGGAGCTCGTTAACTGAATTTTTATAAGTGCTGCAATTCCATTTACAAAACTTTATAGTGGTAAAAGTGTTATAAAGAATTTAAATTTGACTGTAAGCTTACGATTTGCGTAAATGCTTTGATAAAACAGTATCCAGGTGCTTGTCCAATGTGTTGTGCTGAGTAACTGAGTCAAGTCATAGTACATGTAATGCCTTGTTTGGTCACTATGATGTAATGGCTTTTTAAGCTTTTTGACAGCTGGGACAGCTGGGCATTTCATTTTCTCGGTTATGTATAAGCACTGTGTCGTGTGATGTTTTTATGTTTTCTGAGCTCGACTGGTTAAGTTTCTGCCATCCATGTCCGAATTTCTCTTTTTTTTCTGCGATAAAATGACAGCGTCACCGTGTGTGAAAGACGTGACTTTAGCTACTGCAGCACAAGACATTGGGTTAAGCTGCAAAAACCGATGATGTTCCCTGTGACTTAGCATGCTGGACGTGAATCGCAGGTTTAAAATACATATGCATTGGAACTTTTAAATGAAGTGATTTTATGAAATACAACAACTCAATCATAACAGTTTAACAGCACATGTATTCTACATTTCGAGACACCTAGTTCCGGACCAAATCAAATATCAAACTTCTTGATACTTAAAGCGAAACAGTACATAGTCCTTTATGTGTGTACATATATAATAATTAACTTATAGCATTAGACATAGGACAATTAAGCGTACTACATGTATTCTGAATATCACCATAAAATCGTGACGTAATTTGTTATAATGTACATTTTTTGTATGCTAAATTTCATAATGGCGTTCTTAACATAATACATTTGTGTCATGTTTGCTAAATAACATCATATCATACTAAACATAAGTATGCATCATAATATGCTAAATATCACCTCTACATACTAAACTTGATATCATGCATGCAATATATTATCATAAAACACGACTAAATACTTATGATATACCCGTAAAATACATAATATCAAATTACTATTAAACTGAAATCAACGTGCGTGTTTTTTCCCAATTTTGTTTTGAATTGATGATATTTACTTCTGCCATTTGTTATTATAATGAAATGGAAATAACGAATTTGTTCATTATTCTAAGTGTCTTTGTCGGTTAATGTTATACACGGGGTGCATACAGAAATACACATGTTTCATTTCCTCCATGGGGTTACATGTTAGCATTATCTTCCTTTTAAGGCACACACCAATATATTTAGAGTGTTTTGATTTAACATTAAATTTGTTTCGGTAATCTGTTTCAAACCTTTTCAGCCAAGATTTCTAGAAATAAATCGCTGAATGTGTCATTGTCCAAAAACTGCCCTTTTAACCAGTTTCCATATAAAAAACATCAAAACCAGGGAGTCATGTGAAAACAGGTGGTTTAAGAATGAACGCAGTGATACCTGGATACACGCAGACTCAAACAAGACTGATAAACGTGGTACCGGAACAGCACGACCTCTTTAACATGTAATCTGATGGCGAAAATGAATCATGAGCATTTATTTATGGTTTAAATGTATTTTTTAGTCCCGTAAAATGATAATCTGATCGTTATATATCCATGTCATTTTCTTGAAGTCCGGTATATATCAATATAAACATGAGACACGTCGCTCCAATAAGAAGCAACAGAAAAAATATAAAACATATTCTATCAAACGCGACACTGACATCTTTCCACCTGATAGTTGCTTCTTTGTCCTGATCCTGTTGCTCGTCTTCGTTCTCCGCTACGTCAGGTTTGTATGAACCATTTGTATGAACACCATTATGTGGTGGCCACACTGATGTGTTTCTAAGATTCAAATGTGTTTTCACATGGAATGGTCTATTATGGTACAGAGAGTTTGAATGTATTGAGTAATCAAAGCCTCTTGGTGTACTTCCATCGTCAGAGAGCTGGTCTACGTCTGAGGTATCTTTATGTTTTCTTTGTCGATATTTACGACTGCGTTTTCTAGACGAACATCGACACTTCATGACTCTAACAATTCGCTTCCAACAACCGCTTACTCGCTCAGACTCATCACGGTGGTATAGACAAAGACTGTATATGACTGACAATGTTATACAGTTGCTAATTACGAGAACTATTAATAAATAAAAGCTAAATATTGCCATTGGTGTCGAAGACTTTGGTAAATTGTCTGCAACAATTGTAAGAAACACTGCAATAGCTAGCAGTAAAGTAATACTGAAGGACATTCGCTCCCCACTGTCTGTCGGAATGAAGTATATCATGAGGTTAAGCAATGACAGAATTATAACCGGGAGTATGACGTTTACAAGAACATATGCAGGTTGTCGTTCAATAAATAGTACCACGCTGTAATAACTTCCGGCACCAGGGTGGATGTCAGTTACTAAATATGATCCCAGGAAATTCCAGGCCCCGTTAGGGTAGTAATACGATGTACCAACTTTGTCTGTTAGATTTTGTAAGTCATATTCACTTGGTGAATAACCCCATGGTGTAAACGAGAGTAAACACGTATGTCGGTCCCAGGGATAAAATCGAATATCTAATGCACACATCGCTTTCAAAATCGTTCCTGGGTAATAATGGGCAATGCCATTCGACTCGTAACGAACCGATATCCAGGAATCACCAATACTATCAAGTTTGTCATTGGTATTTGTAAGAACGATTGTCGGAGTCCAAAACCGATCATTATCAACTGTAAATTCCTCAACCCCGCCGTAATCCTCAGGTTTCCACCACATTTGTTCATCACTCCAATGCATTGCTATCAAAGCACTCACAGTGATTGTCTGTTCCACCTCATTAACTTCTTGTATAGCTAACAAATCAAATGATAGATATACTGTAACTGGCAGCGATTGATTTGTAACAGGGCGCATACTTTTGTCATAATTCACCTCTTTGTCTTTTACCAGTCTTTTAACATCTGAAATGTGTTGGCCGAACGTAAGGTTGGTACAGATCAGTATTGTAATTACAGCGCTAACAAACGGAGAAAGTTCAAGCATAGTTCCTACCAGGAGGCCTTTCATCTTGCTGAGTACCTGAAAGAAATAAACATAATTATACGTAAAATTTGTCATTATAGTGTCACCCCTATTTGAAAGGGCCAGTCAATTCTGACTTATGAGACACTTACGTTTTATTCATGCATACAGTACCTTCCCAAATCCCTTCTCGTAATGCCGGGTGTCTGGCAGAAATGGGCCTACGGTAACCATTAATTTAACTAGCTGGCGGCTGACCAACCGGTCTCATCAGTTCCAACCCGACTTCCGCCGAGATTCGAACCTTCCACCTCCCGCTTCCTAGGCGGTCACCCTAACCACTCGGTTTCGGTCGCGGTATGTCGAATGTGTATCAATGCTTACTGTTTCTGGTCAAATGTGAGTAACAAACCAGATAATCAAAAGAAACTACTTGTGCTTACGTATTTACTCCTGAATGTTTATGCACGTTTGTGATACTCGTACTAGTATACATCAATTATAACTCAAGATGCAAACAGTAATGAAAGTTAATGCGCTGACACTAATATGTAATATATGAATACAATGCAACCCGAGTGAGCAATAGTGAGCGAGATATTGAAAGTTATGCTGCTAAGTTCAATAATTACATAATACTTGTGAAGGAAATAATGCAGTCTGTACATGACAGAGAAATGAGAAAATATTTTTGCAAGGACGCCAGTTCGGGTATATGCGGGACTGGATGATACAATCGAATGAAACTAGCATCCTCTTTATCCCGAATACGTTTGTAATACATTACATATTATTTATGCAAATCCAATTCGAAGTCATACAAGTACATGTAGACAAGTAGCCAAGGGGTGCTTATTGACCGGTCCGGACACTCATCCCTATGTAGAACATTTCATAACCTAAATCCTATTGGCGTGGGAAGTATTGTGAGTTTGCAAACGATTGTTATAAATCGGAGAACGATGCAAGTTATGAAAATGGAGTTCTGTGTAGTATGTTCCAATTTATGACGCTTTTAAATGATTCTATTTGTCGATCAGTGGAGCTGGTTAACAAGTATTCCTGAAGTTAATTAGCATCATTTACAAATTAGGTTTCCCACAAACAACTGATAACTTGTCCATCCTATTATGTGAATGACATGACGAGGCTAATGTCTCTGTTGAACAACGTCAGTCTGCCTAACAATGTAAAACATTAATTCAAATCATATCAACCGAATGAAAGCAAAACACTCCTCTACTAGATGCGTCAATAAAATGGATGTCCTGGATATTTGACTGATAAGAACAGATAATTTGTAAAAGGAAGACTTAATGAAAGTACAAAATATGACATCTTCATATTGATTTAAAGGTAAGAAAAAATAAACATCCACTTTAATATACTCTTCGTCCGCTGATAAAGATAGCTCAATTGATAGTGTTTACACAATTATCAAACACACCCCATGTCTCGGGCGGTGTAATGTAATAGGTAGTGTACATATTTCAAAATAATACGAAATTTGGTTATTTCTAAAGTTAAGTAAATAACATAAACTGACATTTACAATATTATGACAGAGTTATCAAGATTTTGTCACCACCATTTAACACCAATTTACTAAGTTAGCATTTCTATAATTATTGGCAACATTGTGTGATGTAATTGTCACGCTTTGTCCAATCACTACAAATAGTTATTAGGCTAGTGGCCGAGGGGTGATTTTTGGTCGGAACCCCTCCCCATGGTAGAACATTTCACAACCTGTTTTTTATTGAAGCGGGAGATATTGTGCGTTGGAAAACGATGGTTGTGAATCTGGGATCAATGTAGGTCATTATGAAAATCGACGTTTTTTGTGTGTTTTTTAGTATTTTGAGAGGCAATTTTATGACGTATTTTGTCTATGTACAGAACAAGGCAGGTACGATTTAGCCCAGGAAAAGCAAACCACAGTCGTTATTATTGTAGGATCATATTGCATTATGGATGGCTTATAACATCTAAAAATTCAGCTCTTTAATCGCATGAGAAATCATACTTTTGGGGTAAAAACATAAAAAAATATAAACGAAAAGTGCGAATTTTAGGAATCGGTGCACCACAATTTCATATATCAATCTATTCGAAATAAAATTACTTGGGTGGGGAGGTAGTAATCTGCAGTTTAATATATCAAAAATCTATTGACCAGCTATTACTCAAATTGCGATAATTTTGGGTTAAATTGTCATAAAAACATAAACGAAATGTGCGAATTTTAGGAATCGGTGCACCCCAATTTCATATATCAGTCTATTCGAAATAAAATCACTTGAGTGTGAAGGTAGTAACCTGTAGTTTAATATATCAAAATTCTATTAACCAACTATTACTCAAAATGCGATAATTTTGGGTTAAAATTGTTAAATTTATAAACGAAAAGTGCGAATATTTGGAATCGGTGCACGACAATTCCATATATCAATCTATTCGAAATATAATCACTTGAGTGTGGAGGTAGTAACCTGTAGTTTAATATATCAAAAATCTATTGACCAGCTATTACTCAAAATGCGATAATTTTGGGGTGAAATTGTTAAAATTATAATCAAAAGTGCGAATTTTGGGAATCGATCGACTACAATGTCATCTTTCATTTCATTTGAAAGGTTATCACAGCGAATTATGGGTATGAAGGTCAGGGTGAATACGTCGAGGTCCTACTTGCCGAATTTATGTGCAAACTCGCTAAATTTGGGGCAAAAATAAGCATAAATGCGATTTTTTGGAATCGGTGGATTGCAGAGTCATTTATGAAGTAATTTGAAACAAAATCACCCCAATGAGTACATAATAATATATAGTTTAGGCTGTTAGAATATCTTAAGCATGGGTTCACGGAAAATGAGATATTTTGAGGTAAAACATCACGAAAAATGAACAAAATCGTGAATTTTGAGAATTAGTAGACGACAATGTCATTTATGATTTTATTTGATATTGAACAATCGTGTCGTGTATGTATAAAGTCCAGTGTGAAACATAACATGTAGCGTCTGGATATTGGTGGAATTGAGATATTTTATCCCAAACCTCTAAACCGAAAAGCTGGATGTTTGGAATCAGCAGAATACAAAATTTAATTCATTCATAGTTTATTAATCTGATTGGAACAAAGTAACTTCAGTTAAAGATATCTTGAACTAAGTGAATTTGAAATTGTATACAATTCAATGTTTTGAGGTTAAGCCGTACAAAATATAAGATACATGTACTAGTATACGACAGAGGAAAGCCAATCAAATAAGCTCATCATGAACAATTGGTGCCCTGTTGAGCTGAAATATTACCCCAACATTTGAATTTTCCAGAAATGTTCCTATGTGTTTTCATTAGCAGATTAATCTTCCTAGCGATAAAGGATATCAAATCGCCTATTGTTACAACCATCATGAGTCCTATCGGATGCTCAACACTAAAAACGTACATGTACATAATATATGTTCTTGTGAATTCCAATGCCGTTTAGGCCAATACATCTATAAATATCAAATGTCACTAAAGGTACGCACCAAGACTTTTTATAGACTGCAACACTTTAATCGAACCTTATTATTATCTACATTGTACTATATATTAATTAATGGATACGACTGGAGACTAGGTCCCACTGAAGAAATCCTCATCGGCGATGTGGAATGAAAAAATAATGCATTCATTGAAATTTCCCGGTGTAGGCATACTCGCGATGTAAATGCAAATGTAGATTTCTCATAACTCCCAAGAAGCTTCCCCAAGTCCAGAGCATCCTGTTCCCGAAGCTCATTTAGTTTCATCGAGAGTGCATCTTTTTGAATGATTGGAAATTGAGATTAACACTCGTTATTTCTTAACCACTGCGGGTTTAAATAACACGCACAGCTGCTCAGTAAGACAGACAGGTTGGAAATAGCCACTAGGTTTAATGCTCTTATAACCAGCGCTTTTTCTGGTGGTCCAAATCAGATCATGTGCATGTCTTATGTCTGTACAAATACCTACATATTCGTGTACAACTCAACGTTTGTCAAGAGTAATGCTATTGAAACTAGTTGTTGGTCACAACACCATTACCCCGCAATTGTACCCTGCCATATTGAATACATGTATGGATTTATATTTGTTGACAAGCTGTTTTAAAATAATATTTTACAATCAAACGAATGTCTCAATCTACAAGATATGTTCTGTTTAATTTGATTCGGGTTGGCTTTGTTTCGTTCTGTCCTGTTTTGTTCCGTATATTACAGCTTGATATCATGTGTAATGATTCGGCTGGGGTTATGGTGTTAAATTGTTTTATGTTTTTATGTGTTACCCTTGAATACGGCGCCAATAGAAAACATTGGTGTTTTAGTAGATTAAGAACAATCAATATTGTTTAAAACTTACAATATTTAACATAGTATCGGGTATGCGACATGTTCCTCGCCAACATCTTCATATCATGATTCTAATGAACTATTTTAGTTTGTTAGACACTTCGTGGCTGAAATCGCTGGGTAAATTTTGTATGCTGAACTTATATCAGCCGTGTTCATACGGTTAACAAGCATAATCGGGAGAGTGGGATGGCCAATTGAGAGCTTCATAACTGTCCTTTTCCGTAAAGTCGATTACAAGAGCAGTGCAATGACGGACATCATACAAGATATAATTACAAACGTATATTCAAAGCCCCAGTGTCGGTGTTGCTCGGTGATCCTGACAGACCTGTATTGTTGCTAGCAGTAAAGCACTAAACCTTCTGTTCCAGTGACATCTAATGTTGTCATTATGACATCTGCATACCCATTCGTATGATGGTCAAGTACGCTTCCTCCTACCTTCCAAGTCATACTATATTTTTCCATATATAAACAATATTTACAAAAACCGCGTGACCAAGAATAATGTTACTATGGTTATAAAACATAAAGTAAGCTTACTATAATTATGTTCGTACTGTATAATTTAATTAACCAATCATACATCAATTTTCCTGCATCAATAGCGATACTCAGATTTGGTGAGCCCTCGTTTTCGTTACACCATAGCATGACCTATCAGTGAAGTCAATGTATAATTGTTGACTCATCCATTGTAGAAAAGTACTCAAACTACCAAGGTCGTTTTGAACGAGCATGGCCCATGTCATGGAGCGTATGCATGGTATTCTCGAACACAGAACTCCTTCATGTAACATTGACCAAATTATTATTTTTATAATTGTATGAATATGTAACCTGTATGCGTTGTTTGGGTTAATTCGAAGTAGGGATGGCGTGTCAAAGAGCGTGAACCATTATGAACCAGTCACAGCTTCAATGGTAGTCCGCTTTTTCAACACTATATAGTACACCTGATTTCAATGGACTGGTTTTCACTGTTTGGTGAATACCACAGACGACCCTTACCCGGCTGTAGGTAGTACCTGTCCCAAATATTCCACCAGATCTTCACATGTCTACTATGTAGGCATATTTCGTATGTCACTATAAATAAGGTTGAAGCTTACACCGAATGATGCTGTACCCTAATATTGAACGATAGAATGGGACAACAGTTTTGAAATCTTAAATAACATATTACTTAGCACATTTTGTACTGGATTTTATCAAATCAGATCATCAATGACACTGTATTCAACTGATTCCGAATTTTCACATTCTTAGCTTATTTTTATATTTTTTTATCCCAAATATCTCAATTAAAGCAGTAGCCGAATACTACATTTCTGATCTCTTAAACTGCATGTAATTACAAACATGTCACAGTTGTTCAACATCACATAAAATCATTAATGAGATTGAAATCTACCGATTCTCAAAATTCACAATTTTGGTTCTTATTTCGTAATATTTACCTCAAAATACATAATTTTGCAGAGTACCTAGGCTTAAGATATTTTTAAACTACATATTATTATGTGCTCTTTGAAGTGATTTGGTTTCAAATTACATCATAAATGACACTGCTATCCACCGTTTCCAAAAAAATGCATTTTTCGCTTATTTTTGTGAACTTTGACCCAAATTTAGCGAGTTTTACACAGATTCCAGCAAGTAGAACCTCGACGTATTAAACCTTACCTTCATACCTACATATCGCTGTCATTAACTATCAAATAAAATGAAAGATGACATTGTAGTCGACCGATTCCAAAAGTTCGCACTTTTTGTTTATAATTTTAACAATTTCACCCCAAAATTATCGCATTTTGAGTAATAGCTGGTCAATAGATTTTTGATATATTAAACTACAGGTTACTACCTCCCCATTAAAGTGATTGTATTTCGAATAGATTGATATATGGAATGGTCGTGCACCGATTCCAAAAATTCGCACTTTTTGTTTATGATTTTAACAATTTAAACCCAAAATTATCGCATTTTGAGTAATAGCTGGTCAATAAATTTTTGATATATTAAACTACAGGTTACTACCTCCACACTCAAGTGATTTTATTTCGAATAGATTGATATATGAAATTGGGGTGCACCGATTCCTAAAATTCGCACATTTCGTTTATGCTTTTTTAACAATTTAACCCAAAATTATCGCAATTTGAGTAATAGCTGGTCAATAGATTTTTGATATATTATACTACAGATTACTACCTCCCCACCCAAGTGATTTTATTTCGAATAGATTGATATATGAAATTGTGGTGCACCGATTCCTAAAATTCGCACTTTTCGTTTATTTTTTTTATGTTTTTACCCCAAAAGTATGATTTCTCATGCTATTAAAGAGCTGAATTTTTTAGATGTCATAAGCCATCCATAATGTAATATGATCCTACAAAAAAAACGACTGTGGTTTGCTTTTCCTTGGCTAAATCGTACCTGCCTTGTTCTGTACATAGACAAAATACGTTATAAAATTGCCTCTCAAAATACTAAAAAACACACATAAAACGTCGATTTTCAAAATGACCTACATTGATCCCAGATTCACAACCATCATTTTCCAACGCCTTAGGCCTCAGCCTTCAATAAAAAACAGGTTGTGAAATGTTCTACCATGGGGAGGGGTTACTCCCATTTCTAAGCACCTTTTTGAGGTTTGGCCACTAGCCTATATCGCAGGTGTGTGTCAAAACGACGTAATTGAATGTAAAGGTATTCTATCACAAAGGTTGGGCACCTTTATAGGGTTTCGTGCTTGGGGTTTCTCAGGCCAATCTTACCTGTGTCGCATCTTCGTAGACGTGCGATAATACCGTTTGTTTTGTAAGGTTATGGGGTTATATGTTCGTATACTTCATAATGTTCTGTCATCAATATTAGAATATTAGAAAACTAGTAAAGGTTTCGAAATCATATTCACAGCGCATAAACTATCCTACTGTATGACTTATTGGCACAACATAAAACTAAAATTGTATAACTTATTGCAATTAAAAGCGCATGTGAAATTTAATCACTATATAGCTTATTGGCATACTATGTACACGGGTGACTTATTGCAATAACCAGAAATCAGTTTCGTGTATACACATTGTGGTTGCGGGTTGATTGATAAATCTGTCAACAACGACTAGCAATGGTGTCACAGTACTTTTTGTATATTATAGTTATGTATAATATAGTGCATACATTTAAAAATAAAACACATTCCGTAAACGGTGTATATAATGTATAGAAGGTTAATATACTTGCATATTTTACATGGAAATTGATAACGTTATGTAGCAAAATTTGAGTTATGCATGCTTTCAAAATACGTCGGCTTATAAATCCAATCAGGTCAAACGTCAATCAAAATCTCAAACACTTATAATGAATATATTCTACCCAAACTTTGAGGTATCATATTTGTATCTCGTTATTTTACTAAAACGTGTCCTGTCTGTAAAATCATACTTCATCTTTTACATGATTATCTATATTTATTTGACGACACTGCAGAAAAAACGACGAGCAATATCATTAAGTATGGTATCCCAATTATGATGTTTATAATTTGTCATTGCACCAGTCGAATTGAACTTATAATCAGCAGTATGATGTCTTGATCACAGGTGGCAGTATCAGTGTTTGGTCCGCAAACGATTAAAAAATATTTAAAAAATTCCGTCACTGAGCTAATATACTATCATTATAGTGTATTATAGTGACGGATTTTTTTTCATTTTTTTATATTTTATTTTCTAAACACTGATACTGCCACCTGTGGTCTTGATATGATAACATTAAAACTTAAAAAACATATTTATATTCAGACTTTAAACATAATAATGGTTTTATATAAAGTAATGCTATTTTATAACCTCGTACATACCTGTAATGTAATATTTAAATATCCGTTTTCAAAACAAATTTCGTTGATCGCTCCTGTCCCTTAGTCCGCTTGTTTAAAATCCACAACCGCGGTTTTATCAATATCACATGACAGTATTATCAGATGTCCGCTACAATGATTTTCAATGGGAACATAATCACCATGTTTTCTATGCTATACCAATTACTTGCACTGATGGTATAGCTTAACCTTGGACACTGTGGATTACGTTAAACACCCACAGTGTCTGTATTGCCAATTTTAAGCTCATTAGTACATTGTGGTTTCAGATGATTTAACCTTATTATACTTTGTCACAGTATTTGAACTACCCGGTTCTTATTTATCGCATTCAACGTACATAACCAGTTTCGCAGCTCATAAGCGATATCGAACTTAGAATAATGAGTACCAGTCCAGTACCAAACATAAACATAGCACTGAAACTCTCGTATGTAGCCTGCAGTACTATGACATTCATCACGTATCACTAGTATTGGACAGTCTGTGATGGGTGAACACCCAATATTTAAAAAACTATATGTAGAATTTATAATGAATTGATTGACTCATATTGAGTATGTTCTGTTCTGTTATGCTCAGTATTAAAAATTAATAGTTTGGTGAATAATGTAGCATTTACAAGGCCGTTGTGGCTGATTGTATGGATCTGTTATATAATGTAGGAGATCCAGACGAGTTAATGGACTGAATGCTTACTATCTCCTTGTTCATTTCACGTCCACTCCCCTTGTGCGAACTGTTATAATATTTAATATATAATTATGGTTACAACATGTACGTGTGTGTGCAGATACAGGGGCGTTAATCACCAACATTGTGGGTCTGAAACTCAGACTTAGACTTTACATAGCAAAGTATTCTATTTGCTCTAGTGTTGTTATAAATGTACTTGTTTTTTATATATAAATGGGTATACACCATGTGCATTTCTTAAAGTGGGTGACAGCAAAATATCAGAAACGATGCCACATGGTTCAATAAGACTGTCACGAAATGGCAATTATTATAAATATTGTCAATTTTAAGTCTAAATTTCAGTTATACAATGTTGATGGATAGAATAAGGACGGTCCCAGGGTTATATAATTCTTATTCATGTTATGCTTGTGGGTGTGACTAGTACTCATACTAGGCGTGTTGCTTCTTTACCTTTCTTTATCTGCTGTTTCTGTTCAATGCAGCATCCCCTGTCCGATTCGCTAGCATCGTTTCGCAACTAACTGACTTAAACGTATCGAGTATTTGGTATGTGTATTTCAAAATAAACCGATTTGTAACAGTTTGTTGTTTGTATTCAATAAGCAAACATCTCCATCCTATTCATAACAGGTACATGAACTGATACTCTGTATATCAAATTATCGAGTCCCTGTTCAGATTGCCTGAAATGTGAAGTGGGAATATTAAGTTTTTATCCAAACTTGTTTGTACTGAATGCAAAATATCAATTTCTTTTATAATCCCATTCTGTAAAGGATATCAAGGTTTGTTAATTAAAAAATCTCATCATTTGGACATGTGTTTTTCAATAGTGCCTATGTTCAGATTATCTGACGTATGAAATGGAAATATTAATTTGTGATCCACGTCATTGTAAACTGAATGAAAACATATTAGTTTCCTTTTGTCAACTCACATTGATTTGCTCAGAAATGGTGTTAGTGTATGATGAGACATCATTCACACTAGATCAATGTAAGCCATTAAGCTAATGACTAATTTGTATTCCCAATCACGTTGTATATAGACTACAAATGTTTGACAAATAAGATGTTACATAATACAAATCCCTCACCAGATCACTACAATGTCATGTTAAGTGGCTCTGAACTAGTAGTACTGTAGTATGAATACAATATTCAAATAAACATTGTCAAGTGTCAATATTAACTAAGACGTATTACTTGTTTACGTAGATCATATGGATTAAAATTTTGAAATGGCCTCATTCAACTAACAGTGTAGCGTGTTTCGTTTTTTAAATATGTCGTCCAGAAACATACCTGCTATTAAAACTTGATTTACCGAACTATCAATAAAACATAAATTGTCATTTCTATCTGAGTTACAATTATCACATTTAAAACATTAATTTGTACTTCACGTACAAGTTATAACAAATAACGCCTAATGGAATCCCTAATGATAAAAATGTTATCGGGACTACCAGTCGTAATCAGCGTTTATAAATATTGATAGCTTTTACAACATCAAATAAAAATCGATTATTAATTAAGGCATCGGCGATCCTGTAAATTAAAACCAATAACAATTATTGCAACTTTCTGTCAGTGAAATTGCAAAGTCTGTTCAAACCTCAACTATTCTCCAAGGTATGGTCATAATATTTGCATCAATGTATTTGCCAGGATTAAAAAAGACATCGTTATTTAAATAATTAAACATGGTTCTGTCCCTGGGCAATATACGATACATCAACCGGTTGACGTCACATTAAATTAAGGAGGGACTATGCAAATGAGGTGTAATCTATCAAATTATGTAATTATTACACAAAACACACACAAGCGTTCGCAGTTCCTGTGGTAATGAAAGGTGCATCTAACGCTGAGGGTCCCACTGAGTATTTTCCGTCCCGGATATGGACTCTCGATAAAATTTAATGAGTTTCGTGAGGCATCAGGAACAGTTTCCTCGTGGATTATAAGGGGGTAAGTGGCCAAGAGATCATAAGACAATTTGTAACATCTGAAGGAATCATAATGATGTAGGCATCAACACTTCCAATAAGTTCCGGATGTTCTGTGAGAGCCTCGCGAGGCGTCGATAACTGGCTACCCGATGTATCAGGGTAGGTTTATCAGAGTTTGGATCCATATTGTGATATAGCGTGTACTGTGGTGAACCACAATGCAAACTTAGATTTGACAATACTAAACCATTGTACTAATATGTACAAGGAACTTATTATCTGGGTATACCAAAGAAGATTAGAACGTACAAGTATATAATTATTGGGTGCATTAATCGGTGTTTATTCAGGTAGATCTAGTGTTTGTTAGATCCAAGCCGAAATGTATACTATATGTATAAACGAACATTTTGGCATGCGTGCTACAAAAGCTCTTTGGATTCACAATGTCCCTAGAGTAATTATGTACAATACAAAGTTTAACAACTGATGGATTTAGACAATGATCGGAAAGTAATGTTTGCATATGTAGTGAAACGTTTTGGTATATATGGGGTGATTATCCATTCAACGATTAATAACCTGGTCAAACTATTTATCATAAATATGTTAGGAGAAATCTTGAAATCTGGGCTAACTGTTACAGCGAAAACAATCCGCTTTTGTGACGGTTAGACATGAGAAGAATGAGAGCAAAGAAACACAATATCCTAGAGGTGTATTTCAGTGAATTATTGACGATACGGTAGCTTCAGTTGTACTGACATCAACACATATATACAGTCACACATTTACCTGTTGATATTTAACAGTAGACTGTCGGTACTTTAATGGTTGTAATTGGACATGTCTTTTTGTGATAATGATATCTCCTATTTGAGTTATGATTTATTCCTGCAACACCAATGTTCCAAGTTCCAAAGCTTGTAGAGGAATGGGTGAACGTGTATTCTCGATAAATGTAGTATTTGAGCTCTAGGTCGGTATTTATAAAGCATCTTAAGCGAAAACTTAGAATTTTCTTAAAATCTCAAATTTTCCTTAGGTGTACCAGCTAAACAGGAAAAACTAATATTAACAATTATTTACATTGTTTAAAAGTATTATGTAAAGAGCTACATTAATCGTACAGAAAACATGGGCTATTTTTCGTTTCTTGTGAAATAACAAGGCAGCTCAATATTTGAACTCAAGTCAAAACATTTAAGTTTTCACTTAAGATACTTTATAAATACCGGCCCAGAGCTATACTGGTTTCAGATTGTTTGTTTTTAGCTTAGGAAGGACCGCCTGACTTGTCTTAATACAAACCACAAATCAAATAATCCAATGTGTCTTTCACTTTTCACGTTAGGAATGAAGTATGTTACACTGCGTGTTTGTTGAACTTCTTGCGATGTCCCGCTTAGCTTTGTCGCATCTTCCATCTTGCGTTGAGGCATGTTCACTTGACTTTGAGAGATTTTCTGCCCAGCTTTCGGATATATTTCCTTGACTTTGAGATACATCCTGCCCGGCTTTGGGACATAATTTCCTTGACTTTGAGATACATCCTGCCCAGCTTTGGGACATAATTTCCTTGACTCTGAGATACATCCTGCCCAGCTTTGGGACATACATTTCTTGACTTTGAGATACATCCTGCCCAGCTTTGGGACATAATTCCCTTGACTCTGAGATACATCCTGCCCAGCTTTTGGACATAATTTCCTTGACTCTGAGATACATCCTGCCCAGCTTTGGGACATGCATTTCTTGACTTCGAGATACATCCTGCCCAGCTTTGGGACATACATTTCTTGACTCTGAGATACATCCTTCTCAGCTTTGGGACATAATTTCCTTGACTTTGAGATACATCCTGCACAGCTTTGAGACATAGGTTTACTTTCCTTGACTTTGATGGATTTCCTGTCCGACTTAATGGTGTGTGTGTGATTTAATCGAATGGGAGCATTGTTTTGTCGCTAGATTTGCAGGTTTTGGTCTCACGAAATAACCGCTATTCTATAATTTCTTTGTGGAATTGGGTCATCCTGCATTGGTTTCGGCTGGTTAGGTTTCGTGCTACCGTCCCTGTCTGATTTCCTCATACCTTTTTTGGACATGGTGTTTGGTAACTAAGTAAAAAAAATCGCTGTTACGCCTCATTCGGTCCACTTTGGGTTTCCGTTTTTTGGCATGTTTGGCGTTAAACTAGGTCATCCTGCTCTTTTACAGCGGGGACTTGGGGAACTATGTCGGGTCTAAGCTGCGTTTCATTCGGTCATTAAGGGTCATCAGACCTCTTCGTGAAACTATGTCATCCTGTTTTATACAACGCCGACTTGAACTTTTAATTTTTAATGTAAGGTTGTATGAGGGCATAGCTCCGCGTAAAATTTGTGTTAAGTTGTTGCTGTTTTCTGATCCCGACTAGTCAAGTTGAGCGGTGCCTTTCCTGTCAGATTTCGTCATATCTTTTTCATGACCTGTTCTACTTTGTGGCATGTCCCACTTGGCTTAACGACTTACCATGTCATGCTTGGCCTTTGTGTGTCACGTCCTTTTTGACTATGTGATATGTCCTGTTTGGCTATGTGATATGTCCTGTTCGGCTATGTGATATGTCCTGTTTGGCTATGTGATATGTCCTGTTTGACTGTATGATATGTCCTGTTTGACTGTATGATATGTCCTGTTTGACTATATGATATGTCCTGTTTGGCTATATGATATGTCCTGTTTGACTGTATGATATGTCCTGTTTGACTGTATGATATCTCCTGTTTGACTGTATGATATGTCCTGTTTGGCTATATGATATGTCCTGTTTGACTGTATGATATGTCCTGTTTGGCTGTATGATATGTCTTGTTTGGCTATATGATATGTCCTGTTTGGCTATGTGATATGTCCTGTTTGGCTATATGATATGTCTTTTTTGGCTATGTGATATGTCCTGTTTGGCTATGTGATATGTCCTGTTTGGCTATATGATATGTCCTGTTTGGCTATGTGATATGTCCTGTTTGACTATGCCATGAGTCCTGTTTGGCTATGTCATATGTCCTGTTTGGCTATGCCATGTGTCCTGTTTGGCTATGTCATATGTCCTGTTTGGCTATGTCATGTGTCCTGTTTGGCTATGTCATATGTCCTGTTTGACTATGTCATGTGTCCCGTTTGGTAATATGATATATCCTGTTTGGCTATGTCATATGTCCTGTTTGGCTATGTCATATGTCCTGTTTCACTATATGACATGTCCTGTTTGACTCTATACTAGGTCCTGTTTGACTGTATGATATGTCCTGTTTGTAGTTGTTACATTTCCTGCTTTGTTTTGTGACATGCCGTGCTTCGTGTTCTGTATGGTTCTTTGACACTTTAATGCTTAAGTTGAACTGTGATACTTAGTATGCGTTTTCATACAAGAACTTCATAAGTGTGGGAATGTATGTTTATATTGGCGTGTATTGAATCTTCAGTCAACTCAACTGTCGTTGACATAATAAAGTTTCATACATAGCGAGCAACTTACGCTTGTGCAAACGATTGGACAATTTCAACATGTTGATTGTATAATGTTATCAACTGTCATTAATGGCATTTGGCTTACCTGCCAAACATAGCCATGTCCCATTTGACTGATCTATTTGGACGGTTTCCGTCGGCGTACAGATTGTGATGAGATGGCTCAGTATGAAACACAACAACTTCAGTTATATGACACAATAGTTTAATACAAAAACTTCATTTACTCAACAGTTTTGAAATCAATATCATACAACTTAAAACATTTTAATTCACATATTAAGTTAGTTGAATATATGATTATTTAATGAAGCGCAATGATACTACAATGTATATGCGAATATTCCGTCGATCTATCATTTTCAGAAAAAAACCTATTATCAAAATTATAGATAAGTATAGTGTATAACACAATGGCGAAACTGTTCTTACTTGTTGCTTATCATTCTTACATATCATTTCCATTGAACTACGAACTATACTAAGTCTTGTAAATTATGCCCATTATTATGGTAAAGATTTTAGCCCGAAACGTCTTTGAATGACGATTGAAAGGAAATTATATGAACAGGACATTTAAAACTACATTCGGATTACATGCAATCAAATATCGATTATGGTGGAATCATTATACAAACGTTTGCTTAACGTACGAGAGGTTTTTGCTAAACACCGGTGAACGTATAACAATCCAGGAGTCCATGTTTTACAAATCAAGAGTACGCTAAAACAATATGTCAAACACTATATTACGGCAAATTCCGGCACATTTGTCCGAATGCTTAATCAACAAACCAATAAACCATTATCACAAACCAATATTTGAAATGGTAATGTTTATATTACCAATTCATTTTTTTCTACTCTCAGTCAAATACAAATGTAGCAGCGCTTTGCAGATATATAAGATCATATTATTACCAAATACCTAACACTTTCAAGACATGCGCATTAACAATCACGTGTCTGTTCCTCTTTTTGTATTACTATAACGAGTTCCTCCTTGAAAACAAATCAATACAACATAATATTGAGAGGAGAGCCTTCTAGCCGTCGATTGATTACAACTCAATATTATTAAAACGACATTTTAGTGTCATCCTTAATGTTTTGAGTATAAAATTGCTTTTCTTGATCGGTTACTTTACATACGTGTAAGCAACACTTTAATGGTACAAACACAACAGAGATAGTTCGGTCACCCTGAAATATTAAATATTACATGGCTTCCACGATACTCGGTCTCCAATGCTTTAGAATATAATTTACAGTGGTACATTTCAAATAACACAATATATACAAATCAAGGGTCCAATTTGTTTCTAGTTTCTTATTAAGATGCTGCTGTTACACGTTCACCAAGACATATTGTTGGTTGAGTCCGTTATATATCATTACACATGTTATGCATTTAGCTACAATTAGGACCAAGAGGAAAAATACAAAACACATTCTATCAAACGCTATACTGACATCTTTCCAGACGATGGGTGATTCTTTAACATGGTCATCGTGTTCGTCTTCGCCCTCTTCTACATCAGGTTTGTGTAAACCATTTTCTAGAACACTTTTATGAGGCGGCCAAACGGACATATTTCCAAGATTGAGGGGAGCCTGGACATAAAATAGTTTATTTTGATCCTGAAAGGTTGTATGTATAGGATTCTCAGATATCTGGTCTATGTGTAGGGTCTTCTTTCCATGTTTTCCGTGTCCATAATTATGGCTTCGTTTCCTAGATGTACATCGACATTTCATGACTCTAACAATTCCCTTCCAACAACCACCAATTGGCTCCGACCCATCTCGGTGGTACAGACAAATACTATATATGATTGACAATGTTACACAATTGCTAATAACAAGCACTGCCAATAGGTAAAAACTAAATATAGCCATTGGTGTCGATGTCTTTGGTAAATTGTCGGCAACAATTGTAAGAAAAACGGCAATAGCTAACAATAATGTTATACTGAAGGACATTCGCTCTCCACTGTCTGTCGGAATAAAATATATCATCAAATTTAAAAGAGACAAAATTATGACTGGAAATATTACATTTACTAGAATATATGCAGGTTTTCTTTCAATAGATACTCGAACGAGGTAACCGATACGTCCAGGTATTGTCACAGTGGATACCTGGGAATCCACAAAATCCCAGGCTCCGCTTGGGAAATAATACTTAGTGCCAACTTTGTCTGTTAGATTGAGTAAGTTGTATTCTCTTGACGAAAAACCCCATGGAATAAACGTTAGGAAACAATTGTGACGGTCCCAGGGATAAAATCGAATATCTAAAGCACACATTACTTTCAAAATAGTTCCTGGATAATAATATGCATAACCATTTGAATCATAACGAACTGATGTCCAGGAATCACCAACACTATTAAGTTTGTCATTGGTGTTTGTAAGAACGAGTGTCGGAGTCCAAAACCGATCGTTATCAACTGTAAATTCATCGACCCCGCCGTAATCCAAATGGTTCCACTTTAGTTGTGCGTCCCGCCAATGCATGGCAAGCATAGCATTAACTGTGATTGTCTGTTCAATCTCGTTAACTGTCTGTATAGCTAACAGGTCAAATGATAAATGAACAATAACTGGATTTGATTGATTTTTTACAGGACGAACACTTTTGTCGTAATCTACCTCTTTGTCCTTTAACAATCGTTTAACCTCTGAAATGTCTTGACCTGACGTCGGGTTGGTCCAGGAAAGTATTGCAATGACGGCTAAAAGAAACACGTATTTGTCAGACATGTTTCCAACTAGGAAGATACTAATCTTGGGGAAAACCTAAAAGAAACAAACATATCAGTATTATAAAATATACTCAGTACAAATTGTCTATTACTTCTGACTGACATTATTGATGCTAATGGTCAATGTGTGTGAGTTTGGATGCCTGACATTAATGATGCTAATAGTCAATGTGTGAGAGTTTGGATGGCTGACATTTATGATGCTACTGGTCAATGTGTGAGAGTTTGGATGGCTGACATTTATGATGCTACTGGTCAATGTGTGAGAGTTTGGATGACTGACATTTTATGATGCTACTGGTCAATGTGTGAGAGTTTGGATGACTGACATTTATGATGCTACTGGTCAATGTGTGAGAGTTTGGATGGCTGACATTTATGATGCTACTGGTCAATGTGTGAGAGTTTGGATGACTGACATTTATGATGCTACTGGTCAATGTGTGAGAGTTTGGATGACTGACATTTATGATGCTACTGGTCAATGTGTGAGAGTTTGGATGGCTGACATTTATGATGTTACTGGTCAATGTGTGAGATTTGGATGACTGACATTTATGATGCTACTGGTCAATGTGTGAGAGTTTGGATGGCTGACATTTATGATGCTACTGGTCAATCTGTGAGAGTTTAGATGACTGACATTTTTGATGCTACTGGTTAATGTGTGAGAGTTTTGATGACTAAGATTAATGATGTTACTTGTCAATGTGTGAGAGTTTGAAAGCTGACATACTATTATACATGTACTAGTTGTACGCAAGTACAGATGTGTTGGTCATGTTTGTAGATATGTTCAACACGTGCTTGGTAAATGCAAAATAATGATTATCAATAAAGAGTATTGATATCTATCTCATGATGTGTCTTGTACTAATCATAAATATAAGACAAATATATGTAATCATCAAGTAGTTGACGGAAACGTAATCGGTACTTTATGGCGAAGGTGTGAACTGTTAACTCACGGACTGTTCACATAGGTTTATTCTAGAAAAATATACGAGGTATATTCACTGGAGACAACGGGAATGACCGAACTTTCACTGTTGAAATATACTCTGAATGTATGGGCTGACATTTTACAGCCGCCACATGCACGAACCCAGACCTTTTTCTTGAAAACGATGTGTTGATGACCATTTATCAAAAATGAGCTAGAACTCTACAGGCCAAGGTAACATTTCCAATCTTTTCGACTACATGCTACCCATTTGAAACAAAATGACTTTATGTAATTCCAAGCTCTCATCGGTTCAGCTCAATAGCATACAATGTGGTTCCGTACTTGTAGTCGTATGAACACTTACAGAACTGAATATTCACGTTTGAGTGTTATGTAAATTCTGTCGAATATGATAACGTGCAATCGTGCAATCGTGCGGTTGTGCGGTTGTATGTGTTTACCGAAATACTTGATGATTTCAAATATGCAGCAATATGTATCATTTAATGAATTGTCTCTGGGGTGAAACACGTTATGAGGAAGCAAGGGTTTGCAATATAATGTAATAAAACTTATTGATACCTGACTATGTTGTGCATGCCATAAAGTAACTTTCCTAACAACGATTGCCGAGGTTGCTTGGGGAATTTAGTTTGTAAATACAAAATTATACGCTTGTCGATACAACAATTAAGATAAAACAAACAGTTTAATGCGTTCCATTTTATGACTTGGGGCACGATTATATCATCACACGATTCAGAAACAATGTATAACAGTACAATACTATGATAAGCTTATGGTGATAATTGCATTTCGTGACATGGTGATAATGTTACTATTGATTAAATTATATAAGCTGAGTAATCAACAATAAAATGTTTCCGTTTGAGTTCTCACAGCTAAAAGCTATTTGTTAGTTTAAACATATGTATAGTCACATGATAAATCAAATCACGATTAGGTTGAGCCACAAGTTCCGCAACTTAGTTTCTACACAATGTTATTGACTTCATTACAAAGTTAACATCACAGCTACTAATGTAATCACTAATGAGTGAAATGGTACTCGTATTAGATAAGGTGTCATAAGTGTTTATTTACGTTACTGCTCATACAAACTCCATGTCAGAGTCGAATGTTAATAAAGGTCGTAATGGCCTTGCTGATATAAAAACAATAGCGGTTATGGTAACTTTCTATCGGTCAACGTAATGAGTACAATGGTCTGTTAACACTTCGTCTAGTGTCTGAGTGATGGTCGTGCTAATATTATCAATAAGGTGCTTTCATGGAATACTGACGCCAATATGTCACACCGAAATTAGTGCAAACTAGTTGTAACGACATACAGGCGTTTATACAATGTAAGAATTCGTTGTATGATTGCATGAGCAGTTGTGATGAAATCCAACCCCTCTATCCCTTAACGCTACATTAACACTAACACTAATACTATTGACACCTGAGCTACCAAGCGGCACTGTGAAGGTCAAGGATAATGCAATGCAATACAATACAAATACATAGATACAATTAACATTCATTAATCGATGCAAGAACTCAATGCTTTATTGCGTAAACGAATGTTAGAACAGTATGTGTGGGTTCTTCCTCTTGAAGATACTGATCGTCTTCAAACAAAATCTATATATATATATATGCTCTTCCAACACCAATATGCCGCTTATTTGGGTACATTGCCTTCATCGAATACCGACATAACACTCTCCACTCCATACAATTGTTGGTTTGTGGTTTAAATAATATTGCAAGCAAACCAAACGGAGTGTGCATATGGTACCTGACTCATTTCGACACATGATTGAATGAGATATTTATTTTCTTTTGGGTTAGAAAGAACTTATCATATGTTCAACTCTGTTCTAGTATAGCCTAGTATAGGCTACTCTCGTACTTTAGAAAACCTTGTTTTAACAATTTTAACTATTTATAATGTTTGGACAAACTATATAATCAGTTATGGGTTTGCTATTACATACTATCCCATTTGTGCATTATTAATATCAGAACACGAAATGATGAGTATAGAAGATTAAGATCACTTGGAAATAATGGATACGAGATAAAAAAAACCCACACAGTTAGAACGTTAATGAAACGGACGTTAACGGGTATTCAAAAACTTTCGTCCACAATGTTTCAATAGTTTAATTTTCTGATGAAGAATATAACATCTCAAGTTGAATTCCAGAGGACTCGACCATGTCTTTAATCTATATTATTATCAATGAAGCTTACAGAGTTAAATTAAAATTATACTCAGCCTACTACATAGCTAAGAAAAAGATAAGTAGGAAAAAGCATATTAGAACAACCGTTTTAACATCATGTATAGAATAGTAATTGCTGCTCATGTTAAATGCGTTGGCAACTATTTTGGAGGAAACCATAATTATGCATGTTTTCGCACAAATTCTATGGCCAAATGCACCATACATGTCATGGTTATAAGACATTCCTATAATCCTATAAATAAATCTTGCATACGGTCAGTGTTAGCAAACTTAATTTGGTGACCACTCTTTGTTTTTCGCTTATTGTTTATCATATAGCCACGATTATATTATCGCAGACACAATATATACACGGTGTGTGGTATACATAAAACGATCAGACTGGTTTAAATTGACGATCACCCCCATCCTTGTCTAACAAAGTGTTGTCGTTATATAGTATGAATATGCCAAGTAAAACGTATTGCAACATTATGTTTGTATATTGCAAGCCGGTAATAACAAGGTAGCACTCAACAGAAACAGTAAAATACAAAAACACAAATCACAGATTAAAGTGCAAGTCACATGGATGCTTAAATATAACCTATAATAATAAAGTCGTGTGGAGAAACGAACCATCTAGTACAATGTGTGTAAATTGCTATAAATTAGCATACTACTACTCTTGGATAAATCTTCATGCAATATTGGATCATTTTTATTTACTGTTATTTATAAGTCAACTAAGTGAGCTAAGACAAGAATGCATGTAAATTGAGAATAGTTGTACAATTATCAACATGAACAATTTTGCTTATACACATTAAATGTTTTCTCAAGAAATTCGAGTTCTTCATATGCGCTCTTGTATAAAAAAATGTAGTTTCTTCACAACAACAAAACATGTAAGTGGTCGCTCTGAAATTAACACACTACAAAAAGAACTATAAATGTACGTACCGTGCTTAGATCGTTAATAGTGCAGTCACTATCTTCAACCAAACTACCGGCAATGTAACCGATTGTACGATGTGGTTCTGGTTGAAAATATTTAATTGAACAGTTGATCAATTTAAACTCTTTGTCGCTGTAACCTGATGTCCAAGCACCTAAATCTAATTGACCACTTGTGAATAAAGCTAATTGTCTGTCCCATTCTTGTATCCATAAGACATTTGTCAGCCCTATTTTCACACTTAGATTGTGTGCTTGATCAGATAACTATGTCCTACGCGGCTTTCCATTGTATTAATCAATACCGGAATCACTTATTGACATATTTTGGAATAACTCGTCAAAGATTCTATAATGAATGGAATTAATGTCCATTTGGTACAGAAGACCAGCCATTACCAATACTGGTATGATCGTGTAGATGTAGAGCGAGCGAGTCCAAATAAGTAAGGTAGCAAAGTAAAACAAAAACACCATTGCATCAAGCTACTTGCTTTCAAACAGTCGTTATGTGACCTGATTCACTTTAATTATTACTAGTTCATCTGTATTGTGTCTTATTTACAACGTTTAAAGTTTTAATGGACTGCACTCGAACAAGATGGTATGTACATAACAACGACACACACAGGAAATGCGTAATTAGAAACAAATTGCAACATAATAAAATAAATATAAATATTGGGCGAATGCTTGACAGTACGTGTCATTCATTATATACTCATAGATGTGTTATTCCATTTAAAAATGTCAATAATTGCCCTACCTGTCAAAAATAGTCGATTTTGTCTAACGGCTTAATCGAATACAATAAATACGATTTAAAAAGGGTTATTTGCATTTGCACAAACAGTCATAGTAATGTGATGAATGTATTTCGTAACTTACTGTGATAAATTCGTGCTCGTCTGTTAAGTGTTGTGTTTACAATGTTTTAAGTTTTAATGACATGCTCTCAAACAAATGGTATGTAAATAACACGAAGGGCGCAGAACATATGCGTAGGTAGAATTAAGTGCAGCACATTTTATATAACTGACAAACGTTCTTTATGATGTACATCATGTTCCATTTATTATAGATTATTTGGCGTGTTATTCCAGTACAAAATCTGTCAATGAGTGATTCCGGTATTGATGAAGATAATGGAAACCCGCTATCACAGCAATCTGATAACGCACACACACTAAGTGAAAAAAAGGCTGATCAATGCCTAATGGATACAGGATTGGAACACACAATAAGCTTTATTTACAAGTTGTCAATTCGATTGAGGTGTTTGGACATCAGGATACTGCGACAAAATGTTTAAATTGGTGAACTGTACAATATATATTTTAAACCATAACCACAGTGTGCATTAAAAGCGGTGTGTTTGGTTGAAGATAGTGACTGTACCAGATTTAGTGATCTAAGCACGGTACGTACATTCGTTTTTTTGTATTGTGTGTTTATTTCATAGCTTACGAGTATAACTATTGTGAAAAATGCATTTTTAAAATGGGCGGATTCCGGATAGATCTATCACTTAAACACAATTTACAATGATCATTAGTTCGTATAAGTCACGAACAGGTTAGCGAAGAATACACAATTTCCAAGTGATTTTAATCTTCTTCTAAATTCATCATTTCATGTTCTAACACCAATAATGCACAATTATGATAGTACATGTATGTAATAGCAAACCCATAACTGATTAAAGAGACTGTTGTTACTTGATTTGATGTAACTGTCCGTTACTTGCATAATTATCCCCAAACATTATAAATGCTCCAAATTGTATAAGCAACGTTTTTCGAGAGTATCCTAAGCCATAATAGAACATATCTGAACCATATGATATGTTCTTTTCTAACCCGATAGAAATGAAATACCTCATTCATTCAAGTGTAGTATTTGTCAGGTACCCTATGATCATACTGTTAGGTTTGTTTACAATATGATATGATCCAAAAACCAACAATTGTGTGGCGAGTGTAGTGTCCCTCCGGAAATGTTTAAAGAAAACACCCCACATAAGCGACATAGGAGGAGAAAGAGCATTATATAGCGTCTGTTTGAATTCGATCAGGATCTTCAAGAGGAAGACCCCCACACATAATGTCTAAAATTAGTTTAAACAATAAACCACTGAGTTTTAACATAGATGAATGCATGTTAATTTTAGAAATCTATCTAGGTAATTGTATTTTATTGTATTAACCTTGGCCCCAAAGAGTCAGCTTGGTAGCTTTACTCTAGGAGTGATTCAAACATGTAGAGTAAGGGGATATAGTGTTTACTCTGGGAGTGATTCAAACATGTAGAGTAAGGGGATATAGTGTTTACTCTGGGAGTGATTCAAACATGTAGAGTAAGGGGATATAGTGTTTACCCTGGGAGTGATTCAAACATGTAGAGTAAGGGGATAAAGTATTTACTCTGGGAGTGATTCAAACATGTAGAGTAAGGGGATATAGTGTTTACTGTGGGAGTGATTCAAACATGTAGAGTAAGGGGATAAAGTGTTTACTCTGGGAGTGATACAAACATGTAGAGTAAGGGGATATAGTGTTTACTCTAGGAGTGATTCAAACATGTAGAGTAAGGGGATATAGTGTTTACTCTGGGAGTGATTCAAACATGTAGAGTAAGGGGATATAGTGTTTACTCTGGGAGTGATTCAAACATGTAGAGTAAGGGGATATAGTGTTTACTCTGTGAGTGATTCAAACATGTAGAGTAAGGGGATATAGTGTTTACTCTAGGAGTGATTCAAACATGTAGAGTAAGGGGATATAGTGTTTAATCTAGGAGTGATTCAAACATGTAGAGTAAGGGGATATAGTGTTTACTCTAGGAGTGATTCAAACATGTAGAGTAAGGGGATATAGTGTTTACTCTGGGAGTGATTCAAACATGTAGAGTAAGGGGATATAGTGTTTACTCTAGGAGTGATTCAAACATTAAGAGTAAGGGGATATAGTGTTTACTCTAGGAGTGATTCAAACATGTAAAGTAAGGGGATATAGTGTTTACTCTGGGAGTGATTCAAACATGTAGAGTAAGGGGATAAAGTGTTTACTGTAGGAGTGATTCAAACATGTAGGGTAAGGGGATAAAATGTTTACTGTGGGAGTGATTCAAACATGTAGAGTAAGGGGATATATTTTTTACTCTGGGAGTGATTCAAACATGTAGGGTAAGGGGATATAGTGTTTACTGTGGGAGTGATTTAAACATGTAGGGTAAGGGGATATAGTGTTTACTCTAGGAGTGATTCAAACATGTAGAGTAAGGGGATATAGTGTGTTTACTCTGGGAGTGATTCAAACATGTAGAGTAAGGGGATATAGTGTTTACTGTGGGAGTGATTCAAACATGTAGAGTAAGGGGATATAGTGTTTACTCTGGGAGTGATTCAAACATGTAGAGTAAGGGGATATAGTGTTTACTGTGGGAGTGATTCAAACATGTAGGGTAAGGGGAAATAGTGTTTACTGTGGGAGTGATTCAAACATGTAGAGTAAGGGAATATAGTGTTTACTCTGGGAGTGATTCAAACATGTAGGGTAAGGGGATATAGTGTTTACTGTGGGAGTAATTTAAACATGTAGGGTAAGGGGATATAGTGTTTACTCTAGGAGTGATTCAAACATATAGAGTAAGGGGATATAGTGTTTACTCTGGGAGTGATTCAAACATGTAGAGTAAGGGGATATAGTGTTTACTGTGGGAGTGATTCAAACATGTAGGGTAAGGGGATATAGTGTTTACTCTGGGAGTGATTCAAACATGTAGGGTAAGGGGATATAGTGTTTACTGTGGGAGTGATTCAAACATGTAGAGTAAGGGGATATAGTGTTTACTCTGGGAGTGATTCAAACATGTAGGGTAAGGGGATGTAGTGTTTACTGTGGGAGTGATTTAAACATGTAGGGTAAGGGGATATAGTGTTTACTCTGGGAGTGATTCAAACATGTAGAGTAAGGGGATATAGTGTTTACTGTGGGAGTGATTCAAACATGTACGGGAAGGGGATATAGTGTTTGCTATGGGCGTGATTCAAACATGTAGAGTAAGGGGATATAATGTTTACTGAGGGCGTGATTCAAGCATATAGAGTAAGGGGATATAGTGTTTACTGTGTACGTGATTCAAGCATATAGTGTAAGGGAATATAGTGTTTACTCTGGGAGTGATTCAAACATGTAGAGTAAAGGGATATAATGTTTACTGTGGGCGTGATTCAAGCATATAGAGTAAGGGGATATAGTGTTTACTGTGGGCATGATTCAAGCATATAGAGTAAGGGGATATAGTGTTAACTGTGTACATGATTCAAGCATATAGAGTAAGGGGATATAGTGTTTACTCTGGGATTGATTCAAACATGTAGAGTAAGGGGATAAAGTGATTACTCTGGGAGGGATTCAAACACTTAGAGTAAGGGGATAAAGTGTTTACTCTGGGAGTGATTCAAACGTGTAGATTAAGGGGATAAAGTGTTTACTCTGGGAGTGATTCAAACATGTAGAGTAAGGGGATAAAGTGTTTACTCTGGGAGTGATTCAAACATGTAAAGTAAGGGGATATAGTGTTTACTCTGGGAGTGATTCAAACATGCAGAGTAAGGGGATAAAATGTTTACTCTGGGAGTGATTCAAACATGTAGGGTAAGGGGATACAATGTTTACTCTGGGAGTGATTCAAACATGTAGGGTACGGGGATAAAATGTTTACTCTGGGAGTGATTCAAACATGTAGAGTTAGGGGATAAAATGTTTACTCTGGGAGTGATTCAAACATGTAGAGTAAGGGGATAAAGTGTTTACTCTGGGAGTGATTGAAACATGTAGTGTAAGGGGATAGAGGTATTTTAATGTCATCACTAAATGCTCAAGGAATCGTACACAAATTCTTGCATTCATGTTATTAACGTCTGTATATCATAACAACACATCTATACTAATTTCTGCGTGGTATATAGGCACCAATATTCAAATAAAGAACCTAAATGTGCCTATCAAAATACAATACGATCAGCACTTAGTGAATAGACGAATGGGTTGACAGACTATTGTTCTCATTACGTTGACCGATAGAAAGTTACAATAACTGTTATTATTTTTTATTAACATTACCATTAACATCTTTATTAACATTCGACTCTGACATGGCATTTGTTTAAGCATTAAGTAACACAAACATTTATAACAGCTTATTTAAATACGGGTACCATTTCACTCATTAGTGATTCCATTAGTAGCTGTGATGTTTGAAATGAAGTTTCAAATTATTGCCTTTCGTAGTAATCAGAAGTGCAACTTGATTTAAATAAAATGTGCAATAAAATGTGTTTAAACTGACTAATTGCTTTTAGTTGTGAGAATTCCGACGGATATATTTGATGGAATATTATATAATTGAATCAATACTAACATTATCATCATGGTATTATCGGTATACTGAAAGTAATTGTCAGCATAACTTCAGGTAATGTATAGCATTGTTTTTAATCGTGTGATGATATGACCGTGTACCAAGTCATAAATTGGAACACAATAAAAGGTTTGTTTTATTTTAATTTTTGTAACCACAAGCGTATAATGTTGTATTTACAAACCAAATCCCAGAGGAACCTCGACAATTCGCTTGCTTAGAATGAGAAGGGCGTAAGTACAAAATCAATATTTGAGAAAACAGTAAAAAAATGTCTGAAAATTAATTCTTTACTTTTTGAAAAACAAGCTTTTCAACTTCAGTCTGGTCAACATAACAAGTTCTGATTATCATGAAAATTAGGCTCATCAGAAAGGCCGTATGGTGTTAATTTTAAATCATTATTATGCACCGGTCTTATAAGCACTACTTACGACCTACTCATTCTAAGCCAGCGAAGTTTTGTCAACAATATTATCAAATGCCATGTACGACACATTCAGACATCATTGATTTCTATTACATTTTATTGCAAATCTTAATTTACTCTAATTTGGTTTCGCCCCAGACACTAACAAGGACTGTAATCATATATATAATTATATAGCCGCATATTTGACATAATTTTACAATCATCGAGCATTTAGGTACACACGCACAGCACTCAATTGCACGATATCACATACCATTCGACATAATTTATATAACACTCAAACGTTAATATTCAGTTTTGTTTTATACAAAACTACAAGAACGAATCACATTACAGGCTATTCAGCTTATCCGATAAGAGCTTTGAATTACATAACGTCATTTGTTTTCAAATGGGTAGCTTCTAAACAAAACAAAATGGAAATTGTAAATCGGCCTTCATAGTTTTAATAACGATAATTGAATAAGTTATCAAAAAAACTTTTTTCGAAATAGTCTGCTTTTGTGCCATGAGGCAGACCATCCATTCATGTCAGTGTATATTTCATCAACTGTGAAATTCTGGTCATTCCTGTTGTGAGTTTGACCTTTGATCCAAATGACCTTGAAATTAAGTCGGACCGTCTGTGGAGGATGAATAATCTCCACTTAAAATTTTAGAATCCTAGGTTCAATCGTTTTTGAGTTATTGTTGAAAAACCATTCGGCATGTCGACCGACCGACTATTTGCATTGTTACGCTATGTACTGTGTTGGTGTACTTATAACATTTAATGAGTATATTGTTCAAGCATACACCAATGTAACCAGTCCGTGAGATAACAGTTCACACCTACACGATAAAGTACCAAATATTATGATTCCATCCCTTACGTGATGATTTCATATTTTATCTCAACTTTACAACCATAACAAGACATATCATGAAAATAAATACATTTACTATTTTCATTGATTTATCTTTTTTTAATTTTCCATGAACGTGCTGAAAATATCAACAAATATGACACATATTATTCTCAGCAAAGCCTGTACTTGTGTACAACTAGAATAATAACATGTTAGTACTCCTAGCTCTCACACATTGACCATTAGTATCATTATTGTCAGTCAACATTTAATATCGATTAAATATTATACAAATGTACTATTAATTTATGTATTTATTTCTTTTAGGTTTTCACCAAAATTTAAATCCTCCTAATTGGAAACATGTCTAAAAAGTATGTGTTTCTTATAACAGTAATTGCAATACAATCCTGGACCAACCCGACGTCATGTCAGGACATTTCAGACGTTAAACGATTGATTAAGGACAAGGAGGTGAATTACGACAAAAGTGTTCGTCCTGTCAAAAATCAATCAAATCCAGTAGAGGTTCAATTATCATTTGACCTGTTAGCTATACAGACAGTTAACGAGGTTGAACAGACACTCACTATTACTGCTATGCTAACCATGAAATGGCACGACACACAACTGTCGTGAAAACGTGAGGATTACGGCGGAGTTGATCAATTTACAGTTGATAACGATCGATTTTGGACTCCGACAATCGTTCTTACAAACACCAATGACAAACTTGACAGTGTTGGTGACTCCTGGCTATCGGTTCGTTATCATTCAAATGGTAATGCGCATTATTATCCAGGAACTATTTTGAAAGTGATGTGCCCTTTAGATATTCGATTTTATCCCTGGGACCGACACACATGTTTCCTCAACTTTACTCCATGGGGATTTTCGCCAAGAGAATACAACTTACTCAATAAAACAGACAAAGTTGGCACAACGTTTTATTTCCCAAACGGAGCCTGGGATTTCGTTGGGTCCCAAGTATCAGCCGTGACAATACCCGGACTCATCACCGGTTACGCCGTTCGATTATCTATTGAAAGAAAACCTGCATATATTCTAGTTAATGTTATACTACCGGTTATCATTTTGTCTTTGTTAAATTTGATGATATATTTTATTCCGACCGACAGTGGAGAGCGAATGTCCTTCAGTATTACTTTATTGTTAGCTATTGCAGTTTTTCTAACAATTGTTGCCGACAATTTACCAAAGTCATCGACACCAATGGCAATATTTAGCTTTTACTTATTGACAGTACTTGTCATTAGTAATTGTGTAACATTATCTGTCATATATAGTCTTTGTTTGTACCACCGTGACGAGTCGGAGCCAGTTGGTGGTTGTTGGAAGCGAATTGTTCGAGTAATGAAATGCCGATGTGCATCTGGGAACCGAAGCCATAATTATGGACACGGAAAACATGGAAAGAACATACCGAAATTAGACCAGATCTCGGATGATAATATGCGTACAAACCGCCAAGATCATAATAAAGTGTTTAATGTTCAAGCGTCTCTCAATCTTAGAAACAGACATGTGTGGCCGCCACAAAACAGTGTTCCTGAATATCGTACAAATGAAGCTGATGTAACGGAGAACAAAGGCGATCAACATCACGAGGCTGTAGAATCATCTATCGTGTGGAAAGATGTCAGTATAGCGTTTGATAGAATATGTTTCGGATTTTTCCTGCTAGTTCTTATTGCAGCTAAGTGCATAACATTTGCAATGATATACACCGGACTCAACCAACAGGATGTGAGGATACACATATAGCAATGGCATCTTAAAACGAAACTAGAAACATACTCGATACTAAAATTCTACATGATACACATTGTGTGTTTGAATATCTTTTTGTATAACCATGCAAACTGTGTTAAACATATATCGCTGGCTTAGAACGAGAAGGTCGTAAGTGCAAAATCGATATATTGAGAAAACAAGAAACAACTGTCTGCAATTTACTGATTACTTATGGTAAAACAAGCTTTTTTAGATTCATTTTGGGCAATATGACAAGTTCCAATTTTTATAAAAATAGGCTCATTAGAAGCGCCTGGTACTGGAGATTTCAAATATGTATGCGTCTTATAAGGTCGTAAGTACAAGTAGTAGTTACGACCTTCTCATTCTAAGCCATCGATATAATTGTGTATCTGGGAAGCCATATAATATTCAGTATGTCGTGTAGTCCGACACATCTCTGTTGTGATTCTTTGTACCATCGTGTGATATACCTTACACGTATGTTACGTGGTATATATTAGAGAGGTTGCGAAAGCAACGTGTACGGGTACGTGTACGTGTAGATACCCGTACACGTACTCGTACACGTTGTAATTTAAATTTGCTTGCGAAAGATAACGTGTACGTATAAAATCGCGTGACAGTTATAGCACGATTTCCCCATGAATCGAAATGAGTGTTTGTATAGTTTGATTAGTCCATGTTTCTTTTGATAAAACGATTTATCCGTGCCTACGCATACATGTGTGATGTGGTACACATACCTCTACAAGTCCCACTGCACGGTTTTAACGTGTAAGCCCTACACATACCTGGATGACGAATTTCTCAAAAAGTAGTTCACTCGTACACGTACACGTTGACGTTCGATTTCGCAACCTCTCTATTGTCACAAAGGCAACCTTATGTGAGATAAGTTTATTTCGACAAATATCTGAAAATATATTTATTTTATGCAAATGTTGTTCATATACCGACTGTTAAGTTCTACAGAGTCCTTATGCTTCTTTATTTATGACGGTATCTACTATTGTTATGGTGGTAGTTAAATGTGTAGATAGTATTTTTGTAGGAATAATATTTCATATGTTGAAATGATAAATTGTATGATAAACCTCAGTATGATGAATTCAACACCTAAATGGTAAACCTTTATTATTTGTATAATTACACGTATATTGATTTATGTGTACAGTGATTGTGAAAAAATACATTGTTTTTAGAATATGGTACATGTGTGATGAAATGATTAGTTATATACTTCTTTACTTCGTTTTGGACGATGTCCAGCATTTTGAAAATGTTGAGTTGCCTTAAGTTAAGTTAAGTTACCAATTTTCTAGGGCTCTTTTCAGCTGTTAGGCCGCTCAAGCACCCTTTGACATTTTAACTCCCCTGGTCATTGGGCTACATATGGAAACCTACACTCGTGTCTCCCTGGGGAGACTTTTGCTCTCCTGTGGTGTGGCAGCCAACATCGATCTGCGGCGCCCAGGAATAGTCACTGCCCTCACAGGTACCATTTTACACCATGGTGGAGTGGAGCTGTGGGTCTTGCTCAGAGATTTTGACCAGTGGTCCAGAGGGGGATCGAACCCGGAACCTCTCGATCCCGAAGCGCGCGCCCTACCTCTAGGCCACCGCTCCCCACTTCCATTTTGCACAATGCATGTAAAAGGTATGAGGATCTCAGACAGGGAAGGTAGCACTCAACCTAACCAGCCGAGCACAGAAATCAGAAACCCACAGCACAACTACACTGAGCAATGCCCATACATAGAGACAATCGAAAATACATGTCCCAGCTGAAAAAAATGCAGGATGACCCAATTTCACAAAGAAATGATAAAATAGTGGTTGACCTAGTTTTAAAAAAAAATAGGCAAGGTAGGAATGGGGCGGGAAATAACATGTATTTACATATTTCTAGCAACACTGAAAAATGCCCACACATAAGCCAAAGAAATACTTAAAAATGTGAGTCCCTGCCAAAAAAATGCTAGATGACCCTATTTCATAAAGAAATTATAGAATAGCTGTTTTTGCATGAGACCGAATGAAACGCAACCAAGACTCGACAAAGTTCCCCATGGCCTCGCTGCACCAAGGGGTATAACCTAAAGCATGGAGATTGGTGGTTTAAGTAAGACTTTCCAAGGAGATTGGTGCCAATGGCCGATATTTTGATGTTTTTTGTCACTTGATGGACACATTTCCACCAAAGTAAGTTCATTTTCTTGTTTTATATGTGGTGTGTATGCGATACCCACCTAGCCATAAGTTTAAGCCACCTATCGGTGGTCTGTTTTAGTCCTCAGTGCAGTGATAAAAGCCTGAAAGAAGGGATGGTGACATCGGGTGTCCGTAGTCCGCATTGATTTGTATTAATTCTGACGTATCTGGGGCATTCTGGAAGGTTTTTATGTGTTTGCTAGGTACTTTATGCATGATTTTATGGTTAAAATACTGTTTCTGCTTATTTAGGAGGCTCCAAGTGCATATTTTTAACGTTTAAGACGATTTCATGGAGATTCGTCAACTTTAAGACCCGAACTGTGGAGAATTAAATCAATGCAAGTATTCTGTTCTAAAATGTTTTGCAGCATAGTGTGTTACCTTCATTGATGTAGTTTCTATTTATTTTTCAGACTCCTGGTTTGAAGAAAACGTACCAAAAAGACGATACTTCGTTCAAGGAGGAAGTGGCAGAAAAGAAAACGAAAGAGAAATTTTAATAAAATCTCATTGCCTAATAAAAGTGTAATTAGGAAGCTTTGTGTCGCAATTTAAACACTTAATACGCCGTTACCATTTAGATATTCGTCATCAAAAAGAAAACGATTAACTTCAGCACCACCTTGTCATTTGTATCGACCCGAAGAACCCCAGTGAAAAGCCAGAAAATAAAAGAAAATAAATATAGAGTAAAGTCTCATGATAACATTCTATTCACGTATTTTAATACATGTTCAAGGTTATGATTCTGTAAAATAATAAAATAACATGAAATGATGCACATCAATGTCTGTTTTGTTTTGTTGGAATGTTCCAATAGCACATATTCTGGTTGTATTCTTTGTTAAGATACTTCCTGGAACATTTTGGGTCACAAAGCATCAGACCACACTGCCTTTATAAAATTGACCATCTTCGCTAATGAACCTTTAAAACTACAATTTGTAAATAAAAACATCAAACAAATTTACGTAATTATTACTATATTGATTGCACAAAAAGTGACCATCGGTCTTCCATGACCTCTCAGCAATGACCCCATTATAAATAGTATACACAGTATTTACTAGGGTGGCACTGTGGTCGAGCGGAAAGCCCGCTTGACATGATCTATTTGGAAGGTGACCCAGAGGTAGTCTCGCATGTACCAGAGCTGTACACCAGGTACGTTAAAGAACGAATGTCTGTAGGGCAGTTCGCCCATATACATGGAAACACCATACTGTGTTCATACTGCCTCTTTAGCAAAAACCCAGGAACCATTAAAAATAAGTATCAATGGTACGATGCATTTAACAAGATGAATGCATCATAGAGACGAGAGAGATTATTGAAATTTCACTCTTATGAATGTAACAAAAAGTAAAACTTCACTTAAAGACCACCTCAAAATTAAAACCTCCAGTTCGAAGTCAATTCACATGATTACATGTTGTACTTTTGATTTATAATATAACCAACTCTTAAATAAGCCTTTATTAATATATAAACAGATATGATAAGTATATTTTAAAATAAATAAGGGTGGTCAGATAAGTGAGGTTTCATTGTGATGTTTTGAACATTGACCAACAATATACTGCCACTTATAAAACTGCTGCAATGGTTAACGCGCAGTGTTTGTAACAAGCAATCTTTGTTTGATTCCAAGTTGCTTCAATTTGTCAATGCTGGTTTTACTCCACATGTTGAGAAGTTGTTGGTTCCTTGTGGATTGTACGTAAGTGCTTGAAAGAATACTGATCAGAAAACTGATTACAAATCCTCTATATTATAAATGCGATGAAGAAAATGGTGGGTGTTTCAAATACATTTGAAACCACAATCTACCAAATTGATGTGGCCTGTAGCACACCTTTCCGAAGAAGATACTATCCATCTAGTAGCGAAGACGGTTACTACTAGGCCTTTTGTCAGTTCAACTGAATGTCATAACAGATACACAATGCACCAGTCAATTGAAAACCTTAGCACGGGGAATAGAAGGGACGGGTTGACTTTTTAAATCATGGTAAAATCCCTGCCCGAGAGCCTTACAAAAGGTAACACCCCCCTTGAAACTTATTCCCGGCTGCATTTCACATCTACGCATTTAGGTGCGGAGCAAAAGTCCTGCTCTCATTCGGCAGTGCGGTGACATAAAAAAATTAAAAACTCGTGACTACTAGTATACTCCAGGTTTGGGGTGTCAGGGTTTGATTTGACTGGTGCATAATAAACAGCGCACAAGATTATAAAATCATCCTTTATTACTTATATGCATATCTTTGGAGTACAAATAAGAAAATCACAACAATTGTTGCAGCCAGGTGGTGATGTCACTGTATTTGGTTCCAATTATATGTTACTCGCCAAGCCAAGACCCTCTGTAAGATGGTAGCCCTGAAATTGGTACAAAATAGAGATTACTTCCATGTTTATAATACCAGTACACATGGTTTACAAAATAATAACAAATCTCCATGAAGAGGGTCTTAAAGTTGACGAATATCCATGAAATCGTCTTAAACGTTAAAAATATGCACTTGGAGCCTCCTAAATAAGCAAAAACAGTATTTTAACCATAAAATCATGCATGGAGTACCTAGCAAACACAGAAAAACCTTCCAAAATGCCCCAGATACGTCAGAATTAATACAAATCAATGCGGACTACGGACACTCGATGTCACCATCCCTTCTTTCAGGCTTTTATCGCTGCACTGACGGACTAAAACAGACCACCGATAGGTGGCTTAAACTTATGGCTAGGTGGTTATCGCATACACACCACATATAAAACAAGAAAATGAACTTACTTTGGTGGAAATGTGTCCGTCAAGTGACAAAAAACATCAAAATATCGGCCATTGGCACCAATCTCCATGGAAAGTCTTACTTAAACCACCAATCTCCATGCTTTAGGTTATACCCCTTGTGCACGGTGACCCAGTCACACAAACCCATGACAAAAAACGGCGACCACATAAGGCAAAGATGGTTAACTTTCATAAGGTGTGTAGTTATCGTGATGTATGTATAAAGTTATTATGTAAAGTACATTGCTGTGAGAATATAATACTTCATATGATGAACATGACAAGTTGTTAACGTATTCACTTCATTTTGGGCGATGCTTCAGCGTCTTGAAAATATAGAGTTACCTTCCCTTTTGTACAATATCGTCAAAACAAGATGATAAACTTTCATAATTTTTGTTTAAATTAACAAATAAACATGTATACGAGAGGTGTTCAACTTATTTATGAACAAATTATGAACATCGATTGTGCAATATGGAATGAAAATAATTGAAATATCTTTTTTAAACCATGCGAGAAATTGTTTAAAGTTGAACATATGATCTGCATACAATGTATATTTCATTTGGTTAAAGCTTAAAACAACAATTTAGTAGATGGTGTTGTTTTGCCTGTTTTTAAGGCAAAATGGCCCTTTTATAAGCATCAAGAAAGTGTTGGTAAATTTTTATTTTGCATTTTTAATGAGAACATCAGTAATATTTGTCGTAAGACGCGTTATTAAAGTTCTGTTTCCAGTAATTGTGAAATGGCACAAAAAAAAAGAAAATTGCCCAACATTGCCAAAACCTACACTATAAAGTTAAATTGGTTTTATGATATCTATGATGAATCCATTAGCAAACCGTGGAATAGTACCACAGATGGGAGTGTCCATAGAAACTATCAGTGACATTATTTCGAAACAGTTTAATGCATAGTTCTGGGAAAATGCGAAGTTCCTACGCTGCAAATCAAGAAAAACATGCCTCGCAGCCAAACGTCTTGGAATCTAGAAATGCGAAATAAACAACATTATGTGCAAAAATTGTTTCATTATGGGGAAACAATGCTGAATCTTAAAGAATGTTACAAGTTAAATAGTTCCTGCGGCCAATTGTTTTACAGATCAGTATTGTGAGAGACATTTTTTTATAATTTTAGAAACTAGAACTTTTTTAAGTGTTAATAAGGCTTGATATAAAGGTATGAGGAAATCGGACAGGGGAGGCAGCACACTTTACCAGCTGAGCAAAGACTCGCACCAGTAACACCACGACACATGTACATTGAGCAATGCCCACAAGTGAGCAAAAGAAACAATTAAAAGTCCAAGTCCCCGTCGAAAAATGCGGAATTTTACAAACCTCTCTGATTTAGTAGGCTTATGTGTATTTGGGTATATTTACCTAGTAAAATGTACCGGAAAATGGTGCTATTTTCATTATTAGTTATTCAAATGCGTAATATAGTTTATTTACGACAAATAGTTTATTAAATACAAGTATTTGGGTAAATAAACGTTCATACTTTTGTATATTTGGGTATCGGCGCACGAAGAGTCCGCAAGTAAAATAAAGCGATTCTCACGACGTGCAAATATTATGGACAAACGCCGGTTCGAAATGATACAGTGCCGAGTCTTGCCGAAAAACTTGCTAGTTTACGTTTATTTAGTCATCACTGGTCATTAAAATGCGTAATAAAGTTAATCAACCCCATATTGTTAGTATTTGGGTAAAAACGTTACTATTTGGTTAAAATTTGGGTAAGATTTGGGTGTTTAATGCCGACGCGTCGGCCTGCATGACCTAGTTAACGTAATGATTTAGGAGAGGTAATCCAGACTGCAGGTGGACGCCAAAACACATATCGAAACACATTTTTTTACAAATTTTTAATTACTTAAAGGGGTAAAAGAAATAATTAGAGTTATTGACTTACATTACTTTATTTTAAAATATAAAATAAAATAATAGTGAAATAGTCTGGTTTACGACATTCGCACAAAGTGCTTCATTTTTTTGGATATAGTTTTTAACGCGTGAACCAGACTAACGAAAGGTCAAGTGCGCGTTAAAACACATTTCGAAACACATTTTTTTCTTATTAATTATTACTTAATGGGGTAAATTATAGTTAATACTTTATTTTAAAATAAAATAAAATAGATCTATACGAATCTAAAAAAAAAAAAAAAAAAAAATGGTATTAGTCTGGTTCACGACATTTTTAAAAAATGCTGATTTTTTTGGATTTTTTTTGAAATGGTAAACCATCCAGAACAAGTCACGTGCCCCTACATGGAAATTTTTCTTGTTGCATACAAATATAACCTGCGGCTCAAGGCCGCAGGTTAATGATAGATTATGGTATGCTATTTTAGAAAAGGTCACAGGGATAGGGAGAAGTTCATGTTTGTCCAGCTTTGTGTGTTCGCGGACGTTTTCATGGAAAGGCATTGGGTTTGTTGTTATGGAAATACGCACACCAAAATCTATATCAAATTGACGAAATTGAAGACTGTGGTCTATGTACGAACCGTTTCAAATCAGGTTTTCAACAAAAAAAGTGTTACGTATCGTTCCTAGTGACTGTTCCAAGAACATAGTGTTTCGTCCAGATTCAGCTTCAAGTTACCATATACAACGCCAAATAAAAAAACTTAAGAATATAACTTTGATATATATTATAACCAAACGGTGGATGTCGAAGTCTTTTCATGCTTTAACAATATAATTTTCCATCTGGTTGATACTAAAACAACGATTAAAGAAGGAAAATGTAAACGTAATTACATGTATTACAAGTTTCGGACCTTTAAAACGCAAATAACAACACCCTCTACCCTAATGTTGATTATGATTTAACCGTAACGTATTGGCAATTTACAATTATTATATATACTTCTTGAAACACTACTTTATACAATATATAATGTTTTATTCAATTTCATTGTTAGAATAACACAATATTGATGTTCATTTTCTGTTCATAAATAAGTTGAACACCTCTCGTATAATGAATGATTTAGAGGGATTTTAGCAAGTGATTTCTGTCCTATTCATTTTTTTGACTTTTTGAAAACTTGTTGTATATATCACAAGCTGAATTTTGGTATCACATGATTAAGTGAAAAAATCTCACAGTAATCTTTCATTTAATCGTCTTTTTTCATGTACTCAAATGCGTATTGAATATAAATGAACTGATATTGGTTATGTTATAACAGACCTATAACTCTAACGCGATATTCTGCAATGTCAATATAAACAGAAATCACTGACCATTACATCGATTTAGGGAGAGCAGAAGATATTTTACCTGCTAAATCCTATTCACCAAGTAAATTAAAATAACGGCATAGCTTGGTCACATTGACATGAGCCTGACCTATTGATAAGCATAATTTAACAGTCGATATATTGTCTACGTTTACAACACCGAGTGAATGTTTTCATACTCGGGGAGTATCACGAAGACGCTCGAGATGTAATACAAACACCAATATGAAATGCCGATATTGCACAATTTGCTTGCGGAAATTAATATATTCAAAGCAAGAACCTTGTTATATATTATTATTTATAAAGGTCAGGCTCATGTCAAAATAACCAAGCTATACACATTGAAAAGATAATCCTTTTACAGTATCCTTATGTTGTTATACCTGATTTGCCTGATTATTTTAGGTGGCACAGGTCCTAATACCACGTTAGAGTTATGCTCTGGATCATCACTTATCTGTAGGTACAAATACTTTTAACCGTTATAATCATGGTGTCACTTCAATATTCATATCTGGACAATAGACAATTGGGTCAGTTCAGTTTGCATATGAATACAAAACCACTCTAACTAGGTCAGCTTTGTTTGTACCTATATGTAAATTAAGGGGAAAACCACCTTGCACAGAGTTATAGCTTGACCAGATTTAACTGACACTCATCAAAGTCCGTAAAGCTCGTCCGGCCATGCTCGGTTGTATTCGATATGTATGTTAATTTACTATATACCGTTATCGCCGGACCTTATGAATTATGCAAAGAGTCTCAGTTTAATCTGGTATGGCTATACAGATATCAACTATTTATAATTGGAAAATATCAGCAATAACATGTATATGAAATATGTACTTGTCGTTTTGGGTTGTCCTTGAAAGTAAAGGGTAGGCATGATCAATCGCTAATAACCTTTTTAAAAATTTGGATTCAAGTCCAAAAATAACATTATTATAACTATATTAATTCTTAATGTTTTAAGTGTTTATAAAATTCAATGTTAGGTGAGTAATACCTTAAGGCAGTTGTCCTATTTCTTACATAAACAAAACTCGATGTGTATGTAATCATTAAGTATCGGACACACGATCATAGGTGTTAAGTTTCGTGTGGCGGCAGTAAAAAGTGTTCACATACTTCGCTCCGATATAATCATTCATAATAACCTACCTTTGTAGAATTGCTCCGTATATGTATTCTACTTACAATAATACAACAAGTGAAATGTTGATGCTGGGCATCAAAGATGCCGCTAGTTCTTTTTAAGTAAATCTTTTTATTTAGTAAAAGGTATTGGTAGAAACTTGTAAACAAACTAAAATTCCGGCGTGATGTGTGATGCACAAGGGAAGTTATTCTCATGTGTTGAGTGTACGCTGCAAAAACTTAAGATTGCTGAAAATGGGTATTTTTCACTAATTCAAGGGCAATAACTCTGGTTGTACTAAATTGAAAGGGGAGTGAAACCCCAGGTGCACTAGAGTACATGCTGTCAAACATTTCTATAAAGGTTTCATGATCCTAGGTCAAATACTTTTTGAGTAGCATGTGAAACAAGTCAAAAATGGCTATTTTACACCATTTCAATGGCTAATAACTCTGGATGTACTAAACTGAAAGGGGAGTGAAACCCCAGGTGTAGAGAAAACATCCTGACCATTTCTGTGAAGGTTTCATGACTCTATGTCGTGTACTTTGAGTACCGTGCGACATAAGGAAAGCGGCCAATTTTTTCTGTTTCAAGGGCCATAACTCCGTCAAAATTGGTTGAATCATAAAACCCTGATAATATGCACCAGGTCACATGATGACAATCATTCTCTGAAAGTTTGGTTGAAATCTATGAAGAAATGTAGGAGGAGTTGTGCACAGAAGAAATTGTTAAGGCCCGCCGACATTCAGCAATCTAATAACCAGAGTTTTCCTTTGGAAAACCTGGTTAAAAACTTGAAGGCAGTGAAACACCAGGAAAGAATAGAAAACATGAAAACATTCTATTTTCTATTGAAATATTTATTCAAATGAACATAACATGTTTTAGAAATATGAGCACCATTATAATATTGATTAATGCTTCACAGATGGCATTAAGCATGTTTCATAAAATAACAAAGTGTATTCCAATAACGTGGTATAGCCTGACAACGTGAAACTGACACTAAAGGACATTGTTATTTCGTGGTTTGTGAGCTTGATAAGTAAATTTAATGCGAATTAATACGTTCAACATAGTTTAAAATATGCATAGAACTAGTTCCATTTGGCAGGAGTATAGGAGCGCATATGAATATTTTGTAAATAAGAAGTGTCAGTTCAATGTTGGCAAGCTATATTTACCCGTTTAAATTTTGGCAAAACAAACTATTCTGACATACATAAATAAAGAAACATAGAGATTAAAAAAACACTTGCATTTATCAAATTTAGATTAAGACAAAACCTAAGAACTGGAAAAAATCGAAAATCATAACTAAAAAATATCTGACAGACATGAAAGTATTTAACATGTTCCATAAAAGTTCGAAAGGAAAATCGCCGCTCCGCGCAAATAGTTTTTTTTTACTTTTTAATAGCCCCTGCTAAGACCCGCAAATTGCAACATATGTAGCCGTTATATAAACACCCGTTCCGAACTGATTTGGACTTTAGTACCTACCGAACATTTATCATCCTATTTTACCCCTGACGGGCGAGTCCAACAGCGTTATAACCAATCAAATCTTGTATCCTCCTGGGACTTGGACTTTAGTACCTACCGAACATTTATCATCCTATTTTACCCCTGACGGGCGAGTCCAACAGCGTTATAACCAATCAAATCTTGTATCCTCCTGGGACATCTGCTTGCACCCTTTCATACTCGATGCCGCCTCCTGGCGGCATCGAATAAGTAGTATAGCTTGACCAGATTTATTAGGCACTTCGGACATATTCCGTGCATATTTCGGACAAAGTCGGTGCAAAAATAAACAAATATTTCCGATAAGTAGCGACTACGCTTACGGAAAATAATACACGCTTCCGAAGTTTAATGAGTGCCTACTAAATCTGGTCAAGCTATATCTATAAGAAGGGTTTACCTTTTGTCCGGAGTGTTCTCAACGGTTCACATAATGTGACTTTCGTCGTTCGATACTGGAATACACCTACGCTATTTTTCTGTCCCTGATGATCCACTTCCGGGAGATGTGCTCGCTTCGTCTTACGGTTGAAACAGAAACAGATCCCTATCTGATAAAATATCACCTTTATGTCCTATTAGCTTGCTTAGAATGAGAAGGTCGTAATTGTTTGAGAAAACAAGGAAACAACTGTCCAATACTACGCCTTACTTAATATGGTAAAACAAGCTGCTTCATTTTCAGTTTGGTCAACATGACAAGCTCAGATTTTAGGCTCATACGATGCACACTGTGCTGTTTTTAAATATGTATCCGTTTTTAAGGTATTTGCCCCTTTCTCATTCTAAGCCAGGCCAGCGAATTATTCAAAATCCGCAGTGTATCAGTCACTGTGGAGTGAGTAAGTTGGCTTGCATGAAACATCCATGTTTGTGGGAAGTGGATGGTTCGTTCTATGTCTGACTCTTGCATTGGTAGCTTTGTGATGTCACCATAAAGGTTCGACTTAATATTTTGATGCCATACATGTATGCAACCAAATCACAGGATACATCAATGCTGATAGGTTGACAACTAGGTAATGCTCTTGATTACTAACCCAGGAATAATCATGAGTGCAATTTTTTTTAATGAACTGTGCATTCACTCACTGGACACTATTGAATCAATGTGTTTTATCGGACATACACTAGAGGAGCACAACTGAATTCCTATTTTCAGTCTCTTCCTGTACAAATGTGAAGAATATTAACGATGGCTTGGAATAAGAAGGTCGTAACTACTACTTACGACCTTAGAAAACACATACATATTTCAAATTTGCTTCACAAGGCCCTTCTTATGAGCCTATTTTCATGAAAATCTAAAATTACCGAAAATTAAAGTTTTTAAAAACTTGTTTTCCCATAGGTAAAGAGTAAATTAAAGACAGTTTTCTCTTGTTTTCTCAATATATCGATTTTGTAGTTACCACCTTCTCATTCGAAGTCAGCGATAAGTGTGTATAGGTTCGTTCAAGTTTGCCATACGCCACAGTATCGTAAGTTTATATAGTAGGATCTCCTTGTTTGTTTGGAATACCAGTGACGTGTCTTCATGGCAAGTATTGTTCGTGTTGGTGGCTGACTCTGATTGGTACTTGACATATTCCGCTCCCTATATGATATATCTCTCTCATCGTGACACGAACTATTCTGTTGTCATTGTGGTGAAGATACTCCATGTCGTTTTGTCGCTTTTCGCCACAAAAACAAAGCGAAAATATTGTACAAGGTGAACATACGACATTCTTCGAATATTCGCCTTTTTGCATTGCTTTGGCAAAATAGTGAATATACGACATGGCATAATTGACAATTTTTGGACACAGGCATTTGATGTATATGGCCTATCAACCAAATAAAAATAACACAACAATGTATGCATGGTCAATAATGTGATTAATTTTTCATTTTCAGCACTTGCTGCGTAAGAAAGCATTTTTTCTTTAAAATCTACCAAAATGGTGAAATTACATTTTTGATTGCATGACTGATCATACATACTTTGGTACGTATTTATTATGCTTTGGTTGGCAAATCATATTCGTAAAACGCATGTGGGCAAAATATCATCAAACAATGTCGTCCCAGTTGAAATTATTTGGGGTTGGAAAAGTGATGAATTAGACAATTTGCTCAGTGTATAATAACAAACAGTGCATACAACCACACAATCATAAAGTGTTATGTGAACATATTTTATAACGGCAGTCTATATAGTAGACATGCGTTTCCTCAGTTTATATGATACGTGCATTGAACAACAACTTTCGATAGCTTAGAATTAGAAGGTCGTAAGTGCAATTTACGTCCTTTTAAGATTCATACATATTTAGAATAAGCATCACAAGGCGCTTCTCATGAGCCCATTTTCATAAAAATCTGAACTTGTCATGTTGACAAAAATGAAGTTGTAAAAGTTTGTTTAACCAAAAGTAAAGAATAAATGTCAAGACAGTTTTTCCGTGTTTTCTCAAAATATCGATTTGGTAGTTACGACCTTCTAATTCTAAGCCATCGATTTGTATCATTTCCAACATATGACGGGACCTATTTTAACATAGATCACACCTGGTGTTGTGTTCGTTTCCATATTGGAGTTATCAATGTTATTAGTAATATGATAACTTACTAAAATGATGAGTAAAGTACCACAGTTAAAACTCGTAATTGTCAAAAACCTCCGCTAGATCACCTTCCTGCCGTCCAGTATATATTTCAACGAATGTGACAACATTGGCCACAAGAAACAACAAAAGGAAAAAGATAAAGCACAATCTATCGAATGCAACACTGGCATCTTTCCAAGTGATCTCGGTATCCGTATTGTTACATTGTATTTCCTTGGGTTTATCATGACCACCCGCTATGTACGAAGCACTACTGTCAACGATTCCATTATGAGGCGGCAACACTGGTTTAGTTTTCGGATTTGAAGGTGACTTGATATGGTGCACATGCCTCGAGTTCATACGATTGTCAGAATATTGTGGAATACTTCTGACATCGAAGGTCATTTCAGAATTATCAATATCCCCGTTATTTCTATGTTTGTAAACACGACTGTGTTTTCTTGATGTGCATTGGCATTTCATGACACGGGTTATTCGCTTCCAACACCCATTAACAGGCTTAGACTCGTCACGGTGGTATAAACAAAGACTAAATATGACAGACAATGTTACACAATTACTAATAACAAGTACTGTCAGTAAGTAAAAGCTAAATATTGCCATTGGCGTCGATGTCTTTGGTAAATTGTCACCAACTATCGTAAGAAAAACGGCAATAGCTAACAATAATGTTATACTGAAGGATAGCCTCTCTCCACTGTCTGTCGGAATGAAGTATATCATCAAATTTAACAGTGACAAAATTATGACTGGTAGTATAACATTAACAAAAACATATGTAGGCTGTCGTTCAATGTGTATAAGAACTACATAAGTTACTACGCTTTCGTACGATTTAGTACGTATGTGCGACCCGATGAGATTCCAGGCACCGTTTCTGGCGTACCCAGAAGTACCAACTTCACTTGTCGTGTTTTGTAATGCATATTCGGCATTCGTATGACCCCAGGCATTAATGGAAAGGAAACAAACATGTTGGTCCCAGGGATAAAAACGGATATCAAGTTTGCAAGACACTTTCATGATGGTCCCTGGGAAATAATACGCTTGCCCATTCGGCACATACCGCACAAATAACCAGGGTTCTCCAATCTTTTTAAATTCATCATTGCTATTTGTAAGCATAATCGTCGGAGTCCAAAAGCGATCACTTTCAACTGTAAACATGTAAGTCGAACCGTAATCCTGTGGATTCCACACCATACGTTCGTCCAGCCATGACATTCCGAAATAACCATTGAGCACGATCGTCTGCTGGACTTCGTCCACCTCTGGTATCGCCAACAAGTCAAACGATAAATATATGGTAATTGGCAGAGATTGATTAGATACAGGACGAACACTTTTGTCGTAATCCACCCCCTTGTCTTTGATCAGTCTTGTGATATCGGAGATAGTCTGACTGAAAACCGGGTTGTGACAAAGCATTACTGCTATCATGAAGCCACGGATGACCATATTTCCTAGCATGGTGACGAATTGACTAAGTCTCCTGTTTCCAATGCCTAAAATACAATAATAAATACAAGTTTGATTGACGCATTGTTATAATGTCAAAGCTATAAGCAACTACATGTAGCACGTTTACATGAACTCTTAAAGATGTATTCCTTGTACGTATAACTTGTTTGATTTACCTCGAACTTGTAGATCAAAGACTATCGTGTGACCTTTAGAACTTAATTTTTCAGACTTGAACATCCGATTGTTTTCTGCTATATTTACACAGTTCATTTTGAGCTAATCAACAAACTTAATAACCAGATATTTGGCTTGTTAAAACAAGGCTAGTAAACAACATTATTCATATTTGGCTAGTAGAGAATCGTTATTATGCTTTGATGGAATATTCAGGTATAGAGACTACGTGCGCAAATATCCGATGAATACTTTGTTATAATTGATGAACAAATACGGGTATTGATAGATGGAATCATCCAGGGACTCATTAGTGTTCGATCAACTCTACTCGTAAATGACAAGAATCCTAAAGCTTTGTGCTTGTATAACACAATAACAACTGAACGACACGGAGTGTCAAGTCATTTATGGATGAAACAATATCGATACAACGATTGTAAGATGTTCTAAAGTTTTTTACATTTTTTGTGGTATTAGTTCCGCTGTTGGTGATGACTCGTGAAGTAATTGATTGACCCGATGCCACTGGACAATACCTATACGAGTATTGCCGTAATAATGACTCAAGTTCGTCACACAAAACAGAGCTACACCAGTTTTAGGCAGGGGCGATTTAGATCAACAAAGTGCCAACAGCTTGACCCCTTCCAATATACATTAAAGAAACGTTTCGTACGTAAGCAATTTAAACCAGTGACACAATCCTAATTATGAATGACATGCATATTGCAAATGAAATATTTTATATCCCTAGTTAGAGAACAACGGATATTGATGTATCGCGTTTCGTTTTAGATTTGTCGTTCTGCTTCATGTAAAGTAAATAATGGACAATTATTGATAATAAGGCAGAACAGAACATATCTGTTGATGTACAGTGTATGTGTATTATCTGATTATTGTATACCCCAAAATAATTTATGATTTAATATAATTTATTTTATTTCCAAATAAATGGGATGGGGCAACATGCTTAGCCTATATAATAGTAGCCATATCCTTAAACTAATATATGCTGATTATACTAATACGCTTAACTGGACAGAAATAGGGTAATGATAAAAAGGTGAGAAAATCCGACAGGGAAGGTAGCACTCAACCTAACCAGACGAGCACCGAAATCAGAAACACCACCACGCAAATCACCATTTATAACAAAAAGCAAAGCACCAGAGGCACAAACGTAGCACAAACAACAGAAGAAATATAGACCACCATTTAAGTAAATTAGCTCATTACCTACCTTTCTTATTACCAACGTATTCCGTGTTTAAATCCTACTCTAACAATGTCCAACACAGTATAGTGAACCAGCGCTTGTAATCAACTACATCAATATAACATTATACTTACTGTAATCAACGATATACTTGAATGGTTTTCAATGGGAATACAGTCGTCACCTTAATATTTCAAAAGATCAAAAGTGTCTACATTGTATTTTTATGAACACACCGATTTACAATTTAGTTTATGAAATCGCTATAATTGCGTGTATCTATTTCTACACGGATATTGATTGGTTCAGTCAAGCTAAAGAGAGTTGTATACAGCAAGTTTATTTTATAAATGAGATTATCGTTTCGTTTTTGTCTTCTACAAAATAAGCCAATAAGCAAGTCGAAGTACATTTACAATGTACTACAATTACACTAATCTTATATTACAGTTAATAAAGAAAATAGCTGCAGTAAATTTAATGAAATATGGCGGCAGTTACAACCGCATTACGCCAGTATAGTTCGTTAGCGACTAAGCTGGACCCCCATAAACCTTAAATATCTTTAAAAGTGATAATGCATGTGTATTGAAATTTGGCATAGTTCACTAAATTACCTTTACCAACTCTGTGTTTAAATTTCAGATCATTTTACTGTCTAATTAATGTTTTCCCCATTGGGTCTAATGTAATATTTTTGGCATTTTAATCAACAAATAGACAGCTATTACGATCAGCTAGTTAGAATAATGCTATTGTATCATGTAACAACTATAACGGGATAATTGTATAACTTTGACCAACATTTGTCTGGTCATCATTGTGTATATAGTTGAGGCCCATCTTCTGATTGTAATGATCATTTGTTCAAACAAAAAATATAATGTTTTTCTTGCAAATATTTCTTCAAAGTTGCGTCAGTTATACAAACTAAGATAAATGTTCACGTATGGGCCTCATTATACACTTTCAACAGTCGCTGGTGCGTGACTTAATGCATAGTTATACTGGACCAAATTGTTGACCTTTGCTGTTCCGATCACTTCTATCACCCATATGTATTTACCCTGTTTTAGACTTAAACTTCTATGCAAAGTACACTTTTCTGTGGGCTGAAAATTCTGTTTTATTTTATGAGAGTTGGTAAGAGTGTTTTACGAAGATTTACCCATTTTTGTTCTAATCGGTATTGTACTTTTTAAGATATTTAAGGTTTATGGGGGTCCAGCTTAGTCGCTAACGCACTATAACTGTTGTCAACCTACGCCCTTTACAACAATTACAACGGTAAATTATAATCACATGGTCCAATGGATTAACTTAAAAAACTTCACCAAGCAACCTTTGATAAACAATCAGGCGATGCGATCTCTGCTCTCACGTAATGTCAACAAAGACAATACGACTTTAGGAAGTCTGCACATAGAATTAGAAGAAATATTTGATGGAATCAACGATTTCGCATCTCAGGTAAGGATATATGTCTTCATTTAAACCTTTTATTTCATATATTGTCATTGGGCTCTAAAATTGAATTTATATCAAAAGGAGGCTATCTATATCAAGCCTAATAACAATATATTATGAAATAAATGGTTTAAATGAAAACATATATTCATAAGCGAGACATAGAGTACCCAAAGCTTGCTTGACTCAGTGACACTTTGTTTTGACCGTGAATGCCTTCATATGTGTTCTGTCTGAATTACAATATAATAATATCAATAAAAACTTACAATCACAAAACCATTTTTATTACTTACACCTGTTTAATCCTATTTACATGTGCACCTACGATTGTATGACACTACCCTGACCAGCAGAATGCAATTAATGTATCGAACAAAATATTGCAAAATATGTTCTTATAAGTCATGCGCACTCTTTTGCTACAAGTTTTATTTCAACATTTCAATTATTAGAATTATCAGCAACAATAATCACAGACACACCATGGGAGCAATAAAATGTCAACACCACGTTAGTATTTTTGATTGACAATACCTGGCTCATGTAAAATAAATGAATATTAATAAATGGAAATTATTTATGACCCTAGTTTTACATACACCAGGTGAGGGTGAACGCTTACTATACTTTGGTTGGTATCCCCACGTGCACACCAATCAAACATATCTCTGAAAGACAACTTTAAATGTGGAGGCATAGCGCTGGGACCACATAAAACAATATTCCCGGTGCTTGGTATTACGCGTCCAAAACTTGTTACTGGACCATACTTACATTAATAGAAAAAGTGGCGTTATTTTAAAAGTTATATATTTCGAGCATGTATAGCTGAACTTTAGTTCGATACGAACGATTTTAAAATTCCAATTTATTCATCCTAACATGAGGGTGACCCAGCGACTTTCATGTTGATACCATTGCTGTTAAGAGAGTACATCATTCGATATAAATAAATTATGCAACCAGCAGGATTTTACAAGTAGAGGTCAATCTATCTCAAAGTGTTTGTACCTTTCACATGTTGACAGTTGTAATATATTTACAATACAATGGTGAATGATTTAGAGATACCAGTGTTAGTAGACGTCGGCGATGTAATACCATTGCATGTTATACTTGTATCAACCTATGACGACGATATCAGCGTATCAATATTACGTGGCGTGATGTTAGCTACAGTACCAAGACGAAATTTGTTTCACTTCGAAAACAAAACATAAAATACCTACAGGAATCATATCTGTAGTTGAGCCTGTGAAAACGCTTCGTAGGTTGTTCTCAAAAACGGACCAGCTCCGGGTAAGTATGTCATATGAAGCAGAAACCTTAAATTATTTACCTTGACGTGACGTATATTTCATAGCAATTGATTAAGAAATAAAATATTAAGTTCGGCTATTTTTGGAAGTGAAGCAAATTTCGTCTTGGTACTGTAGCCAAAGGTCACGTGCAATTGCTACATACTGATGATTAGTTAGATTCTACTACCACAGATCCTGAAGACAGTTTAGTTATAACTACATGAACATGTTCAGTATAGGGTTGGTTAATCATGCGTACAATGTTTGTCCGTGATTGTTCCTCTGCGTATATTTATGTTCTTCTTATTCTGTTGAGCACTACCTTACCCATCCGATTACATGAGGACGAATTATTTGCATCTTACCATCGTTGACTGGAACTACAACGTATATTTTGAATTTGCATGTGAGCAAGTGATCTAGCTGTCAGACTCTGAACGGGGCTTTGTGTGCCAATGTCTATGAAAACTTACGTATGAAAGAACAACAACCAAAAAGCATGAACCTTTATTTGTACAACAATTATTATTCCTTTGTATTGTAAAACAACTGATTGACATACAATCCTTACCATGAGCACAGGTAATAGTTACTTATTATTTAAATTATTTAATACCGATACGGTCACCTTACACAGATCACCAACGTCATTGCACATGATAAGAAGAATATAACTACATGGTTTGTATATTATTGTTTATATAACATTAGCCTGGTTGAAGCCTTGTAAACATATTTGAACGTAGTCTTAAAATTTAACATATTAATAGTATTCATATTCATTGATAAATAAAATAATTTAGTGATATTGTCAAACTTGGGTCAGATTTATATTTACAAGCTTTGTTTGTACATATTTATTACGCCCTATTGCAAATGCACCCAGTTTACCATTTTGCTATTTGGAAGGGTATATGTGCTATGGTTCAATACTAGCAAATCAGTTGTTTCACAAACTAATATGGCACAATGCCTAAGAATCCTTTTGGGAAACATAACTCTAGCTTAGAATCAGAAGGTCGTAAATACAAAATCAATATTTTGAGAAAATCAGAAAAAAATGTCTGGAAATTACTCTCTAGGTATAATGAAACAAGCTTTTTTAACTTCAGTTTGGTCAACATGACAAGTTCCATGTAAATGGGCTCAAAAAAGCACCTTATGATGCATATTTAAAATATGTATCAGTCTTATAAAGTCGTAAATATTAGTTACGACCTTCTCGATCTAAGCCAGCGGTATGTACAACGATTATTTGAATAAAAAACGAATATCCGATAGTTCGATTACTTTGAGACTGAAATATAATATAAAGTATATTATCGTTTAAAATGTAACAGCCAGCCTCTTAAAAAATATAAGTCTTACACCGTTCACAATGATGATTGTCAATTTGTAACCAGTATTTTACAACACGCAGTTTTCTCGTCAACGTCCACACCCGCCGTACACGGCATAATTACACAAACGCTTTACATTCAATCATCTTTTTAACCTGCGGCCTTCAGCCATTTGTATGCAACAAGAAAAATTTCCATGTAGGGACACGTGACCTGTTCTGGATGGTTTACCATTTCAAAAAAAATCCAAAAAAAATCAGCAGTTTTTAAGAATGTCGTGAACCAGACTAAGGAGGGGCACGTGACCTGTTCTGGATGGTTTACCATTTAAAAAAAAATTACGAAAAAAAGCATTTTTTGAGAATTTCGTGAACCAGACTAACACCATTATTTATTTTTTTTTCTATTTATTTCTATTTGTATATTTCAAATTAAGAAATGTACGTTAATAACCATAATTATTTCTTTTACCCCTTTAAGAAATTAAAATAAGAAAAAAATGTGTTTCGATATGTGTTTTGAAGTGCACCTGTCGTCTGAATTACCTCCCCTAGGTCACTACGTTAAGTAGGTCGGGCAGATGCGGCTGCATGAAACACCCAAATATACCCAAATCTTACCCAAATAGTAACGTTTTTACCTAAATACTTATATTTAACTAACAATATGGGGTTGATTAACTATATTACGCATTTTAATGACCAGGCATGACTAAATAAACGTAAACTAGCAAGCTTTTCGGCAAGACTTGGCCCAGTATCATTTCGAACCGGCGTTGCCATAATATTTGCACGTCGTGAGAATCGCTTTATTTTACGCTCTGCGTGCACGCATACCTAAATGTACACAAGTATGAACCTTTTTTTACGCAAATACTTATATTTAATAAACTATTTGTCGGAAATAAACTATATTACACATTTGAATTACTAATAATGAAAATAACACCATTTTTAGGTAAATTATACTAAATAAATATACCCAAACACACATAAGCCGACTAAATCAGAGAGGTTTGTAAAATTCCGCATTTTTCGGCGGGGGCTTGGACTTTTTAATTGTTTCTTTGACTTACGTGAAGGCATTGCTCTTTGTACATGTGTTGTGGTGTTACTGATGCGAGTCTTTGCTCAGCTGGTAAAGTGTGCTGCCTCCCCAGTCCGATTTCCTCATACCTTTTTATCAAGCCTTATTAACACTTTAAAAAGTTCTAGTTGCTAAAATTATAAAAAAATGTCTCTCACAATACTGGTCTGTAAAACAATTGTGATGTTACTGATGCGAGTCTTTGCTCAGCTGGTAAAGTGTGCTGCCTCCCCAGTCCGATTTCCTCATACCTTTTTATCAAGCCTTATTAACACTTTAAAAAGTTCTAGTTGATAAAATTATAAAAAAATGTCTCTCACAATACTGGTCTGTAAAACAATTGGCCGCAGGAACTATTTAACTTGTACAGTATTTCATATGTATCAATTCGAATGTCTCTCCGCTTATTGCAGCACAACCCGCGGGAACAATTTACAATTGAACTATCAAAGGGATTAATAAAATTTATCTGAAATATGAATTGATGTTTCGAAGATATTTTTGAGAGACAATTAAGTTCTCACAGAATGGGTTTATGATTGTTCAAGTGATTTGTGTCCAATATGACCGAAATGCCTGCGTGAAAATAAAATTATCACCGAACACAATGTCGCGGACACTACATTGGTGGCGGCGTAAAGGTTTGTTCTTTTAGTCCAGTATAAATCAGACCAAATGTGACGGTCATTGACAAAAGAAGGACTAAGAGAAAAACGACAAAACACATTCTATCGAATGCAACACTGACTTTTTTCCAAGTGACCTTTAAGTATATGCTGTCGGTGTGGTTTACGTTTGCTTTATCTGCACAATCTGTCTTGTATGAATCATCTGTGTCGACAACACCAGTGTCTGGTGGCCATACCGGCGTGATCGTTGGTTCTGATTTCCCACTATTCAATGTATTGGCACCATCATAGGACTTCGTTACGCTGTGTGCAATCATATCGTGTTTATCAGGGTGGATTGTTTTCCTGGATGTACATTGACATTTCATGAATAGCACAATTCGTTTCCAGCAACCACCAACTAACTCAGACTCGTCACGGTGATATAGACAAAGACTATAAATGACAGATAATGTTACACAATTACTAATAACAAGTACTGTAAACAAGTTAAAGCTAAATATTGCCATTGGCGTAGAAGTATTTGGTAAATTGTCGGCAACAATTGTTAGAAACACTGCAATAGCTAACAGTAAAGTTTTACTGAACGATAATCATTCTCCACTATCTATTGGAATGAAGTATATCATGGTGTTTAGAAAAGACAAAACCATGACCGGAAGTAACACATTGACGAGAACATAGGTAGGTTGTCTTTCTATAAAAAGTGTAACCAAATAATAACTATATGTTGGATAGGTAACAACACTAGTTGACTCCATGCACCATTCGGTTGGACATCTGAGATATCTACCTTGTCAGAAATGTTCATTAGAAGGTATTCAGCAACAGTGTATCTACCAAATAACAAGCATGTATGTCCCACGGATAAAACCTGATATCTAATGCACAAGTTACTGTGATAATGTCGCCTGGAAAGTAAAAAGCCATACCATTAGCAGTATATCGCACTAAATGCGAAGGGTCGCCAATGCTTTCATATTTATTTTTACTATTGATCAGATCAATCGGTGGGGTCAAAACGCGATCACTGCTTATAGTCCATGTGACAGACCGAAATCCATTACCAAATTGGTGAACAGATCCAACAATGCTTTTCGGTTAGCTTGATATCTAAGCTGTCCAAAATTAGTTGATGGACTTGCGGGACATTTTGCTAAATGACCTTTTGGCGGCCATCTTTAAAGATGGCCGTCGTTATTTTAAGCAATCAGAGGGTTTAGGAAAACTTCGATTTTTCTTCACCCACAAGGGCTATCGTCTTGTGATATGTCTTAAAATGTTCGCAATTGAAATGTGCATATAGCAATATATTAATATAAATAATATAATGGTGTTATTAATTAATAATTATTGATTTTTTAAGGAAATTATGATATTTTTCGATTTTTGTCGTTAATTTTTCTCTTTCAAATCGGATCTGAGTGTGTATTTGACCATTTGTTGATTGTTATATGCAGAAGAGGGTTCTAGGCGTCCATAATAAACATTACATTGACAGATTTTGGTTTAAAAATCCTTCATGAGCCCGGAATATTGGAAACCTTAAAGTTTAATAATAGTCCTGTCTATAAATGGGATATTTAGGTTAGACCCAACATTGGATTGTACAGTGAATATTTTTTGGTTTTCTGTTAGAGAACATGTTGCTATTGAAGAATCTGAATGATGACCAGCTGTCATCATTGAGCATTTTGTAAAAATCAAAATGGCGTCCAAAATGGCCGCCAAAATCAGAAAAACAATCAGAGATGCCAGAAATTAGTTACAAATTTCTTTTTTGCCGATTGGTTGTAGTTAAAATGTTTATAACACATGTATTTATATTATATCTATTGTCATTCGTCGATTAAAATATTGTGGGATGGCATCCATGTCGGCTGAAATCAAAATGGCGGTTACAACGGCCGCAATAATTGACATATTGATATATTCTATTAAAACATTTATTGAAATGATTTTTGTTGATATCGGAATTAAAGTAGTTAACTAACATTCAAATAAAAGTTCGATTCGATTCAATTTACCCGTTGCCTTATTCAAAATGGCGTCCAAGATGGCCGCCAAAATCAGGAAATATGTTGGTGGTGCAAGCGATTAGTTACATAAATTACTATTGTTGCTAATTGGCAGTTGTGTAGATGTTAAACATAGTATCTATTCAAGCATAGCATTATTTATTGTTTGAAATTATTTAAGAAAGCATACTATGAAATCAACTACCGGCTGTAATGGCCATCATAATTGCTGAATAAGCATATTTTATTAAAATGGTATAGTATGTTCAAATAGTTTTTATTTGTATTAAACATTATATTTATCAGACATGCATTATGGTTTAACTTCATAACGACAGCAAAGATGGCCAATTAACATTACATAAGTGTTGAATAAATTGCAGATTATTCTTCTTTCTGTATAGTATATATGGTCGTCCTCTTGGGCATTATCGTGCCATTGATATTCAATTACAAGATCGTGTGAGCGGCGAGTTATTTTTGTTAAAAACAAATAATCATGATTATCCACTATAAATAAGACCCCTCGAGAAGGCATAATCGCTGTCGACAATGCTCATGAATCTGGTTCTACAGTTTCCAACCAAAATCACCAATGATCTGCCTGATGTTGCTTGTTGTGCTAAAGTACCGTTTGACGAATTGCGTCCAATATGCTGAACTGCCTCCAGCTGACAAATATTTGCCCTGGTTGACCCTTTGCCGAATTTGCGTATTCAAGGATTGATTTGACAGGTGTCTGGTAACATCGTACCTAATCTGTTTCGATAGTGGGTCAAGTTTGTCCAGAAGAAGGCGATGCTGTTGTTAGCTTTCCTCACAATGGTAGCAACATTGTTACTCAAGGAGACATCATCTATGTATACCCCGATGTACTTATCTCTGCCACAACTTGTTATATGTCATGCTGTTGTGGATGAAAAACGGAGTCTCAACACGAGTGCTCTTCCTAGTGATGCGGGTGACCATATACTTGTAAAAAAGGATTAAATGACATGAACCATGGACCCTCCCATTCATTGTTGTAGTCTGTCAATGTCATCTTGTTAGCCTTAAGCATTTTCTTTAGTAATTACCATGTTCAAAAGGTTGTTGTCAGCAAGCAGATGGTGAGTAGATGTTGCATGAATTAGAAGGTGGTAGATATACAACAGAAAAAGTTGTCCAATGGCTGATGACTGGTGCTGTGTTGGTGGACTGTTCTCCGACCAGTACATGTTGGGTTCTGATTGCAAGAATTATGCTAGTACTAATCCTGCCCAGCAGGTTCCACTGATATTGTAATAATTCAGTTTGCTGGCTTGCCTCTCCTCTCCTTAGACCGAAGGCTTTGTTGAAGTCCCGAATCACGGGCTACTCTGATCTCAACCATCTAGGTAACAGTTGTAGTTGGTTATGGAATGCAGCTGACTCTCAGTGGATATCTTTCTGAACCTTGTTGTTAGTCAGCTAGTATCTAAAACGTGTCAAGAAGGGCCATGATCTGGCTTTGAAGTAACGGTGTGAGCTCGACCAGTTCACTTCACGCAGACTTGATTGAGATGGACCAGTAGTTGCTAGGTCGCTATAAATTGGTCTCTAGTTTTGATGATGGATGTGACGCTCTAGTCTGAAGGGAGTATAGTATTCCAAAAACTTGTGTGGATGTTGTTTGGAATCTTTGCTTCATGCGTAACGTGACCAGTTATATTCTTTCTCACATCCAGTTTGTCCTCGTCTCACCTCAGTCGTTCGTCTTACACTATCATCCCAGTGTCTGCGATGAAATTTCTGGTCTTCCGCAGATCATCAGCGTCTCCATAGAGCTTCTCTTGGAGAGTTGTGTCTGTGGGCCACGTTGCAGTTCGATCCTGGTTGTGTCCTCTGCATCTTTGGAGGACATGATCGACAGTTTGTTCTTCTTCCCCGCATGGACAGATCGGAGACGGCACCAATTTGTACTTCCGGTACATGTGATGGTTCAGCCTGTTGTGTCCAGAGCGTATTCGTACCATAATCGCTTGTTCTGACCTGTTAAGACCAGCATCTTTATATCTCTTTATCTCTTTATATCTCACATGTACTGGCGGTTGTGCTGACTGTGCTCCCAGTTTTGCCAATTCATCTGCTGTTTCATTTCCAGGCATTCCACAGTGGGCAGGAATCCACTGTAGGGCTAGTTTGCAGTGAGTACTAAGGTTATGTAGTATTTTGGCTAGTTCTGGCGTTTTGTTGTCATCAGTATAGACATGGGTCCATATCTCAGGAGGGTATTCTTGGCGTATCAAGTTTTCATGGCTAGTGTCAGGTTCCTTCGAACACATTCATCATCTTGCTTGCCTGGCTCGAGTTGAGGGACTTGGAGTCTCACAGTTACTGCAGACAGATCATTTGCTAATGGGTTGACTATATCATCCCTGACAAGAGGTGTACTTGCTATGGTCAAATCAGGTGCAAATTCTTTGTCTAACTTCTTGGTTTCATGTACAAAGCTGTTTCGCTTGATCCGATTTTTTTGGTAAATCCAGCCAATCTTGTTGCCATTTGGTGGTTCGGTATTGATCTGAACTTCTCCGCTTGAAGCATGACTTTGGCTTGTATAATGGCTGGATACCAGTGAACTTTTTCATGAATTCAATCGGTGTAGACTTCGAAGCACCAGTCATTATGCGCAACGCTTAGTTCAGGACCTTGTCGAGTGCTTGGCTGTTGGTATCCAGTTTGTCTACATGTATACTGAAGTTGTGCGGAATGCCCACTTCTTCATGCATAGACGTTTGACTTTTCTGATTACTTCTAACAATGGTTGGAAATACCTGGGATCGTTTATGGGTTTGTAATTTTATATGGTACGTCGGCATAGTCTCTGAAATAACATTCATAATGTGTCAATATCAGTGGTATGAGAAAAGTGCTAGGCAAGGTCAATGCTGACGCCCTGGACCATGCTTATGATGTTAATATCAGCCTTCTTCCACAAAAGTGTCGTTCTTGCCGGGATATTCCATCTTGCCGCTGTGGTCCTCGCCACTATGAATTCAGTGCTATGGTCGCTAACCCAAGATAGTGCTGTACTGGTTATACAGAGGATACGTTTGTTGTTTACCCCTATAGTGAAGATGAAAAATTGTTCTGAGCTTGTTTCTGTGACCGTGTCTATAAATATTAAGCAAGTATGGCGATGGTAGGTGTTGTCTGTAATCATGCCAGTTTCTAAGTCGATATCTGGTAAGTTGACGCAGCCTGTAAGCCATTTTGTCGATGTTGTGTAGGCAGGGTGGAGGTGGTTGACTTCATAAAAAGCTTGGTTGCTGCTGGGTGATCTGTAGATTAGTGTAATGGCGAGCGGAACGCTTCCATGGCATATGAATGGTGCTACTGTGAACTCGGTGTATGCGTCGAGTTTGATGTATGTGCAGATGATCTATTCTTTGACGGCAATGTGTAAATAAAACCTGTATAACTATGTATGAAAAATATCTTATGCATATACGGTACCACGTTACCAAACGAACACAAATTAGACAATCAGTACCGGTGGTTCACAATATTGATGGTACTTGACTTAAGGATAAGGACAGCCAACCAGATAACACCATAGTCAACACTTGGTCAGTTACAAGCGATGTGACTATGTGGCTATCCTTATTCTCCAAAACTATAAGATAAGATCAGTATTGAATACCACTCCTATTTGAACATACAAGGTAGAAGTCATATCAAATATACTGCACATAAAGTGTTCTAATCGTACAGTAGATCTATATTTTTAACCTATAGCAGTATTCACATCAACACATTCCATTACGATACATGTTTTAATGCACTTTTTGAGTTTGACATACCTGTATGCGGTGGCCATTTTGTCACAATTATGATTTCAGCCTTCATTGATACCATTTTAAACGGGGTAGGTCGATCACCAAATAGATATAATGTTATATTTTATACAGGGTATTTAAGTTGTAATTATGTTTGCAAAACTTACACTGCTATCGATCACAAAAGTATCAATTTGTAACTTCTTTGGACCACTAACACAATATGTAATTGATTTTGAAAGCCATTTTGGAAGCCATTTTGAATAAGCTAATGGTTCAATGCTTAAAACTCAAAAATTTCTTGGAGCATTTATTACATATTACTGTTCAATCATTTATTATACACCACTTCAACTTAAATTGTGATAAAAACAAATTATTTTCCTAACAGCATGTCATTTTAGCCACCATGTTGATTCTAGCCATCACGGATGCCTTTTTACATTCACTAACTCAATCAATAATATTGAATATAAATAAATAAGTATGTTTAAAACATTTAAACTACAACCAATCTGCAAAAAGGCGATTTGATCCTAATTTCTGGCACCTCTGATTGTTTTTCTGAATTTTGGCGGCCATCTTGGACGCCATCTTGATTTTCACAAAATGCTCAATGATGCCAGCTGGGCATTATTCATATTCTTCAATTACAATAAATTCCCTTACAGAAAACCAAAAAATATTTACTATTCAATCCAATGTTGTGTCAAACCTAAATATCCCATTTATAGACAGGACTATTATTAAACTTTAAGGTATCAAATATTTCGGGCTCATGAAGGATTTTTAAATAAAGATCTGTCAATGTAATGCTTATTATGGACGCCTAGAACCCTCCTCTGCATATAACAATCAACAAATGGTCAAATACACACTCAGATCCGATTTGAAAGAGAAAAAATAACAACAAAAATCGAAAAATATCATAATTTCCTTAAAAAATCAATAATTATTAATTAATAACACCATTATATTATTTATATTAATATATTGCTATATGCACATTTCAATTGCAAACATTTTAAGACAAATCACAAGACGATAGCCCTTGTAAGTGAGGAATAATCGAAGTTTTCCTAAACCCTCTGATTGCTTAAAATAACGACGGCCATCTTTAAAGATGGCCGCCAAAAGGTCATTTGGCAAAATGTCCCGCAAGTCCATCAACTGATTTCGGACAGCTTAGATATCAAGCTAACCGAAAATCATTGTTGGATCTGTTCACCTCTTTGGTAATGGATCTTCAATTTTCAAGACCTGGGACATGGACTATTACAACAAACGGACCAACAATGTCGTAATCTGTTGGTGTGCATATCATTTGTTCGTCAAACCATACCATTGTTAACAAAACATTCATTGTGATCGTCTGTTGGACTTCATCCACCCCCTGTATAGCTAACTGACCAAACGAACAATCTTTATCATAGTTAACTCCTCGTCTTTTATTAATCGTTTAATGTCTGATATATGTTTTGAAGAAGTCCTAATGGCACAGTAACATATCAAAACCAAAAAGCAAAGGTATCTAGTTGTTCCCAGCATATTTATATCCCGATTTATTTCCTCTCTGTGGTGCCTACAAAGAAATTCATCAGAAGTAATGTCATAGTCGTGCATGTTCAATCTCTAATTCCTCAAACGCTCTCGATCATTTGCTCGTCAATAAATTAACCAAGTAATCAACATTCAAATTCTACCTTATTTTCACTGTAATTGATTACTTGACCCGGCTTCGTTGGAGCCAAAATAATCATGACGATATCAAAACCGTGCACGTATGACCAAACGATAAACATGTGTGCGCTGTCATTGTAGGTATAGAATATGTTTAATCAAAGGGATTCGACACGACTAAAAATCTATCTATTTATACCATATAGATTAAAAGGGAACAATGCAATGGCAAAACCAGAAATACCCAACTCAATATTGTGTCCAATACAATATATCATCATACATGAAAAATACAACTTTAATCAAATTTCGAGTGCATTGACGCCGATATAGAGCATTGAATTTTCGAAAATGCAAAAATCCATTCCAATTACGTAGGTGTGAGCCGACTATTTAGTAAGGGGTTTTCTGATAGTTTTCTTATTGTTTCAGATGTAAGACAACAACAACTTTTCAGCCAATCAATTTACTCAAAACGAAACTTGCATGGTTTTTGACACGAATAAATTGATTGGCTGGAAAGTTACTGTTGTCCTACATCTGAACAAATAAGAAAACTTTTTACTAGATAGCCATTGATATGACATATTGTTCAAAACCAAAGTTATGTTCTAGTTTATTTGCTGATTTATTCTGTGTAACTTAATGAAAGCTATACTGGCTCAGACAATTGATGGTAGAATGCACAAAATATGATCCTCTTTCAAATTGAAATACTAATTTCCTGAGATCATGTCAAAATAATGATTTATCCTCTTTATATGAGGCGGTTTTGGAAAGTGTGTCGGCTAACACCTACTTAAATGGAATGTATTTATGCATTTTACGAAAATTCAATGGGTTTGATACTAAAACACTGTTAATAAAAATCATCTTACCTTTTTACTAGAATGAAATGCTGTATCTTCGGACGATTGATGCTGCTATAGTACTCATGGGAGCTTAGTAATCTCAATCGTCGACCGACCTTCAATAAAATATAGGCGAGATTACTGTTTTGTCGTTTTATCCGCTTTATACGGTACAACGGTCAAATTCGATATGTGATTGATGTACCATATGACTGCATACTTAAACAAGTAATTGCGCACATTGATTATCAATTTCAATATAACAATGCAATAATTAGCAAGTTCTGCACCTTAGAAAAATGAATGAATCATGAATGTTCATGACATTCAATGCGTTTGAGATGATATAAAACTACAAAACCTGCTTTCTAAACAATGACGAAATACAATTTCAATATATAACAATTGTATTTCATTTAAACTTATTTTGGATGCTGGATGTATTGTCGATAAATTCATACAGTATGTTCAGCATCAGTTTATACATAGTCAATATTCTAATAACTAAAATTCAATTTAAACATACATATTTAATAATATTCACAATCACAGAAAGTAGCAACAAAATATTAAAAATTAATACAGACCATTTGATTTCGAAATCCAATCACACAAACGTTGCGTTTGTGAATATATCTGCTGAGCTAAACAAGTTCATTAACAGTCGTTACAATTTCACTACATATACTTTATGTATAATAAACAGCATTAAAAAACTGACAAAACTGTTATATCTTACACTGTTCCTGGTTCTGCTAGTGGAACAGGAGTCCTTTAAAAGTAAATCAGCAATGTCCATCTATACTAGTACGTTGAAAAACAATGTGTTAATACGAATACTCGCATATATGTTGGTAGAAAAAAGTGAATTTTCCATTTTCGATTACCTTTATTGTTGTCAGTCAATTGTTTGAACCATGGGTAATACTTATTCCATTACAATTACGAATGACAACAATTTATTTGTCAGCCATCAAACTCGTTAACTAATTGGAAGTCTTTTGTTTCATTGTACCGCCTGGTAGAAAAAGCAATTAAAGCCTTTCATTCCAGAACAACTGCTCACCATTTAGATCATTTCATTACACTTGAAACTTATTTCTTCGTTATATCGCGGAACCGGAACAAATATATCAATATGAGGATATGTTCTACTCCCTGATTTAAGGCAATCATTAATATATTATTTAGTAACAAAACATTCAGTCAAATCCTAATGGTCTGGGTATAATGTTTCATAATACTAGTATTGTCGCCTCGTTACAGAGAATACCATGCTCGGAATACATTAAAACTTATGAATATGATATAATTGTTGTGTGATCATTTTATGACAGACTTAAATAAGGGTTTGTGCAATATTGTACGCTTCAATGCTTGATAAACCATATATGCCACTAAAGAGGCGTTCCCTGTAACTAGCATATTTTCTCTACTATCACATTAAATGAGCTAAATGTACAAATCACCACCAATTATCATAATTTGTCAGAAGAAAGTGTGCGCAAATATGTCTCTATTATGTCAAAAGTATATATTCAAATCACCAATAATGATTGATCGCTTCTAGAGATTTTTATTATGTGGTCAAAGGGAAACAACTTGAGACTATTTTGGCTTGTTATGGAAATATGTTTTCATTCTTTTCTCTGTTATTAGTGGGAGCTTTTTGTTGAAACACTTGAGGAGTTTAAGCAATAATGATTCAAATTTATTGTATAATATTCCTGAATCGATTTAAACTATCAAAGTAATAGGGAACAACTCTTTAAACGTTAGAATAAACACACGTATTGTATTTCACAAATACCATGATAATGGTTAATGAGAGTTGTTCAACAAAACATGAACGCCGATTTGCCATGCTAACTTAATACAATCGATATAGATGATTTTGCAGGAGTGCTCATTACAAACGAGTTTTATTAAACGAGTGGACAATACTTTGCCGAGTGTCATATTGTTTTTGTCGACGAGTTTAATAAACTCGTATGTACTTAGCACGAATGTAAGATTATATTTATCATATAACCTTAGAGACAGCTCGTTTAAGGTCAAAACGCTGATGTACATTACATGGGTTTCATTAAAAATTTAGCGTTACAATGCGCGCGACGTCATGCCGACGTTTATATTATACTGACGTCACGGGTAGATTCAAGGCACGGATTGGCTTACGTTAGGTCACCCTGACCCAAACAACCAATCAACGTCAAGCTAATTTAAATGTTTAATAAATGGGCTGTGAGTGCATTACGATATTTCCAGCACGGCTTTAATGCACTCCCAGACCGCAGGCTATGTGATAAATATATCTTATCAACAATGAGTATAAATGTCCTAGGCACATCCTATGATCACTATATATTGCATATTTAAAACTTTAAGGAGAAACATAGTAATATTTGTAGTAAGAAGGATTATATGAGTTCTGTAATCAGTAATATCACCCTTATTTGAAATTGCCCAACAATGTCGAAACCTACAGTATTCAGTTCCATTGGTTTAATGGTGTCTAAGGTGAATCCAAAGGTTGGAATGTAACTAAGATGGGATTGTTCATAAGAACTTTCAGTCAAATTAATTCGAAAAACATGCATGCATTAATCCCGAAAATGCGAGGATCATAAGTGGAAAACTGAGAAAACACGTATCGCTGTCAAATCTTTTGGCGTTGCTTCAGTTGAAGTTTACAGAATGTTTTGAAAGGTTAGGTAATGCTTTTTTCGAAAAGGTCAAACGGACAGGGAGAAGTTGGTCTTTGTTAAGCTTTGTGTGTTCTTGGCCATTTTCATGTAAAGGCATTGTATTTGTTATTATGGAAATGCGCACATCAAAATCAATTTATAATGAATGAATTGAACGATGTCGTCTATGTACAAACGAATTTCAAATCCCGTTTACTACAAATACGATTCGATTATGAAGGGAAATATAAACATAACAATTTCCAGTATTGGATCTTAAAACGTGAATAACAACGGCCTCTTCTCAAATGTTGATAATGACTGAACCATAGCATGAAGGCAATTTACAATGATTATACATGTATATATTTCCTTTACACAGCATGTATGTTCATATTCGATTTCATTGTGAAAATCATAAAATATTGATGTTCATCGTTTGCTCATATATAAGTTGAACACCTCTCGTATACATATGATAAACAGCAGTACAAGCACATAAACCGACATCATCCTAAATTGTTATTTGAACATATTGCATAACAACAGTGTACATAGTCGATGCATTTAACATAACACTAAAACATGTTCATGATTCTAAACATACGACAAAACCTTTACCACTTTATAGATCATATTTTTAAGACAATGATTAATACGAATACGAATATTGTTCGTTTACTTATTGGGATTAGGCTAGCAACGTTATTAATAAAATGATCTATTGCTAGAATGATCAATATATTACCACAGTTAAGGAGACATTCCCTATAATAAGCATTTTTTTCTCTACTATCACATTAATAATGAGATAAATGTACATAATAAATACTATCAAGTGTCATATTTTGTCAGAAGAACGTGTGTGTGCAAATATGTCTCTATAATGTCATAATTATATTTAAAACATAAATATTAATTAATCGCTTCCAGTCATTTAATAGGAGATTTAATATCGCCGCGTAGCGGGGCTATTGAAAATACACAGACCGGTAATAGGCGAACGTGCATTATCTTCGTTGAGTTTCTGCAGGTACTAATGCTTTCAAAAAAAGTTATTTCCGTTCAGGCAGTTTTCCGAGGTGAATAGTCCTTGGAATATGAAAAAATAGTAAGCTGTAAACGGTTGAGCCTATCGTTCTCTTTTGATTAAATATCATTTTTAAAAAATGTGTAATAAATAAAACAAACTATTTTTAAAAAAACAGAGGGAAGTAAGAAATACCCTGTACTCTACTGCACTCCGCTTTACGTGTCACTAGCCAATTGATTGCAAGCGTTTGCGAGATTTTCATGCGCCCATTCCATATGGAAGATGTTTTACGAATCATCAAAAATAAGGGTGAAATTTTCATTTAAATAGCCGATTTATCATGACGGTACTCGATCTCCGAGGAAAATGGTCTTTGATAGACATTTTTACGTAGTTTTACAATGATATCAACACTAAGATCATACCAGATGCTTGAACGTAAGTAGGCTACAATTCGTTCCATGTCAACAATGCAAATCAACAATTCTATGTTTCAATTTATAGCTTGTCAAAGCAATGTTTATACGATTATTTTGTTACTGTCAGTGTGTATAAGACTTATGTACCAGTTAGTTTCATCCACAGCACCTCAGCCCCGGGTGAAAGGGCGCTCTGGGATTTTGAGTTGTCAAAATCAACAGCCCTTCTACGGCCTGCAGGGGAAGCTGATGGTAAAATCTCCCGCATTTCCCCTGACATCTACCGGTAAATATTGTCTCTAGGCTATTGGTTTTCGCAGAAAAAATCCTAAATTTCCCCTGCCTTGCGGGGGAAGCTGGATGGTAAAAACATGGCTGTCTCCCTGGCTATCCGCCATGGATCTCGTGGTCGGGGGGAACTGTGGATGCAATTGACTGGTACATTTTTTATTTGTGGTGGACAAACTTGTGTACTGGGAGGGTCCATACGTTGTCGCTTATGTATTTTCCAAGTGGATAAGGACGAAATAAAAACATGGGAGGCTGTAAATTATCTATATTCGGAATATAAATAAACCATCTAATAATACAAGGTACGTCTTTGATTTTATTGAATTGGAATCATATTATGACAATTTGATTGATTGACTTGTGTGCTGTATAAAGCTTATAATTCACAATGATTGCATGCAACCTTGCGGTTATCTAATATTTATTAAATACCCATTATAGACAATGCCTTAGTTCATATTATTATGTGATCAAAGGGAAACAACTCGTGACAATGTTGGCTCTTTACGAATATAAAGTTTTATTCTTTTCTTGGTAATTATTGGGAGCTATTTGTTTAAATTTTGAGGAGTTTTAGCAATAATAATTCTCATTTAATGTATAACACTTCTGAACCTATTTAAACGATCGAAAGAATATGGATTGCCCCTTTAAAGCTCGTAATTTTCAAACACCACCGCTAGATCGACATCCTGCCGTCCAGTGTATATTTCAACGAATGTTACGACATTGGCCACAAGAAACAATAACAGGAAAAAGATAAAGCACAATCTATCGAATGCAACACTGACTTCTTTCCAAGTGATATCGGTACCCGTATTGTCACATTGAACTTCCTTGGGTTTATCATGTACATCCGCTATGTACGAAGCACTACTGTCAACGATTCCATTATGTGTTGGCTGCATTGGTTTGCTTTTGGGATTGGAAGGAACGTCGATGCTAATTTCAGATTTAGTAATACCCCCGTTGTATCTATGTTTGTAAACAAGACTGCGTTTTCTTGATGTACATTGGCATTTCATGACTTTGGCTATTCTCTTCCAACAACCACCAACAGGCTTAGACTCATCACGGTGAAACAAACAAAGACTAAATATGACAGAAAATGTTACACAATTACTAATAACAAGTACTGTCAATAAATAAAAACTAAAGATAGCCATTGGCGTAGAAGTCTTTGGTAAATTATCGGCAACTATCGTAAGAAAAACTGCAATAGCTAACAATAAAGTAATACTGAAGGACATTCTCTCCCCGCTGTCTGTCGGAATGAAATATATCATCAAATTTAACAAAGACAAAATTATGACTGGTAATATTAAATTAACGAGAACATATGTAGGCTGTCGTTCAATATGTATAAGAACTACATAGGTATTTACGCTGCCGTACGATTTTGTTCGTATGTACGACCCGATGACATTCCAGGCACCGTTTCGGGCGTAACCCGAAGTACTAACTTCACCTGTCACGTTTTGTAATACATATTCGGCATCCGTATGGCCCCATGCATTAACGGAGAGGAAGCAGACATGTTGGTCCCAGGGATAAAACCGGATATCAAGTTTACAAGACACTTCCATTATTGCCCCAGGGAAATAATACGCTAGCCCATTTGGCATAAACCGCACAAATATCCAGGGTTCACCAATTTTTTTAAATTTATCATTGCTATTTGTAAGCATAATCGTTGGAGTCCAAAAGCGATCACTTTCAACAGTAAACTGATAACTAGAACCGTAATCCTGTGGATTCCACTTCATGCGTTCGTCCAACCATGACATTCCGAAAAAGCCATTTAGCGTGATCGACTGCTGGACCTCGTCGACTTCTTGTATCGCAAACAAATTAAACGATAGATATACGACAACTGGCATAGATTGGTTTAATACAGGACGAACACTTTTGTCGTAATTCACCTCCTTGTCTTGGATCAGTCTTGTGATATCAGAGATAGTGTGACAGAAAACCGCGTTGTCGAAAAGCAGTACTGCTATCACGAAGCCACGGATGACGATATTTCCTGTCATGGTGACGAATAGACTTGGTCACCTGTGTCCAAAGCCTAGAAATACAATAATGAATGTTGTTAATAATGTACGCAGTTTTATAAGATCAATGCTAAAAGCAAGTACATGTAGTAAGTTTAAATTTCTTAAGAATTCTTAAGATTTCTATTATCAACGACAGAAGCTTGCCTGATTTGATATATTTCTATAAAATATACTGATTATTAGCATGTCTCAAGTGATTTACACCAACGTTGGTCATCAAATCCCATTTGCTAAGTCTGGATATGGTCATAGTTCTTGCAAATTGCAGGATGAGGTTAATATGTTTCTTGTCGTTCAATTATTCAGTCAGTCAGCTGTTAATAAAATGAACAAAAGGTGCTAAAGTAAAAGCAACATATTTGATAGCGCAAAGTTAATTCCTTTTCTTACTTCCATTTTATTCCGGAATTTCTGAAATAACTTAAAATTTATTTTTGAAACGATCTGCCCGAATTATTAGAGTCCAACACTGTATAAGTGAACAAGTGCCTGTAATTTACTACATCAATATAAAACAATACTTACTGTAAACCACTATAGTTTCCAATGAGAAGACAGTCGTCACCTTATTTCAAAAGATTAAAAGTGTCTACATTGTATTTTACGCAGATTTACAATTCAGGTTATATAATCTTATTTAATCTTATTTAATGTATATTTTATCTTTTGCTACACGGATATTGATTAAGAGGGTTATAGGGTTATACGAGGGTTATAGAAAGCAAGTGTTTTTACAAATGAGATTATCGTTTTTCTCGACTTCCAAATAAGCCAATAAGCATGCCGAAGTTCATGTATAATGAACTACAAGTACACTCATAATACAGTTGATAAAAAAAGCTGAAGAAAATTTAATGCAATATGGCGGCAGTTACAATATGACTTTAAAAAGTCTGAACATGAAATGTAAATTTAGGAGTAATATTTGTTGGTATCAACGGCGTCACATTATATTAGTTATATTTTATCATTTAAACATTTATTTCGTATATTGTTATTGGGCTCTAAAATTGAATTTAGGCTACATTGTAACTAAATAAAGACCAATAACAATAAATGAAGGTGTCAATGAAAACATATATACTATATTCTCCAGAAAAACCGGGCTTAATCACGAAATTGTGAAAATGTTGATAATACATGTTAAGAAAGAGGAGTCTCTTATGAACAGTTTCTGAAAATTTAAATAATTTTTTCCATACACTTACAAAGTTAAATACTTTTAAACCAACCACTACCGCCTACTTCATGAGCGACGTCGCGAACGTCATTCTCTACGTTTTTGACGTAACGTAAACTGGCATTTCAATGATTCGGTATCTGCTAAATTTTTGACGTAAAATTTTTAAATTGTGGCACATTTTAGAATCCTATACTATAACGCTAATCATAAAATGTGTCCAATGTGTGAGTGTTTGTAATGGCAAATGTTTTTAGCCACTTAACCCTTGTTTTCCTTAATATGAGTACTTTTTGAAACTGATCACCATAGCAACGCAGAAGTTATTTTAACACAATTTTAATGAAAACTTGAAGCTAAAGGATAGTACTATACTGTGCAATCACTTAAATATGAAATCAAAATACACGTTTTTCCCCATTTTAAACAGTTTTCTTAATCGTATTGCATAATTACCATACAATGTCATTAAGCCCGGTTTTCCTGGAGAACGGCGAAACAAAGTGCATCCAATGCTTGCTTGACTCAGTTACAATTTGTTTCGCCCATGTTTGTCTTCAATTATTTTCGTTCTTAATGACATTATAGTAATATCTATACAAACTCACAATCGCAACACCATTATAACTGCTTTCCAGATATTCCATTGTAGATATATAGATGTATGAGTGACACGACCCTGACCATCAACAGGCAACCAATGTATCAATAAGTCATGGGCACTATTTCGCTACAAGTTTTATTTCAAAATTGCAATTATTAACATTATCAGCAACAAAAACCACTGACACCACAGGAGACCAATAAAATGTCAACACCACGTTAGTATTCTTGATTGACAATACCTGGCTCATACAAAATATATGAATATTGATAAATAGAAATTATGTACGACCTTAGTTTTACAGACACCAGGTGAGCGTGAACGAGTTCTCTGCTTTGGTTTGTATCCCGACGTTCACATCAATCAAATACTTCTCCTGTAATGGAGCCGTTTGAGTCTCGTAGAGTTGAAACAATGCCACCTTCAAATGTGGAGGCGTAGCGCTGAAAACGGACACAACAATATTACCTGTGCTCGTAATTACGCGTCCAAAACTTGTTGCTGGATTACCATGGTTAAACTAAAGAATGTAGTACTATATTTTAGACCAGGAATAGCTAAACTTTGTTTCGGTACGTGTAATTTTCAAATACCAACTTGTATTTATCGTATTATGAGGGAAACGAGCGAATTTCATGTTGACGTTATTAAGAGTGTGATTTTGGTGGTTGTGAACATAATTTATAATATGTACGATATATGCAACCAGCAGGACTTAACGAGTAATGGGCAATCTATCTCGTGTCTGTAACTTTCATTGTTGACATTGTCATATATTTACGGGGTGACCAATATATATGAGGACTTTTCATCTAGCAATTGTATATTTGCAGCAAGGCTCGAAGCCATGTAAAATAATTCGGAGTAAGATGTTTTCGACCGAATGCATTAATAAAATTATTTGATTCATACAAGGGGGCGCGTGACGTTGGACGTCACGTGACGTCCTTCCAAGCGTCGCCGTCGGAGCAGCACATAATACTTTCTGGAATTATACCCGGCCTATGTATGAGACTAGTAGAATACATTAGTGAATGATTAAGTCATTCCAGTGTATGTAGATGACGGCGGTATAGTACCATTTCAGGTCATACTCGTATCAATTTTTGACAACGATGATGATATCAGAATATCAATATTACGTCACGTTACGTGATGTGAGCTACAGAGCCAAGAAAACAAAAATCAAAGACATGCAGGAATCATATCAGCAGTTGAGCCTATGAAATCACTTCACATTTTGGTCGCACAAACGGACCAGCTCTAGGTAAATATGTCATATGTTGCGGAAACCTAAAAATATTTATCTTGACTTGACGTATATTTCATAGTAATTGGTGAAGAAATAACATACGTTCAGCTATTTTTGTTTTTTGGATGTGAAATACATTTTGTCTTGTTGATACGTCCAAAGGACACGTGGTATTGGTACACTCGATACTACATACCGATTTCTTAGATTCTGCTACCATTGACCACGAAGACAGTTTAGGGTGTAGTTTAGGTTGTTCCCTTTTTATATGTTCCTCTTTGTGTATTTATGTTCCTTTTATTATGTTGAGCACTTTCTGCCCAATCCGATTGCATGAGGACGAATTATTTGCATCTTACCACCGTTGACTGTAACTACAACGTATATTATGAATTGGTATGTGAGCAAGTTATCCAGTTGTCAGACTCAGAACGGGGCTTAGTGTGCTACTGCCTATGACAACTTATGTATGAAAGAACAACAACCAAAAAGCTTGAACATTTATTTGTACAACAATGATTATTCATTTGTATTAAACAACAACTGATTGACATACAATCCTTACCATGAGCACAGGTAATATGTTGGTTACTTATTATTTCAATTGCAAAATATCGATACGGTCACCTTGGCACTGTTTTATCAAAGCAATTACGAAAATCGTAAACTTAAGTTCAAATTTGAATTCTTTATAATTCTTTAACAACCACAAACTGGGACCAGCCATTTTTGTAGGAGTTTATTAGCTGAATCTTTATTAGTATTGCAGCTCCATTTACCTCACTTTACAGGTTTTAAGTGTTATAAAGAATTGTAATTTGATCGTAAGTTTAGGATTTGCGTAAATGGTTTGATAAAACAGTACCCTTAAGCCGATCAGCAAAGTCATTGAACATAATAAGAATATAACTTAATGATTCGAATATTATTGTTTATATAATTTCAGCCTTGTTGTAGCTTTGAAAACATATTTGAACATGGTCTTAAAAATTAACATATTAACATTATTCTTATTCATTGATAAATAAAATAATTGAGTGATATTGTCAAACTTGGGTCAGATTTATATTTACAAGCTTTGTTTGTACATATGTTAATCACACCCTAGTGCAAATACACCCAGTTAACAATTTAGCTATTTGGAAGGGCATGTGTACAATGGTTCAATACTAGCAAATCAGTTGTTTCACAAACTTACAGGGCACAATGCCTAAGAATCGTTTTGGGAAACATAACTCTGGCTTAGATGAGAAGGTCGTAAATACAAAATCAATATTTTGAGAAAATCAGAAAAAATGTCTGAAAATTACTCTCTACGTAAACTGAAACAAATTTTTAAACCTCAGTGTGGTCAACATGACAAGTTCCATCAAAAAGCACCTTATGATGCATATTTAAAATATGTATCAGTCTTTAAAGCCGTAAGTATTAGTTACGACCTTCTCATTCTAAGCCAGCGATATTTTCAATGATTATTTGAATAGAAAAAAACGAATATCCGATAGTTCGATTACTTTCAGAGTGAAATATGATATAAAGTATATTATCGTTTAAGATGTAACAGCCAGCCTCTTGAAAAAATTTAAAGTCTTACACCGTTCACAATGATGATTGTCAATTCGTAACCAGTATTTTACAACACGCAGTTTTTTCGTCAACGTCCACACTCGCCGTACACGGCATAGTTACACAATCGCGTTACATTCAATAATCTTTTACAGTATTTCATATGTATCAATTCGAATGTCTCTCCGCTAATAGCAGCACAAACCGCGGGAACAGTTTGAAATTGAACTATCAAAGGGATTAAAAAATTATCTGAAATATTAAAAATTGATGTTTCGAAAATATTTTTGAGAGACAATTAAGTTCTCACAGAATGGGTTAATAATTGTTCAAGTGATTTGTGTGAAATATAGCCGACATGCTTGCTTGAAAATAATATAATCACCGAACAAAATGTCACGGATACTACATTGGTGGCGGCTCAAATGTTTGTTCTTTAAGTCCAGTATAAATCAGACCAAATGTGACGGACATGGACAAAAGAAGGACTAAGAGGAAAACGACAAAACACATTCTATCGAATGCAACACTAACTTCTTTCCAAGTGACCTTTAAGTATTTTCTGTCTTTGTGGTTTACGTTTGATTTATCTGCACAATCTGTCTTGTATGAATCATCTGTGTCGACAACACCAGTGTCTGGTGACCATACCTGCGTGATCGTTGGTTCTGACTTCACACTATTCAATGTACTGGCACCATCATAGGACTTCGTTACGCTGTGTGCAATCATACCGTGTTTATCGGGTTGGATTGTTTTCCTGGATGTACATTGACATTTCATGAATAGCACAATTTGTTTCCAACAACCACCAACTGACTCAGACTCGTCACGGTGATATAGACAAAGACTATATATGACAGATAATGTCACACAATTACTAATAATAAGTACTACCAGTAAGTAAAAGCTAAATATTGCCATTGGCGTAGACGTCTTTGGTAAATTGTCAGCAACAATTGTAAGAAACACTGCAATTAGTCCGGCAGATAAACAGCATATTTTGGGGTAACCGTGCAATGTCTTCTATACAAAATGTTTTTGCATTTTCTTGTTCTCTGGACCATACCATAACAGAATCCGAGTGATGCCACCTTGTCATCATTGAGCAATTTTCAAAATGAGGCCCCAAAGGGTGTATATGCATTTTCATGAATTAATCTGTATAAATACATTATTATTTTATCAAATGTAAAGAAAAACACACGAAACGATGTTTATATTATGCCAAATAATGTGTTTATTCAATTAATAAATATATGCAATATTAAATTGTGAAAATGAGGCCCACTCGTGGTTTACACTTACAACGAGGCCCGTTATTAGAGAAACAAATCGATTATATTAGTAAATGATGCATGTTAAACAAATGTTTCATTACATCAATAATTCGAATTGAATTCAGTGACATTGGTAAGTATAAACACAGCTAAATATTAAATAAATTTACTTGAGGTCCTGTTATCAGTGAGGCCCTTAAGGTGGTATATGAATACAGGTACATTAGGTGTTTATCAAAATAATCAACTTCAACACATATATTTTATTATGTTCAATCAAATGTAACGCAAACCATTTGAAATGTAGTTTATGTTGTGTTAAGTATTGCGTTGCATATAATATACCTTAACCATAGTAAATTGTTGAATTGAGGCCCCGCTTGTGGTCGACACCTAGTATATGTCCCAGCAGTAGGCCTACACAGACTATTAATTAGGTAAGTATGCATATACGTGTTAAACACATATTACATTTGCGAATAACACAAAAAACATAGATCAATACAAATGTACAACAGCTTTGATTAGCTGGTGTAATGCTTTAGTTACTGACATTAAGGCCCTAATAAGGGTAAATGAAAATTTGAAGAAAATATATATTATCGTATAAAAATCAATTGGTCATGAACCACTTTCGTATATGGGATAGCTTGAAGTTATGAAAGTGGGAATGAAATATAGGGGTATTAAATTTTGAAAAACCTGTAATAAATTGAGGAAATGAGGCCCGGCTATAAATAAAGGATGCATTAGGAACATGGCTATTAGTTTATTACTCACGTTTGGAATAAACTACTAGTATTCAAATGAATTCAGTAACGTCGATGATTATTGATTACTTCAATTACACTGATAAATATGGTATTCCATAATTTTGAGGCATTTGTAAGTGTAACTTCAGCTGTGAATTACGCTTTTCTGTGTTTCCCATCTAACTAAAGATGAATTGGTTCGCAACCTAGAGGTAGACTCGCGTGTATCGATGCTATACACCGGGGCACGTTAACAAATCAATGTGTCTCTTCGGAAAGAGCTAGGGCAGCGCGACCGGTTACTTTGTATCACACCAATGTCTCTTCCAACTGCTTTCCTTCAGTTAAACACATAACCCCATTGAAAAATTCAGACATGTGATATCTAACTGCATATGAAGTATCATTTTGTATGAACCGCTTCATAAATGTTACTCTGACATCAATACAAGTGATTTTTATCTTCTGGCTAGTGTTTCTGTCACCACCACATACAGCCTTTCTATTCTGAAAGTGGTATTCATATAGTCCCTGACTACAGGCATTTGTGTCACTTTGCGGGATTTAACCCCTACCAAACTAATAATCACTGGCTCTACATGTATTAATGGCCACTGCCTAATGTGATTCCGATCTCTTTGGGTTTCTCACAGCTTCTCAGAGCCTTATAAGGAAAGGCATTTTAAAACAAGTATCCGGTAGAACAATCAGACTGTGCATCATCCATTCACGCAATGCCAAGCCAGATAGAATAAAAACCAGCCCAAAATAATCTACCACGTAGGTTACTTCACACCCTATGTACTGCTGTTCCAGGCTCTAAGAGGCACAAACTACCAGTAGTCTACCACCAACCGTTCCATGTCATAAAACTATTGCTTACTCTTTATCCCCGAAATATAAACATTACCAGACTATTTTATCCATGGCGTTATTGAGTACACAACACCACTATGAACTGTTCACCACCACCAAGTATGTATTGCAATTGCATTCCCTTTTGGTATTCAAGAAATGCAATACTATGTGATGAAGAGTACCATATGGGGACGGTGTAGATTTATTTGGTTACTAGTAAAATGAGTACGTCATAAACATAGTTGACATGCCATAACTCGCTGATGGATGATCTTAATGACCAAGCACCATGTTCAGCCTCGAATATAGTAAATGGTGGAAGTGAGTACACGTATGGGTATTGGATAGTTTTATCCTTCAATGAAGAGTTGCCCATGCCATAGAATGACTCTACTTCGTAGTCGCATGTACACATAAGGGACCAGAAATACCTCAGTCGCTCCTGATATGTACCTAATAGAGTTTGACTATACCATTCCGGGTATTACAATTTATATTGAATTGAAATGGCTAAACCTGATGGCGGCGAATATTTCATTTGGATGTTCAATATTTTGGTGAGAACTCAATCCGTTTGAAATGTCTGTATGTTATTGATAGCACCTTTCAGTAGTTTGACCAATACCAAGGGGTATTATACATTGTTTTTAGGTGTAATCCCACACCCTAAAGTCAAATATTTGGTCTGAATCCTCACATGGGTGATGCTCGTTTCATGAAGTGATCTTGGGTGCATATCGGTCATCGTTAGTGGTTTAATTCGAAAATTAGACTAAAGTCTATTTCCGGGGAACCAGGATCATTCAGTATCATTCCCCGTTCGGAAACCCTTTTAAACATATTGATAGGTGAATTACGAGTTTCGCATAGTACATCATCCTAGTTCTAAGTGGTAATAACAATGTATAACATATTATGTAAAAGAAAAAAAGAAAATAGTTTAACGACACATTACGGGCCTCAATTCGTCATTTCATTTCCAATCTATAATTTAGTTGTTTATGTGAATATAGATAAGTAACTGAAATTTATTTTTTATTAAGTAAGTCTCATATTTCATATAGTAAAATGTTGAATTGAACATGGTCTGAGCATCATTTTCTCTTTTCATTGTTTATCACAGATGTACCCCTCACTGCCTCATTTGTCTTTTTCAAAATTTAGTGCATGGCTATTTAAATAACACTTTTTATCACTAATAGTTATGGTTAAAGTTGAATCCTGTAAGGTTTAGTGAAATACCTTTACATAATAACGAGTAGTTTGGGCGAATGTCATAAAGTTAATACATTTAATCTCACCCTAGCAGGGCCTCAATTAAAGTAATTTAATGGCTGATTCGTGTTTGCACTTGTCAATGCCACTAAATTCAATATAAATATATTCAAATATAAAAATGTATGAGCATGTCTCATTTACTAATTTAATTCATTCGTTTAGCTAATAAAAGAATTGGTCTCGTTTTAGGTGTAAACCACAAGACGGGCCTCAATTTCACAATTTACTATTACAAATGTTTATAAATTGAATAAACACATTATTCAGCAAAATATAAACATCATTTAGTGTGTTTTGCAACACGAACTACATTTAAGGTGTTTTGCGTTACGTTTGATTGACTGTACATTATAGATTATGTGTTTAAGCTAACTATAAAAAACCTACTATTCCCCTATGGAGCCTAATTTGCTAAGTGATGACAGGGCCTCAAGTAAATTAATTTAATATTAAGCTATTTTTGTACTTACCAATATCACTGAATTCAATTCGTATACTAGATATAATGAAACATTTGTTAAACATGCATCATTTACAAATTTAAACCATTTATTTGCCTAATAACGGGCCTCGTTTTAGGTATAAACCACGAATGGGGCCTCATTTCCATTATTTACTACTACATATGTTTATAAATTGAATAAACACATTATTTTGCATAATATGAAGAACATTTAGCATGTTCATATGTACATTTGATAAAATAATAATGTATATATACTGATTAATTCATGCGAATGCATATACCCCCTTTGGGGCCTCATTCTGAGAATTGCTCAATGATGACAAGGTGGCATCACTCGGATTCTGTTATGGTATGGTCCAGAGAACAAGAAAATGCAAAAACATTTTGTATAGAAGATATTGCACGGTCCCTTGCAAGTTCTGCCGGACTAAATAGCTAACAGTAAAGTTATACTGAACGATAACCTCTCTCCACTATCTATTGGAATGAAGTATATCATGAGGTTTAGAAAAGACAAAACCATGACCGGAAGTAACACATTGACGAGAACATAGGTAGGTTGTCTTTCTATAAAAAGTGTAACTAAATAATAACTATATGTTGGAAAGGTAACAACACTAGTTGAAGTTTTAACTACACTCCATGCACCATTCGGTTGGACATTTGAGATCTCTACCTTGTCAGAAATGTTCATCAGAAGGTATTCAGCAACAGTGTATCCCCAAGGATTAAATACTAAATAACAAGCATGTTTATCCCACGGATAAAACCTGATATCTAATGCACAAGTTACTGTGAAAATGTCGCCTGGAAAGTAAACAGCCATACCATTAGCAGTATATCGCACTAAATGCGAAGGGTCACCAATGCTTTCATATTTATTTTTACTATTGATCAGAACAATCGGTGGGGTCCAAACGCGATCACTGCTTACAACAAACTGATCAACCATGCCGTAATCTGTTGGTGTCCATATCATTTGTTCGTCAAACCATACCATTGTAAACAGAACATTCATTGTGACCGTCTGTTGGACTTCATCCACCTCCTGTATAGCTAACAGACCAAACGAACAATATACTGCAATTGGCAGCGATTGGTTAGTTACTGGACGAACATCTTTATCATAGTTAACCTCCTTATCTTTTATTAATCGTTTAATGTCTGATATATGTTTTGAAGAAGTCCTATCGACATAGTAACATATCAAAACCATGAAGAAAAGGAATCTAGTTGTTCCCGACATATTTATTTCCCGATATATTTCCTCTCTGTGATGCCTACAAAGAAATACATCAGAAGTAATGTTATAGTTGAACATGTTGAATCTCTAATTCAGAGTTCCCCAAACGCTCCCATCAAAAGTTAATGTGCACTCGGCCTTCCAAGCGCGAATGTTGCGTTCATGTATTAGACAGTATCAAACAAGATTCGTAATATGCACTGAATAATTCGTCGACAGTAACAACCACGTGTATTCATTATTTTATTTTCAAACACGCAATGAATGTTATAAATAAATAAACTAAATAATTGCCGTTTTAATTCTTACGTTTACGATTATGAATCCTTGGGTTGGGTCCGTTGGAGCCAAAGAAAACATGCAGCTTTCAAAATTATTCATGCATGACCATACGTAAAAAACAAAGCAAATGTGCGCTTTTCTCGGAAGTAAAATAAGTCTTCAATATGTTTGTTTATGATTGTACTAGAGGCGCATTATATAGGTATTATTTCAATGCGATTGTATACACATGTAAATAAAACTCAGCTAACCTTGTTACTAAGAATAAACGCTGTATCTTCAAACCAGTGATGTTGCTATTTATACTTTTCTATGATCTTGGGGCTTGGTATGCTCAATTGATGTAATTATAATAAGAATTTCACTACATATTTGCACAAGTATACATTACACAAACAAACATAATCAGTTATGCATTCTAGCAAGCTCCACATATTTTAAATACGACCTGTCTGGAAATGGGTTTGAGGGTGATATTACCATATTCATGTTAGAGATAAATATTTAATACAAATCGCAAAAAGAACTATGCATAGTCAATCCAATAAGTAATACTAATGTTTACAACCGTCCTCATTTAGCTTTGAACGGACTGTACTAATATACTATAAAATATTACAGACCGTTCTACCCACAGGTAACTGTATCGTTGAAAACGAAAAAAATATTTTTTTTGAAAATTTATATTTTTCTATAAAGGTTTATTTGTTCTAGATGAACCAGAATTTCAATCAATCAAAAACAAAATTTAAAGTATCAATATCTTCATAAACTGATCATATTCATATACAGCAATGTTTAAAGTATTTATATGCAAGATCTTATCAGAATTGATCAAATAGTTAAAAAGTTATACTATAAAATGTAGATACTGTTTCACAGCCGATTCATATGGTGCAGGCAACACAAATCCATATGCCCGTCCCTCACAATGTGTTTCACCAGTGACAGTTAAAGTATACCTTTAAGCAATGGATTTTATGATATGAAGTTAATTTTTGGCTTACATTCATCCCATAACATTGTTTGTGTAAACACACATCCTTTTATAGATAATTGGTATGCATAAAGCAGTTTTTTTATTAAAAACAAACTGCACCTCTCGAACCGGCTCGTGGATTTCTGTACAAATTGACCTTGATAGAAAAATATAAATTTTCAAAAAAAAAATGTTTTTTCGTTTTTGTTTTCTTTTTCAACGATACAGTTACCTGTGGTTCTACCTTGATGTTATTCCAAGCGCTCTGTTTTGTCCTTTGAAAAACAGGTACGATGTAGTATCGAAATCCAATCACAAACGTTTCATTTTTGAAATTATCTGCTTAGCTAAATAAGTTCATTAACAGTCGTCACAATTTCACTACATAAACTTTATGTATAATGAACAGCATTTAAAAATCTGACAAAACTGTTTAATTTTACACTAATCCCGGTTCTGCTTGTGGAAAAGGAGTCCGTTACGAGTAAATCAGCAATGCCCGTCTATACTAGTACGTTGAAAAACAATGTATGTATACGAGTACTCGCATATATGTTGATGGAAAAAATGTAATTTTCCATTTCCGATTACCTGAATGGTTGTCAGTCAATTGTTTGAACTATGGGTAATACTTATTCCATTACAATTATGAATGACAAAGATTTATTGTGCCAGCCATCCAACTCGTTAACAAATTGGAAGCATTTTGTTTCATTGTACGGCCTGGTAGAAAAAGCAATTAAAACCTTTCATTCCAGAACAACAGCACATCATTTAGATCCTTCCAATGCACTTGAAAGTCGTTACTTCGTTAAATCGCGTGGTTTTAACAAATATATCAATATGAGGATATGCTCTACTCATTTTTTTAAAAGCAAACATAATATATAATTTAGTAACAAAACATTCGTCAAATTTTAATGGTCTTGGAATAATGGTTCAAAATAGTATTGTCACCTCGTTACAGAGAATGCCATGCTCGGAATATGAAATAGTGAGTATGATTTAATGTAGAATGATCAAGACATGTTTCGTGCAATAAAGTATTTCGCCCTTGGGAAACAGTACTTATATGATATTGAATGATCTTGACAAATACCGTCCTAATTATAGTAAATTACTAAAACTATTTAATATAAACTTGTAATTTGAAGTGATTTTGTGTCAAAAAACTAATAGTTTTCGTACAAAGAATAACACAGAACCTGTACATGTGACTTTGGATACTCATACTACATTGGGTGTGGAGTAAATATTTGTTCATTGCGTTCGATATAAACCGTACTCAATGTGATGGTCAATGCCAAAAGTTAAACTGACAGAAAAACAACAAAAAATGCTATCGAATGCAACACTGACGCGTTTCCTAGTGATGTGTGATACTTTATTGTCAATGTAATTTTCGTTATAATATTATTTGTGTTCTACTTCTGGTTGTTATGGATCCTATGTGTAGAATAGGTCGTTGGTGGCCACTCCCGTATGATCTTTAATTTGGACTTGAAAGGGTCGACAATGTTCGCTAAGTTACGACTAACACACCTTCTAGGATTATGTATGACTTTTAAGTGTATTAAGTGTATTGGCATGGTCTAAATGACGCACTGATGTTCTGGATTGAAAGGTGTATATTGCGTCTGCCCTCATTGGTGATAATGAAGTTGCACATAAGGCTAAAAATGTTTGTGGTCGCTTGTTTTTTCTTAGGTCGATATTTACATTTCATTATAAGAACAACTTGTTTCCGTCAATCATTTAATTCATCCGACTTTTCACAATGATGCAAACAGGCTATATGTAAAAGCTACATATTACTAGTACCTTTGTTGTCAATGTCTTCGGTAAGCTGTGTGCAACAATTGAAAGAAACACTTCAATGACTAACAAAGAAGTCATTCTTATAATTTTCAAACAATGAAACACCCTAGTAATAATATTTGTTATATATTTGTATTTCTGTTGTAATTGTACAATTAGTCCATGTCCCAGGTCTTGAAAATTGAAGATCCATTACCAAAGAGGTGAACAGATCCAACAATGATTTTCGGTTAGCTTGATATCTAAGCTGTCCGAAATCAGTTGATGGACTTGCGGGACATTTTGCTAAATGGCCTTTTGGCGGCCATCTTTAAAGATGGCCGCCGTTATTTTAAGCAATCAGAGTGTTTAGGAAAACTTCGATTATTCCTCACTCACAAGGGCTATCGGCTTGTAATATGTCTTAAAATGTTCGCAATTGAACTGCGCATGTCGTTATATATTAATATAAATGTTATAATATGGTAATTAATTAATAATTATTTATTTTTTAAGGAAATTACGATATTTTTCGATTTTTGTCGTTAATTTTTCTCTTTCAAATCGGATCTGAGTGTGTATTTGGCTAATTGTTGATTGTTATATGCAGAGGTTGGTTTTAGGCGTCCATAATAAACATTACATTGTCAGATTTTCATTTGAAAATCCTTCATGAGCCAGAAATATTGGATAACTGAAAGTTGATTAATAGTCAAGTCTATAAATGGGATATTCAGGTTATACCCGGCATTGGATTGTATAGTAAATATGTTTTGGCTTTCTGTTAGGGAATATGTTGTAATTGAAGAATATGAATAATGCCCAGCTGGCATCATTGAGCATTTTGTGAAAATCAAGATGGCGTCCAAGATGGCCGCCAAAATTCAGAAAAAACAATCAGAGGTGCCAGAAATTAGGATCAAATAGCTTTTTTGCAGATAGGTTGTAGTTTAAATGTTTTAAATATAATTATTTATTTATATTTAATATTATTGATTGAGTTAGTGAACGTAAAAAGGCATCCGTGATGGCTGGAATCAACATTAAGGCTAAAATGACAAGCGGTTAGTAAAATAATTTGTTTTTATCACAATTTAAGTTGAAGTGGTGTAAAATAAATTGTTGAACTGTAATATGTAATGAATGCTCCAAGAAATCTTTGAGTTTTAAGCATTGAACCATTAGCAGATTCAAAATGGCGGACAAAATGGCTTCCAAAATCAATTAAATATTGTGTTAGTGGTCCAAAGAGGTTACAAATTGATACTTTTGTGATCGTTTCAGTGTAAGTTTTGCAAACATAATAACAACTTAAATACACTGTATAAAATATATCATTATATCTATTTGGTGATCGACTTTTCCCGTTTAAAATGGTATCAATGAAGGCTGAAATCATAACTGTGACAAAATGGCCGCCGCATACAGGTATGTCAAAATGAAAATTGCATTAAAACATGTATCGTAATTGAATGTTTTAATGTGAATACTGCAATAGGTTAAAAATATAGATCTACTGTAACATTAGAACACTTTATGTGCAGTATATTTGATATGACTTCTAAGATGGTTGCCAACGATGTATGTTCAAATGGGAGTGAACACTGATCTTATCTAATTGGATAATAAGGTTAGCCACATAGCCACATCGCCTGTAACTGACCAAGCGTTTACTATGGTGTTATCTGGTTGGCTGTCCTTATCCTTAAGTCAAGTACGATCAATATTGTGTAGCTCATCTGCACATACATCAAACTCGACGCATACACCGAATGCACAGTAGCAACATCAATATGCCACGAAAGAAGCGATCCGCTCACCATAACACTAATCTACCGATCACCCAGCAATGACCCACCACCATCAGCAACCCAGCTTTTATAGAGTCAACCACCTCCACCCTGCCTACCCAACATCGACAAAATGGCTAACAGGCGACATCAACTAATCAGATATCGACTTGACAACTGGCATGATTACAGACAATACCTAATATCGCCATACTTGCCCGATATTTATAGACACGGTCACAAAAATTATGAACCCATATACCATCCTAGGTTAGTACAAAATGTAGTAATTAGAAAAGTCAAACGTCTATGGTGAAGAAGTGGGCATTCCGCACAACTTCAGCAGAGACAAACTGGATACCAACAGCCAAGCTCTCGACAATGTCCAGAACCAAGCGTTGCGCACAATAATGACTGGTGCTACAAAGTATACACCGATTGAATTCATGGCAAAGCTCACTGGTATCCAGCCATTATACAAACAAAGGCAAGCCAAAGTCATGCTTCAAGCAGAGAAGTTCAGATCAATACCGAACCACCCAATGGCAACAAGATTAGCTGGATTTACCAAACCACGGATCAAGCGAAGCAGCTTTGTACACGAAACCAAGAAGTTAGACAAATAATTTGCACCTGATTTGACCATAGCAAGTACACCTCTTGGCAGGGATGATATTGTCAACCCATTAGCAAATGATCTGTCTGCAGTAACTGTGAGGCTCCAAGTCCCTCAACTCGAGCCAGGCAAGCAAGAAGATGAATGTGTTCGAAGGAGCATGACACTAGCCATGATAAGCCAAGAATACCCTCCTGAGATATGGACCCATGTCTATACAACAAAGCTATTAAAGATGGAGGTGCTGGTATCTTCATATACACCAGACAACAAAGAGAGACATCACAGAGCCTCAGAGAAGCACTGCAGTAACTACCGATACAGAAGAAGCTCATAAAAAAACACTAGCCAAAATACTACATAACCATAGTACTCACTGCAAACTAGCCCTGCAGTTGATTCCTGCCCACTGTGGAATGCCTGGAAATGAAACAGCAGATGAATTGGCAAAACTGGGAGCACAGTCAGCACAACCACCAGTACATGTGAGATATAAAGAGAAAGTTACAACATTGTATTATCAAGAACTTCACAAGACCAAGACAAGTGGCTGATCCCTACCATCACCTTAACAGGTCAGAACGAGTGATTATGGTACGACTACGCTCCAGGCACAACAGGCTGAACCATCACATGTACCGGAAGTACAAATTAGTGCCGTCTCCGATCTGTCCATGCGGGGAAGAAGAACAAACTGTCGAGCATGTCCTCCAAAGATGCAGAAGACACAACCAGGAGCGTACTGCAACGTGGCTCACAGACACAACTCTTCAAAAAAAGCTCTATGGAGACGCTGACGATCTGTGGAAGACCAGAAAGTTCATCGCATATACTGGTATGATAGTGTAGGACGAATGACTGAGGTGAGGGCAAACTGGATGTGAGAAAGAATACAACTGGCCACGGTCCGCATGAAGCAACGATTCCAAACAACATCCAAACACATTTTTGGAATTCTATACTCCCATCAGACTAGAGCGTCACACACATCATCAAAACATCAATTTATAGCGACCTTGCAACTACTGGTCCATCTCAATCAAGTCTGCGTGAAGTAAACTGGTCGAGCTCACACCGTTACTTCAAAGCCAGATCATGGCCCTTTTTGACACGTTTTAGATACTTGCTGACTAATAACATGATTCAGAAAGATATTCACTGAGAGTCAGCTGCACTCCATAACCAACTACAACTGTTACCTAGATGGTTGAGATCAGATGGGCCTGTCATTCGGGACTTCAACAAAGCATTCGGTCTAAGGTCCAGCAAACTCAATTATTACAATTCTTGCAATCAGAACCCAACATGTACTGGTCGGAGAACAGTCCACCAACACAGCACCAGTCACACCAGGCGTACCTCAGGGATCAGCCATTGGACCACTTTTTTCTGTTGTATATCTACCACCTTCTAATTCATGCAACATCTACACACCATCTGCTTGCTGACAACAACCTCTTGAACAGGGTAATTACTAAAAAATGCTTAAGCCTAACAATATGATATGAACATACTACAGCAATGAATGGGAGGGTCTATGGTTGATGTCATTTAATTTACAAACATGTGGTCACCCGCATCACTAGGAAGAAAACTCATGTTAAGACTCCGTTTTTCATCCACAACAGCATGACACATTACAAGTTGTGGCAGAGATAAGTACATCGGGTATACATATATGAGGACTCCTTGAGTACCAATGTTGCTACTATTGTAGGGAAAGCCAACAACAGCATCGCCTTCTTCTGGAAAACTTGACAAACTATCGAAACATATTAGGGTACGGTGCTACCAGACACATGTCAAATCAATCCTTGAATACGCAAATTCGGTAAAGGATCAATCAGGGCAAATATTTGTAAACTGGAGGCAGTTCAGCATATTAGACGCAATTTGTCAAACGGTACTTTAGCACAACAAGCAACATCAGGCAGATCATTGGTGACTTTGGTTGGAAACTCTGGAACCAAATCCATGAGCATTGCCGATAGCGATTATGCCTTCTCGAGGGGTCTTATTTATAGTGGATAATCATTATTATTTGTTTTTAACAAAAATAACTCGCCGCTTACACGATCTTGTAATTAATTATCAATGGTACGATAATGCCCAAGAGGATGACCATCTATACTATACAAAAAGAAGAATAATCTACAATTTATTCCCCACTTATTTAATGTTAAGTGGCCATCTTTGCTGCCATTTTGAAGTTAAACCATAATGAATGTCTGATAAATATAATTTTCAATACAAATAAATACAAAACACACTTCACGATTTTAATAAAATTTGCTTATTCAGCAATTTTGATGGCCATTACAGCCGGTAGTTGATTTCTTATATAGTATGCTATCTGAAATAATTTCAAACAATTAATAATGTTATGATTGAATAAATACTATGTTTGACATCTACACAACTGCCAATTAGCAACAATAGTAATTTATGAAACTAATTTCTTGCACCACCGACATATTTTCTGATTTTGGCAGCCATCTTGTACGCCATTTTGAATAAGTCAACGGGTCAATTGAGTCGAATCTAACTTTTATTTGAATGTTAGTTAACTATTTTAATTCTGATATCAACAAATATGATTTAAATAAATGTTTTAATAGAATATATCAATATGTCGATTATTGTGACCGTTGTAACCACCATTTTGATTTCAGCCGACATGGATGCCATCCCACAATATTTTAATCAACGAATAACGATAGATATAATATAAAGACATGTGTTCAAAACATTTTAACTACAACCAATCGGCAAAAAAGAAATTTGGAACTAATCTCTGGCTTCTGTGATTGTTTTTCTGATTTTGGTGGCCATTTTGGACGCCATCTTGATTTTCACAAAATGCTCAATGATGAAAGCTGGGCATCATTCAGATTCTTCAATTTCAACATATTCCCTAACAGAAAACCAAAAACTATTTACAATACAATCCAATGTTGGGTCTAACCTAAATATCCCATTTATAGACAGGACTATATTAAACTTTTAGTTATCCAATATTCCTGACTCATGAAGGATTTTTAAATGAAAATCTGACAATGTAATGTTTATTATGGACACCTAGAAGCAACCTCTGCATATAACAATCAACAAATAGTCAAATACACACATAGATCCGATTTGAAAGAGAAAAATTAACGACAAAAATCGAAAAATATCATAATTTCCTTAAAAAATCAATAATTATTAATAAATAACCCTATTATAATATTTATATTTATATATTACTACCTGCGCAGTTCAATTGCGAACATTTTAAGAAAAATCACAAGCCGAGAGCCCATGTGAGTGAGGAATAATCGAAGTTTTCCTAAACCCTCTGATTGTTTAAAATAACGGCGGCCATCTTTAAAGATGGCCGCCAAAAGGTCATTTGGCAAAATGTCCCGCAAGTCCATCAACTGATTTCGGACAGCTTAGATATCAAGCTAACCGAAAATCATTGTTGGATCTGTTCACCAATTTGGTAATGGATTTCGGTCTGTCACATGGACTAAATAAGGTATGAGAAAATCAGACAGGGAAGGTAGCACTTAACATAACCAGCCATGCACAGAAATCAGAAACACCACAACACAACTACCTTAAGAAATGCACACATATAAGCCAAAGAAACAATCTTAAATCCAAGTCCCCGCCGGAAAAATGTAGGATGACCCAATTTCACAAAGAAATTATAGAACAGCGGTTATTGCATGAAACCGAATGAAACGTAGCCAAGCCTCAACCAAGTTCCCCAAGCCCCCGCTGCACGGCGACACAAGAGCACAAATCCATGCTAAAACGACGATCAAATGAGGCACCACAACCCCATGACCTATTTTAAAACACCAAGGAGAGTGACCTAACTTTAATGCAGCCTAAAGAGGCACAACTACGACTTGACCTAGTTTAAAATAAATAGGCAAGGTAGGAATGGGGCAGGAAATGACATTACATACTTCTAGCAACTACAATGAGCAACGCCCACACATAAGCCTAAGAAACAATTAAAAATCCAAATCCCGCCGAAAAATGCAGGATAACCCGATTTCACAAAGAAATTATAGAACAGCGGTTATTGCATGAGACCGAATGAAACGCAGCCAATACTTTACCAAGTCCCCGCAAGGCCCCGCTGCACGTCGACCCAACTGCACACACCCTTGCCAAATGATGCACAACCACCTTGTGACCGTAAACATGATCCAAATGCCTTCATTTCTTAAATAAACTGTATATCTAAAATTCAAATTGACCATACATAAAAAAAGTTTGCTTCTTCGGGTCAATTTCTCGTATTTTTCATGTTTCATGGTTACATGAACCGCTGCATTTGATTTGAAAGACACTATAGTAATCCAATTATGTTAGAGTCAATAGCATATTCAAATGTACGCACATATAATGCAAAACTAGTCGAACGGTAAAACACATGTACACTTATAAGATTCGTTCAGTGTACACACAACAACAGATACTACATTGGTGGCGGCGTAAAGGTTTGTTCTTTAAGTCCTGTATAAATCAGACCAAACGTGACGGACATGGACAAAAGTAGAATAGACAGAAACATTACAAAACAAATTCTATCGAATGCAACACTGACGTCCTTCCAATGGACGCTTGGTAATATATTGTCTCCGAGACGCCCATTATATTTCTCTCCGGCTTCTGTTTGGTACGTATAAGTTTTGTCCACAGCGCTATCAATTGGTGAGCACTCGGGTGGAATGTTTGGATGTGGCGTCAAAGGGTCCACCGTTCTAGCTATGTCACGACTAACACACCTGTTTGGATCACTGCTATTGATTGTGCCCTTGTTGCTTCTTGTAACGATGTCTATATACATTACGTGCTGGTTGTTTTTATTAGGCCTACATTGACATTTCATGACTCGAACAATTCGTTTCCAACAACCACTTATTGGTTCAGACTCTTCCCGATGGTACAAACAAAGACTATAGATAACAGACAATGTTATACAAATGCTTATTGTCAGGACTGCCAATAAGTAAAAGCTACATATTGCCATTGGTGTCGAAGTCTTCGGTAAGTTGTCTGCAACAATTGTAAGAAACACAGCAATAGCTAACAATAAAGTTATACTGAAAGAAAGTCTCTCTCCACTGTCTGTTGGAATAAAGTAAATCATCAAATTTAACAAGGACAACACTATAACTGGTAGTAACACATTAACAAGAATATAGGTAGGTTGTCTTTCTATAAAGATTGTAACCAGATAGTAAGAATACGTTGGATAGGTAACAACACCTGTCGACGTTTTGACGACATTCCAGGCACCATGCGGTGTGAATGTTGTTACATCAGCCTCGTCAGTCAAGTTCATCAAAACATATTCATCCGCAGTATATCCCCAAGGATTAAATATTAGATAGCAAACATGATTGTCCCACGGATAAAACCTTATGTCTAATTTACAAGTTACGGTAACAACGTCACCTACCAAGTAATGAGCCTGGCCATTAGCAGAATATCGCACTAATTGTGAGGGTTCGCCTATACTTTCATATTTGTTTTTACTATTGATCAGAACAATTGGCGGTGTCCAAATGCGATCACTGTGGATCACAAACTTATCAACCAAGCCGTAAACCTTTGGATCCCACGTGATCTGTTCATCCGTCCAGAACATTCCTAATATCACATTCAGTGTGATCGTTTGTTGGACCTCATCCACCTCTTGTATAGCGAACAGGTCAAACGTGAAATTTATCCCAACTGGCGTTGATTGGTTCAATACTGGACGAACACTTTTATCGTAATTAATATGCTTGTCTTTTATCAATCTTGTAACCTCTGATATAGGCTGAGAAGATGTCATATCTGCGCAGTATATTACCAAAATCAAGACGCTATTGAAACAAGTTGTTACCAACATAGTATAGTCCTGGTGTCTTGTCTTCTATTAAACACCTACAAGGAAAATAGTGAGATTGTATAGCACTGATATTTGTGAGACTGTCTCAGTTTTAAACCAGTTAATTTCTAGTCAGGCTTGAAGTTCGAACCGATGACAAGTATTTTGAAAATGTTTGGTTGAAGCCACAGACCTATGGATAATGCCCCTCTTCAGTTGATGTCCTTGTGGCGTTGAAGAGTATAACGTTGAAGTGAAGGGAAGTTATTTGTGAGTGATAACCGTTCGGCTACCGTTTCACTCAATAGCTGATATAAAAAGAGGAATATAAAATCTTCGTTCAAGGTCGCACCTTAGTTCATATTAAATTTGACTACACCCGAACTACGATTTAATTTGAACAGAAGCGTAGGAGCTTACCTTGGTATAAGTACATGCTATTACTGTAATGTTTTTTTATAATTCTGTTCTTTCTCTGATGGCAGTGTTGTCAAAGCTGGAATGCATAACCTGCTCCGCCAAGGACAGTAGACGTTTACTGAAATAGACGGACACAAATAGTGTAACGCCGTGTTATAATCAATGAAATACAACCGGTCTGCTCATTCTACAAACAAAATCACAATTAAACAAAAAAAAGTACTAACCATCAGCGATTGGTTCTATGCCATCTGTGGAACACTCCTATATCAATTGCATTATGGATAGCACGTTAACAAGTCCGGTCTATGATCGCAAGTGTTTCCTGTACTTATATCCTCAGTACACATAATGGCCAACAACAATACAAAACCCCAATGTTGCTATCATTCACAACCCATAGACTTGGCTTCTTCAGCATGAGGCTAAATTAAGCAACACGGCAGTGTCAACATTCATGTATACGTTTAATACTAAACCATTAACTTCGACTTTGAGCACTGTAAGGTAATCGTCAGAGTAATAAGTTAAAAATTGATAGTCTGCTAACAAATAATAAAAGCTTATATTACTTTCGACCAACGCATTGTCCTTGTAAATGTCCTTCTTTTGTTCTCTTATTCTTTCATGTTTTTTTTTTGTTAATCAATTGACAGAACCAGAAGTCAATAATGATAATGATAATGACAGACCAATGGTACATTTACGACAAACTGTTAATACACCAGAACCCTATTGATTGTCCCGATGGAAGGCTTTTGTCTAAAGTTAACCCCGTTAAAAGCAGTCAAAAAGCAATTAAAAACTTCAAACCCAGAACAATAGCGTATTGTCGAGATCACTCTCAGTCACCAGAGAGAAATAACATTACTTTAAACTACATACAATAGATCGCATTGCTTGTACAAAATTAATATACCCATATAGTGATATATGTTAGCTATGCCATTAGTTCATTGTATTAGACCAATCTTTTATCTTGTAACAACAATTAGTCGATTTCATTTTGTCGTATGTCATTGTCTCTCCAAAGCTTGTTCCATAATTGTATCCCTTTTTAGTTACATTGGCAGAAACAATAAACATGTGTTTAGATCAAACATATCCAGATAAATGGCTCAATTGTGACAAAACATCTATAGCATAATGTTACATTCCCTTTACTTAAGAACTCATATTAAAGTGGAGTTTCTCCTATTTTCTTTGATAAATTTCTGGATTTCCAAAGTTCACATACCTGTGCACAAAGGTGCATTTGATGATCTTCTGTCCCATATTTATAACCACTAAAATTAATATTTTCCTTGTTTATACATCTAAATCCCTTTCTAATAACATTTAAGAGCATCTTGTTACATGTTTTGTTACATATCTACTATTTTGGATTTAACTGTCTTGGCAGATATGCTTGTATGGAATGCTACATGTACCTCATATGTCAGGAAGTGATTTCAAACATTGACATCATGCCGGTGCTATATATGTAACTACTCGTACATGTACAGCTGATTCCTACATTGCCATTTCCATCTCCAAAATATTGATAAAATGTGTTAAATCACAAACGAACAAAAAACAACATTACATGTACAATGAAATGAACACTAGAAAACGCTAGAAAAGTGACTACAATTAATGGCCTTACAATATTGTGCTCAGCTAGTTGTCATAAATGACAAAATTATACATTTTGAATCGACAAATGAACGCTCTTAAAAATGAATATTGATTCGGTCCATTTATATGCGCATCGTTTTAAATGTTTATCATTTACCTTATTAACCTACTGACTTGTCTCTCTCTCTGTATTTAGTTAACCTGATACATTATGTGAGGTCCCGGGTTCGATGCTTGGCCGTGTCATACCAAAGACAAAATAAAAATGGTTCCAGAAATTCCCTTTCTAGACGCTAAGCCTACAAAGGAAACGGGCTTTTTCTTCTCTCATATCCTCGTGGCGATGGATAACATCAGGAATGAGGTATCGAGAGTGATTAATATAAGTTGGAAAAACTTGTTTCACAATCAACCTAAAATAAAAAAAAGTAACACTTGCAACATTTGTATATTGCATGTACTACATGTTTACATCCAAAACTATAATAAATGTACTAATCGTATTGTGACTTTTATCAAGCAAATCAAATTATAGAAAATATACACACGTGTACTGTCATACAATATTTTAGCGCATATATGCCACAAAACAACATTGAAACATCATATCTTATTATCTCACATGATTTTCCTTGTATCTAGGTTAGTATAGCCAGTACGTATAAAGTTATACGTACCATGTGTAGTATAAACTTTTGGATTTTTCCAATAAATCAATGCGTATTTTGCGTTTTTAGTGTCATATGATATAACGAATTTATCACTCGTTGTCAATTGATATATTTATATTAAACTCGTTCAGGAAATACTATCAAGCTCGCCAAAACTCGTTTAATATAAATTTATATCAATTGACAACTCGTGATAGATCCTCTATATCTCATGTTTTTTTTGTTTTGGAACGACCTTTAATAGGATGTCGATCTGTGATATCATCAGTTATCAGACGTTTATATAATGCCAATGTGCATTTCCTGTGCGCGTAAACAGTTAAGGTATTGTTAGACTCTTAACCTGGTGCGATATCTCGTTGTGGAAATGCAAGTTTCTCGATGCTTCATTTTCTTTGGACATGTCACTTGGCGGTTTTCCTTGTACAAATACATCCACAACGCACCGTTTGTCTCAACAAAAACATAAAGAAAAAGCATCAATCCGACGAATGTAAACTACTTGTCAATGAACAAAACACTTAATATACCCATGTCCTATATCGTCACCTTTAGTCTCACATGGTCGGCATACTTGTTTTATCTTGTGAGTAAAGTAAATCTCAACGCATGTGACTATCTGTCGTCTTCGCTCACACATCTCCATCCAAGTAGGTTAAGAGCACACTATGAGAATATTCTCATCATCTTAACAGCGTAGACACAGATAATTTCACTGATAAAATTAAAGATAATTCATTTCATTCATCACATCATTTCGACCTTTTGTATCGTATCGCTCTTTACAAGTGCACCTTTAGTTTTATTTGTCTATGTAGTTTGTCGATATATCTATAAGATAGGACAACACCGTTTGAGTTTAATATAGCGTTAGAAATAGGTAAGATTTTAATTTTTGTAGTTAGGTTTATTCAATTCTTTTTATGTATTAATAAAATTGCTTCTTTAATAAAACATTTTTAACATTAGCTAGTAATTCACTTTTCTGGTTTGTGATTATATATACCACAGTTTGTTTGTTAAACCAGTGCGTATTGCAGGTACAATGGATATGTCTGATAATTGACTTAATATGTCTGCGTACTATTTTGACATAATTATTTTTAGATACCTGCCATTGGGATCTCCCTCGAAATTAAAAGTCATATTCCTTTAAGTCATTAGGGTAGGCGTAATTGCAATACGTGTTCTTTAAAAACATTGTACTTTTGAAAGGAATAATCTTCATGTCATAGTACAACTGCGCATATAAGCTACAGCACCCGGTGTGTCTTAATCTCGATGGTTGCCCGCACGACTGCAGTTACTACATGTACTTAAAGAAGGACATAATACTGTCTTGCAGGCATTCCTCGTATATATTATATAAGTTTAAACAGCTTATGTTAACAATTGCCATTAATATTTGATTCCCTCACTATCCATGATTTAGTTGTTTATATATTTGCTAAATTGTTCAGTCTCATTTCAAAATAGTTCAAGAGATCCTTCACTCAGAATCTCTTGGCACCGAAGACCCAAAAACATCTCAATATGAGCTAAATCTAATCTCAAATACACTGCTACATGTCATTTGGATATTAACCATAGGAAGATGGTCTGAAGATTAGCATAAAACAACAAACAGCAAAATATTAGTCTAAATTAATCGCAACGAAGTTTGAATAGTGTACATAAGCTCAAATTCAGACATCTGAATTTGAATTTGAAATACGATTTCTGCTTGAGATGCTTTTGAAGATCGGCGCCAGGAACTTCAACTAATATACCCGTTGTTTAGATTACAGGTACAGTTGTATGCGATATTTTAGTATCGCCCAAAATGTTTAAAACATAAAGAATGAAATCATTTTCCAGGGACTCATCAGTCGAGACTATGATGCGAATTGTGCTGTTGGTACTGTCAACATTAGTTGGGCTTAGCTTACAGGCATGTGACCCGGCAACATGTGTCTTACCAAAGTGTAGATGTTACAATGATCCTAAGCCACCCGGTGATATTGGGGTAAGTGAAGCAACATGACATGTCGAAAAATGTTGTTAATGTTGTTAATACAGTGTCCACTGTGTATAAACGAGCGGAGTTCCGGCATTCGCAATAATGAGTACACGTTAAGTTATAGATTACGGACATAATGAGTACACTGACCAGATTTGCATGTGCTTTCAATAGTAGTAAATGACACCATTTCAATTTTATAGGATTCCGATAAGCCATACAATGATTTGGTTTTTACGCTGTGGTGTCCATCAAACATGAATGTATCCATGCAATATTAAACCTGATTAAATTATTCCATTTCTATTTGTCGACAGTCCCAATACGGTTACTAAACGAGTCAATAATGTGATAGAAATAAAGATGAAAATGTTCTGAACTAAAATAACTATGGTGTCCAAGGGACTGAATTGTCCGTCTTTGTATGGTTAAGTTACATTTCAAGCCAAGAAAAGAAACGTAATGTTTTTCATCTAAGGGAACCAATGCATGGTCTTTACATCGACTACATTTTATTAATATATTGTTGTTTCACACTTCTGCAAATAGTGTTAATACAAACTGGAAAATGGGAAATCTGCGTTTGTATTCTTATTAGGGAAATGTCTGGGACAGTAATAATAGGACTCAAATTCGATATTCGTAGAAGGAATATTTTTGAATACTATTTTAAAAACATGCAATACATGAAACCACACATAGTCCAATAATTACCACACATATTGCCAGTATTGTCACAATCGCCATTTTAATCGTGTTATCATTGTCACCATCGGTATTTGGTATACTGAATTCACACTCGTCGTTATCAGTGAATTCGTTATACTAAAACTTTAAATCGTACATTGAATATATGGCAAATAGTTCGGATGCGAAAATGAAATTAGGCCTACTCGTGCTACGCACTCGTCATTTTCATTACCAGGCATCCAAACTCGTGCCTATAGATCTAGTTTATTACGCACACAGCACTGCTTTATTCATTATTTCGATTCTAACATTGCCAATGCTGTGCATTTTATAGGAGGCCTACAGCAAGATAGTTTGACGACTAAAACATTCTTTTCTTTGGACGTTACTTTTATTTATTTTTCATACAGTATCACGTAAAACATGACGTCAAACATGACGTCATCAATCTGTTTAATACATGCAAAGAAGGGCATGTTAGAAAAATTTCAACTCTTGCATTGACTATTTATCATACTAAAGTACCGAAATTCAACACTGTATCAATTATTTGAATCTGTATTCTAATCGATGTGAACGGACATCAGTTTCTGATATTTTTCGACGATGTGTTGCATTGGTCCTCTGCTAGCACCTTCGTATGGGTATACACCAATAGGCTATACGTTAGGTATGTTTCGCGTAACCAATTAAACACATTTTGATTGTACTGCGACAGTCGATCAACTGCTTGAGCTAAACATGATAAACGATGATAATGTGATATGATATTTATGGCTTTATTTGTTTGTTTAACCAGCTGAGTGAAATCCCCCAGATTGTGACTGTATCGTTCGAAGGCACCATTAACAGGGAAAACATTAACTACTATCGACCACTTTTCGCTGATGTCAAAAATCCTAATGGATGTCCGAGCAGAGGGACATTTTTCGTGCAAGACCAAGGAACAGACTATGTACAGGTAAAGAATCTATCACAGGAAGGACATGAGATCGGTATACACTCGGTGGATGGTACAAGACCAAACAGTTCTACAGGATGGATTGATATGTTAAAAAGTATGACGTACTGGTGCTTATTAACTGAATTAAATATGTTAACATAAATTTCACCTCCATGAATTTGATTAGTACAATAGCGCTTATAACTAAATGTATTCGATACGAATGTTACAATCATCGTCATATGCCTACGACGGTTTCTGCTACTTAAAGTCTCATTAAGGCTTAAACTGATATTTTGATAAGCTTTAACTTGGTAACCTCTCTGCAGAATGATGCAATTTGAACACTTTAGTGGATACCCACATGTGGAAACACCATAAGATGGAAGTAAATAAGATAAAACATCTATATTTTTGTTGACAAAATGACAATTTGTAATCAATAAATGCAGGATTTAACGTCTAAGGGAAGCAACTCTTGCAAAATGAGTATATTGTTCACCATACAATTTGCTAAACACGATATTTGGTCTACTATTGCGACAGATATAGTTTTCATTCTATCGTCGAACATTGGTAATTTGTTAAGAAACTACCTAATGGTTCCCTAATTCATTGTATGTAATGGATAATCGGAAAAAACGTTGTGGGATGTCTCTAAAATAATTGTAATAAGGCTTTTATATATATCCTGCTATCAAATAATTTAATAGTTATAGTCGTATTGACAAAGACTCGGCGTGTATATTCAGGTCATCGGGTTATAAATCGATAGAAGTGAATATTTGTTGTGATAATGAATCAATAATGTGAACCTTGAATTCCATAACTTTGTTCTATATCTACAGAGGTTCGCAGTGAGTTAGATGATTTGATAAAAGTGGATGATGTGCTTGGTGTTCGATCTCCACAATTAGCAATTGGTGGAAACGATGAATTCATTGGTAAGTATGATTTGTATCTTACTGGAGTACATACAAAATATTTTTATTTGATCGATTATATACATATTGATTTAATTTGCCTGGTGTTTACGTTTGGTCACTATTTTTCAAAAAAAAAAGAAAACAGTTAAAAAAAGAAATGAGGAAATCGGGCAGGAAACCAACTGAGCACAGATAAAAGTAACATCACAACGCAACTAGTACACGGATCATTGCCCAAACACAACCCAGAGAAATAATAAAAATCCCAAGTCCCCGAAACAAAAATATAGGATGACCCAATCTCGGAAGGAAACAACAAATTTACGGTGATCCTAAGTGACCGAATGGAGCGCAGCTAATATGCAACCTAGTTCCCCAAGCCCCGCTGCATGATGACCAAAGTTGCAGTAGCAACTGTTATACAAGCTTAGCAGTCTATTCTGAATAAGCAGAAAATAGAACTAGAAAAAATGGCACAACGTATGAATGACCCGATCAACAATAGTGCGCTTTTGTATGATACATAGTTAGAATCATGGTTCGTTTCCATTTCAGGTATCGGAAGTAACAACATGTTATATGATTCTTCCTGTACTAATGTGGGCTTCTCCGAGCCAGGTACATTTTTATGGCCATACACATATGATAATGTTCCATCGGCAACCTGCGACAACGGCAAGGCACCAGATATTAAGTTTTCAGGTAAGTACGAGTACGGAGTCCGACGAAGACATCGCGTAATCAAGTGTCAATTTATACTAAATATTTCAAACAGAAGAAAATGTTTCGAAAATACTGTTATACGAGTTACTCACGTATGTCAAAAGGTATTGCCTTTCAACATAACGGTATTTTGTATCCAATCTACATTTATGAATATATGTTAAATGGAAGAAAGAAGTTGATTGTTCATTCGTGTTACTGTAAGTATGTTAACACCATCTACGAGCAAGTTACCCAATGTTATTTTCTACAAACGAAATTGAACCAATGGAATCGCCTTATTTTGATATGGAAGTGGTGTCCTGGGAGCTTTATCTGACCTGCAAGACCATGATGTGAAAGAGTAAAAGCAAAATGATAATACATACAAACGTACACAAAGATAATTATAAACATTTAAAGGTTTGTAAGATGTAAGAACAGAAACCTCATATGATATGTTCATTTGATAGGAAAATGGCAAGTGATGTTAGCTGATCTCCATGACCTCGGTGATGATAAACTTCCATGTGCTGTACCTTCTTCCTGCAGAAATGTGAAGTCAAAGAGAGACGCTTTTGATCTATTCTTTGCTGCGTAAGTCTAATAATGTTATTTAATGTTATTATATTCTGTCCCATAATTATAACCACTAGAATTAATACATTACTTGTTTATATATCTAAATTTCTATTAAATCACATTTAAGTGCATCTTGTGACATGTTTTGCTTGTACATTTTTATTTTGTATTCAACTAGCTTGGCACTTGGAATTTGCAAAAACACGCAAAAAATGACATATAATGTAAAATATTATCCACATTCGCGAATCATCATAATAACTTTTGAACACGATGATTCATCTTGTATAAATGTATATTAGTATGTAATATTTGAACAATAATTCTATTTCATAGCTTTGAAGAACATTACACAAGCAACAGGGCACCATTCAATATGGTCATTGATCCAGCTTGGGCAGCCAATCCAGATATGAGAGATGGTACCGTGGAATTCCTCCAGTATATCCGGGCAGCATTTGGGGTATGACCTTTGAATATGTTAACACACCGGGCTCATTCATTTGATACACCTCTAAAGATCGAAACAGAGTATTGGGCCATGGCTGCAGCTTTTGCAGTTCTCTTTATATAGTTAATTGATTCACGTCATAGCTCAGGGGTCAGACGCTATCTATAGTTTGTATGTGAATGTTTTTACAGTTGTGCAGATTCACATCAAGTGGTTAACATAACCATATTTCATATTTATTTGTGTGTATATTTATAAATATGATTCTTACAGAAGTCTAGCATGTGGCTATCGTAGTTACTCGATCTCGTGAAACAATGACGATTGGAACAGGCCAACACCATCTGAATGCCTTCGTCTTATGATCTTAGTTAGTTTATCACGTGAAACAATATATATTGGAACTAGTCAACACCATTTGATTTCCTTCGTCTTATGCTCTATTAAAATATGCTTAGAAGTCATAAGGATTTCATTTAGTATAATAAATTATGTTTAACTCTATTTTGTGTTACATTTCAGAATGACGTATGGATTGTCCCCATTATTAAGTCATTAGAATGGGTACAAAATCCACAACCAATAGACAATCTCACTGATTTCGCACCGTGGCAATGTACCAGTAATACCATGGAAGTTGTGAAACTGCCAGTTACAATAGACGAGGAGATGGAAGAACTTGTTGATGTTTACTAACATTTCAAACAATAAACAATTAGAATGATAATGATATCACTGGCTTAGAATGCGAAGGGCGTAACGATATAAAATCAGCATCACAAGTTGCATATTGTGAGTTGAGTCTAATGTCTTAAAAATGATGACCAAACTGATGTTGAAACAGCTTGTTTTACCATATGTAAACAGTGCTTGTCAGACAGGTTTTCTTGTTGTTGATTTTTTTCAAAATATTGATTTTGTAGTCACGACCTTCTCATTCTAAGTCAGCGATATGTCACACTTTCTTTGACTGAACAGTGTAATGATACTATGCAGTTTAGACGTTTCAGCGGACATTCAAATGGACTCATTGAGACAGATTTACTTTTTTATGAATAGTGTATTCTTGTGAATTCAAATATATGTTGCATGTGGAACTATGATTTGTGTGAATAAATTCCATAAATAATTGGTGTTAATCTATTATTGTTGTAGTTGATAATAATAAAATAGTACAAATAAAATGTTGCCCCGAGCGTTTTTATTCTCCATACAAAAACGTGTATTCAATGGAAATCCCAATAAGCAATTTATTTCTTATGGTGAGTATCTAAATCGGGAATAGACACACGAGGAACATACATACATAGTCCTATCTAACAACTGATGTATGACTCGGAAAACAACGGCTGTGAATTGATGTGATGACTATGGCATGTTAGTGTGTGTCCTCAGGGATAAGTAACCGGGTTAAGTCATATGTATGTCTTGTTTGGTCGCTTGAAGTCACTGGTTTTTCATATCTGCGGTATGTGCACGTAAATATTACCTTGTGTCTAAAGACATGAACATGATAGTGCCTAAATACTACCATGAATGAGAGTTTAAAACCTGCTATTAGTCTACAACTTTGTTTCAATGCAATGGCATTGCTAGTATCACGGTGTATACCTGTATCGGCACCATCTTTATGCAAAATGCTATCTCGGCACCCTATCTGTGCTGACACGGGACTCTCTGTGCGCAAAACAATAAATTTGAAAAAACCCGGTTGGCAGGAGATATAAGAAAATAATTTTTGCCAAAAATGTGCTTTTAAAACAATAGCCCACGGAATAACCTACTGATTAACCACTGCCTTCATGTTAGTCAATTTGTTACTAATGTTAAATTATGTCATATCTATGTTTTGAGAGCTCACTGTTCTAAATTATATTCCATTTGGCTTTGACTTTTATGTTGATTCTTTTAACACGGCTTGCTGTCAATGAATGTAAGAACGAATAAAGATCTATCACGATTAGTCCTTTATTTTCGTATGACTGACAAATTCGAGATATGTTGTCCGGTTTGGATTCCCACAAGCAGTCAAACATGATATTTGTTACTTTTGAAAGTCTTTATTCATTTGGGTCATTTAAAACAGTTAATGGGTACACTAGTTTTATTATAGAATGGTGATCTTTCCTATTTGAGACAGATTCCATCTCCTCCACTTGTATAGAGTATGTTGATGCATCAATTTTTGGGTTTAGATTCAATTGCAATACTATGTTTGGCTTATTTGTGAAAACTATTCCTAGCATTGATTGGTATTACGTAATGAGCTTAATCTTAGTCATGTGCAGTTAACACTTTAACACACTCAGAGCTTAGTCAGACAATAGTTTGAAATTTTCAAACGTTCTGGTCAGGTTTTTGAAATATTTTTCTGAGCAATCTAAGAAGAAGCTTGCGTCATCAATTCATCATTCAAATCGCAATTTGTTTTTATCTCGAAGCATTTTATATTTCCATTCGTGTCTATAAATTGTGATAATATTTCAATATCTATGATGAATAGATATGGGGATAGTGGACAACCTTGTCTCACTCCCTTGTCTATCTTAAATAAGTTCAATAAGTTTCATAAGTTTCAAGCTACTGTAATAACTGTTACAACTTTTGGCGTCTCAAAAAGAAAAGTTAATCCAATTAATTGATGTACTAGTATTACCGAAGTTGAAATATTCTAACTAAACATTTGAATTTGTAAGCGTGATCTACACTTTCGATAGCTTTAACGAAATCCGAGAAAAATGTTAATCATCCCTCATTAGCAGTGTTTATGTGTTCGATTTCATCCTATGATATAATATTCGTACGTTTTCACCACTGTATTCCTTTGGTGAATCTAGTTTGGTCTTTAATGATTATATTATCAAGTGTTTTTTTAATTTTCTATTGGCTATTGATTTGGAATCTATTTTATAGTCCACATTCATCAATGAAATTGATCGCAAATTATTATGTCGCTTAATAGTTTTGTTATTTTTTGAAGGAGAGAAATTACACTTTGTGTTTGTCAATAAGTTGATTATTTTGAACAGAATAATCAAAAGTTTTTATGAGACATGTTTTATATCATTCCAGAACAGTTTGTAAAATTATATCGTTATGCCGTCAGAACCAGGACACTTTCTTTTTGCATCCCTTTGAAGGCCTTACCATATTCATATTCCGATAAAAGACCTTCGCGTTATTCGTTTTTAGCTCGACTATTCGAAGAATATGAGAGCTATTACAGTCACTTGTTCGTCGGCGTCGGCGTCGGCGTCGGCGTTGCATATGGTTAAAGTTTTACATGCAAAACTTTAACCTTGGTTATATTTCAATAACCAGTGCATATATTGGATTGAAACTTTGCACTGGCTTTCCCTGTCATGTAATCAACCATGTTAGATAACTCTTGCATGAATTTAATGCAAATTATGGCCCTTTTTTACTTAGAAAATTTGGTTAAAGTTTTGCATGCAAGTTACTAATAAGGCCATATCTCAAATAGTATCTGTGCTATGGCATTGAAACTAACAACACTTACTAACCATCATAAGGCAATGGTACCGGTCATGGGTAATAGCTCTATTATGATTATTATTTGAGTTATGACCCTTTTTAACATAGAATTTTCTTGGTTAAAGTTTTGCATGCAAGTTTCATTCAGACCATATCTCAGCTACTATCCATGATACTGCATTGAAACTTACAACACTTGTTTACCATCATCAGTCAATGGTATCAGTCAAGGGCAATAACTCTATTATTTTTTTATTTCAGTTATGCCCCTTTTTAACATAGGAGTTTATTTAAATTTGTCACCATTGTTTTAAAATTGACTCCTTTAACAAATCATATCTTACTCATATGATTATTTTGTAGAAACTTTGTTATGTCAGTGGATGTATACAATTCCCTTTAAACATACACATTTCTTGAATAGAGTACAGTGCCGCTTGAAGTCTTAAAATCATTTTCACTGACAAATATTTGTTAA